>CAOLHI010000709.1:0-600000 GCA_948474755.1 Ctenosaura bakeri
GGCGAGGGAAGACCAAGCCTTGCAGGGGAACAGTCGGCATTGCTGCGAGTCAGCTGGCCTTGCTGCACACCTTCCTGGTGTACAGATGAGTCAAGCCCATAAAAACAGCAAAAAGTTGAGCTTGGCAAACCGTGTTTGCAGCGAAGCTCAAGTGGAGCAGAGCTTCATGCCTCCCTTCCTCACACTGGAACCGGAAGACCGGATGGCCGCACACCATTGTGTTTTGACTGCAAGGTTGTACATTATACATCAATACACACTGCACATTTTGGTTTGCAACATTGCTCTTTGGTAATGAGCTGGCATAGCATAACTGAGGAGTAATTCTATGAGCATAACATTACACTACCACTCTTTGATGCTGGATCTTGCATTTCAACCTTTATAATTATATCTCCTTGATAATAAATTATTTTTATATCTTACTCTAGTAGACCTTCTCATACAGTAGCCAGGAAAATCATGGTGAGATAAATACTCTTCAAACTTTACTGCTTTTCAGGTGTGAAGAATTCCTGTTTCATTATTTCCCCTGGAAGAAACCCAACCACTGACCAAGACATGGCTTTCTCGACAGGGAGAATCAGTGGCGTCCACAAACTCACAGGCAGAAAATCCATGATATATTTTTTTATCTACATTGCCACTTTCTCCTATAGGTCTGCTGTTTTCTTTTGAAAAATCTCTTGAAATCTTTCTGAGATGTCTCTTGTCCTTTTTCTCAGTGTCTACATAACTGGTGTATAGTATATATTTATTATTTTCTACCTATGTAAAAACAACAAAATATGCACATTATACAAAACTAATGTAAAAAGCATTTGATATGTCACTAATGAAGTTGATTTTGTATATAAAAATTATTTTCTGTCTTTAAGGAAAGAAAAATGTTAACATGCTTTCTTATGGTTCCAATAAAAAAAAATCATATCACAGATTCAGAAAGTGGACCAAATATAGGAAAAGATACATACCAGCCTGGATTGTAATTTGCTTTCTGTGGCAAAAGGAGATAATTGCCTCAAGGCTTCAAGTTTGAAGTATGAAAGGGCAACATATAGGCCCTATTCGCATGGCATTTTCCATGCAAAAGAGCTCCTCGAGCGTCGCACAAATGTGAGGAGCGGTCCACACAATGCACTCACATTTGCATGACACTCCAGGGTCTGGCAGGCACCGCTTGCACACTTTTTTATTTTCGGCTTTAAGCTGAAAATGGTGCGCAGTTGCGCATTGCTCCCAGGCCCCGTGCACACTTACCTTGCGTGCAGAGCCTCAGGAGCCAGGCCAGTTGCACTTCCTGTCTCAGTGCAACCTGGGAAGGTCCCAGGCTGCACTGTGAAAGGAAGAGGCCGGGCTCTCACACAAACAGGAAGCTCGTGCGGAGCTGAAGAAACCTGGATGCGAGGGCCTCTCACAAGAAGCTGCTCACGAGAGCACCACACCCCAGCACCGAGAAAAGGTAGGAAGCAGAAAGAGCCATAGATCAGTGATTTGAGCATTGGACTATGACTGTGGAGACTGAGTCCTTTCCGCATCCTACCTTTTTGTACCTACCTTGTGAGAGGCCCTCACATCCAGGTTTCTTCAGCTCCGCATGAGCTTCCTGCTCATGCAAGAGCCCCGCCTCTTCCTTTCCTTCCAGCTCCCGAGGCTCCACACACAAAGTAAGTGCGCATGGGGCCTGGGAGCAATGCTCGACTGTGCACCATTTTTGGCTTAAAGCCAAAAATGAAAAAGTGCACGAGCAGTGCCTGCCAGGCCCTGGAGCATTGCGCAAATGCAAGTGCATCGTATGGATCGCTCCTCACATTTGTGCGATGCTCGAGGGGCCCTTTTGCATGGAAAATGCCATGCGAAAAGGGCCCAGGGTTCAATTCCTTGCTTAGCCATGGAAGCCCACTGGGTGACCTTGAGCATGATATGTACTCTCAGCCCCAGAAAACCCCATCACAGCTTTGTGTTAGGGTCACCATAAGTTGGAAACGACAACAACAACCATTCTACACCAGTCACTTATTTAAATAACTAAGTATTATTTAAGTATGTAACTTCTGCTGGTCTGCCCTCTGCTCCCCAGCCTGATAGAAGCATCATTCACCCAAGCAATCACAAATATAGGATAGTTACAGATAAATAAATTCAGAAAACGGTTCCATATTCATGACATTTTCTTGTTATAGGGAGGGGGAGTTATTTACTTAAATATACTTGATTAAGTAGGTGATGTAGAATATTGGCCATAATTTATTATTGTTGTATATTTTATTGGCTAGGATAGGGAGAGATGCTAGTGGGATTTTCAGTCTCTCATGCCAGAATGCCTGCATTGGTTCTGAGTATTGTGTACCTTGACTAGGAGAAAAACGGATACTATTTGCTCTCCTACCTTAGGCATCAAAACGTCTTAGGACAACTCTCTTTCTGTGAGCAAGAGAGGGCCCTCACCTTCCCCCTACTGTGTCCTCAGACTGTATGTACGGGTGAAGAAAGCTGACAGGAAAAAAAATCAATTAAAATGAATTTTGGTGCTGGAGAACAGTTGTGCTGAATACCAGCGTTGCACTCCCAGTTGTAGATCTGTTGATGTTCTTGCTGTGTCTGCAATCCCAGTGGAGTTTCTTACCCATTTAGTAAGAGACAAAATTCTGAAAAGAATGATGGAAGTACATTTATTTATTTTATTTATATCCCGCTTTCCTCCCAATACAGGACCTTGAGGTGTTTTATAAATGAAATAAATATAAATGAAAACAGAATACATCTGAAACAATGCACAGCACAAAGTTAAGAACAGTTAAATGAATAATTACATTAAAAGCATGTATTTACAAAAATTTCAAAAGATGATGATGGCGATGGTGACAATGGTGATGATGATAGCTGCACACTCCAATAAAAGACCTTCTGACAGGGCCAGTTAACCGTTGAAGATGTAGGAAGATAAAGAGTCCTTTGCCCACCAGTGAAAGTAGAGCAGAGAGGAGGCCAACCTAGTTTTATGGGTCAGGGAATTCCATAGCCTGAGACCAGCGACTAAGAAGGTTCTGTCTTGTGTCTTCACCAACCGTGATGGTGGTGGGACTGAGAGAAAGCCCTCCCTCAAGGATCTTAAAACTTGGGCAAGCTCCTTTTTGAGAGATACCATATTTCAGATAGAATTATATGTATTGTCCTACCCTCAGTGTGATAACTGAAGCCCCTGTCAGAGCTGCTGATGACGAGCAGCAGCTGTTGGTCCCTGTGGCTCTGGCTGGAGATGAGTCCTGCAGCTCAAAAGCTCCCCCTGCTGCCATGGACCAAGCAGGCTCAGACGTTCCTCTGCCTGCTCCTTTAGGGCAACAGGGATCTGATTCTGAGGATGGTTTGGAACCTGTGCCAATCAGCCCACAAACAAGGCGGAGACTCAAGAGAGCTGAGCAAAGGGAGGCTTCCTTTGTTAAGTTTAAGAAACGGTGACTGGACACACCTGTGCCTGGGGCTATATAACTGCCTGCCTGGAAGCTTCCCTTTGCTTGTGGCAAACTTCTTTCAAGCCCTCCTCTTGCCTGTTCCTTGCTACCTTGACTTGATCTCTTGACCCTTGGCTTTTGGAACTCAGACTATGGCTTTCACTTGATGCTCTGGTAAATAAACTCCCTTGTGTAAAGTGCTTGTTAGTCTCCTCCTGGCTGGACTTTCCTGGCTCTCACACTTCCTTCTCTGGGCTGGCTTGCCTCCCAGGTCTCTGACCTTGACATTCAGGCTATCATGACTAAACTATCAAAATACAGTCCTCCCTCCACATTTGTGGGGTTGACCTTCACAAATTTGATTATTTGTGAGGTACATGCTTGTTTTCCTCCACTCCGTTTTCCTCCTCTCATCCCTTGCATTCCTCACCCTAGGCTTGCAAGACTTGTGTTTAAAATGGATGTTTGTTTGTTTTTCCTTTTGAGTGAGCAAAGCCCCACCCCACTGCTGAAGGTGTGGCCTCTCTGCCATGTGGTTGCACATTCTTCTGTGTATTGGCTGCTGATTGGTCAGGTGCTCTTTTTGCTCCTCCTTTCTCAAGGTGGAGTAATTAGTAATGGAAGTAATTAGAACTCCAAAACTCCACTCTTCTCTGTCTGAGGGGAAAGTACCATTAAGCCTTTTAGGCTGTCTTTTTTCTCCCCCCACCCACCTAACACTGGGACCAGAGGCAAAGGAATGGGAGGGGGAAGCTCCAGAAGGGAATGGGAGGGGAATTACAGGGGGAGGAGTTATTCACAGTTTTTCCACTTTCAAGAGGGTTCTATGCCCCGAACCCTCGTGAATGTGGATGGGTTACTATACAGTGTTCATAAGGAACTCTAGCAAAGCTGGTTGGTGCCGCCTCTGTTTGTGGGGCAGTGAATCCTCTCTGGGTTTTAGCCCAGACTTTAAAGATTTATACAAACTGCTGATCCTATTGGGGAGAGAGGATTTGGATCCCTGGATTGGTTCTTTAATGTATAAAACATTTTTAAATCTGACTTAAAAGCCACTCACCTGGGTAAGACGAACTGCCACTGAACTCCTTAATTCAGCATTATAAATTTTTTTATCCTTTCCATCCACCCACTAACAAAATAATAAAACCCTATCTTATATTGGTGCATAGATAAACTTTAAACAGGAGTAAAAATTTCACAAGATAGATGAGAGGTCACCTTGGACTGGAATGAGGGAGATAAGCTGGGTTAATTTTAATTAGCTCAGTTATAGAAATCTCCCTTAAATCAGAAACCAGAATGAGAAGAATGCTGGGCAGGGACAGCCAAGCAGATCAGTGAAGGAAGAGAATGCTGTCAATCTTTTTCATCTCTAAGCTGGAACAAAAATTCAGCTGGTCAGGGGAAGAAAGTGTATCCTCATTTATTTATTTTTTTACAGCAGACTTTTCAGTCACACAAATGCCTCATCAGATATCACATCCTAAAAAGAAAAAAAGAAAGAAGTCAGACAAGAAGCATGCTTTGCTTCTTCCTTACACCCTGTATCTGTGACAGCTTCTCAATATTGGGGTCAATATTTTCTATGCACAGTTGTGTAGAGATGTGGGGACGGAGAAGGCGATTCGCCCCAGGCGGCAATGTTTTTGGGGTATCCTGGCCTGTAGCCACATCCCTGTGCACCCTGGCCATGCCCCCACATGCCTTGGCTACGCCTTCATGCACAGTGGCCACACCCCTTGTACCACAGCCCCACCCCCTTCCACCCCCCCTCTCCACACATTCTAAGCTCCACCACTATGCAGCAACAATTTATTTATGAATCTGCCTTAACTCTGTTTTCACTCTATTCCTGCTTCATCAAATGTGTACTATCAAAATTGGTATGGCAAGAGAGTGTGTGAGTGCACTGTGTGCCTTCAACTTTAACGGAGACCCTAAGGTGAACCTGTCATGGGATTTTCTTGGCAGGACTTGCCATTGCTGTTTTCTAAGGCTGAGAGAATGCAATGTGCCCAAGGTCACCCAGTGGATTCAATTGCTGAGTGGTGATTTGAAACCTAGTCTCCTGGTGTCCCAGTCCAACATTTTAAACCGCTACACTATACCGGCTGACTCAATCTCACAAGTACCAGGTTTCTTTGCTTATATATAGGCCCACAAAAAACCCTGAATGTTTTTAAATCTTCTGCAAAGGTTTCTGCACAATCCTGCTGTTAAACATTTGGGTATAACATCAGGACGTAATACACACTTGGATGCTTTGTCTCTCCTATATAACATATGCCTAATTTTCCCTAAACTTCCAACTGCACATTTATTAGCTTTCCAACAGTATACATTTTTTCCAGCTGCACATTTTGTGTACAACTGTGCACACAAACACACACACTGGCTATCCTTGTCTATTTTTGCCCGTATAGGCAGAATTAAAGATGTCAAATAAGCAGAGATCAGCATTATTATTATTATTATTATTATTATTATTATTATTATTATTATTATTACTGTTATTATTATTATTATTATTTTAGAAAAACAAAGTTGCTATGTTCAAATCATTTTAGGTTTCATTCAGTTGCAGTTGTTTTAGGGCATACTTTCAAATGAAATGTCAGGGGTGGAATCCATGATTATACATAGCTCCATTTCCTTCAGTAGAGCTACTTGCTCAAGTTAGTTCCAGATGTGGCAAGGGACTACTTAAAATGAATGCATTTGTGAGATAGAGAATGTGGATCTGTTTTCATCAGATAGTGTAAGTATAGAGAGGTTTGCTGGAGGTGGCAAATCTGGTTAACATCAGATAGAAAAGAAGAAGAGTACATCAATAACTGAGAGCCAATGTGGTGTAAGTGGTTTTAGCATTGGACTATGACTCTGGAGATCAAGGTTCAATTCCTGACTCAGCTATGGAAACCCACTGTGTGACACTGGGAACACTGCACACTCTTGGGGTCAACAGAAGTTAGAAACTACTCAAAGGCATACAGCAACACAACATCAGCATGATAAAGTTGGTAGAGAATACCAAGGCCGGATTAAGGTTGTTAAGGCCCTTTACCACTTCCAAAAATAATGCACTGTGAGTCTGCTACTACTAAGGCTATTCACTATGAAGTGAATATAATGGGAATGGACTATCCTGGCAAGAATTCTTAGACTGCACTGAAGAGTGAAGTTCATTTGATAAACAGCTGTCACTTTGATGAGAAGCTGGCTTGATTCCACTGCAGCCTTCAAAGACTCCTGATTAGTTACTCTTACTCCTGCTGCCATCAGAGAAATGGTGGAAGGTTGAACGTTGAGCCCATCTTGCAGAAAGGCATTGCCTTCATTGGAAGAGCAGACCGATTAATTAGCATGATATAGTTGAAGTTGCATGGAAACCTAGTCAATAAAGGAAGAAGACATTTTTCTGCATGCTCAAGAATGCATCAAATGTTAGTCCAAGGGTGGGCAAAATAAAGCCCATGGGCCACATGTGGCCTCCAGGAGTCAAAAAAATATTTTTTTAAAAAATAATTGTGACTACAAACACCCTCTAGGGAGTATGGGGGGTAATTTAGCCACATTGTAAGCCCCATCTTGACCATTTTAGGCCAAAAAACGCCCCTTTTTAAAATAGGAAGTGAATTGGAAGTGGCTTTTTTTTTTTTTTTTTTCAGGGGTTGCACAGTCCTCCACGATTTCAGCAGAGGGCAATGTAGCCCCTTAATCCCAGACAGTTGTCCAGCCCGGGCTTGGACAAAGAAAGGTTTGCAGAAGGCTTTGATTCATATAATTTTTAAAAAACCCAGATGGACAGGAAAATACTTTGCATACCTTCAGTGGACACTGAACACAGGGAAGATTCAATCTCAGTGACAAACACTGAATTGAATAATGTTCCTCACATTTCACCATGTAGGAAGGAACACTTGTAGCCCTGTTGCTGCACCCAGAGTTCAGGTTCTTGATGCTAATTCATTTTTAATTATTTTAAAAACTGGAAAGCTTCCACAAGCTCGGAGGTAATAAGTTTTGTTTTATTTATTGATATACGTGGTGAACACGTATCAGTGTACAAATCAGTGTGGGTAGATTGTCATCTTGTATGCAAAGACTAAATCATAGATGCAAACTATGTGTCAAAGTATTCAAAAGGTAAACAAAGGAAAGCAATGCTGTAGATGTCCCATTTGGTCTAGGA
Source organism: Ctenosaura bakeri (assembly GCA_948474755.1). Taxonomy (NCBI): domain Eukaryota; kingdom Metazoa; phylum Chordata; class Lepidosauria; order Squamata; family Iguanidae; genus Ctenosaura; species Ctenosaura bakeri. The sequence continues at coordinate 7,648 of CAOLHI010000709.1, forward strand.
CAGGAGGAAGAACAGCACTTGGTAGCTCAGCACTCACACTCTGATGACCACTCCCAGAATATTTCACATATTTGCAGAAAGGGAGCTTTATTGTGGGATCTGCTCCAGAGCCCACAACCATCTTAATAGGACCTCGATAAGAACGGACCATAGAGAAGGAAATGGCTGAAGCAATCATTGACCATAACGACATCCACATCCTCACCAAGCTAACTATCATCAGTGTTCTGGATCATAGATAGATAGATAGATAGATAGATGATAGATAGACAGATAGATAGGAGGAAGGGAGGAGAAGGGGAAGGAAGGAAGGAAGGAAAATCTGTGACCTTGGGAAAAATTGAAGACAACATGGGAGGAGATTGTTTTGATCACATCCTCTTATGATGGCCAGGGATGGAACAAAACAACGAGGGAACAAAAGTAAAAGAAGAAAACACTCTTCTATAGCAAGGGAGGAAACACTCCACAACTCTCCAGAGAGCATATCTGCAGAAGTTTCTACATTACCTACAGTTGCATAGCAGAGATGCAAGAATTCAGTCTATATCAGGAGTGGCAACTAGATCTATTACTGTAGGAACACTGTATCTGCTCTCAGATCTACAGCCCTTCCTCCTTCAGCTCCTCCAAAGTAGCTGTCCCAGTGCTCAACCTGGTCTGAAATAGGGCCCTGGACCTGAATAGTTTCCATATATTCTGGACTAGCTGTAGGAGGATCAGCTATACAACAAAAAAATAGACTTGCCATCTCATTGTGACAAATCCACCAACTGCCCCAGTTCACATTTTTCCTTTGCAGAGAGTCAGTGATTAGCACTACATGGATTGACAGACCTGATCATATCTTAGGTAAAGGACTTAATGTGCTTTCTGATGGAGGCTTCCTAGTGCTACCAAGTGAAAGACACTGGGCACCTATTTTATATTTCCTCTTTAACCTTTTCTTCCTGGTAACAAAAAAAGACAGAATAAGTGGTGGACGAACATGAAAAGGCAACAATGGAAGACAACGGCACCTAGGTCTTGCCAAAATCCATATTTGCAGGAGGACCATTCCAGGATAAAAGTCTTTTCTGGAAGGATCCTTGCTTCTCCAGGCACACATCTACCTAAGAAAGGATAGAATTTCTAACAGTCGTGTTCAGCTTGTCCAAAGCCAGTTTGTAGCCTGGATCTAAATTCTGCATTTCAGGTAAATATTTGATTATGATAGTTACCTGGGAGGCAGAACCGGTTAAGACGTCAACTCTCCAGTCATGGTGGGAACAGCTAAGCCTCCTGTTTTCATAATCAGCCTCTCCTGCATCAATGCCTTCTAAATGGAAAAGAAAGGGAGTGCTTCATTGTACTGGAAACTCCTTATCCTCTGTCACTTTTCAGCTTAGTTGTCACTGAGCTCCTTACAGATCTCACATAAAGGGCATGGATGTGGCAGTTTGTAAATGCCTGAAGGTAATCCCTATACTACATCTATACTTTCAGCCAACTTTGTTGTACTGAAAGCATTATACAAACAGGGATACAAAATGAGAAACATTTCCCACTTAGAACCACACTGATTATCTCAACAGAAACCAAACCTTATTTAAGGGATTATACTTTAAGAAGGAAAACATGCACTAAATAAATATTTGCTTTTTAAAATAGTGCTCTTGCTGAAAGCCAGCCACTGTTGTACTCAAGCAGACTTCCCTGGTGTTTCATCAGGTAGAATATCAACCTGATGAAATGTTGTTCTCCTGTATCCAAAGATTGCTACAAAATGTCTGGCTATCTTACCTTGTTCTGGAATGCCTTATTTGAATATCATGAACATTCATCTCAGAATTTTTCAATATTTCCATGCTACAGCAGTAGCATTCTGTCCTCTTACAATATTTTATTGGCCCAGTATGAAATGCTTGTAAATCAAGCTATCTCCTACAATTAGGCCAAATCTGACCAGATCACCAAGTGGAATTCTGCTGTTTTGAAAGCTGTAAAGTAGATCTCACATGTGCAGACAACTCTTTTTTGTGCAGACAAAAAATTTGAGGCCAAAAAATACAACTACTCACATTTTCTCCATCATCACAACTTCATTGAATCAGGTAGCAAGCAAAAAAGAAAGAAAAAAAGACCAGATGACACTTCATTCCATACCCTCTGATTTTTACCATAGAGATGTTTAAAAGGCTGAGGAATAAGAAAAAATCTTGAGGGACACCACAGCTGGGATTGTCATTTCAGGATCATCCTGGGCCTTGAGGCTTCCAGACCAAAATCTGAGACCTGGGGATGGTCTCTGGCAAAGTTATTAGTCATTATGTGTTAAGTACCAAGTATAATTGCTTACAGTTTGGCATTCAAACATATTTAGAGAGGGAGGGATTATTCTTTCTCGCTTACAGTACTTAAAGCAGTAGCAGAGCTTGGAGTGTGTGGAGGGGGGATAGGAGGGGCGGGACTACGACATGAAGGGTGTGGCCACTGTGCATGAGGGTGTGGCCAGGGCATGTGAGGGCATGGCCAGGGTGCTCGGAGGTGTGTCTACAGGCTGGGATGCCCCCAAAACACTACTGCCCTAGGCGAATCGGCTCCCCGCCCCCATGTCCCTACACAACTGACTTAAAATGACAGGATAAGGAACATTTAATCTAGCCTACTTGCTTGCCAGAAGGTGGATGTAGACCAGAGGGTGAATCCTGGTGCCACAAGGATTGAGTGGGAAGAAAGAAGCTAAATAAGTAAATACATAGACTCCTTGGAGAGCCTTTGCAAGTTGCACCAAGAAATCAATTAAGCCTTGCAAATTGCTGCTCCTGCTGCTCTACTATCTCAGTCCTTAACTCTTACCCAGAGTTGAGCCCACCAAAACTGGATATTTGTACCCTCATCTCCCCACTGGAGATGTCCCATGAAAACTGAAGACTCAAGGCCAGACCCTGAGAACCCACAGAACCTGTGGGAACCTTACCCACAATACAAAGACTCCCTTGCCCTTGATTTATCTTCTGAAACTGACCCTACACAGATGAACAGCACCACTAATCCACCGCACCTCCTACACCCAGCCTGCTGAACTACTCCAACAAGAGCTCCTAAGAGATCAGGAGAAACCAATAGGCTTATATCCTCCATCTCTGTCCTAATGCAGGGCAAGCCACACTATTTCCATACCAACTGCAAGCCTAAACCTGGATGGAAATGGGTCTAGAGCATAAATCTAATTGAGTCTAAATCCAAATCCAATCTAAACTAGAGCTAATTAAATGGGACTGATATAAAAGCTAACTTGTGTGTATGTGCTTCAAGTCATCTGTCGATCTATGGCAATCTTATGAAATTTCACAGGGTTTTCTGAGGCAAGGAGTACTCAGAAGCACCCCCCCCCAATTCTTTCATCTGAAATATAGCCTACAGCACCTGGTATTCATTGGTGGTCTCTCATCAAACTATTACCCAGGGCTGATCCTGCTTAGCTTCCAAGATCAGACAGAATTTGGTGCCTTTAGGGTATTAGGCCCTAAGTGTTGACTTACCATTCAGAAACTTATACAGCGGATCTATAGCCAGGACTAAACTGGGTTTAGGACTAGGTAATACTTTTTCCTTCTCCAAGACCTTGCCCAGAAGGTGATATTAGTGACAGTAACAACAGTTTTTGCAGCTTCCTCAGTTCAAACGAGATTGTTAAAAGGAAACTGGGCTACTACCTTCTTTAAGGTGGCTGGAATCATTCCAGCATGTAAAAAAGGCAGTAATTACTCCATGGACCTCCCTCAGTCACCTCTGGCTCCCTCTTAATATTTAGGATGGGCAAGGAGCCGCATTATGGTAGAAAGCTGTCCTTTGCACAGACACAATCACAGTGTATATATGCTTCAGTGACATTGACTGAAAATGATCCTACACAAAGAATAGATGGCACTCTGGAAGCTGCTGCAAGAACAGTATCATTTATATACAGGCATACTTCAGTTAACAAAGGCCATGACAAAGAAGCTCCCTTTTACAAAGATTTTTACAGAAGCCTAGCTGAGCCCTCCCCACTTTCCCTGTCTTCTCTCTAGCTGGAAGGGTTCCCCCCCCCCAGTGTTAGGTTGCAGCAGAGTATCTTCAATAAATAGTGCAATAAGGCTTGACCTGGGAAAGAATGAGATTCCACTCTAGGTGATCATTGTACAGCTGTGTGTGTTTATATGCAACAGGCAAGGTAAACAGCTGCCTCCAGAATCATTTACCAAGCATGTACGAAGAGCAAAACAGAAAGAAAATGGTACAGGAGATCAGCCTGCCTCACCAGCTATCCTGGCATATATATAGAAGCCTAGAACCTATAAGTTTTGCCACCGAAATGAAAGTCATAAGAAAAGTGGAGGCTTTGGAAAGGAAAAAAAATCCCAGAATGTAGTTTGGGGAAAAATCTTGCTCTCTAGAAGATTTGAAATGTTTTTGTTTGCTTATGCAAGGCTTATCTGACTTGGTTGTTTCATTTCACACATGCATAATGTTTTTTTTTAATAAAAAGTTTGCTGAAATATGTTGAACTGCTCTTTTTTTTGCTGTGTAGGAACCTATCTCTGTTCTTTCCATGTTATTTCTACCAACATTTCTGCTAAAGAAGTAAAGCCCAGGAATTCATCTACTTCATTAATTGAGGTATACCTGTTGTTCCTAAAATGTCTTGCAAGCTTGCTACGGGAAGCCTTTAGGGACTCTACTACATTCCCACTTGGTTGCTATTTGCCCAAAAGGCAACTCTGGCCATTTCTGCACTACACTGTTATAGTGCTGTTATTTCACTTTCCACATCCTGTGGAATTCTGGGGTTTGTAGTTTACTGAAGCCAAAGAGGTCTCTGGCTGAGAACTCTAAATCCCCCTCCCTAAACTGCAAAACCCAGGATTCCATAGAATGTTGAAAGTAAAATAATAACACTAAGACAGTGCATGAGGAAATGGCCTTTGACTTATGATGATGCTGTCACGGTGTTTTCTTGGCAAGGTTTATTCAGAGGAGGTTTGCTATTTTCTTCCTTTTAGTAGCTCTTGTCCAAGGTCACTCAGTACGTTTCCATGACTGAGCAGGGATTCAAACCCTGCTCCACTGGAGTCCTAGTGGAGTCCTAGAGCTCCACTAGAGTCCTCCACTCTAACTACTACACTATGAAAGACTATATCTCTCTATATGAAACTGCCAGAGTTTTAAGATCCACAAGGAAATGCTTTCTCTTGGTCCCACTACCATCCTAGGCTTGCTTGGTGAGAACGCAGCAGCGAGCCTTCTCGGTGACTGCTCCTACCATGTAGAACTCTCTTCTGTAGGAGGCTTGGCTGGCCTCCTCCCTCTTCTCTTTTCACTGGCAGGCAAAAACTTTGCTGTTCAAGCAGGCTGTTAATGTGTGAGCAGGAGAGCGTTGCATTTTTATTAGGATGTTTTATCTATTTTTTTAACTTCTATATGCCTTTATAATGATTTTAGACTATTTTTATATGGTTGAATTAAATTGTTTGCAATTGTTTGTGTGTGTGAGTGCGCGTGTGTGTTTTTAAATGCTTTTAACTGTTCTGGAAGCGATTTGGGTCCCACTCTGGGAGAAAGGCACCATATAACTGCAATAAACAACTAAGCAAGCAAGTAAGCAAACAATCTCTCTTCATTCCCACTAGATTCAGATTTTAATAGTTCATGCACAGCTCAGAAAAACTCTGCAATAATCTCAGTTCCCTTACAAAGAGACGACTCATCTACTATCAAGTTCCATTCTGCTGTAAAGAAACTTAATGAATATTCCAATCTACTTTTTTTCTTTGACCCAAGCAACCTCAGAATTATAGAATTAATTATTAAATATCCCCTTAACAATGTTGAATAGAGTGCCCCCTCCACTTTCACGAGAGTTAAGGGCACAGAACCCTCACAAGAATGGAAAAAGTGCAAATAACACCCCCTCGTGTGACCTCCCTCCCATTCCTTTCCAGAGCTCCCTCCTCCCATTCCCTTGCCTTTTGCATGCCAAGGCCAGATATAAGGGAATGGGAGAGGGGAGCTCTGGAGTGGAGAAGGAAAGTATACACAAGCCTTCCCCTCCTGGCATTACATTGCCTTTGGCCTCAGTGCACTTTCTCACTGCTGGAGCCAGAGGCTAGGGAATGGGAAGGGGAAGCTCCAGACAGGAAAAGGAAGGTCCCTTCCTTTTTGCCTCAGTGCTAGCACCAGAAGGAAAAGAATAGGATGGGTTGCTCAGGAGGTAAGAAGAAAGGCTCTTATGGGCCTTTCCCCATGCATTTCCTTCCCTTTTGCTTCAGCCCCTGTTAGCGCCAGAGCCAGAGGCAAGGGAATAAGAGGAAGAGCTCTGGAGAGGAAAAGGAAGGCTCAAGTGAGTCTTCCCCTCTATTCTCTTCTCTTTTGCTTTGGCATGAGTTCTCAGCACTGGTGCTGGAAGCAAGGGAATGGGAGGGGGAGCTCAGAAGGGGAAAAGGAAGGCATGCATGTGCTCCCCCCTTTCTTTGGCTTTTGTCCTAGTGTGCTTGCCTTTCCTGTTTGCACAAGGCAATACACAAGGGAATGGGAGGAAGAAAATGGATGGGGAGGCACACGTGCATCTTACAAATAATCAAATTCACAAAAGTCAAATCCGCAAATGTGGAGGGAGGATTGTACATTCTCAGGCATTCTTCCAAAATTACTGTCATATGATGGATTTCTGTTAATATTGGTGGGGGGGAGAGAATGGAATGTTGGAGCGAGTGCTGATTGGTGGAATATTTGAGGAGTTTTGCATAAGGTTGGTGAATGATCATTGGTGAATAGTAGTTGTTACCCTAAGATGTGAATGCAATGCCAGTGTCTTGTTAGAATTTGGGGGAGTTATAGCTCAAAGGAAGCCTGAGAGAGAAGGGTAATGGCAGGATCTTTTCACCTATGTATACCTGTACTAAACGTAGGGAGGACACCAGTTAAAGTTAAAAAAAGTGTTTTATTTGAATTGACAAACATACAAGAAATCAGACACTCTTAAAAACCATACAAAGTGAGGCAAGAAAGGTTGGATAGAGAGAGATTGGGTAAAAAGGGTGATAGTTACCAGTCCTGAAGGAAAGGTCATGGCAGAGTGGCTCAGACAGCATCTTAGGGTAGCAGAGAGTGATGGTAGTCTGGGGCATCACGTACAACGTATTACAGTTGTTTGGGGTCAAAGCTAGGGTTTTTATACCTTATTTTACACCCTGAAGGGGTATATTGACAAAGCTGTAATGGTTTTCCCAAGGGATTGACAAAGGGGTTGGAATGGGCTGATTCCTTAACTCTGAAGTGACAAAACACTTATGGGATTCATGACGATCTCTTAATGTCTGGTCAAGTAGAGTGTATAAGGAAGATCTCTGTACAGTAAGATCGTCTCTGATTGCTCACCAATCTGGGCAGTTTATTTTTCATTATTCAAAAATGCCAAGAGTCTGAAGAGGTGAAGGGATTAGCACAAACCCATCAGTGTTGGGTTTTGCACTTAATCCTATCTGAACTTTCATGACCCCAAACACATCTCTGGCCAGAGTAACCCTGAACATGTTCTCTGTACAGCATGACCCCAATCGTGATCTCCAGTCATTAAAAAGTTCAATTTATCAAAATCACATGTCTCATGGGAGGGGTGATAGGGTATGGTAAAACAGTGAAAGTTTGGGAGTTTAATTAGACAGTCGGGATTAGTTAGGTGTATGGAGGGTCTGTGTGAGACAGTGTGGAAGATTTATGATTAAGAACTAGGTTTGGGAGTAAATGAGTGGTTTTAAAGAGTTAGCTAGAGAGGACTGTGAGAGACTGTGTGTGGTGTTTTTAAATCTAATAAACAATTATTCTGCCTTTTATACATTTAACTTCTGCAAATAAATAATTGTTTTGTACACTTTTGGCCTCTGAGATGTTATCAAACAAGGTGTCTGTGGTGTTAGCATTGCATATAGAAGGATAGTGTCCACTGAGGATAGAAGTTGCATTAATCTTCATAGGAACCTTAAGGGCAGACCTCACAGTTGATGTCACAGAAGGAGGACAGAAGGAAGTCCTCACACTGTGGCAGAGGTGGGGTTCAAGGAACACTCTCACTCTTGGTAATTGCAATAATCCCATGGAAGTTTTAACATTTTTTGGGTTAGGACAGAAAAATCCCACAGTGATCATTTCACATTTACCAGATCTGGCATCTAATAAGGATAGAGCCCTAGAGCCCTCAATTCAGCTCTTTGGTGTACCTGCATATGATAATAATCTATGCCAACTATTTCTCTTTAGGAGAAAAACCAATTCTGCAAGAAAGAAGTTTTAGCTTTCCAATTCAACATGCATGTCTTTTAATTCACAAAATCAAAATAGATTGTCTTCCCAACTGCAGTATACGGACCATCCTATATACACCATATCACACCACTATTAATTTGCTCTTCAGTATAGACTAACCTCATATCAGACATCCTGTAAGCCAGGACATGCAGATCCTTTGCTGTTGAGCCAAGAAATGGACATAAATTAAGCCAATTAAATCCATTATTGCTGCTGAAAAAGGAGACTGGGTAAGGAAATAAAAAATAAAAAAATAATGAAGTCGTATTAGATGTCTGCTGAGGCAAACTCACTTTGCTGTACATTTGCACAGCGCTTTTGGCCAAGACACCAGGCATTTCAGTTATGCAAAACCTGCACTGTAAATGTATATGTCATGCCAGATATATAAAAAAGATGAGGCAATGTTTGGCTTTGCTTTTTAAAGAACCACAGTGATATACTGCAGTAAAAAAAAATCATTGCTTCCTACAAAATCGTTGCCAAGATCCTGCATGCTTCCTCTATGGTAAAAAAAAGTCTTCCTTATAGTGTTTTGATGCACAACCCCCCCAAAAAAGTAAATGAAAAAAAGAGTCTGCATTGTTCATGGTCTCCTCTTCATTCTCATTCTTGGCAAACCTAATTATCGCTGTCAGCCACATTGCTATATCTTCCTCATCCTTTCCTTGCAAATAACAATGTCAAAACCCTATAGGTAATAGCACAATAGATAAAGGAAAGTGTGTTTTTGTATGTGTTGTCTCACTGTCACAGAAAATGGTTTGTCATGACATTAAACAGGTCATTTCCCCTTGCTGGCTTCTAAATTTATAAAATTCAGACCTGCACCAGCTTTGTCTTCTTCTCAACTGAATACAATGTAAAGCTAATGTTTGTATCAGTTAATCTTCCAACAAATGAGTAACAGCAGTATCAGCAATTCAATATTTGACTTCCTTAAAAAAAAACTAGGCTGCTGCTGGACCAAACTGAACATGTCCTTGTTAAACACTAGATGGAGCAGTAGACAGGCACTGACTTTTAGTTCAGCAGAAATTGCTAGCAACTCTCCCACTTAAGTTTAGTATTATTCTTGGATCTTGCTATTGTGTGTGCATGTGTCTTCAAGTTGCCTCTTGACTTACGGTGATCCCATGAATTTCATAGGGTTGTTTTATGGAAGAAATACTAGGACATGGTTTCGCTAGTTCCTTTCCCTGAAATATAGACTAGAGCGCCTAGTATTCATTGGCAGTCTTCCATCCAAGTACTAACCAGGGCTGACCCTGGTTTAGCTTCCAAAATCAGATAGGATCTGGTACCTCTAGTATTATTTCTGTTGAAACACTTTCTAGCCTTAATCCAAAGCAGATAACATTTTTTTAAAACTTCCTTTATTCTACCTACACATTTGCCTTAATAAAATATGGTGGTATCAGTGAAACCTCAAGAGATGTCAAAATGAGTCATCAGTGGCAGTAGATAGATGAAAACTAGGGCAATTAAGATCTGTGAAAGACTCAATGGAAAGTAATGAGACTTTAAGAATGCTTTCCAATCAAAAGCACTGTTTCTCTTAGGTGTGCTTACTGTTCAGATATGACATTGCTATAACTGGAACAGTCTGTGGCATAGGTGATGGTATATTTGAGTACCAAAGAAGGTAAAAAAGTCTATAAAGGCTTTGAAGGAAAAAAAGTGGAAACAGTTGAGACTGCACCCTGCAGTAGTGCTTTGGCATCACCAAAACCCATCTCCTCCTGTTCCTGCTGATGTTTAATGGCAAAACAAGGCCAAAAGGCTTTAATACTGACAGCCACTGGCATCTGCAAAGAAAAAGAATACAAAATACATACACAGACAAGATTACTATAAATCACCAGGTGACTAACTTGTAGATTACACCAAAGATCAGACAAGGTAGAAGGCCACAATATTCTTGTTGTGTGCCTTCAAGTCATTTCTGATTTATAGTGACCCTAAGGTGAGCCTATCACAGGGTTTTCTTGGCAAAATTTGTTCAGAAGTGGTTTGCCCTTGCCTTTGTCTGCTGCTGAGAAAATGTGACTTGCCCAGGTCACCCAGTGCTTTTCAATGGCTAGGCACAGACTTGAACTCTGGTCTCCCAGTGTCCTAGTTCAGTGCTCAGACCACTACCTCATCCTAGCTCTAGACCATCATAGAGGAAATCTGGGATAAGTGTGGCCAAACAATATCAGGATGTGGTCAAGAGAGGAAATGTTGCTAAAGAGTAAGAACACACAAGCTGGGAAAGGTTGCCTGAGTCTACACAGAAGGGTAAGATTCTGTCCTGTCTTCTCCTCCTTGCTGAGTTAAATGAGTGCAAACTACTTTTGAACTTTGAACTCAGTCTCCAACACTTGAAGTCAGCTGAGAAGAAAGGAGGAAGCGGAAGGCAGAGAGAAAACTGGGATATTTTAAAGGCAGCTGAAAAACTGGGATGGCAAATGGTTAATCAGGACGGTCCTTGATAAATCAGGATGGTTGCAGGGGGTATGTCACAGAGCTCAGTCTTGAAGACTAATTCCTAAGTCAGTTAGTGGAACTCCCTTTTCAGATAATGGAGAAAATCCATTCTCTCATCTTGGTGACAGAGACAGTCTTCAGTGTCTCTAATCCCACACAATTCATTAGGATCTATTTCTGCCTGCCCAGTGTCAAAAAGATTACTGCATGCTACACAGTGCCCTGTGACTACCCAAAAAAGACATACCTATTTCACTCAATCCTTCCTTTCAAAAATCTGAAAGGCCCTCAAAGATGGACAAAGGGGGAGAATTCTAACGCCAGTAGTCCATAGTCCCCCCTGGTTTTGCCATTCTGTAATCGCTTCACCTTGGATACAGCAATTGACTTACATAGGAGAAAGAAAAAAACACTGCCTTCAGTGAAGAGAAGGCTGAATAAAGTGAACTTTAAACCTGAGAGGAAAATTGAGGTTTGCTACCTCTAGCTATATGGCTAAGAAAGAAGAAGAAAAGATAAAGTGGGATAATATACAGTGAAGCCTACAAAGTAAGGAGATATAACAGAGCCCACAAGACAAAGCAGTAATACACTGGGACAGTGGTTCTTAACTGGGGTCCAGAATCCTCTGGGGGTCTGCAGAGTCCTCATAGCAGGTCCACAAAGCCCCACTGCTGAACTCCAACAGCAGCGGTGTCCTGCTGTTTTATTGATATTTCATTGATATGGTTCCAAAATTGTTTTATATACTGGCTGTATTTTAATTTTTCTAAATTTTTTGAACTGCACACCTTTGTTATACTATAATGTTGTGGTTTTGATATTGTTAATTCTTGTATTTGGTTAGCTGCCTAGGAGGGGCTTTGCTCAGAATGGTAGTCTGCAAATATTTAAGCAAACAAAAGTACAAATATACAAGCTGAGTAAGGAGATGTACTCTGACACCAAACAAATACTGCTATTCTTTAAAGCAGGCTCAAGTTGTAACAGCAGAGCACTAAAAAAAAAAAAAAGGTTTTTGGACTGCAGCTCTCAGAATCCACCAACCAGGAGGAGCTATGCAGGATGGGAGGATCTGAAAATTGCTGTTTGTTTTTTAAAATAGCTTTTCCAAACCCTGTCCAAAAGAAGCAAGGTGGAGTCTCTTTAAGTCTGCTTCTTGCTAGCTAGCTACATAAAACAGTGGCTTTTTCCTCCTTCACTAGTAATTTAAAATACCCTGAAAGGCATCAGATCTGTCTGATCTGGGAAGCTATGCATTGTCAACACTGGTTAGTACTTGAATGGAGGTCCAGCAAGAAATACCAGATGCTGTAGGCTGTATTTCAGAGGAAGGCAATGGCAAACCACATCTGAGTATTCCTTGCCTAAGAAAACCCTATGAAATTAATGAGGTTGCCATAAGTCAAACAGGCAACTTGAAGGCACATATGCACACACACGAGATGCAAACTGCTAAGCTATTTTCTTCATCTCCATCCAGAACAGAGTACAACGTTCCACAGCAGCTCAACTAACTGCCACCATCCATCAACAACTATTAAGCAAGTCACCCAGTTACCATAGCTTGGAACATTACTTTTAAAGGGTTAGCATTTCTTAAAAGTATTTCAAACAAAAAATCTGAATGCTACAAGCTGCTTGAAAGCTACAAAATATACTCTTTCCATCCACCCTATCATCACCACAGCAGAAAGCAAGTCATCAAAAAAGCAAGTACAACATAAGCCACCAGCACTTGAACTATCTGGTACTTGTCAAACATTTTGTGAAGCAAGACCCTGTAATTCTAAAAGCAGCTACAGCTTTACTCTGACTGTTAAGTTATGGTCATAATGTGGTTTAGTTATACTTAATAACTGGAGGAAAGGATTGGTTACAAGTAGTTATTTATTTATAACTAGGTTGTTGTTGTGTGCCTTTAAGTCATTTCTGACTTAGAGTGACCCTAAGGCAAATCTATCATGGGGTTTTCTGGGGCTGAGAGTGTATGACACACCCAAAATCAACCAGTGGGCTTGTTACCCTGACTTCTGGGGGACACCTAAATTTGCTTCAAAAATACAAAGGTTGGGGAAATTAGCAGAGCACTGCTCAGCAAAGCGGAGGGCAGGGCAACACAGCGAGATCTTTTATCCTATGTCTACAGGGTCAGATAGTCAAAGAAGTCAAATGTTTAATTAAAAGTATTTTAATTGGAAGAATTTCCACACATTCACACAGAGCAGTCACTCACACAAGCGCACAAGGACTACTGAGTCTGAAAGACTTAAAAGAGGGAAAAGCAGAGGGAAAGAAAGCATTCTGTTATACTGCACCTGTCCTGGAGTCTGCAGCTTGGAAAGAAAAAGGAAAAAAAAGGGGGAAAAACAGGACTCAGCACAGAAAGAATGCTGGGGGGAGCTCTCAACTAGGAGAATGCCAGATGCTAGTCAAAGGTGGAAATTCTCCAAAGAAAGCCCCAGAAGGGACTCAATTATAGGGCAAAACATGCTTGGGGTGGGGGACATCCTTTCCGGAAGAGGACAAATGGCTGAATCAAGCAGATGGACCTTGTTTTGCATTTCAAATCTCATCCTGGGGACACTTAGGCCTTTTCTGCACTTTGATTTAGAGACGGGGCAGAGTGTCCTCCGGCGAGGACGTTTGCACTTGGGGGTGAACTGGGTCCGGACTACTTTATGTATGTCCGGACTTCAGCCGCTCCAGAACGCCCAGAACTGGTAGTTCACCATGCTATTGAAAGACCGCTTAAAAGAGGACTTTCAATAGCACAGTGCGCCCCAGTCTGTCGCTACACTAAGTGTAGATTTGCAGGCTTTAGGCTGGTGAGCTTCTCTGGTTGGTGGAGAGCCTCCACCAACCAGAAAGCGCCATTTTCGTCCCTGGAGAAGTGTGAAGCGTGGGCACACACTGCTCTGGATCAGTGTGGATCAGCGGAGGGCGCGCGCCAGCCTGGTAAGTATCACAACACCCCGTTTCCCCCCCCAAGTGTGAAAAGCCCTTAGTCTCTCAAGGTGTCAAAGCTGTGAATGGCCCATTTGATTGGTGCATGTACATGCCTTCTGAGGTTTTCCTCTGGATAGGTGACTGGAGGCATGTTAGCCTGACCTTGCTAAAAATGCTTTGGTTTATAGACACAGATATCTATGTTTCTATCTGGTGAACCTCTGGCTTAATAACTTTTTCATATTAAATATTACGCTTTCCTTGGACTGGACCTGTTAGCAGGGCTTACAGGTTTCCATAGCTGAGTCCATATCAAACCCAGGTCTCCAAGGTCATAGACCAATGCTCAAACCACTACCCCAAACTGATTCTCTATAACTAGGTAATTCCCACAACTTTGTGCCACAACAGTATTCCCACAACAATATGGCTACAACCCACGCTTGAATATAAGTTCCACTAAGGGCTTTGTGATTCCTTTCAGGTGAATAGTCATAGCATGAGGCTGCATGCGCAAACTTAGTTAGTCCTCCTGAGATGTTTTCTTCCCATCAAAAATTATTTGCTGTGCCAACAAGGTCTTCTCCATTAATCATCACTTAAGCAAGGGTGATCATTTAGTTCAACTATTTTGGCACATGTAGGTTTCTATCATGCTGTTCCAAATGAAATCTCCTGATCTTAAAAAGCTCCATGTGTTGCTAAGATTCTTCCAAAGCAAGGACTTTGCAATAAGGCACCTGTTTCAAGGATATATTCCACTGAGCCTTTCTGGCTGCATTTTCCCAGGCATCTGTTAGATACTGGCAATATTATTTGCTTTCTCCACTGGGATGTCCATGCTGATTTATTCTGTGAATTTCATTTCTGCCATCATGCTCATATACATCTTAAAGTCTTTGTTAAACCTACACAACACAAAGAAAGCCAGCTTCCATTCTTTATTTGGTCCACAGAAGGCAATATTTTTTCTTCAGTAGACCTGATTGTCCCCAGTAATCTTCTCTTTATTTAGAAGTTTAACTCGAGCTTAGAAAAGTGACTCATTTGGCTACTGCTCCTAGAATCATCCAACTAGTATGTCCATGCTGACTTGGGGACTGTGAGAGTGGTAGTCCAATGAGTCAGTATTCCATATGCTGGTACTTAATATTGTGTGATGGTAACAAAATCTGATGAAAGTGCCTTAGAATTAGTGGAAGAACATTGATCCATCTGACCAGGATGGTCTACTTTGATTCTTTTAACTGAAGATGAAGGGACTGAATCTAGGACATGTAAATGGAAGTATGTGCTTTGCTTCATCCATAGTTATGAAATACTTGGAAAAGACATCAGTTAAGAACTACTAAAAAAAGGCACAACTTACTCCTCAAAATGAGTCAAAATCATTGATGCAGTTTCATATCACTATGCAAAAATATATGACTACACAGAGACCTGACAAGATCTAACTAATGCTCAATGCTACCATGAAGAGCCTACTATTTTAGGTGGATTGCTATGGGGTGCGGCTGAATGGTACATAGAAGGTCCCCAGGTTCAGTTTAAGAATCTCCATATGGGATTGGGAAAGATTCATGTCTAAAGCCCTGGAAAGCTAGAGCTATTCAGGATAGACAATGCTGAGGTAGTTGGACCAATGCTTGAACACAATCCCCTTCACTCCTAATGACCTAATGGCTCTCCATAACAGATGTTGATAAGATCAACAAACCTCCAGGAGCAATAATATAATTTGCAAGCAAACAGATCCACCAGTGAACATGAGCAGACACCACAAAGCCAGAAAAAAAGCTCAGAGGGAGATAGTTATTTTGGACTATCACTCCCAGAATCCCAAGCTTTGGGACTAATTCCAAAAGTAACCATAAAGTTCACCCCTCAAAATGTTCATGATTACTAAATGGATTTCATGTTGAGCCAAACAGATTTGCTTGTCATTGCTGCTTCCTCCAAAAAGACTTTTATTTTCTTAGTGGAAAGTGTCTAGAAATGGAAGAACAGTTGGAACATCATGATAGTATTACCCAAACATCTTTCATTACATTTAAATGAGACACCTGACCCATTCTGTTCTTCTCAGTAATGGCTCTGAGGATGTGAGCACTCATGTAGAGTTGGTATTCAGAGCCAACTGTTAAATCGAGCCAAGCAGTAGCCATTATGCAAATACAGCCTGTCTGTGTAGCCTCGTCTCTGTGCAAATAGGATGTTTCCCTCTGCTTTTGAAGCAGTGTTAATTATTCTAAAATATACACAAACAGCATATCTGATGGATTGCAGAGATAGGGGATGAGCAGCATTAAGTAACTGAACAATGTGGAAGTTTAAATTCACCTCTGTTCCTCAGATTGTGCAGAATGCAGAAAAAGAAAAGGGAGTAGGATCAGTAATATCAGAAAGAAAAGAATTCTCTATAGTCTAGGGCTTAACAGAAACAAAAAATAGCAGCATTTTATTTATCTATTGTATTTGGAAAGTAATGTAGGCCAGGATTCCATATCATCTACCTAGCTATGTAACCACATTAGTTATGTAGCTAAGTAGTGTCACCTAGCTCAACCCCACAAGCCCCAATCCTCACTTCCCAGGTAGCACCTCTTAAAAATGGTGTGGGGCAGCAGTGGAGGTCGCAGTAAGCCTCATCAGTTCTGCCTTGTGCAGGAACCCTGATGCCTCAAATGAATCCATGATGGGTTGAATATGATGATCATACTTTTTTTTGTATTAAAGATGATTTGGGAGGGCCTAGCATTATTCATGTTTTTTCACTTTCATGGAGGTCCTGTGACCCTAACCCTAGCAAATGTGGAGGGATGACAAATTCATAGAATCATAGAATCATAGAGTTGGAAGAGACCCCAGGGGCCACCGAGTCCAACCCCCTGCTATGCAGGAACACACATCAAAGCATTCTCAACAGATGGCCATCCAGCCTCTGCTTAAAAACCTCCAAAGAAGGAGACTCTACCACACTCCGAGGCAGCATATTCCACTGCCGGACAGCTCTGACCATCAGGAAGTTCTTCCTGAGGTTCAAGTGGAATCTCCTTTCCTGCAGCTTGAATCCATTGCTCCTTGTTCTAGTCTCTGGAGCAGCAGAGAACAAGTCCATTCCCTCCTCAACATGACACCCCTTCAAATACTTAAAAATTGATTATTAAAGCTCAAATTGGTGAACTTAAGTCTCACCTCTCCCCATTTTGAGGGCATGTAGGTTTACTCTGTGATGTAGGATGGGCTGAGAAGTAGTGTATGATCCAAGTTTATCCAGCAGGTTTCATGGCTCAGTGGGGATGTCAGCCTTAGTCTCCTCAATTCTAGTCTAGTGGTCTAACCACATCAACTCTTCATTTAGCAATTGCCTAGAACAAAAGAAATAAAAATAAAAATCCCAAACCATGGAGAAAGAGATCTAAAGGAGAGGCAATAATTTGGGGTACTGCAGACTTGTCATGCAGAAAATCCAGAAACTCTGAAAGCCTGGTGAGATTTCCACTGTAATACAGTACACATTCTCCTGAGACAATTCATAAAGAAACACACTATCCATTATTGGGCAGGGCTAAACATATTTAAATAATATGTACGTCAACATATTTCCTCATAAAATATGCAGTTACAAATGAATTTCATCCAGAAATACACATTTTCATATACAACTAGGAGAAGGTCTGAGCAAGGAACTGCATCACAAAATTCAGGAAAGTATGAAGAATATGAAAAATTAGTATATTCTGAATTGCGCATTCATCCAGCTAGTGCAGAACAGGTCTGTTTCCTTCAAACTGCAAAGACCAAATCAACAACTTTAATTCCTCCATCTAATGTACGACAACTGCCGAGCAAACATTTTGGGAAGCATATCTATGCTTTTTAATTGACTGCACCATGACCATAATAAAAGATGGAGCAGAAAATGATTAATCTCTGCAACAACTTTGGCAATGTGGAACTATTGATTGTTGTGTGTGAAAGAAATTTTCAATTAAATTTCTCATACTCCAGGCTTGGCAGCTGGTTTAGAAGAAATGGCTTGCCATTATGTTGATGATACAGCTGTTTTTCAGCCAGCCCGAGTCTCAAATTGCTGGCATGGGTTCACCAAAGTGATGGTCTCCATTCTGTAGCATACAGCTAATGTCACCTAGGGACTGAAGGATAAAGCTTGCATCTTAACTTTCTTTCCATGTATGGAACTGAGCTAGCATTTACAAAATAGATCTTCCTGCCTCTCCATTTCCTCTACATAACTGTGTTCCTACGTGCCCCTAGAATGTGTTGGATAAGGTGTTGGGGATTTGCAAATGGACAGTTGAAAAATAATCTTCCTTCAAGTGAATGGAGCTT
Source organism: Ctenosaura bakeri (assembly GCA_948474755.1). Classification (NCBI taxonomy): domain Eukaryota; kingdom Metazoa; phylum Chordata; class Lepidosauria; order Squamata; family Iguanidae; genus Ctenosaura; species Ctenosaura bakeri. The sequence goes on from CAOLHI010000709.1 coordinate 25,747, forward strand.
AGGTTCGTCATAGTGTTACCCTGATTTCTGGGGGTCCCGTGGGGGATGCCTCAATGTGCTCCACGTGATAGTGAATGGAAGCTAGCCAGAGCACAAGCAATAGCAATGCGAGAGGCAGGGTAACCTAGCAGGGTCTTTTTACCCAGTTTTTACAGGGTCAGGCCAAGCCAAAAACCAAACGAAGATGTCCTAATAAATGATTTTATTGAATGAAAGTCTCATACATCAACACAATCACTCACATACTCACTCAAGACCTATTAAGAAGCAAAAGAGAGGAAACTGGATAGGGAAAATGTTGAAGGGATTGTAGCTGGGGTAATACTGCACCTTTTCCTGAAGTCCTTGGTCCGGGAAAAGCAGCAAAAAATGTAGCTCAGCATGGAGAGGGCTGAGGGGATTACTCAACTGATGGAGAAACGGTCTGCTGGTATGACCGGGAGTAATCCAAAGAAACATTCAAAAACTGGGACTATTTGTAGGGGAAAAAGTACCTTGAAGGCAAATCCTCTCCCAGGGAGAACAAAGGGTGTTTCAATGGAAAAAAAGCTCCACAATGGCAACTCCCTTTGCATGATGAGATCACAAGGTGTTGCCAAAGTTTCAGGATCTTCATAGGGTTGTGGTGTGAATTTATGTAGATGGTCCTTGCCTGAGAGGATTTTATTGCTATCAGTGCTCAACATGGGAGGAAACACAGTAATCCCCTCAAGCTGGCTCCTGAGGGGCTGAGGACGCTTTGTCTACTGCGGGCTTGCACAGCTTGAGGTCTCCTGGGGCTACGTGACGGGGGATTGTACTGGTATGACCTAGTTTTTGATCATTCGACCATTGCTGCCTGCGTGCCCATCCAGGTGACCTCGCAGGCACGTTTGAATCATATTTAATATCAAAAATTGTAGACCCCGGGACAGGGTTTACCAGTGAGGTAGCAATAGCATCAGAGCCCTGACCATCCCTAGCCCAATAATTGCTTCACACAGTGGCCAGCCAGAAGCCTATGGGAAATTCAGAAGCAGGGCATGGGTACAAACAAGATCCTTGCACTCTGGTTCCCCAGCAATAGATAGACAGATGTATATTGTGTACTGTAGGTTATATAGGCCTTTATTACTCCACTTTCAGCATCCTATGGAATCTTGGGGCCTGAAGTTTAGGGAGAGGAATTTGGAATTCTCAGCCAGAGAGTTCTTTGGCTTCAGTAAACTACAAACCCCAGAATTCCATAGGATGTTGAAACTGGAATAATAGCACTATAACAGTGTGGTGTGGAAAGGCCCATATAACCTACAGTACACATTATACATCTGACTGTCTATTGCTGGGGAACCTTAGCACAAGGATTTTGTTTGTACTCATGCCTGTCTATTGCTGGGGAACCTGAGCACAAGGATTTTGTTTGTTTGCTCCAGAGGCCAGGACAAGGAGCAATGGATTCAAGCTGCAGGAAAGGAGATTCCACCTGAACCTCAGGAAGAACTTCCTGACAGTCAGGGCTGTCCGGCAGTGGAATCTGCTGCCACGGAGTGTAGTGGAGTCTCCTTCCTTGGAGGTTTTTAAGCAGAGGCTTGATGGCCATCTGTCGGGAGTGCTTTGAGGGTGTTCCTGCATGGCAGGGGGTTGGACTGGATGGCCCCTGTGGTCTCTTCCAACTCTACATTTCTATGATTCTATGCCTATAACAGTATAGTGTGGAAAAGCCGTCTGTCATCATGGTATAGATAGACACTGTGATCCAGCTTAGTAGTTCATACCTCAGGTTGACCTAAACTCCATGCTGGTTACCATAAGGCAAACTGATATGAGGCATTAGGCAAGTCTCAGCCCCTGCTTCCAAAACTCAAGATTAATGTCATACAGCATCTTTACAGGATTGTTGTAGTGATTTTTCAAGCCACCTTGAGTGCTGCTTTTGGCCAAAAGACAAGATATAATGTAATGAACAAATAAATTTAATGAATAAGTGTCAGCAGAAAAACTTTGGTGGAGGTACCAGAGAGATTCATAAATGTGTGTGTGTTATTATTTTTATTTATGTCACAAATTCCAGAAAAGCTGCAGGTGAGCAGACACAGTGAAAGCAGTCTGGCAGAGTTTTGTGCTGACAGCAACCATGGTGTAGGGTTTGAGTGTTGGACTAGGACTCCAGGAGAATGGGGTTTGAATCTTCACTCCATCATGAAAATGCACTGGGTAACCTTAGGCAAGTAATATTCTCTCAGGCAATGGCAAATACACAGTCCTGGATGAATCTTGCCAAGAATATGCCCCCATGACAGGTTCACCTTAGGGTCATCGTAAGTCACAAACCGTAAGTCAGAAACCAGTTGAAAACATACAACGACAAAATGTTTTGTGCAATATGAGAACGTAAAACTTGGGTTCCTTGCTTCCAGTTTTCTCACTGGCAAGTTTATTCAGTTACACATTCATTCAGCCTCTTCAGTTATACAAATGCCCCTCCCAGATGCCCTTCCACTGGCAGGCAAAGGACTTTCTATTCAGGCAGGCTTTCAGCAACTGCCTGCCTCATATGAACAGGGATTTTAAGTGAACAGGCTGGATTTACTACTGAGGAGCTTTAAACCATTGCAAGTTGTTGTTAATGACAACCAGAATCCTGTTTGTATCTTACACATGTGTAAACTCCTTCATAGAAACAGATGGACCTGTTTGCTTTATATGGAACAGGAAAATTCTGTTCAAGGTTGCAGAAATGGAACTGCACACACGCAATACAATTGCTCATGTCTGTGCACTGTGTATGGATGCTCATTGTGAACTGCACACAGTCATGCATAGATGTGCATTGTGCATCACTCCACATTACACAGTGGGTATGGGGAGTTCCAGCATTGTATAGTGGCTTTAGTGTTGGACTAAGGCACTGGGAGACCAGAGTTCAAATCTCCATTCAGCCATGGAAACCCACTGGGTGATCTTGGGCAAGTCAGCTCTCTCAGCCTCAAAGGGAGGCAAGAACAAATTCCCCTGAGCAGATTCTGCCAAGAAAACCCAGTGATAGGTTCACCTTAGGGTTACCATAAGTCAGAAATGACTTGAAGGCAAAAACAACAACAACAACAACAACAACAACAACAGTGCATGAATATTTTGTTGTGCAAGACTGTCATTCACAATTGCCTGGTAACTCTCCAAGCATAAATTTATACTGCTTCTTCCCAACGTAGAATCTCAGCCAGTATGTTTTAACATTGTTAATAGTGTTTTAATAGTAAGAACAGGTCCATTTGTATTTTAATATGTATAATTAAAATGGTGGCACAGTGGTTAAAAGCCAGTACTGCAAGCCACAAGGCTTGTGAGTTCGATCCTGCCGGGCTCCAAGGTTGACTCAGCCTTCCATCCTTTCGCAGGTCGGTAAAATGAGTACCCAGCTTGTTGGGGGCATGTATAGAAATGTTTTGAAATACATGCTACTTGTAAATTGTTCGCCGCCTCGATCCATATGGAGAGGCAGGATACAAATAAATAATAATAATAATAAAATAATCTATTACATTTCTATTGGTAGAGGGTTTTTTTAACTGTGTGGAAAGTATCCTGCATTCCAGCTGTGGAAGAATGGCAACATAGAAATCTAACAAACAAATAAACAATGTGTATTAGTTCTGTAGTAATTGTTGGAGTTTCTCTCAAAGAATTTTGGGAACCACAGTTTTGTGAGGGAGCTGTGAACTGCTTTTCTGATAACTTCAGTTTGTATCACAGAACTACAATTCCCAGGATTCTCAAGTGAGAGGGATTGATTGTTTAAAAAAATAAATAAATAAACTGTTCCCCCCACCCCACCCCCGCCAATTCTCACCATTTCAGCCAAGACAAGGCATTTACAAGGAACAAAAGGGCCAGCCCATTCATGCCTTGGTGCCAAAAGCACTGCTATTATGGCAATCATCCACTATGTGTGGGATCACTCACAATCCTCGTGTTCAACATTCAGGAGCTTAATTTTAGCCGAAGTAATTTTATAGCAACCAAGTTGAACCCAAAGGCAAATTTTGACATATCCTGCCTGTTAGGACACACTTGACGCTGGTTTGCAAAACAGATTGTTGACACTTTTAAATAACCATTCAGCATTCTCAACATCTAAAATTATTTAGGGATCGATTAAAGTCTAAGTTACTATTAAAACAGAAAGTGCTACAGTTAAAATGATTTGAGGACAGCATAAAACCAAAGGAATGAGTTGTGCCCATCCAGTGGGCGGGATCCTGGCTTACAAATCTCCTTGAAATACCATAAAATCAGAGCTAATTTTAAAATTACCAATTTTTTTCTGACAAAATTTTGGAAATGGTTCTTTCTCTTTTGCTACCACCTCACTCAGAAAGATCAGTAATTTGCAGGACTGTGTCTAAATATTCTCACTACTATTTGTGGCAGTTGCCTTCCTCCCATTACCCCCTGACACCATGGAACAATGTCAAGTCAGAGACATACTGGAGGTTACAAAATGGCAGTCAAGCTCCCAACCCAGTTATGGCAACAACAACAAAAACTGAAACCTTAGGGGGAAAGGGAGGCTGCAGTAATCTGAGGCTTACTGCTAATGGTAAGCCCCACACCAAGAAACCACTGAAAAATTTATCTTCTCCATGGAGGCATTCAGAGAAATTTTTCCCCCTCCATTTTAAGGAAAACGTGCAACGCATTTTCTCTCCCACAATACAGTTTCTTCAGAGATATGTGCTTCATCAATCAGACTTGCAATTAAGGCCTTAGTTACCTACCAATGACCAGTCACCAAAAATGCTCTAAAATAAGGAAACATAGGTGAGGAGAATGACATGCTGTGACAAAAAGATGTCTTTCACATCTTAGTGGAGCATCTGTTCAAAAATAAATAAATAAATATATATATAAATAAATGTATTGGGGAAATTTTGAGAGGGCATTTGCATCTTGCTCTTAAAAAAAAATCTTGCCACATCTCAAAATCAGCATGTGATAATGACATAAGGGTCGTGATTCAGTGGGAAACAAACATACACATACTAGAGGGGTTTGTTGTTTTGTTTTGTTTTAAATCTGCAGAATGTTCTGTAAACACCAATCTAAATTTAGGGAAGGCTGAAACTCATCTGCAACCAACATGGTACGTGTTGCAAAAGAATAAACAAAAGATTATTCAGTAATATTATAATGTTTACCTATGGATCCTGAGTCTTCAAATGCCTGCATCAAATTAACCTGCAATTCATTTCCATCTGTCCCCCTTAGCCATCAGGTTTTCTTTAAGGCATGAATGACAGCTAAACAATTTGAGGAATGAATATAGGTTTCCCCTACATGAGATCTTTACATTTGCCACAAATTACTATGGAAAGTAGCAAAATTCCATGTTTTTCCACTCTGAACTTCAAGTCCATCAACCACAGGCCAACCACTGCCTGACCAAGCTGCAAGGTATGATAAAAATAGCACAGTGGGTTTTGGTAATAAGAGACACATGTCACAGCAGGTGGTTTCAGACCTTGTTTTGCCCCCAATATCTTTGGTAAGGCTCTTGAAAATTCAGCTGAAACATGAGCTGCAGTGCTGTAGTAGTAAACACAAGCCAGGGATAAACAGCATGTCAACTTGCAGGAGCATTTGCTGGTTTTCCTGCATGTCGCTCAAAGCAGACATGTTCATATTCAGACATTTTGTACACACACGATTCCACATGATATCTGAGCTTTGCCACAGAATCAGTCTCAGGGCATGCCCAGATTGATTGCAAAGTCCCAGACTTTGTTCGTGCTCTTTCTGATTTTATATTGGGTTAAAATAAACCAACCTGGGAAGCTGATGTAAAAATTCTCTGATCATACCAGGAACAGACAGAAAATATTCTGAGATAAACAAAATGTGTGTGCATCTCCAAAATAAAACTGTAAAGAAGAAGAACAAAACCTGAGACTTTTTGGTCTTTTTAATCAACCTAAATGCATCCTCTCTGTGTTTGCATGCCTCAGTCTCTCTCCTGTCTTCTCTTTCTCACTTAAACCAAATTCCTATTCCTTGAGTTAATGCAATACTTGAAAACTTACACATCTGTTCTAATCTTTGTGTGTTACATTTCTGTAAGATTGCCTTCTCTAAAACTACATTTTCCTTGCTGTGTCATATTACCTAGCAAACTACCAAGCTATGTACTGGGCCAGTTCTTCTACATATAGAAAGGGGAGTACTATTCAACTATAGACCCATCTAAACTCTTGCTTATTGAAAGGGGATAAGTTTTCATGCTTTCATGTTTATATTATTTAATCTATTTATTACATTTATATCCTGCCTTTCCTTTAATTCACTCAAGGTAGCACACATGGTTTTTCCCCTCAATATTTTGTCCTGGTAAAGTAGGTTAGGCTAAGGCCCTTTCTGCATGATGGGGTTCGTGTGAGTCCTTCTGTCGCAGCCCTGGCAAGGGAAGGGAGTGCGACAGAAACTCTCCTCTCCACACCTCACCAGCTCCCTGTGGAAGGGAGCATGATGGCCACGCCTCTTCCTTCCGCAGTGCAGCAGGTTTCCATTGCTGCACTGAGGAAGGAAGCGCCACCACTGCACTTCCTGCCTTTCCACATGGGCAGCAGCGATGGAAGCATCAGATGAGCAGCAGCGCAAGTGTATTTTTTCCATTTGATAAATATCCTGCGAGTGCGACACATGGGGACAAGATGGCAGTGGAAACAATGACAATGTCGTGCAGAAGCACAACCTGCAGACTGCTGCCATCCTGTCCCCACAGTGGGACAGCCCTGTCATGCAGAAATGGCCTAAGACAGAGTGACTGGGCCAAGGTCACCTAGCAAGTTTCATGGGTTAATCAAAACCACAACCTTGATCTTCACTACACCAGTGCTTCTTGAGATATCTAATGTGAGGAATGAGCAATTGCCGTCTCCCCAGTCTTTTTAGGGACTGGCACTACATTTGTGCTCATTGGGTATAATTGTTTCTTTCTTTCCTGAAAACCTGCTTGTGACTGGTAGTCCATGGCTCAGGGACCAGCACCAGTACAGAGACTCTGCCTGCCTGTTTCTTTCTTTCTTTCTTTCACTCAATATCACTTGAAAGCTGTAACTGTTAGGAGAGTTGGAAGCAAGAGGGGCTGTATGTTCGTGAAGTGTGGGGGACAGCTTGGGAATTCGCTAGAGATTTAGAGGCTAAATATCTGTGGCAGCATGAAGCCTGGTGACTCTAGTGATAGTGACTCTACTCTAGGTTTTAATCTGAACTTTACAGAATTTATTTAAAGTGTAGGACTTGTTTCAGGATACAGTTCAGCACCTTGGGTAGCTCCTTTAAAGTATAGAGTAAAATCATGAATGGATTCACTACCCAGCTAACACAGAAATCACCAGTTACTGGGTCTGTATCAGGAGAAAGAATTTGACTCTGATCACCAGAAGAATTTTGGGATAACACTTTCTTTATACGGGAGGCCAAGCTGTAAACCCAGAGGTTTTTATTTCTAAGCTGGAAAATTCAAGTTTCAGTGGCACATCAATTAACATGATTAACTTTACTATATTACTGAAACTTCCCTTGTTTCATGTTGTAAATAGACTGACTTAATCCAGATAGAATTAGGGATTTGGAAGGGACCACAAGGGCCATCTAGTCCAACCTGTTTCCATGGAAGAATATACAACTAAAGCACTCTTGAGATATGCTTACACAAAATCTGTTTAAAAGCCTGTCACAGGGTATTCTGGGACTGAGAGTGTGTGATGTGCCCAAGGTCACTCAGTGGAAAATTGAACCCTTGTCCAATAGTCCAATGCTCAAACTTCTGCACCAGCCTGGCTCTTCCACTCCTCATGGGACCTGCTTATCAGACCTGTTACCATCTTGATTGCCTTCCTCTAGACACATCCTAGCTTGTAATTACACCTTGGGAGCTGTGATGTCTGGAACAGGACATTATATTCCAGTTGAGGTGAATATTCCAAATGAGGCCTGACTATATAGCAGAATCTTCTGATTCTTTTAAACATTTCATTATAAGGTTGCATGAACTGAGAGAACTCTTCAGATACAAACCAAAATGGACTACAAATAAAATGTTGGAAGTTCCAAGGTAACCCAAAAGTTACTTACAGCCAAATGCTCTAGATTGCTTCCCCCTGCCCCTTGTTTCCCTGTCTCTTTAAATACATGAATTGTCCACTCTGACAGCTGGTTGTTGAGAGGTTTGTTGTTACACCGTGCCACTTCCTTCTAGTTCTTCAATGTGGTATGCCAGTTTGGTGGCTAGTGATGCTGCAGAACGGAGTGTTCCAGACCCTTCCAAATAAAGTGTGTGGTTTGGAACAGACACCTAGAGGCTTGGGATAATGTTGCTTTATTCCTATTTAGTCTTATTTTGTGTATCAACCTAATGACTTCAGAAGACCCAGATCTTGGCTTTCTGATGTCCCTCACCCACCAGCATGGGACAGTGGCTTCTTTGGGTATGCAGTCAGAACCAAATTATCTCCATCAGTTTTTGCATGGAGTAACCTTTTGGGTTTGAGGGTGTGCTTTGTAACTAGGTATACATGGTTATAGCAGTTTGTTACTGTTAACTGCCATAGCTCCATCCTATGGAATCCTGAAGTCTGTAGTTCAGTGAGGTAATCAAGAGCACTAGTGCACTCTCCTTATATACGGCACAAAAGCTCTTGGAAATTTAAGTACCCCACCAAACTGCAAATCCCATAATTCCATGGGAAAGAGCCATGGTAATCAAAGTGGTATAAAACTGCTGTAACTGTGTAGTGTAGATACACTCTTAGCACCAAAAGCATTCATTCTCCATCTGTCTTCCTTCCTTCCTTCCTTCCTTCCTTCCTTCCTTCCTTCCTTCCTTCCTTCCTTCCTCCCTCCCTCCCTCCCTCCCCCTTTTTGTTTCTTCCTTTTTTAAAATTAGGTTAATTTCAGTTCATGTACTTCAAATGAGGCCTTTGAAAGCTGCTGTGAATTATGTTACCCAGTTAAATCCTTTCCTCCTGTCCACCTTCAGATCCATCCTAACACATGTCCTGAGCTTGCTTCTTTGGGTGGGGGGGCAAGGGAGAAGGGCTACATCTCTCCAAAACTCCTCTCATCAATGTCAGTGGTCATGCTAGCTGGCAGATTTTGGGTTCTGTAGTCCAACAAAATACCTTTTCTGTGTTCTGACCTGGCCTAGATCTACTTAGTTCCTGCCTTGTTTCTTTAAAATTGTAAGTGAATTTCAGACACAGTTCCCCTTCTCTCAGTTTCCTCTTTTTCCTCTCCAAAGGAAATAGAATAGAAACATGGACCAAAGAAGAAAGCATGAGTTAATAGGGTGTTTTCTTATGAATTATTTAAAAAAGAAGAAGAAGAAGAAGATGCAGCCATATATATAATGTTTACAGCCATTAATTTACATGCTTACTTCCCAAGTTAGAAATTTATTATTCTGATTTTGAATATAAATATAATACCTGTCCCCAGAGAGAGGAAAGACCTGTGACCAGATGACATGTGTGCCTGTTCTGTGCATGCACACACATGCCAACACTGTTGGTGGGCAACTTAATGGCACTTTCTGCTCTCCTGTCTCATGGTTCTTTATCTTTTATCTGGACTTAAACTGGACAGACTTGCAAATCAAGAGCACCTTTGAATAAAGAATTGTTCTCTGACTGTTCTTCAACTAGAGGGCCATCCTCTGTAAAGCAGAAGATGTGGCCACCCTATAAATGAAACCCAATGGTCTTCATATATGATTTTAGTCTGTTCTTCATCGCTTTATCTAAATTCTGTCTTGAAAATGCAACTTTCAATGATAATTTATTTTCAGATGGAGATGCTGTCACATCAACATTTACTTTATGACTCAGCTAAAAGAAGGCAATCTTCAGAGTGCAAAACTGCTCATTCAGAGTGAGGGCATCACTGATATAGAAATAATTATGCTTTCTCAGCATGCGCTGTATTATATGATCACACTATTCACAAGAAGAAGATTGGTTTTTAAAGAGGTGGTAAGCATATGGCAATCAAAGACTGTATAAGCAGCAAATAATCAGCAAACAAGATCAAGAAAGGGTTGAGATGTGAGCTGGTTTTTTTAGGATACATTTGCACCACCCAAACCCAATATTTATCCCTGAAGTTGAAATAGATAGATGCTTGGTGCAGCCCAAATTTTTGTACAAAGGCACTCCAGTAGCAAAAGAACAAAGTGGCATTCAAAAGGATTTTATATTCTTTTGGATTGGTTTGACACTTGGTTCTTAAATGTCAGTGTTCAGTTTGCATATGACAGGAGTTCTTCTCATATCTACAATCTTGGCTGTGTGCCACTCTACACTGATTGACCTACAATAGGTATATCTATATTGCCAGCAGTAGTAATATTATAGCACTGCTTTCAGTGGTCTGAGAGCCAGAGCCATCATCTACTGTAGCTTAAATTACAAAAGGGAACTGATTCAAACTGCTACACACTCCCTTAGCATGTGAGAGATAGCAGGATTGATGACCACATTTTCTAAGAACTGGTGAACGAGGGCCAGCCCAGAGGTATGAGGCTGATGCAACATTTTAGCTAAAAGTTTGTGAGTTATGAACCAAGAAATTACCCAGTTTGACTCTTGTCTCTATCATAAATTCACTAAATTCAGGCTAGCAAATATAGCTCCAATGAAAGAATGACACTGTCTCAACTTACAAGGCAGTTGTAAGTCGGAAATGATCCTCCAGATAACTGTTTGACCACCAAGCCTTCACCCACATCATTGGCAACAATTAGAAATGGAGTCAAGCAACATTTGAGGAGCTGAGTGTTCCATACCACTGCTATACGGATTATAACAATATCACGGATATGAAGATGGTGGTCCAGATCCTATTGGGTATTGCCAGAATATAAAGCTCTGCTTGTCCTGAGATTGGAATCTGTTCTTTTTCCTTCAGCTGTGAAATAGTAGATGGACAATGGCAGGAAGCACCCCCACAGCCAATCAGTGGATGTTTGGGTCAGGACAGAGTTGTGCTCAGTTGGTGTCTAGCTGCTATTGTGCAGTGAGGAAAAAGGTGTTGTACATGGGGATACTCTATATATCCTTGCACAATGCCTGAGAAAGTACATAGTTTAAGAGAATTCTCACCAATCTACATGTAGCACTTCCAAGCAATCAGTTGTCTGACAAATCGATAGATGGACAGACAGAGAGGGGTTGCAAACTATTTGAACTTGAATCAGTTACAGTTAATAAAGCAATTAATCTATCAGTTAAATGTACATATGTTACAAACAAGTAAAAACAATGGTTTGATCCTGCATTGTTTTGGTAAAGTATAAAGTTCTTCTTCTCCCTCCATAAGCATGGAACTCCTTATTCTGCTGCAGCACTCCCCACCCCAGCAGCCATTTAGTGGTTGGGGAAGGGTGAGAGCAGCTAGTCAATGTCCAGTTGCATTTCTGCAGCCGGACACACGAAGAAGATGGCATCTGCTCAGACCTCTCAGGATCCTCAAGAAGTCAGAGAGAATGTTTTCTTCACATATCAGCTTTGTGGGTCTTCTCTAGTTGAGATTAACCAATAGGATTCAGGCCTCCCAAGAGTCATCCAGACATCTGGGAGGATGAGATTTTCTTTGGGTGTCAACTTTGTTGGCCTGCTCTAATTGGGACTATCCAAAACTATTCAGGCCTCCCAAGTATCCTGTGGAGGTCTGATGCAATGACATTTTCTCTGTGTGTCCACTTGAAGAAACATTTTATTGGTCACTTCCCATCCTCCCCTGGAATGTGGCCATGGGAGAGTGCACCCCAACAGAACAACAGTTTATGGCCATGTGTAGTCCCTGTGTGAAGGAAACGCTGGATGATTCTTTGTACAACAACCTTAAAAGGACACACATAGGCATAATGTCTGTCCACCTCACCAACAGAATTCCAGCCATATTTTCTGAAGCAAGAAGGAAACTTTCATTCTTGCTTTATAGGTGATGCACGCAGCTACCATTGTAGATTTTTTTCTTAGAAGAGACAGTTCATTCCAAGAGTAACAGAAAGGGGGATGCCTCATTTAAGATGATGAGTCAAAACTGCATTTGTATATACATTTGAGGAAGGACTGTAGCTCAGTGGTATAGCCCATGCTCTTCATGATTAAAGTCCCCGGGTCTCATGACCCTACCCCAGGATCCAGACAGGACCCCTCCCAACAGCCACAACACAGAGACATGAACAGGACAATACTTACAGCAGCCAGTGTAGGTGAAAAAGGTAGAGCCCAAAAGACTCACAGTGTTTATATAGTAGGGACGCATCAGTTAGGCAAACAGCTGGTGGGGCTGACAACCTATATAAACAGGGAAAAAGAAAGGAAGAAGCCATTGCAGACAAATGATCTTATCCATGGAAGCAGTATGCCCTGTGTTCAGATCCCTTGCTTGTGTTCCTAGAAACCTTGGCCCTCACCTAGTGTACAGATTTCACTACTAGACTGTTGCTCTGCATTTATGATGGACTCAGACTGCAAAAACAATGACAGTAACTAGCTAACAAACTGTTAGAAATTGTTTGTGGCTGCTGATAAAAGACTCTAAATGGAGAGCTCTAAACACCTGGGTGGCTATGGATTGCCAGTCACTGCCTTTCTTCATCAGGAACACCCTAGTCATCAGGTAGACATTATTCATCTGACAAAGATAAAACTGCAGCTGACATCCTGTTCAGAGCATTTGAAAGCATAAATCCAACTTATGCTTGCATAGTTGGGAGTGGGGGGGGGTATCATTGCAGAGGTGGACATTCCTTTCTCCTTGCTCAATGACCAAAGCACACATATCCCTGGTTGAACTACAGCAGTCCCCCATGGCCATTCTCTGCTGGTAGAAAGTATATGGTGGATAGGAGAAGTGTCTGGCTATGTCCCCATAGCCAGATGCAGAACAATTATATCATTCACTGAGACCTCTGGAGGACTCTAGCACATGCTGAAATCATGTGCCATATAGGATTCCAGCCTATGTGTGTCAACTGCTTGTTTGAACAAAAAAGTTCAGCATTCATAATAGCAATTGTGCAGGATCTAAGAAACTACTTCAACTTACACACTTTGAGCGTATCCACTGACTTTTTACTTTTATTCCTTCTGAACAGTTATTTACATCTTTGCATTTGCATGCATGTATACAGACACACACTTTAAAGACTGCAAAGGGTTACTTCTCTACCCTCCATTGCCATAATTATGCTTTCATTCCAAAGAGGAACACATGAATTTTCTTGGTAATCCTCTGGGATGAGTCCATGTTCTGCCCATTTCTAGAAAAGTTCTGTTTGTTCTCACCAGTCCAGTGGGTTTGGTACGTGCTGTTCCATTCTTCAGAAGGATGCCAGGAGGAATCTGTTGAAGGACACGGTGACCTACAGCTCCAACTGATGATCATATGTCTCTGTTCATAAAAATAGAGGCGTTATTCAAAATTGCCTTGGCTTGCTTCCAAGTTTGGCAATTACACATATTCTTCTGTCTGCTGAAAAGCACCTATGCACATCCAATGACAGTACATACTTTTTTCTCCACTTCCCCTCCAACAAACAGGGTGTGCAGTGTGACTGCCAGGTGTAAAACAGCTGCCACATTTCTCAGGCATGTGAAATTAGATCCCAAGGATCACTTGAGAGTAAGGCCAAGCCTATAGAGGACCAGGAATCTTTTGATTGAGAGAGAGGCAGAAAAAAACATGCAGCCCCTCAGACATCTTATTTTGCAGTTTAAAGGCTCTGACTGGATAAAGTAATAACTGAAACCTCACTTAGATCACACAGTGGTCAAGATCCTACACTGAGGTTGCATAGTGTACATATTCATGTGTGGAAGCATGTATTAATTTTGTATTGATGTTGCTATAAGATTCTTGTGTTGAATGGCAACATAGTGCAGTTGTCCACCAAATGGACAACCGAAATCACAATCAGATGCACATGCACATTCATGCACAAGGTGCATCGGTACTACACACACAAACTCTGCTGTTGCAACCTGAATCTGAATGTGATGTTCCACATCGGACAAAAGTGACCTACTGCTCTATTAGAGTAACACACATGTGTAAGACATCAACAGACCAGCCAATGTTCTTTATAGCTGGACTTTTGGGAAAATAAATGGCTATCATTCTCATCCATATATTGATACTGGTTGTCAACCTATGATACATGTAAGTAGCTATAATATTCTAATTTTACAGTGTTACATTCTAGAAAAAAATTAAATAAGTGATATTTGCAGGATTCTGTGCAAAACACTACGCACCTTGCATGCATAGCAGGCACACAAAATCTTGGCATACACACTATTCCTGTTATATACCTTCTTTGTTGTTATGTGCCTTCCAGTTGACTCCAACTTGGGGTAACTCTCTTCTGGGATTTTTTTTTTTTTTGCAAGTTTTATTATACAGAGACTTGTGTTTTGTGTTTGCCTTCCTCTTAGGCTCAGCAAGAATGAATGAAGGTTACCTTATTGGTTTCCATGGCTACATGGGATTTGAAACCTGGTGTCCCAGCATCCTAGACTCAGACCATTTCCACATGATGATGCTCTTCTGCATTGTTGCACTGCAATCCCAGGTTCAGGAGGGAGTGCATCACCAACCCTCCCTTCCGCAACTCACTGGCTCCCTGTGGAAGGGAGTGCAATGGCACCACCTCTTCCTTCCGCAGCACAGCTGAGCACTTTCTATTGCCGCACTACGGAAGGAAGCATCACCATTGCACTTCTGCAGCTTCCACATGGCCAGGAATGATGGGAACATCATGCAATTGCAGGCACAAAATGGATTTTTTCCATTTTGTGAAAACTATGCAAGCGCAAGACTTGGAGACAGGATGGCAGTGGGCCAGTGACAACGTCATGCAGAAGCATGACCTGCTGACCACTGCTATCCTGCCCCCAAAGCGGCTTAGCCCCATTGTGTGGAAATGGCCTCACTGGCTCATATATTGCCTATAGAAACTAGAAAATCATGTTGTCTCTGGAATTGCATTATCACTTGATCTAAGGAGAATTTAGAGCTTTGTCTACACACATATACCTTTCTAACATGTCACAGCTGAAAAACAGGACACTTGGGGCCAAGCAACATCAGAGAATAGTGAAGATGACAAAATTTATTAATGAGAAAGAACGCACAAAGTAGAAGGGGCTGCGGCAGGTTGCTTTTCCCTCAGTCTACCTAAAAGGACAGGATTCTGCCCTGCTTCTCCTCTTCCCCTGATGATTTACTGGAGTCCAAATTACTTTTGCACTTTGAGCTCAGTTTGCAGCAACTGAGGTAGGCAGAGGACAAATGGGAAAGTGGGAGGAGGAGAGTAAAACTGGGACATTTTAAAAGCACCTGAAACATGGGGATGATAGAGGACTAACTGGGACTCTCCCTGCCCAATCAGGACAGTTGGAGGGTATGCACACAGAGAAATTAGAATGAGACAATCACAGCAATTGAGAAAAGAAGGGTCTCAAGCAGGCCTAAAAACACCATGCAGGCCTCTCACTCATCAACTTTGATATGAGTGGAGGCATAAATCACTATCTTCAGTTGCCAGAATGCTCTTAAGTGTTGTTGTTATTTACATTTCTATCTTATCTTTACACACATGGAAAATAGCATTCAAGGCAACTTACAACACCACTAAAACCAGAATGAACAATAAAAACCATTAAAATCTCTACTACCCTTTAAACAGTCAAGCCATTAAAACCATTAATTAAGTAATTAAGCAAGTAATCAAGAAACATTAAAGCAGTTGAAACAGCCAATCTGAAAAGACAAGTCCTCAAAGTCTTCCTTTGAGTCTGGGAACTACTTGCAGTTCTAAGAGGCATACATGACACATTTGAGAGCAAGACAGATGAAAGTCCTCTTCTTCATTCCCATCAAAGCAGGCCTTTGCAGAAAATGACATTTTCAGGAAGGGCCTTCCTCAGCATAAATGAAAGACGCTTATAATGAGACAGGCAGTCCTTTAGATAGCCTGGCCCATGTGGCTTAAGGTTTTAAATGTTAAAACCAACACTGGGAATTGAAACCATCAAACCAGTATGGGTCTTTCATACCAAGGTAACACAATTATAGTATCATGTAGCAGTTAGCGATCCCAGTATCATGTAGCAATAGTCAGCTGCACCAGCTGAGTCTCACAGAAAATCTTCAAGGATTGTACTGCATAGAATTCATTGCAGTAGTCAAGGCATGATGTAACTAACGCACAAAGGAATGTTGCCAAGTTGCTTTGAATCAGGAAAGGTCATAGGTGGTGCACTAAGCAGAGTTGTGGAAAAAGCACTTCTCACCATGCCAGGCTGATTGTGGGAAATTGAGAGGATAGCTCCTAAACTCAATCAGCTAGCACTGATAGAATTCCTGTCACTCACCTTTTTTTTTCCCAGGTAGAACTACCAAGGACAACTTACACAGGAGAAGGACTGGCAGAAGACGCAATGGTGAGACCCTCCTCAACTCTAAACCTGACCTAGACACAATCCATTTGATTTGGGAGATGTAAGTGTGGCATGTTGCAATGTCTTCTGGTGCCGTCCCACAAAGAAACAAAACAACCAACACTGTAAGTGACATAGCCCCACACCATGGCCATTTCACTGTTGTTGGAGAATGGGGGAATTAGAAAGATGTATCCAACTGTGTGTGTGTGTGTGTTTGTAGCTGGACACACTGCAACAGGCATCCTAAGGATGTCCAGAGATCTTCAGGTGGTCCCTGCAGATGACAAACCATAAGATAGGAAAGCAATGGGGCCTTGATGATCCCAACCAACACTGAGCAACAGAACAAGCAGTCACCAGCGTCACCAGGCCATAGTCTTCCCCACTGTGATGATATGTCATTTATATTATAATAATTATTTCTAAATTTGCATCAATATATATTAATCAGAGCATGCATACTTTACGTAAATCTCTATTTTTGATGGTGCACGGGGGAGATGATATATGTAAGGGGCTGCAACATTTGTATGGATGCTTTGTGCACTTGCAGCAAAAACAGACACTTAAATAGCTTCAAAAATAACAGTACACACTGACCTCCATCCTTCATTGTGTGGTTGAAGCATAATATTCCTGCTCACAGGTTTATGTACCCCTCCTGCTGTTAGCATATAAGCTGTAAATAGACAAAGTCCGGTGCCACTGCCACATAGTCACTTGGAGTAGCAGCATTCAGGGAGTACCTGGCTGCAGCTTGCAGCTGAGGGGAGATTTCTGAAGTCATCCTCCCAGTTTTCCAGGGTGTCACGGAAGATCTGAGTGGTAAAGGTCAGCTTTCTTCTCCCAGCTGTGAAATGCACCTGGGGTCAACTTCTGCTTGGTCACCTCCCCTCAGAAAGCAGGTGAAGTAGAGAATCTGGCTCTTTACAGCTGTTGAGAGGTGGACATTGTACAACGATAGTGACCGGCTCTTCTACATCACCCCCTTCCCAAAAAAGGATACATGTATTTTTCACTAAAAGGATTCCATCCACTCTATATTTGCCTGTGTGCTCTTTATTTTGCAATATATGTTATGGTGACCCAAAGGTGAACCTGTCCTAGATCAGACAAGATCTAGTTCCTTTAGGGTATTTAGCCTCTATTTAAAATGTTGTTGTTGTTGTGTCTTCAAGTCATTTCCAACTTACAGTGACCCTAAAGAGAACCTATCACAGGGTTTTCCAGGGCTGAGGATATGTGATGCACCCAAGGTCACCCAGTGGGTTTCCAATGGGTTTCCATGGCCAAGCAGGGAATCGAACTCTGGTCTCCAGGGTTGATAGTCCAACACTCAAACCACTACCCCATTCTGGCTCTCCTCACTACTACTACCACTACCGATATTACTACTGTTGTTATTGTTGTCCCTGTTGTTGCTATTATTATTATTATCGTAGTTATTATTGTTACTACTACTACTAATACCACTACTAGTTCACTACTAGAAGCAATGTTATGTTTGGATAAGCTTTGATCATGCCCTTGGCCTCCAAGGAACCTATCAATAATGTCAACCTATTTATCTGATTTTGTAAATATTAAGACACTTTAATATTCCTTTTTTATAATATCCACTTGTTCTCCCTGAAGTCTGTTGTAATTCTAGTTTACTAGTACTGTACCTATTTCAATCGTGATGACACCCATCCTTTTATTTTTTTAACCTCCTCTTGAAGTTCTACACACATCTTTTCTAACATGCACTGAAATCCTGTGTACTGTAATGCTTCCCATGTTGAGCTTAGATTAGGCAGACCTATATTCGTATCTGCTTACTGCCATGTACTTCTGCATTAGGGTTACCAGATGTTCCTTAAAATAAGGTATGTCCCTTATTTGAGGATCAGAAAGCTTGGCCTTCATAGGGCTGGCAGGTATCCCACATTATAAAGAATGTCTTCTATTTAAGGGTTCAAGATCTTTTCCTTTTAGACAGACTGAACGAGATGCCCTAAAATCCCATATTTTGCAATGTGGGCTCTTCATAAAGATAGAAATGGATACACCATGTATTTTATGAATGTTGACAGTATGTTAATTTTGAAAAAAAAATACATGGCTTGATTAAGTGAGATCAGAACTTATTTCATATGTAGATAAAATGCAAACTTGTTAATAGCAACTTCCTGATTCCCAACCCTGCATGTTACGAATTTCAACTGTCCCTTAGTCCTATTTTAGAAACCTTGCTATTTTGAAAAACTACTCACTGGGCAACCTTGATTCACCTTCTACAGCAGTTCTACTCAAACTGGTGGTCCATGAACTAGTGCTTGTCTCTGCTCCATTGGCTACCTATCCTTGCTGCATTTCCAAGAAAAAAAGAGACAATTGTAGCTAATGGATACAGACACAGTATCAGTCCCTGACACCCTGGAGAAAACACAATTGCTGGTTCCCAAATAAAGCAGCTTGGGAAGCACAAAACTAGAGAACTATTCTCTGCAGAGGTAAAGTAGATTGGAAAGGGAGGAGGTTTTGAGGGGAAGGAGTCTGTCCTTGAACCAGTCTTCTACTTCGTCTTGAAAACTTGGCAGCTGCAGTCTATGAAAAAAAGCCTTTGAACATTTACGACCAGTGTTAATAGTACAGTTGCTGTTTTCAGTTATCTCATTTCACTCTGATCTCTGTGTTTGTGTACCTCACACACAGAGACACACACAAACAGTGTGTGTATATGTGTGTTTGCATACCTCAGTCTAAATTTTGTGTTTCATGCATCTGAGGAAGTGAATTATAATCTATATGTGTGCATGCTAGGGTATGTCTGTTAGTTTCAAAGGTTTCATGAGACTCCTCTTTGTGTCTGTCTGTGTGTGTGTGTAAACAAAACAACTTTAAAAACTGTATTTAAAAGGTACTACCCCTTTAAAAAAATCATCATGTGGAATTCAGCGCTCAGCCTAATGTATTAGAAGTATCTTGCTTTTGCTCCTGTTGTTGTATGTTTTCAGGTCATTTCCAACTTATAGCAACCCTAAGGTGAACCTATCCTGGAGTTTTCTTGGTGAGATTTGTCCAGAGGGAATTTACCACTGCTATCCTCTGAGGCTGAGAGGGTGTGACTTGCTCAAGACCACTCAGTGGGAGTCCATGGCAGACTGGGGATTTGAACCCTGGTCTCCCAGAATACCAATCCAACACTATACCATACTGTCTCTCATTTCAGGCATATTGTGCAGATAAACTGCAGGTATATTGTACAGACAAACTGCAGAGAAAGAGATAAACTTCAGAGAGAAGAGAGGGTTAAAGATGAGACAGAATGATATCTTGTCTCCAGGCCAACTTTGATGCTTCACTAGCAGATATTTATTTAAAAAAAAAACCACTGAAGAAAAATAAAACCATAAGACATTCTCCTGTTCTATCAAATGTCTTTTGAAAATATGAGACAAACTCATTAATGCCAGTCTGAAGGTAAGATGTCTGTCTACTGCTTATCCCACTCTTTATCCAAGCATCTCAAGAATCTCAGGATTCTTATCTGTCAGTTTTATCATCTTTGGTCAATTTAAGCCATTTGGCAGACATCATGGTCTTATAATTAAGAAAATACCAAAGTATATTAGAATAAAGCATTTTCACTCATATATGGTAATTTCTCTTGATGTGTTCTGTAATGACTAAAACCCTTAATGCTTTTCAAGATTTCTTTCCTCATTTTAGGATAAAATATCCTGCCACCTTGCTGTGCTTTCCCCCTTTGTGCACTTCTAAATGCATGGGAGACTGCTGACTTTTTGCACATTTATGATAACAATTGCTACCCCCTAAAATTCAAAATGGGATTATTGGAAAAACATCCATTTACTATTGTCTGAAGTCCATGGGTGATTTATTAGAAGTGTGCAAAACTAACGTCTAGCAAGTTACCCAAATATTTCTACCTTTAGCCTATGGAGAGAGATACCACTGCACTGCAATTCTGGCAATATTGAAATGTTGATGCCAGATTTGCAACATACTACAGTCCTTGGCTAAGAAGAAAAGGAGGAGGAGGGAGGGAGGGCGGACAAAGGTGGGAGGAAAAGGAGAGAAAACAACTATGATTCCACTAGTGATAGGTGTTCTGGGAGTGATTCCAAACAAACTAACAAAACATCTCAATGAAATTACCATAGGTAGGACCTCAGTAGGACAATTACAAAAAGCACTACTGCTTGAAATGTGCCACATTATCTGATGGTACCTCACTGGTTCCTACATTCTTGGATAGAATTTAGCTCAGCAATGGTCCAAAACTCCAGTTGCTAACACCTGGTAGACTGTAAAACCTATAATAGTAATAGGACATCTGCAATGAAACTGATAAATCTACTCCAACAGTAATTGCCAGATTTGGCTGGAGCATTCCTTCATAATTGCAGCTGAATATTGTCCATTGCATGGAAGGAATGGTATTTTACAGAACCACTAGATCAAGTTTTACTGCATTTTTTTTATTGGTTCCTGAACTGGGAACAAATATTACTATATATTTATACAAGAGATCTCCCAGCTGCCTTGTAACTGAAGTACACAGGGCAGCTCAGCAAAATACAGAACAAAGGCTATGATTCAGTTGGCCAACATAACTACTCTGGTATAGAAGGTGGCAGTAAAAAATAAAAGGGCTACAGATGCTACACCAGTGAGGAGGGAGAGCATAGGAAATCATCTCCATTAAGAGAGAAACATGTTGAGCTGGCTCTGATTTAGGGGATCTCTCCTCCTGAGAGGTGAAGAAGTATTATGCTTGATCTGACACTTCATCTGCAGAAATCAGCAAATAAAGTTCTTCACAGTGTGGAGATGAACCTGTTGTTTTAACCTCATTAAAGTGGCCTGAATTTATGGTAACTCTACAAATGAGAGACTTCCAAGACATTATGTTATTAATAGCCATGCTCAGGTCTTGCAAACACTTGCCTGTGGCTTCCTTGAGTCTATCTAACTGTAATAAGGGCTTCCTCCATTCTTACTACTTCCTAACTTACAAACCTTTATTATATTTTCTAATGAATCAAATTTTCTCATATTTCTGATGTAGCAAAGTCTCAATTTAGTAACCTTGGCTTCTAGGGAAAATTCAGGTTTGATTTGCTCTTGGACCCATTTATTTGTCTTTTTAGCTGTCCATGGTATCCACAGGATTCTCTTCCAGCACTACATTTCAAATAAGTTGATTTTCTTCTAATGAATCACCCTTTTCCCCAGACCCTGGTATCTAGGGTTGCCAGAGTGAAAACTGGAGAGGGCTCCTTTACCTTTAATGGTTGTGTAAAAGAGGGAATTTCATGAGGGTGGAACTTGTCATGCAACCAGATGCAGCCCTTTTATTCAATACCCACTTTCTGTCACAACTTGATCTAACTCCACCTGAGGTCCTCACACTCCATTCTTACCTCTCTCTTCTCCTTGGCTCATGCTCAAGGTCAGGAGAGGTTTCTCAGGGAGCTTGAAGAGGCTGCTATGAAATTGCTGTCATGTCCCACTCCAGCAGTAAATTTGCTTTAAGTTATTGAGCCAGCTATAACCAGTCTCTTGCAAGGAACGGAAAGCCAAGGATGAGTGTCAGCTATACTCCAGAATTGCTTTTTCTCCTCACTTTTTTTAAGACTACAGCCATTTCCACACTACACTCTTATAGTGCTATTATTCCACTTTCAACATCCTATTGAATCCTGGGTTTGCAGTTTAGGAAGGGTCATTTAGAATTCTCAGCCAGAGAGCTCTTTGGACTCTGCAAACTACAGTACAACCCCAGAACTCCACAGGATGTTGAAAGTGGAATAATAGCACTATAATAGTATAGTACAAAACTGACCTACAACTCCTCAGGCCCAGTTATCATGCTGGTTAGACAATTCTGGGAGTTGTGGTCTGAGGAACTTTCCCACCCTCTGCATCTTTCTGCAGAAGCATTAGAAAGGATAGAAAAAACAACAGAGCTGAAGGGGGCAAATGGAGAAATACGATTTATTTTTTACTCTCTAGGATAGAGTTCCTAAAAGTGAGGAGCTGTTCTCCAGTCTCTCATCTTCTCCCAAGCTTTGGAATCAATGCTATTTTCCTTTGCATTAGGATAAAGAGTAGAAGGGTTAAATTTCATTCATCTAACACAGGTGACTATAAGTCCAGTGCTTATTTATAGGAGCTTGTATCCCAGAAGGGCAAAAGGAAAGAGGGAGAGCCATCTCATGCAATCACAGTATATCATATTTGCTAGGCAGCAGCAGGAAAAGGCACTCATGTGAATTTGATAAGTGATAGGCATCTAGTTTTGAGCATTTGGTAGACTGAGTATGAAATTGATATGGAAACCTCTTTCCTGCTAGGACCACTAGGTACTGTTTCAAGGCATACTTCTTCTATGTACAGTAACTGATGCTAACAACAAAGATGATATTTAGCTACCCAAGCTCTGCAGGGATGAGAGAAAAGACATAGAGCTGTTGCTGCAGAATAAATCTTGTGAAGCTTGCAGGTTCCGTGTGGACCCTGGGAAGTTCTCTTTGGTCCTTGGACCTCCAGAATCCCAGAGATCACTACAATCCAAAAAGCTCAGACAAGAAACACCAGATAGAGGTGCTTCTGGTCATTCAGAAGGGAGATCAGGGAGCAAAGATTCAACCTGTGCTGGACCCCTGAAATCTTATGTTCATAGCTTGGGTGAATTCTCTTGAACTTATCCCTGAATCTGGAGCCCGTGTGTTGTACTGGTTTAAGTGCTGGACTATGATGCTGGATACCAGGGTTTGAATCCCCACTTAGCCATGGGAACCCACTCTGGGATCTTGGACAAGTCACACTCTCTCAGCCTTAGAGGAAAGTAAAGACAACTCCCTTCTGAACAACTCAGTCCAAGAAAACTCCATGAAGGTCACTTGAAGGTCACCATAAGTTGGAAATGACTTGAAGACACAAGACAAACAACAATGCACTCTACATGGGGCTGCCTTTGGAAGTTGTTTGGAAATCCAGAAGACTCAAAATGCTATGGCTAGCCTGCTGAACAGGACTGGTTATATGGAGCATATAATTGTCCTCCTGAAATAGCTTCACTAACTGCTAGTTCACTTTCAGGTACTATTCAGTGTGCTGCTTATGATCTATGGAGCCCTACACAGATTATCTGAAAGCCTATATATTTCCCTATATGTGCTACCCTGTATGTTGGGGGTCCCGGGAGGGGCACCCAAATTACCAAATAAAAACACAAGTTGGAGGAATTTAACTCGAGCACTCTCTTAAGCTAAACGAGAGGCAGAGTAACGTTAGCAAGGATTTTTTTAACCCTATGTCTATGGCTTCAGGTCAGAGAGCAAGCAGACAAATTTAAAAGGTAACAAAAATAACAATTTTATTGAAAGATAAACGGCAAATAAAACAACACGCACACTAGCTAACTTGGAAACAGAAATAGAGAGCTTAGGGAATGGGTAATACGACACCTAGTCTCGCAGTCCTGGGGAGAAAGACGGGGTTCCGAGGAAGAAAGCTCAGTGGAGCTCGCTGAGGGGAGTTTCCTTAGACAACTGGCAGCAAGGTGGGACGGAAGTTCAAAGTAATCCGAGGAAGTCCCAAAAGTGGGGACCTTTTAGAGGGTGGATTTTACCTACGCGCTATGTTATGCTCAGTGAGAACAAAGGGAATTTGGAGTTGGACAAAGGAGTTGGAAAAGGTCAGGTTTTGCATGATTGGTTTTGATCTTAATGACAATAGCGTGGCCAGTTTGCTGATGGCCCTGTATAAAGGAATGGTTCAGCTCTTGGTCGAGTGGCTTTGTGTGTATATGCGCCAAGCAAAGCCAGTTTGCAGGGAGGTTTTTCCTTAAAGCAACAGAGAGGCTTAAGTTGTCTGCCTGAATTAGGTTTTGGAATGTACAACCATTGACGGCAAATCAACAGGCAATTTGAAAGTACACACACACACATATACTTGCTTCTAGCCAGAAGATGGATACAAAGCCCAGGTGAAGGCAAGCCCTGGCACTACAACAACTGGGAAGAAGAAGGAATCTAACTAAATCCATAGACCTGCCAGGGGAGTCTCTGCAAGTTGCAACAACAAATCAATAAAGCCCTGCTGCTCTCCTAGCTGAGCTAGAGATTTGCACACAGCCCTTTCCTCTTGCCAGGAGCTGAGCCCATCAAAACTTCAGAATCTGCACCCTTCTCGCTTGCCTGGAGATAACCCACAAAGCTGAAGGTTCAGAGCTGAAGATCTGACAACCCTTCATCTGTGCCACCAGTTGGGGCAATACAATGTGTGAGAACAAGGGAGAGAGCCTTCTGAGCCATTGCATTTGGTTGTGAAATATGACTGGCACTAATGTTGGTTGCAATCCAGTGCCAAGTTAAAACCTGGCTTTTTATAAAAAGCCTTTGGAGCCTAATGACTTTACCCAATGTGTATGCATACGTCAATTTTTATTGCTTCAGCTTTTTAAACTATGTAATTGTTTAACATGTTTTTTAGAATGTTTAAATTATGCTTTGTTTTAAAGTTTATTGTTCTACATTTTAAATTGTTCAACTGCTTTTACTGCAAGCCATCCAGAGACCTTACAATATGGGATGGGATAGAAATAAATAAAATAAATATAGATTTAGTACATTTCCCAGAAACTCTGTCCTTAGAATCAGGAATTAAGCAGATAGAAGATCTTAACATAACAGTGACATTTATTCCAGTAATAGTATTGCCTAGATAAGACTCTTGTCTGCTGTAGCACACTTTAGAGTTAGAACACAGACATGGATTACTTAGAGCTACATTAACAGATAATCAGGGTAAAGGGAAAATGTGTCGCCAAAAATGAGGATTTAGATTTGCATAAAATGTGTGTGTACCAGTTTGTATGGATGGATACAAATTTAGAAATTGTTGGTTTTGCTCCTGCAGAAATACAATACATATCAGAATAGTGGGGAAACTGTAATAAACAGAAATACAATACATATCCGAATAGTGGGAAAATTTAATCAGGCAGCTAACATAATAATCAGGTGGCCTGCATAGTCTGCTGTCCAGTTACTAACTTCTGATAGTAACTTCATGGCTTCTGCTGCTATTTTATTTTATAGTTCTATATCTTAAAACTGGACTTGGATTGGGACAACTGTCCCAACTGTTCAGACAGAGGATACCTTCAAAAAAAAGGACTGCCTTGACACCAGTTTAAATAGAAGTATGTCTTCAGTAAAGTAGGACACATGGCCATACTATAAATGAGGCCCCAGATACTTCCACATAGTACTATAGTATGTTCCTCATGTCTTTGCAGAAATGGTTTATGCACATTTTCTGGTACTTGGTTGTTTCACCATTAACACTAGAGCTCAGCCAAAAGAGAACAATTTTCATAAGGAAAAAGTACCTGATCAGAATGAGGAGAGTGTGGATCTCTCATCTGGCTTTTTCACATCATCACACTATTCATTACTCCTGAACAAGTGGGTGTGAAGGTGACAAGAATTAGTAAAACTCAGGAAAAACCAAGGAGCTATATTGCAAGAAGACACACTTTTTTAGACCAATCTGGAAGAGCCCAATGACTACATAGGCTCTGGGCCATGAAAATTTACAAATAAACTAAAAAGATCCAATGAAAGTCTATACTATAAACCAGATGTTATGGATTCCCTTTCAAAGCTGGCCCCACAGTTGCTGGCCTTGGATACCTGTCACTCTCACCTTCCTCTAAGGTCCCTGCTTAAAAAAACCCTTAGATTTGGGGCATACACCTCCAGGTGTGGACCACTTATTTTACAAGTGGTTCCTGCAATGGTAGGCATGACACTCTTTGGTCCAGGCTTAAGAAAGCCAGTCAGAGTCAGGTTTAACAAAGTAAACAATAGTTCAACTTTATTTTCTTAACATACACAATGGTTGTTTTATTAAGTTCCAGAGCTCAGCTCCAACCATATAGTAATATTCAAACTGAGTTATGTCAGAACTTTTCCTTCAATCAATTCAGATTGATTCAATTGATTCAATCAATTCAGATTGAGAGTGTTACTTAGAGGGATAACTCCCAGAATCTCCTGCCCCAAAATTGAACTAAGTTTGTCAGGCGCAACAAGACATACCACTGTAACAATCACAGCTATCCCTGTGGAAGCTGGGTCCCTAGGGTTGCCAGCTTGAAAGCTGGAGCCTGTACCTTTCATGGCTGTAGAGAGGGGAGAATGTCAGCCACTGTGTTGCTTGTCACACAACCAGTTGACAAGCCAAACCTGCTGAAATTCCATTTTTTACACAATCATTAAATTTACAGGAGCCTTCTCTAGCTTTCAAGCTGGCAACCCTAGTCCCAAAAGGCGTGGAAAGGGTTTGTGATTGTCTGTATCACACCCTTCCATCCACTCTAAACAAGACTTCCACAGTCCATTGCAAGCTGTTTTGAAACCCCTCCCATTACTGAGGTAGAAGAATTGGTGGGGGAGGCTTCTGCATGTTTTAAGTAACGTGTGTTTCGCTGGATCTCAAATTTTTATCTCCAATCAGGGTTGAAACTCCAGGACATTTAATGCAAGGACACAGAGGTCACTTGGTTGGATAATAGAAGCTTGCAACACAAATGCACACTGGAATGTAAAGCTGAGGCCATGTTTGAAATGCAAACATTCTTAAGCACCTGGCTGGTTAAAGAAGAACTTGTATCTTTAGCTCCATCGACCTTCAGTTATCCACAGTTGTGAAAAATTTATTATGTAATCTTGTGAAAGACTGATTAAAGTAAAAAAAAAAAAAACTGTTTATGTAATAGCACATTCTAGGCAGAGGTATGATGATGCTACGTGCAGAAAAGTTGGTGCATGCCTTGACCCAGTGAACAGCACAGAAATCCCAGTAAAGCTCAACAGGAACAAAGTTGTATAATCAAACTTACTCAGCACGATGGAGGCTTGGAGATACTGCTTCTTGTTTGGAGCAGATTTTGAAAGCTGTTGAGTGGAAGGTTTGCAATCTAGAAGGAATCTCCCTGGGAAACAGTTGTTCGAACCCTTTTTCTCACGCTAACATAAATATCCATAGGTTGGCATATTTGCCTGCAAGAGAAGCAAATGTCTATATGCTTAAGTCAATCCAAGTAGTCAAGAACTGGTAAGAAAATCTAGAAAGAGCCAGACTATCATTGAGTTGAGTCCATGCATCCATCACTTTATTTATATCCTGCATTTCTTCCAGACTGGGACTCAAGGAGGCTTACAAAAGACAATAAATACAATAAAATACATATACAAACATGCAAAAGTGAGTAAGGTCATAACCTCAGATGGCAGATGCTAAGAAGTAGCAGCAATCTGTTGAAAGAGAAGGCTGTATGCAACATGACCTTGGGCCCATTCACATTACAGAATTATACAGCTATCGTTCCACTTTAACTACAGTGGTTCATGGGAGCAGCAGTCCAGTATGGCTGAGAACTCCAAATGTCCCTTTCTAAACTGCCAGTCCCAAGATTCCATAGGATAGAACCATGACAGTTACAGTGGAATAACAGTGCTATAATTCTGTAGTTTGTACAGACTCCAAATCCCTACACTATTTTACTACTTTCAAGGTCTGTAGGAGGTGCTACCTGTTACCATTGCTGAAACATTCAAACAAACAAAATATATTAGGCCTGCTCTGAATCTACCTAATGAGAATCGCCATCTGGCTAAATGTGATGAGCTGCCCTGAGGCAGCATGACTAACAGCATGTCATTTTTGAGGACAATTTTACTAAAAAGCTCTAATAGTGCTTTTCAGGGTCATGAGCTAGAGCTTACTGGCAGAGAATTCCAGGTTCATCACTCAACTGTAAGTAAGATGGAGCCCTGACCTGTATTTCATGGGACAACCCTGTATATGTCATAAAAACTGAGTTCACATTAGGAAAGATTTTGCTAGTACAAATAATGTAGTAATCTTAATCAGATTTATCTCAATGGAATAATGGTATTGGTGCTTCTCATTATTAGTGGAAGAATCAACATGCTACAGCTGAGATGGAAAAGATAAGACAGGGCTGTAGTCCCACACACAATGAAATGGCAATAAGTCCCATGGAGTTCAGGGACCCTGATTTATGAGTAGACATAGATGGGATTGCACTATAATCTGAAGATAGTTTCAGGGGTGCAGATTCCTCTGATAGAAATACATGTAGACTGCAAGCGTGCTCCAGAGATCAGATCCTGGTGAGTTAAAAAATACAGGCATCATTACATTTCAGAGACAGAAGCCATTTCCACATGGCTTCACAGTCCCGGTTTAGGGACACGATGGCAGCAGCCCACAGGTTGTGCTTTTGCACAACGTTATCATGGTCCCACTGCCATCCTGCCCCCATCTGTCACGATTGTGGGATATTCCCTTAAGAGAATAAATCCGTTAAGTACCCACAATCATGCAACACTCCCATCCTTCCTGGCCATCCAGAAGGACAGGAAGTGCAATGGAGGTGCTTCCTTCTCTGGTGCAGTATGGGAAAGAGTCCAGTTGCACTATGGAAGTCAGGTGCGTGTTGTTCATGCTCTCTTCTGCAAGGAGATGGCTGAGTGTGGAGGGGATTGTTCCTGCCGTGCTCCCTTCCTGGCAAAGGCACTGCTGGGATTGTGACAGGAGGACAACGAGATCAGGTAAGGTGTGAAAATGACCAAAGGTACCAAATATTTCTTGCTACAACTCTTGAGTCATATGCCCTCTAAAATGCTACTCACTTGTGACATTCAGTTCCGCAAAAGCAAAAGGATAACTGGCAGATTTAACAAATTAGTGTGAATCATATAGACATGCTTATAGGAGATCATGGACATTTTATTTGACTTGTAAAAGGTAATGAGGGAAAGTGGGACTGAAGCCAATAAGGCCAGAGTCTAACGTCTAAAATCAGGGTGGATAAAGTGTGGGCCATGAGTCATTTATGGCCTCCTAGGACCTTCCCAGACCCTTCTCCATGCCTCCCCACTTTGAAATAAAATTGGCAATATGAGCACATGAGCTTAATTGGCACAATTTGCAAAAGGAATTCAAGGTACTAGCCCTGATCTTTAGAGCCCTCAATGGGTCCAGACCTGAAGGACCATCTTTAGACTTACCAGCTGTTCATTATTTTGCAGAATGATTAAAAGGGGCATTCCTTGAAAAAAAGGAACAGGTGACAATCTTAACTCTGACGTAGGAACCAGTCTAGAATCTGAAGCCTTCTTTGATACCATCTTCCAAATCCTCCACATTTAAAAGTTAGTACAATCTTGACTATTCAAAGAATAGTTTTACTGTTGACATGCCAATTACATTATAATTCCAGTGTCTAAGCTCAGACCTTTAAATTTTCTACAACTTTTTAATGAATGGTTGATGGTAGCAGCTTTTAGAATCTGTTTAGTCTGCTTTCTAATCTCATTTCATCTATATATTTCTGAATTTTTTAAAAAACAAGGATAAATAAAAATGCAACACAAAGGGAGATTAACAGTGGAATTCAGAAATTGGCTGAGATAAAATCTATTAGAAATAAAGGCAGCTAAGAATTTCATTTTTGTTTTTGCTAAAAATTTGCCAGTATTTCCATCTGTCTTCATTGACAGGATGGAAAGAACTTGAAACTGAAATGAACAATAATTAAATTCAAGTCCAGAATCTTTTTGTGTTTAACTCTTATGCTGTGGCTTTGAATCATTGCATATTAAAACCATGTTTGTGCTCAATTTGGATTGCTACTTCTTTTTTTTCCTTAGAAATGTCTCATCTTTAACATCAGTATGGTGGGCAGATGCAACATTGTCCTTTCTATGCTAGAAATAACTGTTATGATTTGAACTTGGCTGGTGAAAATGGAGGGGGGAAGTATTTGTTTTTTTGTTTTTTATACATTTAATCAAAATTCCTAAACTGCATATTTGCAATGTGGAAAAACTTAAGATGTAAAAGGAAGGAAGGAAGGAAGAAGAAACTGAAAGTGACAGATTTTCCCATCCCTAGTTAGGAAATGTAGGAACTTGGAGGGTGAAGCTTTGAAGTCATGGCATCAAATGAGGTATGGAAGTGCTGAGAGTAGTATATGGGTGTTGCAGAAAAAATATGGAAAACAACAGGAAGATACAGGCAACAGCCAGGAAATTTTAACAAGGAATAGAGAAGACACCATCTGGGAAGTGACTTTTGAAGCAAATTCATCAACCAATAAACCAGGTGCAAAGAACTTGAGGCCCCCTAGATGTTGATAAACAACTACTCCCATCATTCCTCATTGCTGATAGGGCTGATAGGAACCAGAGACCAACAACATCAAGAGAGTGACAAGTTCCACAGACCTACAATAATCCATCAGTAACAGTGCAATCATATGTACAACTGTGCGATCTGGCACAGAATAGATAGAGCCTTGGGGAAAAAACACACGCTCAACATTTGCTTCTGTAGAAACACACTCTGATATATCATGATGCTGAATTCAGGAAAACGTATTTCACCTGACAAGATCTCTGTGGCAACCATTCCCTAGCTCAGCAACAAATAGCAGCTATGATCAAAGGTACATGTTTTCAGACTTGATTGGCTGCAGACTGTAATTCACTGGGTTTCACATCCTGACATCACAAGATCAAAATGAAGAAAATCCCTGAATAGGATGTCAGGAATCATCATGACCAATGCTACCTCCAAGGAGTACACCATCCAAATAAAAGCCTCAACTTCTTTCTTTCCACTGATATGGCAATAAAAAAAGAGCAAAAACAAGCTGATTTTTTTATTTACTCCTATGGAATGGTTATGTGTTACACACCAGAAGAGTTAAGTGGTAAAACTTTTTCTAGGTTGTATGACTTAAAGTGCAGGGTGAAATTGTTTATGTCTGTTCTGCTGGATGAGCAAAGGAGCCTTTCCGCATGCAAAACAAGGACAAGTTTAGGTAGCATGCTTTTTACCAATGTGCAATACAGTGCAATACCAATGGCACAATGCAGTGTTTCTTTCTTGAGGAACTTTTTTTTCTCATGAGAGCAAGCATTCAAACAGGACACTGTTCAGGAAAGAGTTATATAATCTAGTGGCTAGATTTTCCCTCTTAAATATATTAAAATTGAGAATCAAAAGATCAAAGAACTATTTAGACTAATAGGTGCATTTGGTGTTATTGAGACCAAGAGGTGAATTTGGTGAAGACATAGAAGAAAGCCTTCTCACTGTTTGCTCCCAAATTATGGAAATTCCCTCCTACAGGAGGCTCACTTGGCCCCCTGTCTGCCTTCTTCCCATGAGCTGGCATAGACGTTTTTATTTAGACAGACCTTTGGCTCTTATCTTACTGCGACAGAAGAATCTTTAGTGGAGTGTGTTGTGCTTTTATTCTTTTTTAACATACCATTGTCCAACAACTGCTTACGTACTTTTGGAAAAGGAGAATTTATCACCACCATCCCAGATATTTAATTTCACTGTTAAACAGCTTCTTCTAAGGTATAGTTGAAATCTCCTACCCCAACTTTTTCAGACAATAATGCTTACTCTGCCCCTCCAGAAAAACAGAGATTTCCTCAATCACCTGCATGGCAGCCTTTCAGATACCAGAAGACCACTGTCATGTTTCCTCTTAATCTCCTCTCCTCTGAGTTAAAACATACCCAGCTCTTTCTACCACTCCACATAGGCCTAGATTTCAAGAATCTCCCAGATCCCCCTTCTCTATTCATGCTCCAGTTCGTCCGCATGCCAGAACAGGACATATGTGGCCCCAAATGTGGGAGACCAGAGCAGAAAAATAATTTTCCACAGCGAGGACACTATGGGGTGTTCTGACAGAGCATTTCTGGTGCTACCAATCTAAAGATATTATGGAGCCATTCTGTCTTTCCCTCCTTAATGAGTTTTCACAGTTTGGAGGAGCAAACAGAAAAAAGAGACATGAAAAGATGGAAGGTTTACATACCTTCCAACTGTCTCAATTTGATAGGGACAGTCCTGATTAATCCTCTGTCATTGCGCCTTTTCACCTGCATGTCCCAGTTTCTCTTTCTGGTATCGTGATATATTGTGACAATGCATGAAAGAACCCCAAGTCTTCCTTTTTCAGGCCACTTGGCAGTCCCACTCTGTAGAAGCATCAGAAGACCTGAAAGACAGAAGAAAGGTTTGATGTGTGTTCCTGCACTGCAGAGGGTTGGGATGGATGGCCTCTGTGGTCTCCTCCAACTCTATGATTCTATGATTCTAAGTGACCTCCAGTGCTTTGGTAACATACTTCCATAGTGATAAAATATTGTGGTTTATGATTGTGTGTGTGTTATGTGCAGCCTAATTTTTCCAATGAAACACTCAAGGTTTTAGCAGCAGCGTGAAATTTAGGAACTGGAAAGCAACACAGCAACTTTCAACATTTGCTAAGACTGACATATCTTGTATGGCAACAGGTTTTATAACTTCACAAATAAATTCAGGCACGAATAGCAATGATTGGTGAATGTCATAAATGTCACCTCATTCCACCAGACCTCCATGTTTCCCAGGCATTCCCATTGTTTACATACTTTCATCCTGAGAACTTGAAGAGTTCCTGTGTTCTTATCTTGTCTGGTCTGGTTGTTCTCTCAACACTTTCCTGTTGGTTTCATATTTTCCCTCGCGGATCTTCTGCCCCCACAGATGCTAAATGCCCCTGGCCTTCAACCATTGCCAGATCATCTCCTTGAAGCCTTTGAACTCATACCTGGAGACAAGCTGCAAACAGCAATTGATAATTGATGCATTGTTATGGACAGCAATTAGCAATGGATACATTGTAATACTAAGGATCTTTAATCCTTTTCATCTACTGCCTGGGCTAAATCTATTCTCCCCCTTAACGTGCCAGGAGCCAAGTCTACTGACAATGTGCCACATACCCTCCAACTGTATGTATATCACAGGGACATTTAATCCTCTGTCATTCTGATTTTTGAACTGCTTTTTCAGTTTCTCTCTTTTCCTCCCACACTCTCTCTTATTCCTCAGCTTGCTTCAGTCATTGCAAACTGTGTTCAAAATACAAAACTAGTTTGCACTCAATTAACGCAGAGCAGGGAGGACAGGAGAGGGTGGGATCTTGCACATCCCAGTAGACTGAGGCAAAAGCATGCGTCCCCTCCTAGCTTGTGTGTTTTCCTTCATCAATAAGTTTAGCCATCCTGGCCACATTCTGATGCTGCTTGGACATATATGTCCCAGTTTTCTTCCATGAAATCTTGAAGCATATGGAACAGGGATGAGAAAAGTGTACTCCCAAGGCTGTTCTTAGATTCCCCTGCCCTCCAACTCCCTGAAGAAGTTTATGCAGCAAGTTGGCCATGTTTTAAAGGAGCCCTGAGCAGTTTTGGGCCCAGAAAATGCTTCTATCAACCTGGAAATAAAATGGAACTTTTTATTTTTTTTTTTCCCCCTGGTTAAATAAAGGGTCCTCTTGAGCTGATGACAGCTCAAGAACCCCTACCCCGCATGGCCAAATTCTTAGTAAACAAAAATATTTTAGAAAAGGGGAGGAATGCCAGGGTTTAGCCCTTAATGGTCCTGCAAATGGCCAGTGCAGCCTTCAGGCCCTGCTAGTTGCCCACCCCTCCTTTACTTTGAGGAATAGTCTACAAACTCACACGACAACCCAAGCAAACATAATGGAGGCAGTATCATGGCTTGTTGGGCAGCTCCCTTATTTCCCCCTGCTGGAGAATATTCAGCTGAGATGGCTGCCAGATAAGCATTAATCCATCAGGCTAATGAGCCACAAACAAATCATTTACATTCTCCGGGAGATGTTCCAGTCAGCAATCAAGCTGGCTCAGAAAAGTTTTCATTAATAACTACTGTACTGACCAGTAAATGGAGCTCTTTTGAAGAGATGACATAACAAATCCAGGCTGCTTATTAATTTAAAAAAATGATGACTTCCTCATTTCAACTACATACTCAGGCTTGAGTTCATTTAAAGCCAGCCTTTGGTAAACCAGAAATTTGCACTCTGCTATCACAAGGTTTTGTTGAAGCTGACTGGACACTTGGCAGGTGGTAACTGCAGGGCCAATGGGCCTGCTGGCTGAGGATTCTAGAATTTGTAGTTCAAAAAGTAACTTTTTAGCAAGCTATGCTAATTGCACAATAGCACATACCTCCGCCCTCTGAATCTCCTATCTGCTCTGGACAAGCTCACTATCAGATTTTCCTTTTCCTGCTTCCAATGTCCCCATCATTTTGCACTAATATATCTTACCACGTCCAGCCCAACCTTTAGATGCAGTGAGACGTTTGCCTCTGGCAGCAGTTGCTGGAAGAGAGCAACAAGGACAGAACTCTGTTTCAGGCAGTTTGCTCTGTTTGCTTGTCTTCTGCTTTCAGATGTTGTTCCTGTCCCATTACCAGTATTGAAAAAAGATTCAGCTATCCATCTAACTGGCTTTTCTACAAAGAAGGAAGCAGCATCATATTCTTTGTCACAGCCACCAAAACATCTTGAGCTGGGGCCCCTTCACACTACAATTATAGTTCTATTATTCTACCTTAACTTGGTTCTATGATTTTACCTTGTCAATATCCTAGGGAACCCTGGGATTTGCAATTTAGGAAGAGATATTTAGAATTCTGAGTTCTATAGCCTCCCCAAACTACTAACCCCAGGATTCCATAGGATGCAGCCAAGGCAGTTAAAAAGGATTCATAATACCATGATTGTGTAGTATGAATGGACCCCAGGACAGGGCCTGTGCCCATCCCTGATCAACTTTCATCTTTCCCATCTTTTTTTAGAAATATAGGAACTCACCTCAGAGGTGTACTGAATTATAGCTGGTCCTCTACTTTTGTAAAAGTTAGGGGCACAGGACCCTCACAAAAGTGGAAAACCACAAAGATTTTAAAAGCCCATTTACCTCTTAGTACTAAGCAGCCTCTGGCAGTGGCAGTGATCCATCCAGCTCCTCCCCTCCCCTCTCTTCTTCCCCATTTCCCATCCTCTAACAGCATCTCCTTGTCTTCTCTTACATCACACCCTGGGATCCACCTCTAAGCCCCACTTCCCATCTTTTCCTCATTCTCATTCTCTAACAGTACCTATCTTCTCTTACTTCATACCCTGCAAGAGGGAGAGGGTGAAGGAAGAGCCACAAACTCAAGCTTTGCAAAAGGATATCTCATAAAAGTGTGGGGGACAACTGTAATACATTTTGAAATCCAGGAATCCATCAATACTCTTGACCCCACCTCCAAACATTTGTTCAGAGAAGCTTTGCCATTGCCTTCCTGATAGGCTCAGAAAGTATGACTTGCCCAAGGTTACTCATTCAGTTTCAGACCCAAAGATTTGCATGCTTATCTCCTGGAGTCCTAGTGCAACACCTTGAGATCCACCTCTTTGTTAGTTTTTATAATAAAAAGGTGTATATTGACTGCATTCTTGCAAATAACATCACACAAAGGCCAGAAGTCAGCACCTGCATGTTCATCATATGCAGTTACTAATTTGGGATGGCATCCCCCCCAAAAAGTGACAAATTCAATCACACCAGTTCTAATACTGGGATAGAAAGGAACAGTTCCTAACCTCCAGCCCATTTGCTTTGGCTTTAGTAGCTGCTTCTGTATTAAACTTGATGTTGATGGAGAGAGGGGAATTCACTGGTTAAATTTCAATATACATCCCATATGTTTAAAAAATACAGAATCTGGGCAGAAAAATGGCAAACTTGAAATCAAAGAGGAATGGATGGGCAGGATATCATTTTTATGTTTTCTTAATTCAAGTTCAGCAGTACCTTCCTGAAGAGTAGTCTTAACAGCAAATTTTAGACTGTTACAGTAAAGATAGACACAGCAGTCTTGTGGCACCTGAAGACCAAGAGCCATACAGCAGGTGATGTAACTTATTTGGTAGAATATCAGGTTTTTAATAATAGGCACAAGGAGGTGGACCAATTTGCATCAGTGCGGGGGTTTAAGGAGATTTAACACTAACCTTCCCAGCTGTGATTGTGATTAAAATTACAGGGAGGCAGACTGACTTACTGACTGACACACACACACACACACACACACACTATGGGAGGAGGACTGTTTTCACCAATAAATCCAACAGATGTTAAGGTCGCAAGGTTGGATCCTCTGCACTTGTACTGTTGCCAAAAGACTTAACAGTCCAAGTTTGGAAAGATAAACACTCACCATCCCTTGTTCAGTGGTCCGAAGATCTTAACTGCTTTAACTAGGCATGAAGGTGCATTTTATAGACATCATCTTAAAGAAAAAAATGTATTTTTTCATACTATGGTCAGCTTATAGCCTAGCCCTTGGTCATGTCTTACATACTCTCCTGTCTTCTTTTTAATTATTTTTCTCCTCTCTTTCCTTCCTGTTTATTTTCATTACAACAACACTTCTAAAATCCAATAAAGCAGGACTGTCCCTGGGATCTTCTAACACCCCCACTTTAAAAAAAATATGGATTACTAAAATGATGATGCAGGTTCAGCCTGTAACTACTTGGTGAATGGCAGCTCCTGGAGCTTTATGGTACTCTTTCACACTACACAGTTATAGCACTGTGACTCCACTTCAGTGGCAGCATCTGATGGAATCCTGGGATCTGCAGTCAGAGTGGAGTCAAAGTAACTGTATTGTATGGAAGGATCCCAGGTGTATAACAGCCTGATTTCCATTGGGAATACAGCTAGGGACTGTAGGAGCAACTATCACACTAGATGCTGCCACTTGTCCACTTTTCCTGAGAGGATGAGACACTTCCCTTCTTACCTGAGTACAGGTGTACATCCAAATATATGTGTGCAGTACAGACATAGTGTCTTGAACAAGCAGCCTTTCTAAATCATTCATTGTCCTATTGTTAAAATGTAGTTCCAGTTAAGTGTCATATCACCACCACTGTTCTTAATTACATTTCTATCTCACTTTCTTGAAGTGAGTTCCTCAAACCATACATGGCTATTCTCATCCTCACAACAAGACTGTGAAGTAGGATAGGCTCAGACAGTGTCTGGCCCAAGATCATCCTGTGCGTTTTCATGTTTCATTATGGTGTGTTTTCAAATAGTTTCCTACCTCTGGATACCCTAAGACAAACTTGTCCAGGTTTTTTTCCCCTGGCAAGTTGTGGTTCAGAGAGGAGCTGTCACTGCCTTTCTCTGGGGCTGAGAGAACTTGATTTATCTAAGGTCATATCCATACTACACTCTTATAGTGCTATTATTCCACTTTCACTGAGGTTTGCAGTGTAGGGAGGAGCCTTTAGAATTCTCAGCCAGAGAGCTCTTTGGCCTCAGTAAACTACAAACCCCAGCATTCCACAGAATGTGGAAAGTGGAATAATACCACTATAACAGTGCACAGCAGAAAGCGCCAATCATCCTGTGCGTTTCCATGTCTCCTTAGGCTATGTTTTCAAATAATTTATGGCTTCTGGAGACCCTAAGGCAAACCTACCAGGGGTTTTCTTCCTTGGCAACTTGTGGTTCAGAGGGGGATTGCCCTTGCCTTCCTCTGAGGCTGAGAGAGCATGATTTGTCTAAGTCATCCAGTGCGTTTCCATGGCTGAGTGGGGATTTGAGCTCCAGGCCATTTCCGCATGAGGCTGTTATAGCGCTATGATTCCACTTTCAACATCCTAGGGAACCCTGGGGTTTGCAGTTTAGGGAGGGGCCTCAAAGTGGAATAATAGTGGAATAATAGTGCTATAAAAGTGGAATAATAGCACTATAACAAGTCTAGCGCTGAAATAGCACTAGCCTCCCGAAGTCCCCTCCCGAAACTGCAAACCCCAGGATTCCATAGGATGTTGAAAGTGGAATCATAGCGCTAGAACAGCCTCGTGCGGAAATCGCTGCGGACGACCCAAAAAGCAACCTCCGCAAACTCCCGAGCGGAGGAGCACGAGCGCGCCTGCGGGCAGCCGGGGCAGAAAGTCAAATATTGGCCGAGGCGAGTGACTGACAGGCGTCAGGTGACCGGGGGTCCTTCTCTCCCCCTCTCCCATCCCCACCTCAGCCTTGCGGACAGCCAGGCTGACCGATCGGACTCACTCCGCTGGCCTCCCTGCGGTTCCCTTTCCACGGGCGCCTCTTTCTTCCACGGGGCGGGGTGTTGACCCTGTTTGCTCGGCTTTGCCCGACGTGCAAAAGTCGCCGGAGAGGCGCGGCCAATAAGGAGGGGCCATCAGTTGCCAAGTGTAACGTTGCCCTCCCGGACTTAAGGCGGAGGTGGAGGGGGGAGGCTATATATATTTCTATGAATTGCTCTTGTAGTAAATCCAGAGGGTGGATCGCCGCGAGTGGAAGGCGCAGCACTACGGGTGGAAGTTTATGTTCCATTAAACTTTCATCTAGACTATTTTTTCCCCTCTCTTTCGAAAGTGTGGTTCTTTTTCCCCATGAAACCGGAGTCATTTTTCTAGCGTATTAAAAATTCATTCACTTTACTTTTTAAAAGGCGAGATAAGTTGTCTCTAAAAGGTGAGATAAGTTGTCTTCAGTGTATTGTTCGTGGTAATAAATAGCTAAGTAGTAGCCTTGTTGTTATGTGTTTCCAGTCTGATCCTAAGTCTTTGTTTCTAAATGGAAGGAAAAAAAAAAAACCAACAACTTTGGATGAGTTTTGGTCGACTTTTAAAATTGAACTTTAAACATGTTTGATTTCATTTTAAAACACCCTGTGTTTTCCTCTTTGTACCCTGCATTGTAAATCATTCATAAACTGTAATCTTATGCCTTCTTTCCTGGAAATAAGTCCTAACTGACATCAATGGAGATTTACTTGTGAGTAGACACTGTAGGGTTGAGCCCAGAAACTCCCAGCCCTGGGCGCTTTTTTTCCTGCTGCCCTCTTTCTCTCACTGTAACTGAATGGTGTGCCTTTTGCTGCTCCTGACAGTCTTTTAACTAAAACAAATGTGCTTTCTTGCAGTAAATCAGGAAAGATACACTGACTTGGTGGAGAGGGCAGCTGTTCTTCAGCATGGTTGCAACCAGCAGCTTAAACAACAAAAACTCTGCATGCATCTCTGAACTGATACAGCAACGCTTCCCGCATGCAGCCATAACAGGTGAGTACTTGTGATGGCTGGAATGACTGACAATTCCATGCTGAAAGGTAACCCAGGTTCTTTTAGTCACTAAAACGAGAGCCAATACTGTGTTTAGCAGCAGCCATCTCTGTTGCTTTTTTGCTGTAAATCTCCAGCTTGCGAGTAAATAGTTGGCTGCAAAAATTTCCTGCAGTTTTTCAGGCAGGACATTTTTTTAAAATCGCTTTCTTTTTTCCAGCAGCGTTTGCTTGTTTGATGTCTCCCTCCTTTCTCTCTGTGCAAGGCGTCTTACAACATGAATTTACACAAAATGTAGCCAAAAAAGCAATTATAGCATTGCATACTGATTAAC
Source organism: Ctenosaura bakeri (assembly GCA_948474755.1). NCBI lineage: Eukaryota > Metazoa > Chordata > Lepidosauria > Squamata > Iguanidae > Ctenosaura > Ctenosaura bakeri. The sequence goes on from CAOLHI010000709.1 coordinate 65,663, forward strand.
AAACAAGTAAACTATGAGGGCAGTGCTAAGTGCTGAATGAAAACAATGCAATGAAAACAAAATCATTTTGAAACATAACAGAAGGGGGACATCTTCCTCTATTTAAAGACCTTGCCACACTAACCAGTTGATAGCCAGAAGCCTTCCAAAAGTTGTCTGCTTTTAGAAGGAGAGAAGTTAAGGAGAGACAACCTAGCATACAATGGAAGGAAGTTCTATTTCTGTTTCAGTTTCCACCTGAAAGATTGCTATTTGTTAGTCATAATCAGTCATAAGGAGTTAAACATTTAAATGAATGACTTTTTAGGAAGACTTCTTTTCTAAAGAAAACATTGTGTTGATAGACCTGCTTATAGCAGAACCCCATTCAAGAGACTGCTCATGTCTGCATATACCCCTCTTCCAAACTAGTCTCTCACTGAAGGAATGCTTAAGTGGAGCTCAGAGAGTTTATCGTTGTGAATAGCAGAAGGAGGACCCTACCTGATGCTCTTCTACCACTTTAGTAGATGGTATTTGGAGATGGATGTCTTCCCTCATTCTCAACATACCAGCTCATTATTCTGTATCCAATTGATTTAAGAGTTCCAGGTGATAACTTCCATAGGTTTTGCCTAGTTTGAGTCCCTAAGGTCCAGGATAACTGGAAGAGATCCACAACATATGGAAATAATTCATAAGAATATCAGAGTGAAGAGCAGAATAGACAGAGCATGTTGTGGCCCACTTTTGATTCTCAGATTGCACTTAAGGGAGGAAAATGCTCCTTAGTCTCTACCAGTCCAAGGCTTTGCCTCCCAGGTATACATCAAAAGTTTCTTCATATAGTTCAGTGGTTCACAAACTTTCGTACTCCAGATGTGTGAGACTTCAGCTTGCCAAATTCCTGACTGCTGGCCAAACTGGGTGGGGCTAATGGGAGTTGAAATCCAAAACACCTGGAGGACCAAAGTTTGCGAACCACTGGTTTAGTTTATTGTCAAAAAGTTGTGAGGGGTGAGAATCATTTAGCCTCCAAATATTGCTAGACCTCCATTCCTACCAGCCCTAGCCAGCATAACCAGTGATGAGGGTTGCAGGGAGGTATGGTCCCAAACTTCTGAGAAACCAGTTGATTCCCACCCCAATCATAACTAACTTAAGTCTCTTTTATTTCAGTGAGCCTAGTAGTAAACAAACACTGAGCTACTGGTTCAATGCTAGGGCCATTCCCCTCCTTTTCCACCCACCACAGCACTCTTAGTTCTCTGTTGCACTGTGTTCACTGTTATTGGGAAATCAGTGCATGGATGTTTCAGAATCATTTCTTGCTAGCTATATGCAATTCTTGAGGTAACCATCAATTTTCTTATTTGGTAGCATCAGAGAAAAATTGTACACACAAAGTGAATGAAATCACTTGTCTATAAATAGAAGCATTGTTGCGATGTGAAATTGAAGGTTTCTTCTAGGCAACAAAGATGAACTTTACTGGTAGGACATTTGCTTACAATTAAATCTCACTTAATCCAGCAGAGCTTACTCTCCAGGAAAAGTGTTTCAGTTGCCACCTTGGCAACTGTTGTGATCTAATTCTCCTTGGTATGTAAAAGGGTATGTGAAAAAGTATTAATTTACTCCATAAGTTTAATTATATCTATTGCCCAACCTGCTTTAATATAAAGAAGTTGTTTTTATTTGGTCATTTCTGTGAAGCAATTTGATTCTTCTTTTGACAGCCTGACAGGGAAAACAGAGTTGTGTTACCTGCTCCTTAAGAGTATACTGTGTTGTCTTCCAAGTGCATAAGTGTTTCTGCTGACATTTTATTTTTCTGTTTTTATAAATAAATGCTGCTAGCGGCCAGAAGGGCCATATTCCAATCAAAACACATTTCATTAAATTTCTCTTGCAACTGTTTAAGAAAAGCAATTTATTAAGCTGCATTTTTGCATGCAAAGTGGTATTTGTTGGCAGATGATTTGGTATACTTAGCTGCAGTTTGACATTACTCTGATGAGCCAGTGAATATATGTACATGTAGCAGAACTTTTGGCTAAGTGTAATCATTTGCTATTACAAATGCTGACTGGCTCTTTCCAAATGACTGAGAATCTCCCTCTCCTTCTCTCATCCCTTCTAGACTTTGACTACTGGGATTATGTAGTGCCTGAACCCAATTTCAATGAGGTGGTGTTTGAGGAACAGAAATGTCAGAATCTAGTGAGAATGCTGGAGAGTTGCCTGTCTAAATCAAAGCAGACTAGACTGCATTGCTCAAGGGTTCTAGTCCCTGAGAAACTGACCCGGAGGATAGCCCAGGATGTCTTACGTCTCTCTTCAACGGAGCCTTGTGGTTTACGGGGCTGCATTATTCATGTCAACCTGGAAACGGGAAATGTATGTAAAAAGCTGGATAAGATTGTCTATGACCCTAGTGTTGTTCCTACTTTTGAGCTAACTCTGGTGTTCAAACAGGACAGTAGTTCATGGCCTAGTTTCAGGGATTTCTTCCCCAAAGCTTGCTTTACTTCCAGCACTAAGCGTACCCTGATCCTGAGTCCTGGATTTCGACTAATAAAGAAAAAATTATATTCTTTAATTGGGACAATTGTAGAAGAGTGCTAGAACAAAAGAAGCAAGTTTTAATAACTGAGCCTACAGCCCTTAGGAATATGACTTAATTTTTTAAAGATGATGCTGACTTTTGCACAACATACTTATATTTCCCTAGACTGGCAAAATCTCAGTGCTGCTAGCTGGTACTAGGTAGAATTGGAAAGAGCACAGCTACTGATACTTGAAACATTCCTTATTGAGCATCTCTTTGGCAAACCTGTTAGCCAGCCTGATTGCTGCTTATTGCCAGAAGTTGTACTAAATGTTACCTTTGCATATTTGGTGCCTTAAAGCCACATTATTCTACTTTCTTCTGAGGCTGGATTTGTTTTTGAAGAACATCTTCTAGGGAACAAAAGTGTCCATCTCTGTGTGCCTGCTAAAGTAACAGGAATGATGCTTCCAGATGTTAGTTGGAGTAGCAATGATGGCATCTAACAGAGTGGGATAAAATATCTTCTTGGAAAGATGACAGCTTAGGGAAGGGTTTGCATAAGCAGTTGGTTTACTATGCCAGGTAATTTTGCTAGTCTTTCTGGCCTAGTAACAGTTTGCATAATCCCTGTGTAGCATATAAGTGCCTTAGATTGCAATTAATTGTCTTCCAGATGAAGGATTTGGAGCAGATTTGTCAGCTCAGAGTGTATGGCTCTCTTTACATCTTGAAATGTGGTGAGATCTGCTGTCTGACTGATGTGGAATAACAGTTATTCTGAACTCAATTTAGTAAGACAGATACTGGTTATGCCCACAGAAATGCTTGATTTGCCTTAAGTCCACTTCTGAAACATAAGAACATTGCTGTCTGATAATCCTACCTCCCGACTTACTGGAATAACAATTCACCTAATCAACTTTCCTAGGATTTTTCTCCGTATCAGTGGCCTCAAAAAAATTGGTTGGTGAAACAATTGCTCAGGGCTGTTTGAGGTAACAGTTCCCAAAACCAACCAGCCAACGTGCCCACTAGTCATGATGACTGGGGCAGTTGACTTAATACAAACCTGTAAATGGTATAGGAGATGATGTTAGATAAGTGCCATGAGGGCTTTCATAAACCTCCGTAAAAGAGCCATCCAATCCTCGTGATTCTATTCCCTCGTAGCATTATAAGACTAAGGTTCCTATCACATTACACTGTTATAGTGCTATTATTCCACTTTAGCTGCCCTGGCTGCACCCTGTGGAATTCTGGGGTTTGTATTTTGATGAGACAGTATAGTTCTCTGGCCGAGAATTCTAAATGCCTCTCCCTAAACTGCAAATCCCATGATTCCATCTGATGTTGCCATGGCAGTTAAAGTGGAATATTAGCACGATAATGGTGTAGTGTGATAAGGCCCTAAGTTAAAACAAAACCAAAAAGCAATCCATAGCCAGAGAGACCAACTGAACGTCCAGTCCTTTCCTAGTGTTCCCACCCATTTGTGCTACAGGGACAGGCCTAGAAAGGTAAGAATTTTTTTCATAATCTGAAGAGCAAATTCTATATGGTTCTTAGTACCAGATCTTATCTCTTGTCTTGGTAGTGGAGGCATTACACAGTATTAGGGGAATAATTCTTGCCTTTGAAAAGCTTCTGCCTTTTTAAAATGTGAAGGTGAGAGGCTTTCTTTCGCACTGGTTACTCCAGATCTTCTCCCAGCTTTTAGCTTCCTATTTAGTTGCCCATTGTTACCATTCTGGAAACCTTGTAAGCACTCTGTGGGGATGCCACTTCTAAACCCCCACTGAATTGGTGTGGGTAGCCAGAATCCAAGACCCTTTCCGCACCTTACCTTTTTCCAGCGCTGGGGTGCAGGGATCGCGTGAGCAGCCTCCAGTGAGAGGCTCTTGCGTCCCTGCTGCTTCAGCTCTGTACGAGCTGCCTGCTTGCGCAAGAGCCCCGCCTCTTCCTTCCGCGGTGCTGTGCTGGGGCAGGAAGCACAACCGGCGCAGCTCCAGAGGCTCCGCATGCCAGGTAAGTGCGCATGGGGCCCAGGAGCAATGCGCGATTGCGCACCATTTTCAGCTTCCAACCGAAAATGAAAAGGTGCGCAATTGGCGCCTACCGGCCCCTGGAGCATTGCGCAGTTGTGAGTGCGTCATGCAGATCGCTCCTCACAATTGTGCAATGCTCCAGGCGCCCTTTCACATGGCAAATGCCGTGCGGAAAGGGTGCAAGTTAGATGTTAGGTTGAGAGTTATTTTAAATACTGCTTAATTCAATGATCCTGTAGTTTATGGCACTGTCATCTAAGCTTTGTGTGTTGGTACAAATGAGCAATGTTAACAAATGCCAGAAAAAGCATCCAGTAAGGGACCAGATCCTAAACCAGGAGTGGGGACAGTTTCTAGATGTTCTGGAAACTAGAACCCAAAAGCCCAGGACAGCATGTCTAAAGATTATGGAGCTGAAGTCAAATGTCTCGAGGACCAAACAATTCACAGTTTTGTCCTGAATCATATATGACAGTGGAGAAATCGAGACAAGGAGAAGAGACTGCTGTAATGTCATGTCTCAAGCTTTTTGTTTTGTTCATACATGCTCATTTTGTATCTTGTCCTGTGTGCTAGAAAAAAGAAAAAGTAGAAGTCCTAGAAGTTTATGCTCCTGACTTCCTTCAGAAGTCTTTATAGGAGATAAATTGATACGTACATGGCAAATGTTCTAGACCTGTTGATTTGACCAAGTACTTGGGTTACTCTGGTGTATTAAGCATGTCATTTAAAAAAAAAAAAGCAGGTTGAGTCCAAAACAAGCAAATGAAGTGTCTGATAGAGGTGGATGTCCATATTTATTCAGTTGCATAAGGTTAAAATATATGGGTGATACTGGAATAGAGTTCTGTCTGGTTTGTCATTGAAGCTCAGTCTTGTTTAAATAGGACCACTGTAAACTGGTGTTGCACTTATTTGCTTTTAACCAATGAGTAATAAATGATTGCTTTAGTATGGGTGCATGTACATGTGTTTTGGTTTTGCACAGGCACAGAATCCTGTTTACTGTTTTGAAGTTGTGAAACTCTGTTTCTCTCATTGCCTTGTTACTTTCTCAGCACTGAACTTAAATGTGAATTTTAATGTAAGTCTGTCCATAAATAAAGTTATATTTTTAATTCTCAAGCCTTGAATCCCGAGAAATAAAGCACTTTGCCTCTCACCTTTCTGCACTGTTTGGAAAACAACATGGAAACAAAGATTATGAAGAGGGGAACTCAGCCCTTCAAACATCCCATTCAGTTCTTTGGCAGAGAGGCCAAAACATGAATCTGAATTCAACAAATAGGTTGGCTGAAAGACAGGTAGCTAGTCAATATATTAATAGGTACATTGTGATGACTATGTTTTTTTGCTGTGTGCTGAAAATCTTATTGATTAAATCATAAACACATTTTGAACAGGCATTTACTCTTCCTCTGCTAAGACAAAATTGGCTTAAACCTCCAAATTCCTGTGCATTAACACTGTTTTGAAAGTAATTGAGGGAACTATGGTATTCTTGTGAGTAGAAATAGGAATGAAATGGCAGGCAACAGAATTGGATGTCATGAAAAGGTAAAAACAATGGTAGATATTTACTTTGTTTTATCTTTTTTTTCTTCCTGCGATGGGGAGAGAGATTTTGGTCACTTTCTGTCTTATGTGCCAAAATAGCATGGCTTACTTTGGTTATTTTGCAGCCTGATTTTGAAGGTTGAAAAGGGTGCCATTTACTGCCTAGGTCTGATGGTTTTAGGACAGCCCAAGAGCCAAATATTGTAGCAGCAGATTATCCTAAAATTACCTTCTTCACTTTGGAGAGCTCCTATAAAGACTGGAATAAAACCCAAAGAAGATATGCCGCATCCTTTGTGTGGGAGCCTCCAGCCTCTTCCCCCAACTCCCATTTAGCACACGTGCCTTCTCTGGATTTGGGAGGTTATAGGAAGGTGATGTATTATTATAATTTATCAATAAGCAGGTTGTGGATAGGTGATGGGCAACAGCTTAATACTCCAGAGTTCACTGCTTCCCATCAGCTTTTGAGAGGCAGGGTGGATAGTGTCTTCATTGTTCCCAGCGTCTGTTCCCTGTTAAGAGTCTCAGCCTCAGAAACCACAGGCTGTTTGCATTTACAGAAATATATCTAATTGAGATCATCTCTAACGAAAGGAAGAAGGTGATGAAGGAAAAATTTCCAGAAACGTTTTTGGCCATGCAAAGGCCAGTCATATAGGACAATTGGCGCTGGGCTTAACAAAATAAACTATTCCACATTCAATTTGTCCAACTGCTTTGGCCCTTTTCACCAGTTCTTGTTACAGCTAACAGGGTTGGGAGGGATCTCAAGAAGTCATTTCATCCCAGCAGATCCTTGCTCTTAAACACATCTGGGGAAATGAATCTCCTACCAGAATGAGATGGGGAATGTGTTGTTGTGTGCCTTCAGGTTTTTTCCAACCTAGGTTCACCTTAAGGTTGCCCTATCATGAGTTTTTCTGTGGGGTGAAAGTGTGTGATGCTCCCAAGGTCAACCATGGGTTTCCATAGCTGAACAGGGAACTGAACTCTGATCTCCGGGGTCATAATCCAACACTCAAACCACTATACAACATTGGCTGTCACAGCTTGTTGAGCAAGTTGGACATCTTTTTGGAGTAATGAGCACAACTGAAGGTACCAGAAGTCCTATTGAGGTGCTTCCTGTTCTCTCCAAGCATGCTAGGACATTCTGTTTGCTTGTGTGGAACATCCTCTGGCCTTTTCCAAAATAAGCACTAGAATTTTGGAAGCACTTTCAGCTGTCCAGCCCTTTATGGAGGATTAAGGAGAGAAGTTTTTGTTTTTCCAATCACTTGGGGCTTCCAAAACCACACTTCCTGATGCTGTGTTAATACATTAGTCTTAAAGTTGCCCTAGGATTCTTTGTTGTTTTGACTTTCTTACTGAGCATGCACTCCACATTCAACCAAATTCAGCCACTGACAGCTTCGCTGATTTTATGTTTATGGAACACAATCTTCCCCTGGAGGAAAAGCACTATGAAATATGAGAGGCTGCACAGCCTTGCTTAGAAGCTGCTGATGCAAGTAAGCGTCACACAGGGCTTAACTTTATAAAAAGAAGAGGTTTGTCACTCTCTTTCATGACAGGCACCTGTCTCTTCATGACTGCACATGATATGCTCTATACATTTATATCTATCTGTCTCCCTCTATTGGATCCAAGGTGTCTACATGCTTATGGTGTCCCAATATGTTAAGAAAATCTTCCCTGTTCCTCACAGATGAATTCTGAACTGGTATTTTTCTGTGAGACCTCTCAGAGTCTGATAAAATCTTGCATCTGAAATGCAAGACTGAAGTAATAAAATCCCATCTGGCCAATTTTGTAAAAGAGTTGAGGGACAAAACCAAAATTTTATAGATTATATGCTTTAGCAAGGAACCTTCTGGTGAAAGACAGAGGTGAGGAGGCTAGAAAAAGAAAGAAAGCCCCCTGTGTCATTAATGGTTGTGTAACACGGGTGGTCTGTTTTAACAAGATCCAGGAGCCCTGTCCGTGTTCACATCAGGAATCGGGGTGGGATCACACTGAGAAGTGAACAACAAAAGCTAGAAACTTTTTTATTTGGTTTGCTACAGTAGAACATGACAGTCACTATCCAGCAATATGGGGCAGAAATCAAATCAATAAAAATGAAAAAGCAAGTGTAAAGGGACTTCCAAAATACCTGTCAACAGAGCTGAAAGAGATGCCACACTGAATGGGATGTAATATTAGCCCACCCCTTTTCTCCCTTGTCAAGCACCCTTTGATGACATTTTGGCATTCTCTCAGCTGCTTTTTCTCTACTGTGAAATGGTAGGGAGGAGTTTAAGAAGAAACGGGGAGGGAAGGAAAAAGTTAAGCACTCACTTCCCTCCCAAACCATCTCCACTTACAAGTAACCCATCTTTGAGGTCACTTTGCAAAGGAGAAACAGCTGCAGGAATTGATAAGTGTGTTAGGCCACACAGTAGAGCACTGTCAACTTGTTTTGGTATACAGGAGTGTGTATGTACGCTTTAAACATTGAAACAGACTTACCTGCTGAACTTGCCCATAATTAAGAACTTTGACTCTTTGAGTATGAGTTTGTCCAAGGAATTTGCATTGGTATTTGTAAGGGTAGGTGTGATCTATTAAACTCTGAGATTCTCGACCCCTGGCGCTTTCCGCTCCCCCAGCTGGGTAGAGCCAGACACCAGTTTCGGGGTCCCCTTTGGACCTCTTCTGCATCCCTTGTACCAGGGGGTCGAAGGACCATGATGGAGCCAGCAGGATTGTCACCAGAGCAGCACAAGTGCCGCCGTCGACTTTTAAACAAGAAACAAGTAAGAAATAATGTAACCTGTTCTGGACTTCAGTTCTGAAAATATCACATCGGAATTTGGCTTGCAATGGTGCGAAGGAATGGAAGGACCCAGAGGAAATGTGAGTGCGTCATGGCTGAGAGCTTGTCTTAAAGGGGCGACTGATTTTAAAGAAATGACTAAGATGCTTTTCTGCTTTTCTTTCGAGGACTGAAGCTATCAATGGTAAAATGATTTCTGATTTGCAACTTGGAACAAATTGAAAATGCTAAATAATTGAATGGTTGTACTGGATTAAGGAATAAGATTAGACTTTACAAGATTTAATAATCTCCATTTGGACAATGAACTTTCCTTATTTCTACATTTTATTATTTTCGTTGATCTGAGACAATGGGAGTTTTGGCTTTTTGACTCTGGATTCCTGACCTTACAAGAATACTTTGGGAGGCAACAGTCATTGAGCAGTGCTTCTCTCTCTTTTTTTTTCCCCACTCCTGCTATGTGAGACTTGTTTCCTAATATTTTTTTTCTTGAGTCTGCACTGTTGTGACTGGTGAGCCTGTGCTGGAAGGTCATTTAAGCAAAACATCCTCACTCCCATGGACGGAAAGGCTTGGAATTTAAGCAGCTATGAGAATACAGAGAATCTTCAGAAATGAATCTCTGGGCAGCAAAGTCCAAGATGGGAGGGGGGAATAAGAGGTGGATTTAGGCACAGGGCTCTGAATTAGACAAGTGGTTATGTATCTTAGCAATGTCAATTAAGCTTACGTATTTGATTGATATATTGTCATTAATATAAACATTGTGATATTGTGAAAGGGTTGATGGGGGTATCGAGACTGGTGAGCCGGTGCGGGAGGTCATTCAAGTAAAACATCCTCACTCCCAGGGATGGAGCAGCTTGGAATTTAAGCGGCTATGAGACTACAGTGAATTTTCAGAAATGAATTTCCAGACAGCAAAGTTCCAAATGGGAGGGGGGAATGGGAGGTAGATTAATGCACAGGGTTGTGAATTAGACAAGGGGTTAAGTACTTGAGCAATGTCAATTAAGCTTACGTATTTGATTGATATATTGTAATTAATATAAACATCGTGATATTGCTAAGGGGTTAATGGGGGTTGAATAGGACATAGGTACAGAAGTGGGAAACAAGATACTTTTAATATAATGGAATCCAGTGAAAAAAGATGAGTGACTGTTGCAGTAATAATAGCTCAGACTGCCAGATATACACTGATAGATGTATTTTAGAAATTGTAAGATTTCAGGTTATAAGTGGTGGAGGTTCAAAAAATATATGAGAAGATAGCAGAATATTCAAAAGAGACAAGTAGAGAAATGAGATAGATTGAATTTGATGATTAGAGAAAAGCAGAATAGCCAAATGGATGACAGCTGGGAACTGTTAAGTGAGAATGACTTTATTATGATTGTGCGGGAGAAGGAAATGCACGTTCGAACAGTTGAGATAAACACTGTACTGTGATACATTAATGTAATAAGTGGAGTGAATTTCAAGAAACGAAGACCAGATCAGAGTGGAAGATCAGAAACAACTCATGTAAAACTACATGCTAAAGAATCCTTTTTTTATTTGTGAAAATTTAATAAAATTATTATTAAAAAAAAAACTGAGATTCTCTATTCTGCAGGGATACCACTCTAATTTTCAAACACTTAAGAGAAAATAACAGCCAATGTCATATAAAAATCTATTTGCATACCTGCTAACCAATGCACTTTATGCCAGGGATGTGGCACAAATCTTCCAGTCATATGCAGCCTACTCTAGTGCCTTCCATATGTGTTGAATTACACATCCCATCACCCTTTAATAAGGTTGTGTTATCTGGGGATCATAGAGTTGTAATGCAACCCAGGCCAAAAAGAGCAGGTTTGGCACTAATGAGAAAAAAGCCTCTCAGGTTGGTTCTCAAATTCTTCAAACAGCAACGTTTCTATTCCCAGGCCAGTTCAAAACTGTTTAGTATATATGACCCACTTCTTTATAAAGCCCACCTCAAGGTTCACAAAAGGAGGACCTTTCCAGGGTCCAACAAGAGTAGAGATCTCATGGATGCTTGGAATTCCCACAGGTGTCTCTCTTCTTGTGAAACCTGAGGTAAGTTTTATGTAGGTCTGCCTCACATGCTACTTGTAGACCTCCTGGACCTGTACAGCTAAGAGCTGGGAGGACAACTACCAGACAAATTGTCAACAGATAGACCCCTGCAGCATTTGGTATGGAATTTGAGGCCATTTTGCTGTGTATCAAAAGTTCAGCGATGGGTCAGTTGTGAGTGTGGCAGGTGGCTGCTCTTCCTGTTCTCACCTAGGGTTGCCGGAGGAAAAACTGGAGAGATCTCCTGTGCCTTTGATGTAAGCCATTTAAAAGATCTCAGCACATGTTGCCTGTCACACTCTCTGATCAGATTCTACTAAGGTTCAATTACTCTTGTGGTTCCCATTAGGCTTGCACTGAGAATTAAACCTTCCCACACAGTCACACTCTCAGTCACCAGCTCCTCTCACACACAACTGGGCTGGATTTCTCTCCTGTGGAGCTATTCTGGTTGCTTGGGAACCTGCTTGCTTACAGGCTGCTCTGGCACTTCAGATAGCCATAACCCAAAACTCCGTCACATCAGGTAACAAGGAACACTTGCTCAAATCTCCTCTTCTACACAACCATTTAAGGTACACGAGCCATCACCAGTTTTCTATCTGGCTAGCCTGCAAGTCTCATTGGATAAAAAAAATACAGAATTTGAGGCTGCTCTGCACATGCAGGTCTCATTAGAAAAGACAATAATGCTTAGTAAAGTGGGAGGCTGTAAGAAAAGAGGGAGGCTGCATTATGGGTAATTAGACTCAATCATGGAAGTCACAGTCCTGATCAAGGTCTGACCCCAGATGTCAATATAACGTCTCTCATTCATTGCTTTTGTGTGTTAATATAACGTCTATCATTCATTGCTTTCAAGTCATTTCTGATGTTTGGTTACTCTAAGGCAAACCTATCAAGGGGTTTCCACAGCAGAATTTGTTTAGAGAGCCCTGCTTTCCTTTGAGGCTGAGAAAATGTGACTTGCCCAAGGTCATCCAGTGGGTTTCCTTGGCTGAGTCGGGACTTGAACTCTGGTCTCTCTCAGTGTCCTAGTCTAACACTCATGCCTCTACACCATGCTGGTTCTGTCTCTCTGTCTCATTCATAGGGTCGCCATAAGTAAAAATCAACTTGACAGCAATTAAAAACAAAATGTGCAACATAGTCAGATCTTGGGAGCCCCCCCCCCGGGACCCTAGTAATTTGTGCTAGTTTTCCCCCTCCCTTTTAATCAGCCCTGAGTAGACAACTGGAATGCATACATTTGGGTAAGACTGCCATATATTTTGCCACTATCCATTCTTTGGCAAGAATGGCATTAGTGTGCAATAATAGCGTCATGTTCCACTCTATATGTTCAGCAATTATTACCCCCATTGCATAATATCACTTCTGGTTCTCCCATAGAACATTTGTCTTTTGTCCAAGATAAGACTTTTCAACCTCATATGAATCTGTGTAATGAAATTAACACATATTTTTCCCCATAGAGCACTAAACTGAGAGCTACAACGCAGTATGGTATATGGTTGTTCCAGTCACTTAATCAGGTATGCCTTCCTCTTTGGTCCTCTGTTCCGTTTCCTCTCCTACTCAGTCTTTTTTTTTTTTTTACCCCATTTTAGTTCCAACTCAAACCTACTCAGCGCTTTTTGAGGGATTCCCTCAGAGTGCCCACACACACACAATATAGTTTGGATCTGTACAGATTTTAGGATTCCGTCAGTTCTGCTGCTGTTGTCCTCTTATGAATAATAATGCAGTTTGATGTAGCATTCACAGGTTGGCCCTAGTGGATGGGAGTTATAGTCTAGGTAGGTAACTTTACCATGCTCTGGTAACATTAGAAACAGAGGGAATGATACATAGATATTTGTAGGAAGTGAAATAACATTTCTATTTTAAAAGATTACTGCATATACTCATATAAAAGTCAACCTCATGTATAAATTGAAGGCAGGCTTTGGGGCCCAAATTATGGATTTTGATATGATATTTGAACAAGTCCAGGGTCATTCCATGGAAAAGGGAAAGCCCCATCAGCTCCTCAGGGGGCCAGCTACCCCTGGCCACTGCTGTCATTTTCCTACGCAGGTATTCAAAAAGCTGTTTCACCATTCTGCTCAGAGAAGGGGGCACTTCTTTTCTGATAAAGGTTAAGGTACAATACTAACTCTTCTTTTTTTAAAAAAAGAATCATCTCCTTCTCTGAGAAGAGTGGGAAAAGGCGAGAGCTTGGTCCATCCCAGGAGAACCTAAAAGAAGCACCGACGTCTCTCTACTCTCTTTGCGCTCCTTTGAGGGGGAGCATCAAAGAGCCGCTGCTGCCACCGTTTTCCTACCCAGGCACGCAAAAAGTCCAGAAACAGCACCAAAGCAGAGAGAGTGGAGCGGGTTGGTGCTTCTTTTACACTCTTCTGGGACAGGCTGAGCTCTCACCTCTACTAGGAGAAGGGGATGGTTCCTTTTTTTGAAAGAGTTAAGGTATAATACTTGCACTTGACCCATGGACTTATCCATCCATGAATTCAGGTTTGGGGAGCCCATTTTTTTACTAAAATTTCTAGACTGTATATACAGTATAACTCTTTTTAAATGCTCTATTTGCATGGCTTGTATACACAGAATAGTCTATAATAAATTTTAGTAAAGCGTCAATGTTGTCTTTACTTTTTTAAAAAAAATCTGTGATTAACTGTTCTAAAATGTATGATGGTATGACATATGATAGTTACAGGAATGTAAACAGAGTTTAAGATCCATTCTTTCTTGCTATTCTTCTTCTGGAATCAAGCCAAATCCTTCCCAAATGCTGGCAGAAAACCCACTCCATATCTCCCTTGAGTCCAAAGGGGAAGGTTGTAAACAACCCAATTCATCACTCAGAGCCGTGGAGTGCTGAGAGGTGTACGATTCAGCAACGGGCATGTGATAAATTGTCACAGCCCTTCATATCTCTACTTCAAACTCCATCCCTTGCAGTGTTCAAGGGAAAATTATTTAGCTATGCAACATCGAAGATGTGTCTCAAACAGAGCTGGCCCTATCATTAGGCACAGTGCAATTGTCACCCAGGTAGCTGAATTGTAGTGTCATGAAAAAGCAGAAAATTGTTAGCTATTTGTATATTTTTTTTTCCTCAATGGATTTTTAGTACCAGAGATGGGAAGAGATGCTTGTGGAATTTCCTACCTGGCTTTGGGTACTGCACCCTTTGGGTGAGTGGGAAACCATGCCCTGCTCTGCTCTGGCAGTGAAATATCTTGAACTAGCTTTGGCAGCAGGTCCAAGCTGCACATTATGCAAAGTTCTGTAGTCCTTTTTTTTGTCTGTTCTTTTCCAGATCTTGGAGAAGTTATCTGTTAGAATTATAACTGTCAGTATCCCCCAGTCACTGACCAAACTCACTGAAGATTTTGGGGGGTGTAGCTCAAAAAAGTGACTTTTCCCAAGACACTGTGTCTGTGTCTGTGTGTGCACACACATATGCAAGTGTGTGTGTGTGTGTGTGTATAGGTGGTGGTGGGGCTTCTGCTGCACAAAACAGCCAGTCTGTTTTGCTTCATTGAGCTTTTTTGCTTGTACCATTGTTCTGCCAGTAAAAAACCCCAACCCAGCTGCTTTTTCCTGTGTCTGGGAAAAAGATGAAGGGATTCTTGCATCTGTATATACACATATGATACAAATAAATATAGTCTTGTCATTTCAAACAGCAGTCTCAGCAGCTGTTTTCAGTGCCAAAAAGCAAAACTCAAAAGTATTAAGGAACTTGTTATAGAGAATGCAGGCATGAGCCTATGACAACAGTGTACAACCAAGGCTGGGTGTCATTAATACAAGAATCTTGGTGATTAGTACCTGCTATGATACCCACACCACTCCAGTACAATGATATCCACCTACTATAGAAGATGGTTGTTCCCAAGTGTGACAGGCCATTAGTTCTCCCAGATTGGTGTGGCAGTTCCCAATCTGATAAGGAGCCCTGTCTTTACCGCACAGCAATCCATCCCCACCTTATAACACCACCTTTCGGTAAAAGGATTAGGGTTTTCAATGGTTGTTTACAACTATTCAATAACTTTATGGTAGCGTGTTTTCTGTGTTACCTTATATACTGTATACAACTCAGCCAAGTCAGTATTTACAAAAATAAATGGTAACATTTAGTAAGATAGCAATCAAAATATGGTGGCGTTTTTGATTTCAAATTCAGTGCATGGTTGATACATTTCTTCAATGTACTTTTTAGACAGTTCATATATATCTTTAGGCCTGCATATATAAAGCATAAGTATCATCGTTGTCTACACTCCCACTAGAGGCTCAATCCCCAGTCTAGACTACACTTTCTGACCAGATTCTACTAGGGTTCAATTACTCTTCTTCTCCATTCCCTGACTCTTTGCTCAGAGTCTCACTGAAGAACAAATACCAAATACTTGGCTTTATATAACTTTTGTTCTCAGTCACCAGCCCCTCCCACACACTACTGGGGTGGGCTTCTCTCCTGTGGAGCTATTCTGGTCGCCTGGCAATGTGCTTCCAGGCTGCCTTGGCACTTCAGATAGCCACACCTCCAGAATTCCATCACACCAAATTATACTGAATCCAAAAAAAAAAAAAAGGGAAAAAAAGAAGAAGAATCACACTGCAAAAGGTGAGAGTGTAGGTCTTCTTGCATCACTAGAGGAAAGGACATGGGCCTTAGCCACAGATAGCAACATTAGTATAAAAGTGGTAATATTTAGTTAATTTGCTAATAGGCTACAAAATCCACTTCAATTACATTTACGATAGAAGAGAGCACCTTGAACTATTGGGGTTATGTTGAATTACCATTTAGGTTTACGTTAAATACCTGCACTAAAACCCTTATCAGGGTGAAACTGAAAAATGACATCCTTGATTTTACCCCTCCACCCCTTGTCTCTGTTTTGACCTTGGAAGAAAAGGAAATATTTGCATAAAGTTTTGAAAACCTCATTTCTCATCCAGCCCACCCCTAACTCATCTCTTCTCTCCTGACCCATGCAGAATAAGTCCCAAATTGCAAATAGGCTTTGAAAACTGAGTGGTTTTTGAAGACTTTCTCCCAGTGGGAAGAAAATTGCTAAAATGACTTGTTGCTACCTTAGAGAAGAAATTTAATAAAAGCTTATATTCCTAGTATTGCCTCCAGTGTGGCTAGGGAACAGAAGTTGGAGCAATCTGTTGCACCTATATTCAGCTTGCAGACCTCCCAGAAGCATTTGATGGGCCACTAAGGCAAAAGTATTAGATAGGTCCAGTGCTCTTCTCTGTGTAATATTTATGATCTTTTGTTCATTTTAATTTTATGGAGTTTCAGATGTTCTTGGGAAAATCTTGCATGACAATATTTCCTCTGATGTCAGCCCTTTTCCATACCATATTGTGATTTTTAAAACCTAAAATGCAAATTTATAAAAAACCTGCTGTAGCAGGGTCTGCTTCTTTCTCTCTCAGATTGGTATGGCAGTTGCACTGATAAGGCACCCTATCACTTCACACACAACTCTGTCTTCCCCCTTTATAACACCACCTTTGTGTAATGGGTGAGACCTTTCAATGGTTATTTAGAACCTTTTTATAGTTCTATGGTAGCATGTTTCATGTGTATCTATCTTTAAATATTATTTGCTACTCGGCCAAGTCAGTATTTATAAAAATAAACTGTAATATTTATTAAAATAACATACAGAACAAAGAATTGGAGTTTATATGTAAATCAAAGTTATTACAGTTCTAGACGACTCTGGCATTCAAGACAACCACACCCCTAGAACTCCGACACACCTGTAACTCGCTGCTTAATGTCAGTTCCTATTCTTGTGTTGATGGGGTGGGGAGGGGAGGCTTAAATACTGATTTCTTCCTATTTGTTTTCTTTTCAATTCATTTAAAATATAGTCATTTTGCTACCTGAAGCATAAGGCAAAATGTAATTTCTTCTCCCATTCCATAGACAGACACTGAGGCCGTTTCTGCACTACACTGTTATAGGCCCTTTTCGCACATTTTTTTTTTGCACGAGTGCCCCTTGAGCACCGCGCAAATAGGAGCGCCGCTGCGCATGACGCACTCCCACTTGTGCGGCGCTCACGAGGCTGAAGCGGGGCCCAGGCGTATTTTTTGATTTTTGGCTTGAAGCCGAAAATAGCCTGCGCTCGCACAATGCTCGCGTCGCCCTTGCGCACTTACCTCCATGCGGTGCATCGGTGAGCCAGGCAGGAAGCGCTTCCTTTCCCCGCGGAGCCTACAGCTCCCACGGTGCCCTGCGGAAGGAAGGGGCGGGGCGCTCGCGCGACGGTCATGTCATCATGAAGCGCTCTGCGGAAGGAAGGAGGGGGAAGCAGCAGCCTCGCGAAGGAGGCTTCTCGCGAGAGATGCCCTCCCCCGTCACTGGAAAAAGTAAGATGCGACAAGGGCCATAGTGCTGTTATTTCACTTTCAACACCCTGTGGAATTCTGGGGTCTGTAGTTTACTGAGGCCAAAGAGCTCTCTGGCTGAGAATTCTAAATGCCCCTCCCGAAACTGCAAACTCCAGGATTCCATAGGGGGTTGAAAGTGGAATCATATCACTATAACAGTCTCATGCGGAAATGGCCTGAGTAGACTGCTGTGGGAATCATACCTCCATGTTGGTGATAGCTTAGTAACTCTATCACCACTGCATGTCAGCAGGCCATCTGAAGAGTATAGGCCATTTCCACACTAGCCTGTTATAGTGCTATTATTCCACTTTCAACATCCTATGAAATCCTGGGGTTTGCAGTCTAGGGGCTGGCCAGCCTCTCCCTAAACGGCAAACCCCAGGATTCCATAGGATGTTGAAAGTGGAATAATAGCACTATAACAGGCTAGTGCGGAAATGACCATAGTTGCAAGCTCCTGGGGAGCAACCAGGTGACAGCTATTGCTGTCAGTCTACCTGAGTTGATTGCTTCACCCTGCAAAATGTTAGGGCCAGCCCTAAAAGAGCACGATTTTGCTAGGATTAGTGGGCTTTAGTCAAGAACAGGTTACACCTGCTTGGGTTGGATCTTTCATTCATTTGACTGGATTCTGTACTCAACTGGTCTTCATCTATCATTGTACCACACCTACTTCTAACTTTCACACTCCTTCAGCTTTTGTATTCACCTTGTTAATTTAAAAACAATTCTTCATCTTCTCTCTGAATTCATGGATGTGTCTATGTACAAATAATATTTTCTTCTATGGAAAAAACAAACAAACACCAGCTATACTCTTAAGTCTAAGGAGATATTGGAGTCCCATCATACATGTCCAGGTAGCACATGGTACCTTGGTTGTTATCTTTTTAGAAACTGGGCAAAATCAATTCTATTGTCTTGAACTTTTAATGGAATTTGATCAGCTTCTTAGGTTCTTCCCTTCCTCTGTTGTGCCTCTACTGACTCCTGATTTGTTCTTCTGATTTCATACTATTTCATTATAGGTTCTTTCAGACTAGTCTAAGCAAGTACAAGCCTTCACAGTACCTCTGTTTCCACTAGTTCTCCTTAGGAGCCGCTTACAGATTTTAGATCTGCAATAGGGCTCTTCCATTTTTTTTCCCCCAACAGGTGTGTGGTTTGCTGAAGCAACTCCATGGTTTGAAGGACAAATTTTCTCCTCCTTTGAAATTTGTTTTTATTAAGTCATAGAGTTATAGTGCAAAGTGCTATTTCCATGATGCATTAATAGCTCTCAAGATTTTTTTTTTTTCAAAAAAGGTGAAAAAGAGAAAGGAAGGTACTATTCTGATAAGATCTGGAATTAAAAAGGAAATCCACTTGAGAGTAGGAATAAAATGTTGCAACTGGTGCTAAGAATGGTTAGAAAACAGTCCAGGATAACAGAAATGTCATTAGGGTATTGAAAAAAAAAAAGAACTACAGCAGCCAATACAATAATTTAATAATATATTTGTCTCATCTGGAAGAACCCTATGTGATTCTATCAAGTTGTTTGGCAGAAGTTTGGGCTAGATGTCCCTTGCAGTCTGTTCCAACCCTATGATTCTATGATTGGATTTTAAATTGTATTTTCATGCTTTTTTCTCTGTGGTGATAGCAACTTTGTGACCTATGCAAAAGGAAAGAAGAATGGCTGATGGCAAGACAGAGAGAATATATTTCCATATAAAGGTTTTTGAAACTAAAGTTCTTTATATTTTTCCCTCCAACTACCTTTTAATATTACCTGATTAAACATTCAGAGCAAACTGCATAAACAAAAAGGATGCTGCTATTAATTGCCCCTAAACCAGGCACAGACATCAGAAGGTGACATGCAGAAAGTTTTCCAAGTGCCTCTGGTGTTGCGCTTAAGAATAAATCTGTTGTATTATTCGCGTGGCATTTCTTGGTAGATCATTAAAAGAATTCCCAGAGTAATTAGAGTGCAGGACATTGACAGGTTTTGGACACTTAGTCAATGTTTGTTCATTAGCATCACCAGCAACTGCAGAAGACTTCTGACACGGGCAGTCATTGCTCTGCATTAACTTTGCAGAGAAGGAGAGGGAAGTATTTAGTTTGCTTGCTGGAAGGCTTTGCATGCCAGTCTTGTTCTCTCTGGAGTCAGCAAGTTGGCAGAAATAAATAAATAAATTCTGCAAATAAATTACTTAGTTACAGCACAATACTTACAATGTTAAGTGCTATACTCCTAGATCTACTTATGTGAGATTAAGCTCCATGAAGTCAATGGCATTATTTTCTCGATAGATTTTTATAGGATTGCACAATTACATTCCTTTGATTTCAGTAGAAGAAATTTCAGTGTGCAGTCAACCTAGAGCTTGGGATTATATATTTTTTCCACTGGTTATTTAGAACTTTCACTGGTTATTTAGAACCCCTTAGTAGTTCTATGGCAGCATGCATTTTCTGTGTTATGTTAAGTACTGTATACCACTCAGTTGAGTCAGTATTTGCAAAAAATAAACTGTAACATTTAAAAGTAACATGCAGAATAAAGTATTGGAGTGCATATGCAGTCAAAATTAATACAGTTCTTCAAATTACTTTTAGACAGTTCTCTTGTCTCTTTAAACTCTTACATAACCACAACTATCATAGACAGCCCAAAGTCTCAACCCCCAATATAGGTCACACTTTCTGACCAGATTCTATAATGGTTTAATTACTCTTCTGCCTGCCTCTAGGCTTCCCCTGAGAATTAAACCCTTCCCACACAGTCAAATTCCCAGGCTGACTGGGGGATTCTACACCCCATTCTGATTGCCTGGTAACCTGTTTCTAAGCTGCTCTGGCACTCCAGGTAGCCACACCCCAGAACTCCAGCACAGTGTCATTATACAGTTTGCATTTTAATCTTTTTGACTGGAAAAGCAAATATTAATAGGATTTTGTTTAAGCAGTCTACATAGCAGTCCCCTTGAGCAACCAGCTTCCTTGCTCAGCTCATTGAGAACAGAGGATATTCCAACCTCTAACAGTGTTTTTATCCTACTCGTCCATTTTTTTTAAAAAAAAAATCCCATATTGTCTCACATGTAGTCAACAAAACAAGGTAGGCCCTACTTGCAGGCTAAAACACTGGCTCCCATCCTTGCATCCCCAGAAGGTATTGAATTTCAATTGCCAGAAGACCCAGCTAATGTGGCCAATGATGAAGGAGTCTGAGAGTTGTAGTTTAGCAATTAGAGACCCATGGTTTGGGAATTACCAGTCTAAAAGACACTGTAGACAAAGAAGCATAAATGAGGAGGGAAGAAGAGGGAAAGTCACAACATGCACCAATTCTTCTATTTAAAAAAGGGTTTAAAATTAAATGAGCAGTTAAAATGGAAGTGTCAATGAAATGATGAACTTGAATAACCTTGGCTTTTACTTCCCATCTCCCTTCTGCCGCGACTTGTAGGTAGAACTTGGAAAAGTTCTTCTTTTTAAGCTTATGATACTGGGATTTCCCTTGCCCATGGGATTTCCAAACCCCGCCCCCACAATTTGTTCTCAGACGTTTTTCCACTTACAAGATTCTTTTAAAACTTTCTGAGAGAATGTGTGTAAAGCTATTGGACTGCTCACTTTATCGCTTTAAAAGGAGAGAGAGAGTTCAGATAAATTCATGATTAAAATATCAATGGCTACAAGCTATTTCCAGTATCAGAAGCAACATGTCCTGCTGCTGGGAAACACGAAAGGGAAGGAACAGTTGTACTGACATCTTGTTTATGGACTTCACATAGGCATGTGGATGGCCAATGCTGGACTAGATAGGCCTTTGTCTGATCCAACATGGCTTGTCCTACATTTCTATGATGATGACCACCTACTTAGGTAGATTCAAAGACCAATTACTAAAAGATAAATTAGAGTAGCTACATGCTACCTCCAGGATCTCAGGTAGTTTGTGGCTTCCTCATAGGCACCAGGTTGGCCACAGTGGGAAACATGTTGCTGGATTAGATAGATCTTTGTTCCAATTGAAAAGTGTTCCTTTTATGTGTGTGTTTTTTGGGGAGGGAGGTGTCTCAGCATTCACCCGTACAATTCTCTTGCTCTTTTCTACTGTCTAGCTAGTATTAGCACCTCAGCTGTCACAGCTATTGTACAACTTACACATATCAACTGCTCTGGATCAACAGAGACTCGGTATGTGTATGCTTGACATGAGGGTTTTTTTGTTGTTGTTTTTTTTGGTTTTTTGTATCCTTGTCCATGCCAATCATTCCATACAGCATCCTCTGAATGCCAGATGTTACACTGGAGTTAGCCCATGTAATATAAAGTCAGCTGTTTTCCTGTTACTAATGTATTCTATATCTGGACAGCTCTGTTTACAAACCTAAAGGTGAACCTAATTCATATTCCATGATTCTGAGGACAGGTTCCTATTACTTCAATTTGTCTTCTTGCATTTTTACTTGTCCTCAAACCTGAACAGTGCTCAATGATATCAAGGAAATGGACATCCAGCTCAGTCTTCTTTGGTGTATCTACTGCTGAATGTGACAATTTCAGAAATCCTCTACAACAGAATGGGAATCACGTGATGCTCCAGATGTTGGATTGCAAGTTGTGGCAGCCAAGAGTAAGGAATGCTGGGAGTTGCAATCTAGCAACAGCAGGAAACCAGATGCAGCACACTAGGAGAGAGGAAAGTGTACCATAGGCCTCTTGTACCTCCTGAGACCTTGTTTTTTGGTCCATAGCCTCAGGACTGAAAATAATCAGCTGAATTTTCAGCCTCCAAACTACCCAAATTGCCATAAAAACAGGGTTCTCTACTACCCATGCTGGGAAAAGGTGGGCTATATATTTAAAAAAATCCCTGTCATAACCTCTCAGGCTCTGAAAAAAGCATAAAAATTGTTTTGGCTTTTTTTTTTTTTGTAGCCAAATCCCAGGACCAGAAGTGAGGTGACAGCACTTCTGGTTGGGCCAGGAGCAAAGGCAAGGGGAGAGGCTAAATTTCAACCCTTTGTAGTTGCTTACTGTGAGACTCCTACCCCATATTCCCCCACTTTCCCCACCAGATGTAAGGTTCTGCCTAAATCACTCCCGAACTTCCAAAAAACACATGGGGCCAGACCTAAAATATTAGGTTCACGTGGACTATCCTGAGTAGTCTACATGACTGCAGGTGAGCTCTGAATCAACCTAGAAAGGCCCCCAACTTTGGCCAAAGGGACTTCTCTCCCCTCAGGAAGAACTCAGTCAAAACCACTTCTTACCTGAGGAAAGAGAAAGGTCTTTTATTGTTATTTTATTATTCAATTTTGTGAATTGAACTGTCCAGAGCACTGAATCTCTAGCAGCCCTGCAGAGTATGACAGGGAAAAGCTAGGAAGCACTATCTGTTTTGTCTGCTAGTACAATCTGCAGATAAGTAAATAGTCTAGAGCTGTTGTTGTGTTTTGCACAGTGCTGAGTAAGGAAGCTTTGAGATTTTCTCCCTGAGAAAATGGTTATAGTGAGTACACATTCATCGATGACCAGTTTCTTCAGCTTAAAAGATTAGCAGCACAATTTGGTCTGGCAGGTTTTCAGCTGGAATGGCATTGTGTTCTAATTACATTAAAATGGCTCCATTTGTTATTTGATTTAATAACTGGGAAATCAGAAAAACAATGAAGGATGGGCAAACATGGCAAAGTAATGGGGGGATCTAATACATTTCTCAGTCTGGAAGCTGAGACAATTACAATAATTGAGGGAAGGAATGATAGAGTTTGTACCCATAAACCCCAAAATGAGGGAGTGGGAGGCTCAGGCACAACTGTAGTGGTTTGATATCAATTTAACTCCCTTGGCTCCATTCTGTGGAATCCTGGGATTTGTAGATTTGTAAGGCAATAGAGGTCTTTGGCAGAGAACTCTACTGGATCACAAAGCTACAGATCCCAGGATTCCATAGGATAAAGCCATTCCAGTTAAAGTGATATCAAACCTATAGCAGTGTAGTGTGAAAGAGGCCTTTTAAACTTCTAGCTCTATTGTGGTATGGGGACAGGGAGCTATCTTGCCCTTTGTTTGGGGCAGAAAAATGTCTTTTTCTGGTCCTACATCCGCTATGATGAGTAAGATTGTTTCCACATGTCTCCATCTGAATATATGAAGCCAGCAAAATATTTTGAAGAGACATAGCCTGAAGTTTCAAAAATAGCTTAAGAATGACAATAGTGATTCAGTTTGCAAGTTTTATTTTTACCATAAATATTTACAGAAGGGAAAGAGTTATTGGGTAGTATTCCATCTCCCAGGACACCAGCACTAGCAAACTGCCTGTAATGACAGTGACAGAGCATCAGAAGACAGAAGTGAGAAGTTACAGTTTCCCAAATAAGGAGGATGCTATAGTAGTGTAGCAGAACCAAGATAGAGGCCCTTTTCGCACGGGCTTTCTCTCGCAAAATAGCCCCATGAGCCTCGCAGGAGTGGGAGCGTCGCTCTGCACAACGCACTCCAACTTCCGCCGCGCTCATGGGGCTGCAGCGGCGCAATCGCGGTTTTTTTTATTTTCGTTTTGAAGCGAAAATCACCCGCGCTTGCGCAATGCTCCCAGCGCCCATGCGCGCTTACCTGCTGTGCGGAGCGTCGGGGAGGCGGCCGGGTCGCGCTTCCTTCCCTCCACTCCTGCGGAAGGAAGGGGTGGGACGCTAGTGCGACGGACGCGCCAGCCTGCTGCCTCGCGCGAGGGGGGGACGGACACGCCAGCCTCCTGCTTCGCGCGAGGGGGGGACGGACGCGTCAGCCTCCTGCTTCGTGCGAGGGGGAGGGCGGCTTGCACGAGAAGCCTCCTCCGGGAGGCTGCCGCTTCCCCCTCGTTCCTTCGCCTGCGGAAGGAACGAGGGGGGAAGTGGCAGCCTCCCAGAGGAGGCTTCTCGTGCGAGCCGCCCTCCCCCCGCACGAGAAACCTCAATGCGAAAAGGGCCAGAGACCCACAGTTTTAGGGAAATTGTTTATTGTCTCAGTAGGATCATTCCCAAAAGACTGAGCCCCGCCCCTTTACATTCAAGGCAATTTATACATTTCCAGTGCAAATACATCACATGTTTAAGACAGGAAGCTGATTTGTTCCCATCAGTGTCTACAAAATGTTGCAAACCTCCTGTAACGCTGCCAATGGCTAGCACATCAAACTAAACTGATAACATTCCATTATACAAGGTTCCTTTGTCTTTCCTTCTAACACAGAGGGACTTCAATTGCAGAGGAAATTAACTGCTTTTCCCTCACTCCCAGAGGTCATCTAGACTGACCCGAAACTCTGTCTACCACAGTAGACATTAAAGAATAAGAATGTAAACCTTCATATTCTTTGTCCTAACATGCAGGGGATAATAGCTTTCATAGTATTCTTCCCCAGTGGGGAAGAAAATGAAAATTTCTATACAGTTCCTGAGAGGTATTAGCACTTCATAAAGTTTTTCAGGAGATTATTCTACACAGGAATATACATGGTTTTTCTCCAGGAAAAACACATTTCCTGATGGAAAAGACATCTTCTGTCCCCACAAAAGAGTTGTGTGTGTGTGACTGAGAGAGAGAGAGAGACTTAGAATAATTTTATTTCAACACTGGCAATGAAATTCATCACAATTGAGGACTGACTGTGTGTCTTACACAGTGCCATCCTCAGAGGGGGAAGGTCAGGCCATAGAAGAATAACAGCTAGTTGGCTGCCATTGCTGCTCCCCAGCTTTTTGCTTATTGAAGTAGTTCCTTCTCAGAATTACAGGATTACAGCTATTACATTACAGGATGAGCTATCAGCAATTATTGTGCTTTGTGGGGGAAGGGAGGCAGGGAGAGAATTGCATTTCCCCGCATGTAAATTACTTGAGTCCTGGGAAAACACTACTTCCAGGGAAGGTACCTGACTCCTTTGGAATCAAGTAGTCAAAACTAGGGTTCCCGTCTCTCAAGGCCTAGGTCTCTAGTCCTCAGGGCAAAGGGGAGGAATCTCAGAGCAAGAGCAATGCCCTGGAAAGTATGTTTATATATATATCAAAGTAGGTGAAGTGTGACCCATGAGCTGCATGTGGCCCCCAAAATGCCCCCAAATGTCCTCTAGAAGACTATTTTTGCTGTATGCCCCCAGTCAATTTAGGAACAGGAAAACCCCTTTTAAAACGGAAAGTGAACTGGAAGTAATTTCCATTAACTTCTAATTGTAAAAAAGCCTCTCATGGGCCTACAATGGTCTGGGGGAACTAAACCATGGCAAAAATACCCCCAAGCCCCCTAAAGCATGTTTGTGGGCTTTGGAGGGCAAAAACATCTTTTTGATTTTTTTTTCCAGGAGACTGTGGTTGTCTCTTGGGGGCTTCTTCAAGTCTCCTGAGCTTAATACAGCCCCCCAGCCTTTTCCATTCCTGGTTTATATTGTCTTCTATTGTTAGCCTTGGCATTTTTTATTGGAATACCATACTCCATGCAAGTGTGGTTGGTGCTGAATTAATTATGTTTAATGAGATCAGGGTACATGCCCAGGACATCATAAAAGGCCCTCACTAGGTCTCAGGTTTGGAGCCTGAAATCTGAGGACCTGAGCTAATCCTAATGTGAAAACCCTGGTGACAATTGTCCATTTATTGTATGGAGGGGTGGAAAGGTCCGTATTATTCAAAAAGCAATCCTTTCTGGTCAGGTGAGGGAATATGGAGGTTTTAGAAAATTAGCACATAAGCTGCATAGTGTAAAGTGGAGTGTGGACAGCTGAGGTTTTCCCATTGTTCTGGGCTGCAACTCCATCATCCCTCTCTGTTGGCTATGCTGGCTAAGTTGGATGGGAGTTGCAGGCCAAAACAACATCTGTAAGGCCTTAGCTGCCCATTCTTGATGCGAAAGAAGGGAAGGAATGAAAAATAGAGATTCTGTCTACTAGTGTTTTCTTTCAGGCTCACATCTCTTTGGGACTCACATTTGGCTCTACTTTTTACTTAAATTAATGGCATCAGTTGCTGATTGGTATTAGGAATTCAGCCAAAGAATTGGCCTCTGTACTGTTCCATTCTCCTAGGCCAATCCTCTACAATACACTTTTAATTGTTTTACTCAGTAACCCTGGAAGGAGAGGAAAAGCAATCACAGAGAGCTGGAGGAGGCAAGAGTCTGTTCCTTACAGAGTTATTGAACTCATTTTATCTGACCTAGGCAGAAGATACTCAAGAGACTAATCTCATTAAAACAGGATTTCTCCAGCCTTGGACTTGATATAGCTGTATTTTTCCAAGCCAAGATGCTGTCATGATGAAACAACTGAGGCTGCAATCCTATACTCAATGACCTGGGAGTAAGCTCCATTGAGTTCAGTCCAATGACTGAGTAGACAGGCATTAGGAATGTGCTCTAAGCAGGAGATGGTGCAGTCAGTCAGTGTAGGTACCACTCCTGCATCATAGTAGGGTCCCATTCATTGTGCTTTTTAGTCCAAGCTATGAAATAGCTTCTACTTTCACAAAAGGGCTTGCAGCAGGCCTATAGAAAGGAACAAAGATATTTCAGGTGGTTAATGCAAGGGGTTGAGAGACACCCCCCCTTTTCAACTTTCTTAAGTACAAAAGTAGGGTTACAGATGAATATTAAGAAAGCAAAACTTCAAAGAAATCCTAGGACAAATGAAGATATAGCTGTATTAGACTGATTGTCAGCATTTTAATAGTTGTCTGTCCCATTAAACACAAAACATAAATAGCTACCCTTATTCTCACTCATTTTCCTAACAGTTTATGAATATATGCAAAAAATGTGGTTTATTTTTGTCATTACCTATGTCCTTTATCTTTTTAGGTACTGTTGGCATTTCCCCACAAATTCTTTTTTAAAGAAATACTTCTGCTTTCCATCCAATTTTTGCATCTGCTCTCCTTCCTTTTAAATTTTTTGAATCTTCAGTAATGGGGAGTAAGACAGGATCCTATTCCTCACTTCCAAAGCTGCAGATGGCAAAATTGCAAATGTGGAGAGGTGATTCTGCTTAAATTGTTAAAACTGAGTTTATTTCTCTCTGTCCAGTAATTCTGGAATTTTGGTTGGGGTATAAAGTTGGCTTCCAGACTTGAGACTTGACTTGAAAGTTTCTTCAAGGACTTGAGACTTGACTTGAGACTTGGAGTAAAAGACTTAAGTGCATCACTGCTAACGGCTGATGCAACTGATGAAGAACTTCAGCAGGCAAGGCCCCCACCTCAGCAGAAAGTGAGGGACACTGAAGAGACACCCACTGTATTTGTGGGACATCATCATGACAAGGAACAGCAGAGGAGCCAATGCCTCTTAAATAAGAAAAGCTAAGCAAAATAACCCCTGGCAAAGTCAGGCAGCTGCTGGGAATTTTTGTTATTTGCACCTGTTCCTTCTTCCTGAGGAATTTTTGTTGTTGCTGTTGTTTTGCATTTCTTGCTTATGGATTTATTTGGATCTGTGACCTCTGGAGTGGCTTACAGTATTATAGTAAGCCCTCTACTTTTGTACAAGACCCTCACAAAAGTAGAAAAAATGTGAATAAAATAAAAATTAAAATCAGGAATTCCATTTTTCTTACCTGAGAACACTTGTCTAGGAAACTCTAGGTCCTCCAGTGCAATTCTATGGCCAGCTTCTGGCAGAAGTGGTCCATAGAGTCATAAGGGAGGACCTAGCAATGCCTAGAGAGAACATATTTTTTCTGTGGTAGGGGCAAATAGGGTAAGATTTTTTAAAATAAATGAAATAAATAAATAACTCACAAATAATCAAATCTATGACTGCTGAACCTGCAAACATGGAGGGCTAATTCTATCCCTTTGTCTTTAAGCAGGCTCTTATGTGAACTGGGAATCAATCTATCTATCTATCTATCTATCTATCTATCTATCTATCTATCTATTTACGGTACCTGTTTTAAAATTGTACATTGTTTTAGGTTTTTATAATTTTCTCTTTTTAATGTTTTTCACTTATTTTGGGAAGCTGCCTTAGGTCCCATTCTGGGGAAAAGGGCAGCATACAAATGTATGTATGTATGTACGTATGTGTATGTATGTATATATATTTCCTTTCGGCTTCAGTTATCTTGACTACTGGCTTCCCACCACAGATTCTAGAATAGCTGAGACCTTGCTACTGCACCTCCCTTCAACCCTGGTAAGCTCATTTAATGACCTGTGCGTGACACAGACTGCATTGATACACCCATAACTGCTTCTTCCTGCTATGGGTTGCCTCCCCTGGCACTTGCTGTGTGTAGGAACAGGACAATTCCCTTCCTCCCATTTGTGGATGCTCCTACTTCCTTTTACTCACCTGTGATTTGCTTTCCCTCAGTTGGGCCCCTGTCCTGCTATGTCTTGCAAAATGACCAGACCAGCTAAAAATCTGTAGCATTTTGTAGTACAGATTTTGTATATCATTATTATTTTATTTGAGATTCATTGATTTTACAATGTCAAAAACAATTAAATAATTACAATACTAGGGAAGACAAAAACATCTACAACAGGTCCCAGGCAGACCATAGGCTCCAGTAACCATGCCTTCCCCAAGATCCTAGTTGTCTTAACCTGTCCTTGCTAATGATGGTGGTTCAGATCTTATCCTTTACCTCAGGCAGCAAAACATTATAACTCTCAGAAAATACTTGAACTGGTTTCCTTTGGGCTTTTAACTGATTTAGACTAGGGCCGTTTCTGCAGTACACTGTTATAGTGCTATTACTCCACTTTCAATATCATGTGGAATTTGGGGATTTGTAGTTTACTGAGGCCAAAGAGCTCTCTGGCTGAAAAGTCTAAATGCCCCTCCTTAAACTGCAAACCCCGGGATTCCATGGCATGTTGAAAGTGTAATAATAGCCTACAATAGTGTAGCATGGAAATGGACTAAGACTACAGGGCCCAGACCTTGGAGCAGTTCCAAAATAGGGTCCCTAGAAAGCTATTTTAGAAATTATGACATGAATGAAATTATTTATTTAGAGAAATAAATAGGTGGAACTATAAGACTCATCTGTGTAGAAGACACAACCCATTTATACACTTGCAAATACTATTTGCCAGAGTATAAAACACACCAGTGTATAAGATGCACTCCATTTTCATACAATATTTCTCAGGAAAAAAGTGAGTCTTATATGCCAGCAAATACAGTAATCAGCATCTCATTTCTGCCTTCCTCATCTCATTTCTGACAGATCTGCCGTCACTGAAATCTATGTACTGTTCTTTTGGTGCATTGTGGGAAATCAAAAAGTTCTTGATGACAGTTTGGACAGAAAAACAGGATATAAATTAAATAAATAAATAAATAATATATAATAATCAACAGAAGTAATGAACAAAAAAAACCCACTTCCAGGCAGAACTACTGATGAAGAGTCATGCACATAGGAACAGCAAAGCCCTCACATGTGGAATCAATCCTGGGTGTAATGAATCTCTCTTTGGAGAACACTCGTGCAGTTATATGCAGTGAATCTTTCTCTGTTTAAGTCATCACCATGTTAATATTAATGTTGTTTTTGCTCTTTGTATAAACAGAGGCTGTGTGCAAGAAAGCTACAGTGTTTGGAGTGTATGCTGTTGTCATCATCTACTGCAAGAATCTTGCTCTTCCAAAAAAGATTCTGGCAGTATGCTGGAGACTCCTAGTGTTCACTGCATGGAATGCCATCTCCTGAAACCAAAAGTAGCTGAGGGAGTACCTGTTTAAAAGAAGCATAGAAAAGGTCACAAAGAAAAAAGCAAGTTAGATTTTTTGTTCTAATGGGCTACAGGTAACTTTGGTGTTTGGGGAAATCATTAAATCAGTGTTTGTTAAACCCTAAAAGAAAAATGCTAAAATCTATTATTAGCCCAACTTAAAGGTCACAAAATATTAAATATTAAAACTTGATTTGTTTCCTCAATATTTCTACATTCCAACTGGCTAATATGTTTTGTACTGTACTCCCCTTTTCTTTAAACCCTTATGCAGGAAATATTTAGGAGATTTATATTTATATTTATTTATTTATTCACAAGCAAAATTAATGCTTTATGCAAAGGGATCTTGTAGCACTTTTGAGACTAACTGAAACAAAGAAGTTGATAGCATGAGCTAAGTTTACGTCATCAGATGCAACATAGGCTTTTGTAGACTAAGGCCCTTACCGCACAAAGTTGTCATCTGCCAAAGCAACACATTGTTCCTGATCCAGGACCCTTGCTATCACATGGCGTCGTTGCTAATCAGCTGCTTTCCCATTCCCATGCATTACAAATCGGTCCCTTTTCATTACCAGAAAAAATCCAGTAATGGCCTCCTTTCCTGCCACAGTCCCATGAGCTGTGTGGGTGCAGTTTCTCAATAGCACTTGATAGTGCTTCCTGTCATCACTGAGTGGGCGTGGTGTGGATGTGCCCAGATTGTCCCTCCCTCAGCAACTCCCATGGCGTGGTAAGTTCAAAGTCTACCACCTATCTATGTTTGTTTTAAATTTCTTCTTTGAGGTTTTTTAAAAAAAATACATTTGTTAGCATTACAATGCAAAAATGCAATAGCGTACCGGCATGTCCTGACATTACAATGTTGCTGCGTTAGTATGGCTTTAAAACAACAATAACAACAACAACAACAAAAACCCTGACCAATCATGAACTGTGTGGCAGGGAAAAGGACTTGCCAATGATGCTGCAAAGCAGAGGGAACATGGTGGCAATAATGCTACTTATCCGCTGAAGTCAAAAAGGTGCAGTAGAGAGTGTTCAGAACCTGATATCATCACGGAAGTAGCAATGCTGGAATTGAAACGGAACGATGTGCTACTGAGGGATGGTGTGGTAAGGGCCTAAGTCTACTTCTCATTTAGTCTCAAAGGTGCTACAAAGTCTCTTTGCATACTGATTAACACAGCAAGGTCTTTGAATTCATGCTTTATGTACATTAATTTTATAGGAAAAATGCTTCAGGGATTGAAAGAAGCAGGTGTGTTGATGACATTACAGTTCCTAACCAAAAAGACACCTTTCACTTTCATTTCAAGCACAAGTACTTTTGTAATGTCTATGAAACCAGTTTCTCCAGAACTCATGTTCAGAGGTTAAAATGTACGTTCTTTGACTGCTGATATCAGATTGCCTCTCTGCCTCTTATAATGCTACTTCTGTATTTACTTTTACATGTGTCATTGTTTCCCAAATGCGAAGGACTGGAACTACCACAAAACCCAAGTGAAGTAGTTGCTTCCAGGAGCAGATTCTGGAGGGCAGCAGCAAGGTGTTAAAGGAAAGAATTGTGCACCAAGTGACTTGTTCCATATCCCCTCAGCTGGATTGCTGTCTCCAAATGGTGTGGGACACATTGTCCCATCATAAAACTTGTGGCTTTTGTATATTGAATGGGAGGGGGTACTGTAGTTATCATCCATGTGAAAGAAATTGCTATGGAAATCACTGCCAGCCTGTGTGGACAATAGTGGGCTATATGACCAGTAGTCTGAGTCAACATTATACATGTTCTTATGTTCATGTTTGTTGATTCTTTTTTGGTGTCAAAAACATTTCTTTTCTGGCAGGCATTTTAGGGTGTTTTTTTTTGTTTGTTTGTTTGTTTGGATGGTTAGATTTGTCCATAGGGTACTGGAATGGTTGCTATACAAATATCCTCTTCAATAATTTTATCAGATATTAAATCTGTTTAAAACTTTATAATATTCTTCTGGAACCCAGGGTCTGTCTGAAAACAGTGTCATTAGTGGCTTTTTTTCCAACTATTGTTGGCCTAAATCTTGTTGTCAGACCACCAAAATAATAGATCCATTGAATCAGTTCAGTCTACCCATGTGTTTTCTCAGTGTTCAACAGCTGAGTGAATGGATCTACTCTGTGTATCTTCAAGTTGATTCTGACTTATGGCTGTTCTAAGGTGAACCTATTATGGTGTTTTCTTGGCATGATTTGTTCAGAGGAGGTTTTGCTTTTGCTTTACTCTGCAGCTGAAAGAGTATGGCTTGCCTAAGGTCACCCAGTGAGTTTCTGTGGCTGAGTGGTGATTTGAACCTTGCTTTCTAGCGTCATAGTCCAGTGTTCAAACCGCAACACCACACTGGCTTCTGGATCAACTGTAGCTGAAATGAAACAACAGGATTCTGGCTTGTGTGTATATGTATTCTGTATTGTATTTCTTGTGCTGATTCTTGTACCACTTTTTCTTATGTAGTGTTACTGCACTGATGTTGATTTACCTCCAAAAAGAGATAAAACACATCTAGTCCCTCTGGGTTTCCATAAAAGAGCGTACTGTACATCTTCATACAACACACAGTTTATCTATAGAATTCACTACTGCAAAAGGTGGAAATGATCATTAATTGATATGGTCTCAAGGGAGCATCTGATCAATTTGTGGAGAACAGGGCTATCAGTGGTTTGCTAGCCATGGTGGGTATATGCTGCCTGCAGCATAGTTATGAATACTAGCTGCTGGTGAACAGCCATAGGAAAAACCTATTGCCCTTCTGCCAAGGGACCCATTTACACCACATAACGATAGTGCTATAATTCAGTTTTAACAACCATGGCAACTTCCTATGGAATCCTGGAGTTAGGCACTAAAGCTCTGACTGAAGAGTTTATACCACCACCCAAAAAAAAACAAAACCCTGCAAATCCTGCAATAACACATTGTACAGTATTTCTTTGTATAATATGTGTGTTTGCTGCCAGAAACACTAAAGTAACAATTGTGATATATGAGGCTGACTTCAGAAAAGTTATACTTGTCTGATTCAGAATTCCCTTGGAACCTCAAATCCTAGAAACGGCCTAAGGGACAGTAACATTTTCTAAACTGCCACAGTTAAATATAATGATTTATTGAAATTCTATGATTTATGGGACATTCCAGCCTTTTTAGCTATAATTCTCACACAAGCAAGACCTTTGATTTTACTCTTAGGGCTTCTAAAACAATGCTAGAACATGAGCACCAGAAGATCACAGACAAGTGAAAGGAAGCAACAAAAGCTCAGAGAACTGGATTTTCCTAAGTTATACTGCTTTATAACTTTGATTAAAAGCCTCTATAAAATGGCAGCTCTTTATAAGTGGAATCTACCATATGCCTCAGCCTTGTGATCCTGTCCCTATTCCCAGGTGTTCCTGTAAACCCAAATCATATCTGGAGCAACAACCATCCAGAGCATCCTTGTAAAATGTCTTCATATTGTGCAGTAAATATTTTTACTAAATGGTGATAACAGATAAATGGAAAAACACAGACCAGTATGGCTCAGGAAACAAGCATGTGTTACTCACAAAATTACATATTTCTGGGGTGAAGAACTGTGCCTTCTGTTCAATATAATTATTCCTTTGTTAGCCTGAAAATGGCATGGAAGCAGCTTCTGTTCAATGAAATGAGTTTCTCCTCAAACTTGCATTGTGACAGTGCAGCTGATAAGCAACAGTGAATGCTAAATGAAGGTAATTTCCATCATAGATTGCACAGAAAAGATTGCACGGATGTGTTTATAGTTGGCCCTCCATATCCACAGGTTCTGCATTCTCAGATTCAACCAACCATGACTCGAAAATATTCAGAAAAAGAAATTCCAAAAAGCAAACCTTGATTTTACAGCACAGAGAGCACTACTTTGATGTGTACGCATACTCTGGTGTAGCCTCCAACCATTTCACAGATCCCCAGGCTTTCTCTGACACTCATTTCAGTTGTTTGCCATTTTTTATAAGGGACACCATTTTACTACATTATTGCATAATGGACTTGAGCATCCATGGATTTTGCTATCCACAGAGGGTCCTGGAACCAAACCTCAGAGGGTACCAATGGCCCACTGTACTTCTGGCAACTGGTGTAATTCATAAATGTGATTTCTCAAAGAATATTCTTGAATCATAAGCTAATTCAAAGGTCTGCCTCTAATACTTGTATTTGGTATATTTTGTTACAATGTATGCAGATATGGCTGGATATAATTTTATTTCATTCTGCACCTTGTGGTTAATCATGCCAACAACACTGTTTCCAAAACTAAGTAAAAGAGATAGAGGAGAACAAAAACAAGACACCATGGCCATTTCTGCAGGTTATTCCACTTTCAACATCCTATGGAATCCTGGGGTTTACAGTTTAGGGAGGGCCCCTCCGGCCCCTCCCTAAACTGCAAACCCCAGGATTCCATAGGATGTTGAAAGTGGAATAATAGCGCTATAATAGGCTAGTGCAGAAATGGCCCATGTTGTCTCTGTAGGGAGAAAAACAGGATATTAAACAATTACATAAGCACATAAATAAGCAGCAAGCAAGTACAATTCAAAACCAGTTTCTAAAGCTCTGATCTATCATGGTGGACGTCTGTTTCTGATGTTCTCCAGGAGATTTTGGGCCTCTTGCAGTCCATGACCAGCAGCCACATTCAGGAGTTTTTCCACATCCCTGGAAGATATCCAGACATAGCAGATAACTGGAGTAGGTGAGTTTCATCATTGTTTCTCCATCAATGATATAGCCCACGATCATGCCGGCTGGCAATGCAAGAAGGGTGGAACCGTGATGATATTATACAGAAGCGTTGTTGTGGTCCTGTTCCTCTCGCATCCCCATACCAGGACACCATCATCATGCCGAAAGGGCCTCAGTCTATGAAAGCTTATGCTACAAACATCTTTCTCTCTGTCTAAAAGGTGCTACAATATCCCTTTGCATGCTAATCCAGAGTAACACAGCTAAGTCTTTGAATTACTCCCAGGTAGTCCCTAAAGAATGTCTTCTACAGTAATTATTAGAGTTCTTGCAGATTTTATTTCCCTTCTCCATATTATTCAACTCTGTGTTCAAATGGTCAAACTACATTTCAAGAAGCCAAGAAAGGAACAACCTTTTTGTATCTACACTCAGCTGCTTCCTTTCTTCGTGAGTGTGTGTATGTGCAAAATCAAGATAGTTATATTGTGTGTCTGTATGTGCCTTCAGGTCAGTTGTCGATTTATGGTGATTCCATGAATTCATTGGGTTTTCTTAGGCAAGTAATATTCAGAGGTGGTTTTGCTAGTCCCTTCCTCTGAAATACAGCCTACTGGACCTGGTAGTCTTTGGCGGTCTCCTATCCAAGTACTAACCAGGGCTGACCTTGCTTATTTTCCAAGATCAGACAGGACCTGGTGCCTTTAGGATATCTGGGCCATTCCTTCTTACAAGCCAGTTAAATATAGCTTTCCTTTACATCTTGTCCAGTAAACTATTGTTAATGCCTTCCAAAAAGCCAGGACAGTAATCAAACTTTAATGTCCTATTTGATGTCCTGGTTTGTTTGGAAGTAATCCACGATAGTTTTCTGGTACAAATGAAATAGCAAACTGTAATTAACTGTGGCGTCCTGCCTTGTTCCCCTGCTTGCATGAACGAAGGAACAAAGTAACTTTGTGTGGATCAATTAAGTTCACAAGGGGTACACAACTTCTGGGAATCTGAGGACCTATACTGGATCTTAATGGTCTGCATATCTTGACCTACATCCTAAAAACACTGCTCCCATGATGGCAAATTGCACAAGCCTCTGGGATACGTGATTTCTTATATAAATGTGATTCTCCTGTTTTGGCCAGAAAGGACCTTTTTTAAAAAAGAAAGAAAGAAACAGGAAGTGACTAGTTGGTCACCTTTGAGGGCCTTTAGGGGCCTAGGAAGTGGAAGAGGTCTTGGGTCCTGGTGGGCCACAGTAGACCCTGGGTGCTACATGGCCCACATTTTGACCACAAGTAATATATTGCTATAGAGACATAGTATCTGATAATCTGAATACAGTTGACAACCAACTGTGGATTATCTTTCCCAGATTTAGGATTGATAGTTCATGAATCCATAAACAAACATAATGACTATGTGTTCTGTCCTTGCCCGTATACAATTGGTGCTCTATATTCACTAGGATCAGGGGCTCAGAACCCCCCACAAAAATGGGAAAACTGCAAATATCAAAATATGTGTGTGTGCCTATGTGTCTGTGGGACAGGAGCCAAGGCATAGGAGGGACAGCAGGCACCCAGGGTCCAAACCAGGTCAGGAAAGGAGAGGGGGAGAGGGGAGTCAGCATGGTAGCCTCTTTCTTGCCCATCTCCTTCCATGAGTGTGTAGGGGATCAGGACAGTGTTCAAGATGCTGAGAAATCAGACTGTTCTTAGCTGGCCAGGCAGTGACTGGTGGAGGAGGAAGAAGAGGATTAGAGGTGTTTTTTAAAAGGGTTGCAGGGCCTGGTTGGAGCTACTGAGAAGGAAGCTTCCCCTGGAAAGAAAGATGCTTGAGGTGGGGGATCAGGGGTTGGAGAAACTCACAAATAATCAAATCTATAAATGTTAAACCCAGAAAAGTAGAGGGCTGACTGTATTTAACAAAATGCCTTTGCTCCAACTTTACATCCCATGAGCAGAATGGATTGTTTTGGATGCCATTTTCCCTCAGCAGTAAACATGGCATGAACAGAGAAACATTGAAACCATGCCTTATTTAACATATTTCCATTCCATTCTTCTTTGAACCATCTCAAGACCTCAGTAGTGTATTTATGAGATTATCTCATCTTACCCTCACAATAACCCAACCATTCAGCTTAAATGCAATCAATGGTTTTCACTTATTAGCAGGAAGCTGGGGTGCTGGTCCAGCTCCACTATTGTACCACTTTGGCTACCAATATGTGGAATGAGAATTCCCCTAGGAATGGAAATAAGTAAACATACCCTTCTTCAAGCATGGTGGTTAAATTCTTCAGTTTCCCCACAGCCAAGTTAAAAGAAGAGTGGGGGTGTCCTTTCTCTGCTGCTTGCCTGAAAGAGAGGGGGAGATGAGGATGAGGAAGACATGAATGTTCTCCATTTACTCTCTTTGCACTGCTAGCTGTATAGAATACAACAGATTTGGTGGGTTAAGTATAGGTAAAGTTGGGAACAGGCAGGACAAGCCATGTAGTAGCTAGTTTCCACTTGTGATACCAAGTGCTTTAAAGATGTATGGATGCTCTCCATATTTGAACCTGCTGTAGTTGTTTTCTAAGAAGTAGTTGTGTTAGACCTTTTCGCACTACACTGTTACAGTGCTATTATTCCACTTTCAACATCCCATGGAATCTTGGGATTTGCAGTTTAGGAAGGGGCATTTAGAATTCTCAGCCAGAGAGCTCTTTGGCTCAGGCCGCAGGATATAAATCATATTTATACGGGTTGTTAGTACATCCACATGCACTCAGAAACCTCTCTTCTACCTATGATATCTGGATGACATCTTTATTATTTGGACATATGGAAAGCAATCACTTGAAAGTTCTTTCCCTGCTTGGCTCCCTCCTGCAACCCTCCCCACCTGCGCGATCGACATTCCGCAGGTGGGGGCGAGAAGCAAGCCAAGCAGGGAAGCCTTTTCTTTGGCTTTCTCCTGCGCCCCAATGGCAGGGGTGGGGCGCATGCAGTTATTTGTTTTTTTCACTTTTGCCGGGGTTCTGTTTCCCTATCCCCCATGAAAGCGAAGGGCCCACTGTACAATAAATAATAATTAAATTAATCATTGCCCATTTCTCACCTGAACCATTGCATGGCTTTTTCTTCATTCTTTTCCACACCAGCTCCTAGTAACAAAACATAGTCACAACCAGATAGGACTGCTCACAAACTTTTTAAAATGCTTCTGAAGTTTTTCAGCATTGATAGCCACTTTATCAAAAGACCTGAGCAAATTTCAATGATCATTTATTAAAATACTGATATACTACTGTGTATCCAAGCATCTCAAAGTGACAGACAATAAACACAATTCATAAGTTTAAATATTAAAACAGTAAAAGATGATGTATTATTTAGCATCATATTAAACTGCATGCCAATTTACAATGTATAATAAAGTGTAATTTAAGACACACTGAAATAGTTAATAGTAGTAATAATAATAATAATAATATTTATTTTTATCCTGCCTCTCCCAATGGATCGAGGCGGCATTACAGCAATATATAAAATACATTAAAACATTAAAATGTACCCCATCCTCCCCACACACCCCACCCTTCTAACCCCCTAAAACACATTAACTATTAAAACAAATTAAAAACAAGATTAAAAACAAGAGGACAGTTGATGAGAGGCAGTGGAACACTAGTCTGGGAAGGTCTGTCGGAAGAGGACAGTCTTGACTGCCTTTTTAAAGCAGTCAAGACTGGTAATATGCCGGGTCTCCTCCGGCAGGCCATTCCATAGTTCCAAAGAAGTTAAAAACACATACAGGTTGTAAAATGCTTAACCAGCCAGCTAAGGTCAGCAGACTGAACATTTTTTTCAAAGAAGTGTCCAAGGGCACCTCCAGATAGGCCAAAGGTGCCAGTATTTGTTTCTGCAGTTCTTTTATATATCCAAATAATGTTTCTGTTGTCCTGGTCTTTTTTTTTTTGGCAATTCCCAGCACTAGTTGCAACATTTTATTCCAGCCTCTTGTGGATATGCTTTATAATTCTGAGACATATCAGGAAAAAAAATCTCTCCTTTTTTTCCCCTCTTTTTAATTTATTTTAACACTAAGAGAAAGAAGTTAAAAAATAAAAGAAGGAAAAGAAAAAGCTCCCCCGCAAAAAGAACAAAATGGGCAGATGGGGAGGAAACAACCAGCAAAACTCAAGGACTCATGCTTTTTTTGATCAGCCTTCCATTTTCAGTCCCAATGTTTGGAAACATTAGAAGAAAACCTGAAGAGCAGCAGCCTTGCAATCTCAAATAAAAATAGAGAATTGGCTTACAGTGCTCTGATAACATTTTTGCAACACTGTTAAAATACTGTGATTTACGTTTATGTGCAGGCATAAATGTTATGAACACTTGCTTTGAGTGCACCATATTCCAGGTTCAATTCCTAGCATTTCTTCTAAAGAGAGAGATAAGGGAGTTACTGTTTTCAGCTACAAGAGCCAGTGGCCATACTGGTTGGAGGATTCTGGTAACTGAAATCCAAAAAATGTAGAGGAATTGATCTTTGTGTGTCCATCCTACTAAAATCTTCTTCAAACTTTCTGTTAAAACTGAGGTTAAAATCTTATAATTGACATTAGGTAAAGGTATAGGTCTGTAATTTCTAACATCCATAGGGTCTTTATTTTCCTTTGGACTCAAGATAATATATGCATTGTTCCATGATTCTGTTTTTTTTTCTCCTATCAATAAGTTGTTGTTGTTGTTGTTGTTGTTATTTTCAATGAGATAATTAATTTTTCCTCAGATATTTCATTTTCCTCAGATATTTCATACTAAGTAGCAGTAAAGCCGTCTGGTCCCAGAGTCTTTCCGATTTTCACTCTTGTAATAATTTCAGAAATTCCTTTTCCTGTCATTGGTCGATTAAGCTCTTCTCTTTGTGTTTCCATTTGTTGTGCAATATGTTTATTGTCTAAATATTTATGAAGTTTCTCACTCTTGTCTTTTGTTGACGTTCATCAAATAGTTGCGAATAAAAAATTTTAAAAGACATTTTAAATCTTGTCTTGTTGTCTGATTATTTCTTGACCATCCTTAGCTTCAAGTGCTAACTTTTCCCCTTAACTTTGATCAAGAGTGATGTCTTCCCAAGTAATATATATATATTCTTTACTGTTTCTATTCTTCTATCACCAAACACCAATCAAAGACCAATTCTCCAATGATTCCAAAAAAGCTTTGGGCAATTTTCCTTGATTTTTAGAAATTACTTTAGCAAATGTTCGGTTTTGTGTTAGGTCAATTACACCATTCCAGTTATCCTTCAACATTAGATTGTCATAGATGTTCACATATCGTATCAATTAATTTTGTAAGGAATTTTTATTTATTTTCAACTGGGGTGTAAACTCCAATTAGTAAAATTTTAGGGTCATGTAAACAGATTTCTGCACCAATATAATATCCATTTGACTAATTAAAAAATTATTTTGCAGGTATACTTTTCTTTACCTATATTATGACACCTCCTTTCTTCTTATCAGTTGCTGGAACAATTTTTCCCCCAGTTTCAAGTTCCTTAAGTATTTTATATCTGTATATATATATTTTTTTTTTAAAAAGCCCTTGGATTTCTCAAGGCTTCCAAAACTGAAGCCTTTCCTTTGGGGCATATAATGCCCTTGCCACCACAATGATACTCCTGTCTACTCACTTCCCTTCTAGGCATACACTAAATAAGCAGTGACAAAACCAACTTCTGGTTCCTATATAGGACAGCCAGACTTCTTCCTATGTTTGTGTATTCTAGAATCATTGAAATGGAAGCAGGGCCACATTTAGTTTTTCATAGACCCTAGGCACTTTTGTATTCAGCTCCCTGCCTTACCTCAACTTACCACTAGGGATGTTTTTGTAGACCCTAATATCTTGTTTTCATAGTCCCAAAAATTCCATAGGCCCTAAACACTATTCCTAAAGTGCCTGATGGATAAAGTGGCTCTGAGTGGAAGCACCAGCAGGGCCTTCTAGTCCAACTCCCTGCCAGGAATACACAACTAAAGCACTCCCAAAACATAGACATGCAATCTCTGTTTAAAGACTTCTACAAAAGCACAGCTGACCACCCTCTGAGAGAGTCTATACCCCTGACAAACAGTTCTTACAGTCAATCTGCTTTCTTTTAATTTGAATCCACTGAGTCTCTAGAGCAGCAAAAAATAAGCTTACTCCATCTTCTACATGACATCCCATCAGGTATTCAAATATGGTTATAATTTCACCTCAGTCTTCTCTTCTCCAGGCAAAACACATCCAACTCCCTAAACTGTTCCTCATATAGCTTGGTTTCCACATCTTTTACCATTGTGGTCACCCTCCTTTGAACACATTCCAACTTGTCAGTATCCTTCTTGAACTGTGGTGCTTCAAAGTGGTGAGGTTTCCCAAGTGAGGTCTGACCAAAGCAGAATAGAATGGCACTGTTATTTCTCTTGATCTGGACACCATACTCCTATTGACGCAGCCTAGAATTGCATTGGCTTTTTGGCTTTGCACGCAAACAGCCTGCACAGATATCCTTTTTCACGAACTCAAAAGATGAATTCTTGACCAGAGTTGGGCTGCCTAAATGAGAAGAATTAGTAACCGTTGCATGCCAGTACTAGTTGCTAGCTTGCATGGTTGCTGACTTCCTGTTTGACTTTCTACACTCTCTCTCTTCCTCCATCACGGTAACCAGTAGCGATTTTTCTCTTCTCTCTCTTCCATTGATTAGACCATGCATTTGACTATGCTCAAGAACTTGTAAGTGAAGTTGCTTTTGCAAATTTTACGAAGAAGACTAAGCTTATTTCTTTTCTTTGCTAGATTGTGAGATTAGTTGTTTTTCAGCTTTGCCTTCCCAGTTTTATTAATCTACCTGAAAGATCCACTATATTCTCTCACATTTCCTAACATAAAGGGCACTTAATATCAACTGATCATAGGTAAAGTAAGATATTACCTTTCAGGTATCTCTGTCCCACAATATGCTGGGCACTGGGATACCCCAGATGAGCATACATATGGGCCACGTGGAAATGGAAATTCTCATAACACAGCATGATGTAAAGTAGAAGAAAGATGGATCCAATGATAGCCAGAAACTGTAAAGAAAGAAGAAAATAATTGAAGTAGTTAGTTATCTTTTTAGATGAAATCTCTGTCCTGCCCACATCCCTACACACATTGGCAGGCATCCTACTGTGTGGTTACAATGCCATAAGCTAGGCTTACAACCTCATAACTGTTTGGTATTCACACTTACAATTGTGACACCATTGCCAGGACTGCAGAGGCATCCAAAACCCACCTTAAAATCCAGGTAGCCATAATGAGGGATAAAGTTCAGTGGTGCTGGCGTAAGGGGTGTGTGCTGGAGGATGACATGTCCAGCCCCTTCCTCCAGAAGACTGGATGTGTCATCCTTAGTGCCACACTCACTAGCACCATAAAACTCAATCTTTCAGTATTGCTGCCTGAATTTTAAAGTGGGCTTTGCAGGTCAGATCAGGAGACAGAGCACAGCCACAACATCATAGCTACATGCCCAATGCAGGATCTCAGTCATTGTTTTTAACTTCTTCCTCTGTCTTGTGCCTTTCATCTTTTGCTCTTTATTTTGCCATGTCTCCCACTTTCTTTTTCCTTTCAGCACAAATAACCACAGATCATGGGATGGCTATGTCTCCTACTTTAGAAAAATCAGGTGTCTGTTGTCCAACTCTGGATGGAGCATCAGTTGGTGTACTGGTGGTGCATTCCTTCCTAGGGAAAGCAGATTTGAATACTGTGATCCATCCATTAATTACCTTCTTATTAGATTACTGTAATGAGCTCTGGTTAGAGCTGCAC
Source organism: Ctenosaura bakeri (assembly GCA_948474755.1). Taxonomy (NCBI): domain Eukaryota; kingdom Metazoa; phylum Chordata; class Lepidosauria; order Squamata; family Iguanidae; genus Ctenosaura; species Ctenosaura bakeri. Next base: position 108,515 of record CAOLHI010000709.1, read on the forward strand.
AATCCCTATTAAACTGATAGCAAATCAATCAGAGAGAATTTGGCAACAAATGGATGGAGGGTTAGTAAATGACTAATAGGCCACACTCGAGAAGGGGGAAACAGCTTGTGTGCTCTTGCTCTATTTGCAGAGATGTTAAGTTACAGTCTGGTTTGTATATAAAGTTCCATAAGGAAAAAGAGCAGGGGTCTCAAAGTTTCTAACTAGTAGTCAGCACCTGGGTAACAGGCACACTGGTAATCTGGTCACAGTATTCCACTCTGTGCTGAGGTGCATTGCATTTCTGTTTGTGGTCATTATTTTTAAAGGTACATCTGTTTATATAAATATAAACAAATATATATTTGTTATGCAAATATCTGGGGGGTTTTAAGATAAATTTCTTCTTTTTAGTATTGTCTAAGTGAATGTCCTTGGGAGACATTATTGAAAAGGACTTCTCAACATCCATCATCTATCAAGGGTACCCAGAAGATAGCTTCGGAAAATCTGAGGCGAGTTCACATACCACAGTAGTAGAAATCAGATGGCCCTCTAGATCTTGCTGGACTGCAACTGTATGTTCATCACTACTGGAAATGCTGAATACGGCTGCTTGCGCCTGCAGTCCACTAATATCAGGAGGGCTTATGCTTCCCATGATATAGGTGGAAAACATTCCTTCAAGTGCTCTGTACTCTCAAGCCATTTAGGGTTTCAAAGGTCAAGCCCAGCACCTTGAGACAGCCAAAGTATATCTATGTATACATTGGAATTAACGATAGAAATCTAAGGCTCTACTGTGTGGACTGGCGTCATCTTTTGATCCACAGGTGAATGCAATCTTCTTTGAGAGCTATCCTATGCTGCATGTGACTGGAGGTGGATTAAGATCAGAATTCACCACTACACAGCACTTAAGAGTGCTGGTGGCGCAGTGGTTAAATGCCAGTACTGCAAGCCACAAGCCACAAGGTTGTGAGTTTGATCCTGCCGGGCTCCAAGGTTGACTCAGCCTTCCATCCTTTCGTAGGTTGGTAAAATGTGTACCCAGCTTGTTGGGGGCATGTATAGAAATGTTTCAAAATACATGCTATTTGTAAGTTGTTCGCCGCCTCGATCCATATGGAGAGGCGGGATACAAATAAATAAAAAAATAAAATAAAAATTCTTTTAAATCTCATTTGGTAAATCTGTGCCCCTCCAGATGTTATTGGACTTCAGCTCACATCATCCTGACCATCAGGCATGCTGGCTGGAGCATATTTGAGCTGCAAATCAAAACCCTGTCTGGAGGGGAAATGTTCCCCTCCCTTCTCTAAATCATAAGACTAGCTTAAAGCATTAATTACTATAGACTGATTTTAGTTATTTTTTTTTAAAATGGCTTTCTAATGTTAATGGATGGGTAGACAAAACAATAAATGGACAATTCTTATGTTAAAGCTGAGTTATTGCCATTTCTTTTCTCTACATGATAAATGCATGTGTTCTTTTTCACAGGCTGGCTTATCAGCATATTTGCAGGCACTTGTTGACAATTTATACAAAGCAGACAGTATCACACCTAGGAAATCTTCACCTTCCACAATGGATCCAAGTATACACTAGACAGCTTTTCTCTAAATAAAGCCCACCTAAGTCATGTAAGCATGACAAACTGTGCTTTTATCATAGTGCACATAGGCCTTTCAACATCAAGGGAAATTAATTATTCTGTGCTAAGTTTTAGGTACCACCATGAATAAGGTTTAGGTTAAACTTAGCTATTTTAACTAGATCCTCCTTGTCTATGTAAATGAAATATCTCCTCACCTATATTGTATGCTACCATTATCATCCTGACTGTATTTTCTCTGGTAAATGTGAGCCACTATATTTATTTATATTTGTATTGTTTTAAAATGTTTTAACATGCTGTTTTAATGGTCTGTTGACCGTAATAAAATAAAATGAAAATGAATAAGGTTTGGGGGGGGGACTAAACTTTTGGCATGCTCAGTAAAATAACAATTGTTCCTTCTCTAGCTGTTATTTCACTCTCTAGAGTCGCTTGGTATCTTCATATACTTTCATTCCAGATGTAGCTGGAAGGAAGCTGCTGTTTTTTCATCTTTATTGGAAGCTTCTAGTGCATGAAATATGTGAAATTATATCATGAGAAATGGGTTAGTCTCAGTTCTCAGGATCCCTTGCAGCTCTCTCTCAAGTTTTCTGTTAAGTTAAGCAATCAGTGAGAATTGGCCTAAGGCAAAAATGCTGTAACACAAGGGTGTTAGTCAGATCCAAAAGACTTATACCAGGACTATTCTTATGGGCCTCACAGCCTATCCAAGTCTCCCAAGCCTCCTTGAAAAATGGAAGAGGTAAAACAGAATTGCACATCCGGAGCCTCCAAGGAGAAAATTTTTTGGCTAAAATAAGGCACACCCCACCCACTGTCTTATGTTAATCCCTAAAGCACTTTTCACAAAATCAAAAGTGGCCTCTTGGTCCTTTCCAGTTCTGTCAGAAACTGGAAGTATAGCCTACAGGGGTTGAGGAAGGGATGGGAAAAGTGTGTGTGTGTTGGGGAGGGGAGTAGCTACCAAGGTCTCCATGGCTTCCCATATCAGCTTTAAGAGCAGATGAGAGTTGATGGTAACCCATTGTTTCAGTGGGAGTCCGGATGGCTTCAGAATCCATGGATCAGAGTAGACAACCATTTTGGAATTGTGTATTCTGGAGAGAAGTTGGAACAGGCTAGCTGTAACCCCAGACACACTTTATACACAAAAGTACAAAATGCACACTTTAATGTCTAACTTGACATAATAATAAAAATAATAATAACAAACCAGAGTTAGAGGAGTTTCTTTTAAGAAGAATTAATGTCATGCCATACTGAAGCCATCCATAACTGAGTGGTGGTAGAACAGGCTCTTACTCATCTTAAAAGGAACTTCTCAGGCTCCGATGATGATGATGATGATGATGAAAGATGATGATGATGATGATGATGATGACGACGACAACAACGATAAAAAAATAGCATTGTAGTATGTATATCACATCAGGTGCCTCAGTGTAACTTATAAATAACAGCCCCAAATCCCAGCTCTAATCACTCACCTCCCATTTACTCCAGTCTGAAGAAGAAGGTTTCTTGGTCTTCTGTGAAAGAGTAGTGACATCTTCAGTACCTGCCTGGCTCTTTTCTGTTGGTTTGCGCTGCACTAAAACCGATTTCATGTTCCTCCTTGCTCTTGCATGTTTCTTGTTAGCCAGCTTTTTACTCCAGTGAAGCAAAGCTTGCCTCATTTCCCCTCCTACTGTTCCCAGTGGCAGTTCATACCCTATTCTGCTTCTCTTTTTCTGTTGACGGTCCTTGCCGTGGCTTCTCTGTCTGATTTATGGCCAACAAAGAAAAGGCTGTGCTGCTCAAAATAGCCCAGAAAAAAGAAACAGCTTTGTCCTTCCATATGGGTTCATTCTTCCACATCCTTGGCAAAGGTCATATGTTTTGGATAGATAGAAATCAACTAGTGTAGACGGTATCTGAAGTGATGGGAGACGTACAGTGATCCTGGTACCAGTGGTGAAGATGCAACTTTGCCTCTAGGGAACTGAACAGTCCACATTTTTCAACAACAGAAAAAACCTTCCCATGCAAGGTTTTTCCATTTCAGTTAAATTCACTTATTAGGAGTGAACAATTTATTTCAACTGTTTTTTTTAAACTAGTTCTTAGACCTGATTTGCAATTCTGAGTTCCTTATTAGGGATTAATCTGTCGTTAAACAAAGAGAAGCAAAACTATAAACATAGCAATGCAAGCCAAAATAAATATTTATTTTTCAGTTGAAGATAAGTGGCATCTTTCCCCTGCTGTAGGTTTTCAAGCAGAAGAATCAGGCAGCTGTGACTGGACTTCCTGAACAGAGAAGGGCATCAGATTATATGGCCCACAAGGCCCTCTCCATCTCTATTATTTTCTCTCTTTCTCCATCTCTCTCAATTCCATGTATGATCAGAGTGCTACAGGTACAATGATCTTTAGCAAGGTTGTGACCCCATTTATTTATCCTTTCTTCCTGCATGGTGCTCAGCGGTTTTCTCTTCCTGGCCTATATTATTCACAGAACCATACTGTATGATTGGTAGAGTGAAATGAATTCCCAAAGTCACATGCTTAGTGCTATGGCTGAATTAATATTTTCAGCTCAGAAATCTCTGTCTTCTAAGTCCAGCTCTGTAAAACAGCAGTGTGGGAACTTGTATTTCTCCAGATGCTTTTGGATTCCTAACTCACATCAACCCTGGCCAGCATAACTAGTGGACATGGCTTGAGGGAATTCTAGTCTAACAAAGGTGGAAGGGTCACAGATTTTCCACCCTTGGTCAGTCTATTACACAACATAGCTTTCCACCCATTAGCATTGTGGCAAATGATGATTCACGAGTTCAACACTAATGAGCAAGTCTGGGCCAGTTTCAATGTAAGAGCTAGGCTAGATGTGAGTTGTTTTTTTTTTAAGTTTACAAACAGCCATGGTTAGGAGTGGGGTTAGGAATCCAGATTAGTACTGAAATATACCTTTGTTCCCCCATGCCATTTTTCTAATGGAAAGCACCCCCTTCGAAATCAATTATTTGGAAAGCACACAGGAAAAGCTTTTGTGTTTATGTGGTTTTTTTCTTCATTCCCAGACAGAGCAAAAACTGCATTCATGGAATAGGGATTCAGTTTTTTCAAGAAAACTGGGGAGGTTAAGGCCTTCTCCTCTGATGCCAGTGTCGTAATCTGCATTTGCAGCTTGCACTACTGCTGTCAAGGAAGATAATTATAAATAGGTTTGCCCCTTGTAAGGGTTTTTTTTTTTTTAAATTAGAAGTATGTGTTTCATTAATGGCTCAGGAGTTTCTATTCAGAATCCCTAATACTTAAGATACAAAAATTCAATACTGAGCAATTTTTAGGAACCTCCCTTACTTGAGAATATATGGTGTCCTTGCAAGGTTCTACTTCAGCTAATATTTTGCCAAAGTCCAGAGTACATTTTGTGTTAATACTTATATTACGCCAACCAAAAATACACACTAAAAATCTTGATGTTCACTCCTGAAACTAAAGTTCATTCATCACACAAATATGTTTTAAAAATCACATATGGGATAATATTAGGCTTATTTAGTCCACATCTTCTTTTCAGATTGTATGAGAGGAAAAGGTGTGTGAATTATCAAATTAGGTTCCAAAGATCACATATAGGCCCTAGGCCCACAGGAAGAAAAAAAGCCACAAAAGTAGACCCATAGATCTTTGTTCTCCATGTCAGAAAACAAAACTCCCACTTAAAACTTCAAATCATCCATCAGCAAGCACTACAACCAGGTAACTGGTTGTAGAACTGTTCTCATCTACTAGATTCTGTTCACCCGGTTTCTGTATTAAAAGGCAGGAAAAACTCTCTCCTTATACTGTGCTGCCATCATGTGGCCATATCAATTTTTAATACTAAAATTCCAGATGGTTTGTAGAAAAACTCAATCTATTTTAACAAGAATATCTTTAGTAAGATCAGACCACCCAGAACATTCTATGCTTAAAACCAAAGAGGATGCATCATGAGATGAAGGAAGTTCTCATAAGTTTATTACGAACTGCAGGTACAAATTGGATGTTCATCCAAAATGTGAATGTCAATGACCGGTCTTCCACCAGCTGCAATAAAAAGCATTTGGGTGTGTATTTGAAGGGACATTTCCTTCCATGTTCTGCAACAGCTAGTCACATATATCTATGCACAATGAGAATGCACAATGAAACTGAAAAATAATTGGCTTAAATCTTATTATTAATCCTAACTAGAGGAGTTGTTATTGTTAACTGCCATCTGGTTGACTTCAGCTTATCAACACCCTTACTCAGGTATTGCAAACTCAGGACCATGGCTTCTTTGATGGAGTTTATTAACCTGTAATGTGGCCTTCCTCTTTTCCTACTGCCTTCTACATTACCAAGCATTATCATCTTTTCTAAGAAGTCATATCTTCTCATGAAAGTACAACTGTACCAACTTAGTCAGCTTGGCTTCTAGGGAGAGTTCAGGACTGATATGCTTCAGGGCCATTTGTTTGTCTTTTTGGCCATCCGTGATATTTACAGAATTCATCTCCACTAACATGTTTGAAATGCGTTGATTCTCTTCCTATCAGTTTTGTTTTTGTTTTTGTTTTCTTGTTTTCATAGAATCATAGAATCATAGAAATGTAGAGTTGAAAGAGACCCCAGGGGCCATCCAGTCCAACCCCTGCCATGCAGGAACACCCTCAAAGCACTCCTGACAGATGACTGTCAAGCCTCTGCTTAAAAACCTCCAAGGAAGGAGACTCCACTACACTCTGAGGCAGCTGTCCAGCTTTCGCAACCATACATAAAAATTGGAAATATGATGGCATGGATTGTTCTGACTTTGGTATTCAGTAATATAGTTTTACATTTGAGGATCTTGTCTAGTTTCTTCAGAGCTGCTCTTCCAAAACCTGGGCCATTTCTGCACTACACTGTTATATTGCTATTATTCCACTTTCAGCATCCTATGGAATCTTGGGGTATGCAGTTTAAGAAGGGGCATTTAGTATTCTCAGCCAGAGAGCTTTTTGGCCTCAGCAAACTACAAACCCCAGAATTCCACAGGATGTTGAAAGTGGAATAATAGTACTATAACAGTATAGTGTGGAAAGGCCCTCAGTCTCCATTCTGATTAATGACTGAACCAAGGTATAGAAAACTTGTAACTATTTTATGGTTATCACCATCTACTTTAAAGTTATATATATCATCTGTGGTCGTTACTTTTTTTAATGTTCAACTATAAGCTTGTCCTTACACTTTCTTCCTTGATTTTATTCAATAGTCATTCTAAGTCTTTATTATTTTCTGCTAGCAGTATGGTATCCATGGAACTTTCCACCACAGAATGCCATAATGGCACTAGAGTAGAGCTGTTGAATTAATAGAATTTACCTACATATTGACTCACCAGCCAACAATGAATCCAATGGCTATAGTCTAGTTGGAACTACAAAAAGGATTCAGGCTAGTATGCTGAGTTGTGAAGAATTATAATCTAGAACCAGAAGGTCTGTCAAAAGCTATTTTTTTTAAGGTGTGGGAGGCAATTTGCACTAATCAGAACTTCTCTATAAAGTTTCACCCCCTTGATAACCTCAATCAGACATCAGATAATTTTTATTGTTTGTGTCGGCTGTCTGCCTAATGAGACTGAAAACTGGGGTACTTGTTTAAGCAAACAAGGACCTCCAAAATACCTCTTGGCATAAACTACAACCTGGAGAAAACAGCCACTTCACACCGCAATAAGGAAAAATACAAAAGGTTTATTGCAGGTAACAAATTACGGCATTTAGCAAAAGCCCGTCATAAAGTTAAACAATAAAACAGCAGAATAACATACAAACCAGCACAGAGAGGAGACAAGAGAAAGGAGGAGAGAGAGAGTGTTTTTCCAAACAGCTTATATACACTCCACACAGCTGTACATTATTAGGTACTTTACATGTACCTTAGTCAAACACATAAATTAACATACAGCTAGCCTTATCTCAGTCTACACCTTGAGCTTAAAGGGCAAGGTCAGAAGAAGCAGCGCAGCATCAAGTAAGATTAACCCTTTACATATCGTGACAGTTTGGACTTGGGGTTAGGTAACAGAGACATATTGGAGACTCTGGCCCTTTTCACACCTTACCTTTTTCCAGCGTCGGCGTAAGGAGATCACACAAGAAGCCTCTTCCAAGAGGCACTCATGTCTCCTCTGCTTCTCCTCTGCACCAGCTCTGTGCTGGCCGGAAGGAAGCTTGAGCACTCCGCCCCTTCCTTCCACAGCACAGCCGACTACTTTCCCAGGCTGCACTGGGGAAGGAAGTGCGATGGCCGTGCCTCCAAAGCCTCTGCACACAAGGCAAGTGTGTGTGGGTCCAGGAGGGACACGCAATCATGCATCATTTTCGGCAACAAGCCGAAAATGAATAATGCATGATCGCCACCTACTGGCCTCGGGAGCGTCACGTGATTGTGAGGACATCATGTGAAACGGTCCTCACAATCGCACGAAGCTCCTGAGGCCATTTCGCAACATGACTGGCATGCGAAAAGGGCTTCTGTTGTACTTCCCACATTGTTGCATGACAGTCTCTCTACTTGAACTGACAGATGTGTTCTCAAAAGTGATAGTGAGAATCTTAACATCCATAATAAGTCTCCCTTATCTGGAACAGCCTAGGACATCATGGTTATCTCAAAATAAATACAGGTATATCTCAGTTAAGAAAGCAGATGTGTTCCTGAATATTACTTCTTTAACAGAAAATTTGGTACCAGAAGCAGAAATAGTATGGGCAGAATAGGAATAGGTTCTTATACTACAAAAAAAGAAGACTAGTTCAACATGTTTCACCAAACATCATTCAGTAAAGGCATCCCCTGCTTATCTGGTGGGTTAGGGAATAAGGCAGTGTCAGAAAATGGAACTGGTTGAATAGTGGAACCCAGTCTTTCATCAGTTCTTCTCTTCTTACCTTTTTCCTGTAGGGAATATGAGGAAATTACAACGGTTCCCTAGGGACCATGCATACAGTCCCAAAGGAACCACTATAATTTCCTCGCGAAGTTAAGAGGAGAATAATTGACAATAAAGAGTGGACCCCACATTGAAACAACAGTACATGTCTATAATTTCCAATAGCTGAAAGAGTGGAACATCAAAAAATGAGTTGTCGTGTGAAAGTAAACAACCAGGTCAGGTATGCCTTACATGAGCAAACAAAAACTTTCTGGAGACCAGTTGAAGGCTTTCTCCAAAATGCACTCAGGGATTACTTTTTCTTTTACCAGCCTCCACTTTTCTTATGATTTCCATTTTTGGTGGCCAACCATATAAATCTATGTTTTGTTTGTTTTTTAATGCTGGGATAGTTTTTGAGGCAGGCTTATTTGCTTCCCCTTTTTCTCTCTGTTTTGCTGTTTGTGCAGAGTCAGTAAGGGTTTCTGGGAGCAACTGCTGTTTACCTTGCCTTTTGTGGGCAAGCACACATGACTACAGTAGGACTGGCTAGAGGAAAATCCCACTTTTCCCTAGATCAGGCTTTATTCCACTGTTTACTGTAGATAAAGTGCTACAAACCAAAAGTCTGTTTCTCTAGCTTTCCTACTCCAACTTTTCAGTGCTGATGCCACTAAAATCCTTCCAGTCAGACAGGACAAGGAAGAAAGAGAAGTTCTGGGTAGTTCTGTGAAAAGCCTTTGTAAAAGCCTTCACTATCAGAGGCTTTGTTAACTGAGGTATGCCCATATTTGGCCTAAAACATATAAGATAGTACACATGGAGCCACATTAAGGTTTTCAGAGGCCCTAGGTACTCTTACATTCATCTCCCCACCTCACCTCACCATACCACTAGGGATGTTTTCCTAGGCCCTAAAATCCTGTTTTTGTAGGTCTTAAATTTTTCTTGGCCCTAGGGACCCTGCCTAAAATGCCTAATGGAGTACATGTTGTATTGGGTTTTCTGTCATGGACTAAGAAAAGATGATCTGAGGGTGGGGATCCCATTGTCATAGAGGCACCATAACTGGTCAGTATAGATTGCAAAATAGATCTACCCTCTGTCAAGTTGGAGGACTAACTTTACTAGTCTAGCCTCAGCCACAGACAAATCCCAATGATTTCCTGATATATCCTAGGAAATTTCCTCACAAAATTGGTTAGCAGCCTTGGTGAGGTCTTGGCCAGTTCCTGGAATTGGGACTAGGACTATTAATATGATTGCTACTAAACATCATCAGCTAAATAAATTGTAGATAATTATTATATTGGCTTGTTGGCTTTTTGAGAAACCTGAAAGTGATAAAATGGCAAGATGGATGGTGGAATGCAGATGGCAGAAGCAAATATAAAAGACAAACATGGACTTATTTTGGGGCTAGCATTATGATGGCAACAAAAAAGCTTATTTCTCTGCTGCCATTACATCTGCATAATGTTTGACAATGGAACTCCTAAATTTAGGTGGTCAGGATGTTATTTGGTACCGGTCCAGCAAAGGTTCTAAAGGTCTATTTTACTTTACAATTTGTGGATAAAATTGTTTGTTTCCACAACGATTTGAATGCCCCAGCTGGAAACAGGCATAGGACACTGTCTGGTTTTGTTCTGGACACATTTCAGCTTATATAGCCTAAGAATGTTGTCTAGCTGCTTGAGGAATGAGGATTGCTGTTTGATCTCAGGATGGATATCAAATCTGTTCAATGGCTCATTAAGGAATAGAGTGGCTCTGGTGGTTCAGAAGAAGGTGGTAAAGAACCACTGTCAAAGTAAGCAGGTTTAGATTTTTTTCAGTCACAGAGATTATCATCCAATTTCAAATCTATCATTTCTGAGCAATGCCTTGGGGTGAGTGGTTTCATGTCAGCACCAGGGACTGATTATTTGGATCCATTGCAGTCTAGCTTCCAGCTGGGGAGGAAATAAAAAATGTCATGCTGGGAAAAATAGATTTAGGATCATCATGGTGAGATATAATAGTGCTGTTGGTCTTCCTGGTTCTCTTATTCTGAACAAAAGCAAGGTGTTGGAAAACTGAGATGCACATGTACACAGCTTTCCTTGTTGCCTGCAGGTACAGTGGAGTAGATAGTTGTCCCATTGCCAGTGTTGACTGAGGCCATTTCTGCACTACACTGTTATATTGCTATTATTCCAGTTTTAACATCCTGTGGAATTCTGGTGCTTGTAGTTTAGGGAGGGGTATTTAGAATTCTCAGCCAGAGAGCTCTTTGGCCTTAGTAAACTACAAACCCCAGAATTCCACAGGATGTTGAAAGTTGAATAATAGCACTGTAACAATGTAGTGCAGAAGGCCTTTGGACCCTTTCACACTGCATGATTTATAGTGCTATGATTTTACTTTGACTGCCATAGCACTTCCCATGGAATTCTGGGCTTTGTAGTCTGGGGAGACACTAGATTTTCTCTGATTGATAATTCTAAATGTCCCTCCGTTGAACTGCAAAGAGACAGCCAGCAAGATGTAGTGGTTTGAGCATTGGACTATGACGCTGAAGACCAGGGTTCGATTCTTTGTTTGGCCATGGAAACCTACTGGGTGACCTTGGGGAAGACATACTCTCTCAGCTCCCGAAAAACCCATGATAGTGTCACCTTAGGATCACTGTAAGTTGGAAAGAACTTAGCAGCTCACAAAAACAACAAACTGCAAATCCCACAATTCCATCGACTGTTGCCAAGTGGAATTACAGAGCTATAACTGTGCAATTTGAAAGAACTTTCTCTCTCATTCACACTGAAATTTGTTAACTCTTTCCAATAAGGAACCAACAGAACATCCCACAGTACTGATCACTTAATATCCATAGGGACTCAAGCTTTTGGGGGGAATCTAACCATCTATGCCAGAGGTGAGGAAAGTGTGGCACATGGACTGTATGTAGTCTCCAGGGCCTTTTGTGTGACCCCAAGGGCAGTTTTTATGGCCCTTGGGGATCAATTTTTTTTTATTATTCTAACATGTCCCTAAAAACAATTGCTCCAAAATGTCCACAAAGGGTTGCTGAGACTTTAATTTGGAGTACAGCTTTGTAGTTACCCTTCACAGCTGTTTTCTGTGAGTGTATACATACACACACACACACATATATGAGAGATAACTTTATCTGACCATTAGCCATACTAAAACTATCAATACACAATAAAAGCCAAGAACAGACTTAGGGAACGGGTTTGGGGAGGGGCACACTATAACTCTCAAAGTTCCCCAGAGAGCATGGCCAGAATATTTTCAGGGCCTCTTGTCCATTAGTCCAGCTAATTGTTATTTATTTATATCCTGCCTTTCTTTCTTTCTCTCTTCCTTTCTTTCTTATTTAATTTATACCCCACGTTTCTCCCAGCACATGACCGAAGGTAGCTCACTTGGAGTTAAGGAAGAAAACACACTAACAATTTTTTAAAATAAATAAATAAATAAATAAATAAATAAATAAAATAATCAGTTCTATTATAAACACAAAATTACAACAGTTAATCACTAAATTACAATGGTTAAAAGCACATTGAAACACCATAAAAAGATATACATATAATATACTGTATTAAAAAGATATTTCTGCCACAGTATCTTAAAACTCCAAATAAACGGTCTTTGCCTACCATCAGAAAATAAATAGGAGATCCACCAAGCTTCATGTGGAATGGGTTTCCACAGGCTGATAGCAGCTACTGAAAAGACTCTCTACCTTATCCTCAGCAAACACACATTTTTTCCTGCGTGTTGTAGTGGTGATAGTGGTAGTGATGTGCTTTCAAGTGAGAGGATGTTTGTTATCACTCATCTACTGTTTCTAAAAAAGTTAAGCTCATCATTGCCTCTGTCTTCACTAATTATAATACTCTACCCATAAGAATTTGCCAGGTTCAACTCTCTGTCTCTTCTAAGATGAAAGGGAACAAAAGCTTTTGTCTGAATCAATCCGCTCAATCTTTACCAAAATGGTTACCACCACTTAAACACGATTTGTTAATGATCACATTTCACATTTCAAGGGGGAGAGAGATAACCTTGTTAAGCCTGTGGCCACAAGAAATACCAAGAGTCTTGTGGCATCTTAAAGCTTTTTTTGGTGTGAGCTTTGGTGGGCTCCAATGGGCACTTTAACCATTCCATGGATCACTATTAATGCAACAAACAACGTTGGCAGTTCTATGTCTGTTGCCTCTTAGGCCATTTCTGCACAACACTGTTACAGTGCTATTATTTCACATTATTCCACATCCTGCGGAATTCTGGGGTTTATAGTTTACTGAGGCCAAAGAGATCTCTGGCTGAGAATTATAAAGGCCACTCCCTAAACTGCAAACCCCAGGATTCCATTGGATGTTGAAAGTGGAATACTACTGCTATAACAGTGTAGTGTGGAAATGGCTTTACTGATACACCCTCCAGCGTGTCATCCATTCACCCTGCCTATTAGGTATAATAAAGGCCTTTTCCTCAGGACACTCTTACAGCGCGATGATTCCACTTTCAACCTCCTATGGAATCCTGGGGTTTGCAGTTCCGCACTACAGTGTTAAAGTGCTGCTATTCCACTTTCAACGCCCTGTGGAATTCTGGAGTTTGTAGTTTATTGAGACCAAAGAGCTCTTTGGTTGACAATTCAAAGTGCCCTTCCCTAAACTACAAACCCCAGAATTCCATAGGAGGTTGATAGTGGAATAGCAGCACTTTAACACTGTAGTGCGGAAACGGTGCAGGATTCCATAGGAGGTTGAAAGTGGAATCATCGCGCAATAAGAGTGTCGTGCGGAAAAGGCCAAAGTCTCCAACTGAAGAAACACACGGTTCGTGCGGTGGGTCGAAACTTATGCTAAATAAAACTTGTTAGCCTTTAAGACAACACAGGAATCTTCTGTTGCTTCTGCAGCCCCAGGGAAAAGCATGACTCCCAACACTGTGTCTGTGAAACAATGCTGTATATCTGAGGGGTTTTTTAAAAAGCTTTTCCTGCGGAGGGGGGCGGGGAGGACGAGAACACACTGTGGGGAAGCAAGAGATGGCATCTTTTCGGTACCAACTTCCTTCTGTCAGACGGGGCCTTTCCACACTACTCTGTTATAGCGCTCTTATTCCACTTTCAACCTCCTGTGGAATTCTGGGGTTCGTAGTTTACTGAAGCCAAAGAGCTCTGTGGCTGAGAATTCTAAATGCTCCTCCCTAAACTACAAATCCCAGGATTCCCTAGGATGTTGAAAGTGGAATAACAGCGCTATGACAGTGTAGTGCGGAAATGGCCACACACAGAGAGAGAAAGAGGACCGTCTTTTAATTAGGGTTCTTTTCGGTTTAAAAGGAAACCTCTGCCCCTGAAATCCAGCTTCTGCGTAACCGCCAGAAAGACTAGAAACAAGTGCTTCTCTTCACACGAGAGTGACAAATGATTTTTTAAAAAATAATCAGAAGAAAAAAGAGAGAAACCAAGCATTGCAGAAATAATAATAATAATAATAATAATAATAATAATAATAATAATAATAATAATAATAATATTTATTTTTATCCCGCCTCTCCCAGTGGATCGAGGCGGCATTACAAAAATATATAAATACATTAAAACATTAAAATGTACCCCATCCTCCCCACCCAACAACCCTTCTATCCCCCTAAAACACATTAATTATTAAAAACAAATTAAAAACAAAATTAGAACAAGAGACAAATGATGATAGGTGGTGGAACGCTTGTCTGGGATTAAACAATCATTTGTTTATTCGTGATGGGAGAAAGAGAAATTATTCACACTGGAACCAAGGTTACAAAGCGATCGCTAAGATCCAGACATAAGGATCCCACGGCCGGACCTCGCTAACGAGGAACGCCTCAAAGAGTTACTGTGGGCGGAGTTTAAATTAGACGGTTCGGCGCGAGTTTCTCTCAGATCACTACCCCCCACCTCGGATCCCCGCCTCACTTCCTATTGGTCCTCTCGGAGCGCAGGGGGAACCGCCTCATTGTGACGATTGGCTGGTTTTACGATCCGAGTTCCCGGATGTGGAGACGTTAGAGTCGGGTATAAAGAGCTCGTGGAAGGCGGGAGTGGACGCAGTTTTGAACTGGCGCCGCCTCAGAAGAAGACGGGAGGTCTCCGACTGGCGGCGGTAGCGTTTTCGAGCCGCTTTCCTGTTTTTCCTTGCCGGGAGTGAAGAGGCCTGATTCAAAATGGTAAACGGGCAGGCAGGGGAGGAGGGTGAGGTGGACGACAGGAAAAAAGAGAGCGAAGGAACGCGCGCCAGCGAGGCGGTTGTGGGCTGTGAGGGGACGGAGAGCGCGCGCGAGCTGCTGAGGCGAGCGCGTGTCTCTCGTTGCCAACTTTAAAAAAGAGAAACTAAGGGGTTAGAACTGAGAGGAAAACAGGAACGGCTAGGACGGCAAGGGGCGCGGTCACACGCGGGCACGAATGCGGTGGGTCGGGCAGTGTGGAGAGACTGAGGCGCATGCGCTCCGTAGCCGGGCTCGTGGTGGTGGTGGGCGCACGCGCGTTGGTTCAGTTGACGGTGGGGGGAGGGCTGCAGAGAAAATGAGAGGATTGTTAACTGAGCATGCGTGGATCTTTCTGTGCGCCCTCGCGACTTCGCCGTTCTAAACGGCGCGTTCTTCGTCGTTGTCTTTTCACTTCGAGCCGGGGCGGGGCAGACGTAGTTACTAATGATGCCACGTGCTTATGAGTTTATCTTATTTGTGTCCCCCGCTCACTGTGCCATAGGCCGGAGGCAAAGCCGGGAAGGACTCTGGAAAGACGAAGACCAAGACGGTGTCTCGTTCGCAGAGAGCTGGCTTACAGGTGGGCACCTGAGGAAGGTCCAGGGTGAATGTAAAGGGATTTATCCTTGTTTACCCGATTCTTGAACGGGGAAGGGGCTTTTCAGTATCATCATAATGCAGGGTTGCTGGATTCGTGAGTATGCCAGCAAAAGTGCAGAGAGAGATCTCTCATATCCGGGGGCCTGATGAAATATTGGGAAGTAGCTTTGTCTGTTTTTAAGACTGTTCTGGGGGTTATGATAAAAATGGTTAGCATTTCTTTAAAGAGAGAGGGAAGGAGCCTCAAGTTCTAAATGCAGATTGGATCCTCCAGCAGCCTCAGTTCAGCTTTTCAGACTTATGGTACCATTCTTTGCTAGTTTCAACCCTCTTGGAGGGCTCTGCTGGTTCTAAAAAAGCTGAAATGCCTCTCTTGATTCTTGGTTACTTGCAGTAAGAGGTTTAAAATTCAAGAAGGTGGTAGTTTAGGTTCTGCCTTTGGCTTCAGCCACTGTTGCTATACAATGCACTTAATGCAACTCTTAGCCCAGAAGAGGATCCCTGCCCTACGTTCTTAGACTCGAACCTTTTTTTTCCAGTTCCCTGTTGGCCGAATTCACCGGCACCTGAAATCCAGGACTACCAGTCATGGACGTGTTGGCGCTACAGCTGCTGTATATAGTGCTGCCATCTTGGAGTATCTCACAGCTGAGGTGAGTGGTGGTGGGCGGAGTGAATGCAGTATTTGAATAGTGGCAGGCATTTTACTTTGAATACTCCAGTAAAGTGTCCCTAAAGTTGTTCGCAAAAAGATTTGGCCTGCTTGAATATTCATTACTTGAATTCTGGTGTTTATCTAGGATTGTAGCTTAGTGGCAGTGGATGTGCTTTGCACATAAATCACCCTAGTATCAATTTACAATATCTTCAGGTAAGCATGGAAAGGTTTCCTTTCTGAATTTCAGAGGGACCTCCATTCTGTGTAGATAATATTTAGGGAAGTGGACCAGTGGTCTGTTCTCTATAAGACAGTTCCCTTTTGTCTTATTTCATTGCCAGCCTTTCATTACAGGAAGCAATGTATAGTCCTCCCAAGTGATGGACTAGAACTTCCATCCTACTGTTGGCCATCCTTGCTAGGCATGGTGGGTCTTGCTGTACAGTAACATTTGGAGGACCACATTTTTGCCCGCACAGGATGTTCAATGCATATAATTTTTTTAAAAAATATGTGCAACAAAGAACACAGCTTCTGTAATGGCATAGCAGAATGTCCTAGGTATGTAGAAGTATATATAGTGTCTGAAAATATCCTTACAATTTCAATTCTGTATACAATTAAGATTGTGAAGGTAGTTTTTGGACACCCTGTATAAGTTTGTGAGGCCTAGTAGGGATGAAGGAGGTATTTGTATCACCTAAAGCTTGTGAATTAAATAAAATACAGTTCAGAATTAAAGTCATTTGGCAATTATCTGTGGGTGTATATTGATAGGTGAAGCTAGAGTGGGAGAAATCTAAATAAACCAGAATTTGAGGCAACCATGTTCTGCATTGGTAGAGAACACTTTGAAGTCCAGTGTGGTTTAAAAACACCCTTTTCTTCCTTGGGGGAAAGGGTACGAAGAACTCAAGTCCCAAATACCTTACAGGAAGTATCTGGGAAGGTTGGGCCCCAAAAACTGCATGCCACTTTGCATTATCTCTTCCTTATTTCTAGACCCTTGTCCAGAGTCCAAACATTAATTGGAAAAGAGAACTTAAGTCATGGGAGATTGGCCTGCCTGTTTTCTAAACAGTGTATATAACCCAGAGAAGAGCATGGTTGCCTAGCAGCAGACATTATATTGCAAAATACTTTGCAGCTTTTAATGGTTTATTTAACTGTAAAAAAAAATGCAGGTTCTTGAACTAGCAGGAAATGCATCCAAAGACTTGAAAGTGAAGCGTATCACACCCCGCCACTTGCAGCTTGCAATAAGAGGCGATGAAGAATTGGATTCTCTAATCAAAGCAACTATTGCTGGTGGAGGTATGTACCTGCTTGAACAATGTAGTCTGTGGAAACCGCACTTGTTCTCTAACAGCGTAGTTAGTTCTATGATGGTAATTGATAGTTATAGGATGACGTTTGAGCCTTTTATTTCAGCAGATTAATGAAATCTTTTAATTCTTTCCTCAGGTGTAATTCCACACATCCATAAATCTCTCATTGGAAAGAAAGGGCAACAGAAAACAGTTTAAATATTCCTTGTTAAGACTCTTAAGTGCTCAGTTGTCTGGTGTTGATGGATTTCCAGTGGACTGCATCTGTGAAACACAATTTTTGCCTTTCTGTAACCTTGAAGATGGAGCCCATCGAGATGTATAACAAACCAAAATTCTGCATTGAAGTCTTAACCTTATTTAAGTGTTACATGGCTTCAGAGAAGCTGTTGTCTGTAGTGGTTCTTGACTGTTTTTAGATGTGTTGGATTTTAATGAAATTCTTGACATTGTTGCTAATGTATAATTTTTTATGCTTCAAATTTCTTTTATTCAATTATACACTATACCATTTAACTACAAAAGGTTCTTGACATTTTTATTTTTAAGAAGTGATAAAAAGAAACTTGAAGGATGATAAAAAGATACTTGAAGGATGAGGCAAATGTCAGTCTCTTGTAGTTAAATAAAGATTGTTTCAAGAGAAACAGTATTGCGGCTTTTGTACAGACCTTGTTTCAAATCATTATGAACTTTCTGCTCTGGTTAAGCAGTAACCTTGTTGCTTCAGCCACGATGAGCTTGCTGGCCAAGTGAATAATCAGATGGGCTGTGTTCTTGAGTCGGTGCAGAGTAAACAGGATGCTACCTAATTATATTAAGTATTTTGCCCTAAATCAGTGTGACTCAGCTAAGGTAGACCTGTTGGATCAATGGGATTTACATAAGTGTTGACTTACCTTCCAGTAATTAATTTAATGTGTCTAGTTGGGACTAAACAATACAGTTAGGCCTCTGATGTTGCTTATCCTTTGTTGGGCAGTAAGGTATAAAAGCTCCTACTGATGTTTCAAGGTAGAGCTGTGTTTAACATAAACAAATTAGCTAGGCATATAGAACAACTTCATTGAAAATACTTTTGCAGTTCTGCTGGCTGTGTCTCAGCTGCCACAAATGGTGTCTGCTTTTAACAGAAGTGTTAACAGTGAATATACATCTGGGTTCATGACTAAAAGTACAAATTGACTGCTCAAAATTATTCACACGTCTCCATATGAAATTACTTTGCTATCTCTATAGCATACATATAGTCACACTGATTTCACTGTTTCTGTTCATTTGTGATGAGGATAGAAGGGACCCATGAGAAATTGGTTTTCATGTATCTTGATGGAGACTGGGACTTTGACAGACCAAATTCAGGGAATCTGTGGCCCTCCAGATGATAGTGTACTGCAGTCAGTTCTATAGCAAGCATGACCAAAAAATTATCCTAATAGTTGGAGGGCTACAGGTTATCACCCTGCATCTGACCACTGGTGAAAAGGAAGTTGGTTTTCTCTGCTGTACATTCCAAAGCATGTTTAACATACTTGGATTGCGCTGTCTCAGAAGCTATTTTATTCTTGTCTGTTAGTTGCATTGCCTGGAGTGGAGTGACCAGTGTTGTGATTAAAGGGAATGAATGCATACTGGGAACTTTAACTTGCCCTGTGCTAGCATTATACTGTGTATATCAGAAGAGATCTCGGTTTCATAATAGCAGAAAAGCATAATGCACAAGCATGTTAACTTAAATTACAGGTTCTTGAGTATTCTTATTTGGTGCAAAATGATATTTGAATAACTTCAACAGAAAGGTACACATAGCATAGAACTCAGTATGTTTGGTAGGAAGAAGAATGCTGCTGCTTATAGTTGTCATGTGATTAAATGAAAGTTGATTGTATGTATGAGTTGAGTGCATTGGAAGTAAACTTTCAGAAGGAAAAAAAAATCTTCATCTAGTGATGCATTGAATCCACACATACCATTTTGCACTTTTTTTTTACTATTGTTGCTTCTCTAACAGTTGTTAAACAGATTAATTGGTACTTAAAAGCTGCCAATTCTTTTCTCTTTTAAGTTTTGTAAATGTCTGAGGTTGAGTATCTTTTTCAGTCCTCTAACAGGTTTTTCTGAGGTCAGCTGAAGTCAGTTGCTTTTTATTCTTGCATAAAGTTATAAAGAACAGTGTTACCTCTAGTTGATCTACAGCTCTCATCATTCCTTGCCACTAACTATGGTAGTCTGGCAACATCTGGAGAGTGACAGTAGTCCCATCCCTGCTCTTACCATATGTTCACATGGAAAATGACAGCATTTCCTTAGTTTTGTGCTGTAAGAATGTTTCTCCCAATCAGCACTAAGTCACATTAAGACTAACCTGTAGAGTAAAAGGAAGTCTTAAAAAGACGAATACGCTGTGCTGTAAGATTTTCCAGGTTTGGTTGCTGTACATGAGCAGCAAGAAAAACTTCAGTTGCTACAGAAGGCTCAAAGGAAAGTTTGTGGTTAAGAGGACCCTTTAGCTATTGTACATAATGCCAATGGGCCTCATAGACACCAATAAATGAAGTGAGCAAAAGCTGATGGGCTGTGTGTGCATCTGAGGGGGGGGAGAATTGGGGCCTCTTGGAAACCTCCTTACACCTCTGGAGGCTCTTGCCACTAAGGAGCAACTAAGCCATAGGTCAGGTATGCTGCTGGGTGTCATTTTCCTCTGGGATAGAGGAGGTAGGTAATTCCCACCTGGGAGGGCAGGTGCCCCCTGAAAGTCCTGCCACTGGGCTCACTCGGATCCAGGTAGCCCCTTTTGCTTTTCTCACTTCCACTAGCCTCACGTGGGGATTAGGCCCAGGGGCAGCTATTTTCTGGTACAAAAGGGCGTATTCTAATTTGAGTGCAAGTCCTTGGAAATGAAAATCAGAAGGAGGGGGCGGTTGTAAGTAACAGCAGCCACTTGGCAAAATCAAAAGGAGGCTCAATAATCACAGAAAACGGTGCACTGCAAAACGAGCAGGACTAAATCGGGTCATGCCCTCCAGTAGGCATCTGGGGTGTCTTAAGACGCATCGTTTGAGGTGGGGGTGGGGGAAAGAAGCCTCCGGGTCCTGATAGCCTGAGGTGAGCCTTCGTTTGGCCCAGGTAGTCCCTGCGCGTGCGCAAAGGGAGCCCCGAGACCGGTGGCAGAATCTGTCCGCGGAAGCGAGCGAGATTGGCGGCCGCGGCGGGGCTGCTGCTGCTACGACGACTGGGGGCCCCGGGCCGTTTCTGGGTCGGCGACGCCAAGCGAGCGTCCGTAACCGGAGCAAGGAAACATGATGCAGCCGAGAGCCGCCGCCGCCGGGAGCGGACAGATCGGCGCGGAGTGAGCCGGAAGGCCGCGCGAGCCGAGGTGCTGCTGCTGCTGCGGCCCTACCGTCGCCCCGTCTAGCCCGCGCCCGGCGCCCGGTCCCTCCGTCCGGCCCCCGCCGCTCTGGCCCCGTCAGGCCCCCTTTTTCTCTGCGCTGCGGCGGGCGGAGGCGGCGGAAGGACAAGCCCCCCATGGAGGGCAACCGCGACGAAGCGGAGAAATGCATCGAAATCGCCCGGGAGGCCCTGGAGGCCGGCAACCGGGAGCGGGCGCTGCGCTTCCTCAACAAGGCCCAGAAGCTCTACCCGACCGAGACCGCCAAAGGTAGGAACCTCGGCCGGGCCCTTGCCTGGGGCGGCCTCTCCGAGGAGCCCGGAGGCCCCGCGCCCCGTCCTTTCCCCTCCTCGTTTCTGCGGGTCGGCCCCGTCTCCCCTCAGGACGCCCCCGGGCCTCTTGAGCGGTAACGGTCCCCCCTCACGCCCGGACCTCAGAGGCTTAAAACCACTATAGTGGGGCCCTTGGGCGAGGGAGAGTCGCGGGGTGAGCGGGTTGCCGGGGGAGGGCCCGGGGCCCGTAGCGTTGCCTGGGGGAGGAGGACGGAAGGCCCGAGGAGGAGGCGGCGGCAAGAAGCAGAGGCCCTTTCCGCACTCGACTGTTGTAGCGCCATCATTCCACTTTCCACATCTATGGCATCCTCAAAAGCCCCTCCCTAAACTGCAAACCCCAGGGTCCCATAGGATGTGGAAAGTGGAATAATCGCGCTATAACAGTCGAGTGCGGAAAGGGCCAGAGACTGCAGCTGGTGGCGGCGGCTCATAGTATCACAGGACCCCCTCCTCCTCCTCCTCACAGGGTCCCCCCCCCGCCCGCCAGCGCCGCAGAGAGAAAGAAGCCTCTGTATGCATAAAATGGCATCTCTTTTTGCTGGCTTGTCCTCTCCTTTCACACGCCGAGCAAACTGGGGGGGTTGTGCCTGTGGGAGGAGAAAACGACATTTATTTATTTATTGCCTCTGAGGAACTGCCTCTGCTAGTTACTACTGATGCACACAAGCCTGAATTCTCTTGCTAGTCCTGAGTAGACCCGTTGAATGAATGAGAACTTACCGATGTGTTGACTCACAATTCAGTAAGCGAGTCCGTGAATCAATTTCAGGCTAGCCCACAAGATTCAAGCCAAGGGACAGGTGATGATACCTAGTGCTTAGTGTCTCTGTAGGGCTGGAAGGAG
This sequence comes from Ctenosaura bakeri, assembly GCA_948474755.1. Classification (NCBI taxonomy): domain Eukaryota; kingdom Metazoa; phylum Chordata; class Lepidosauria; order Squamata; family Iguanidae; genus Ctenosaura; species Ctenosaura bakeri. The sequence goes on from CAOLHI010000709.1 coordinate 130,487, forward strand.
GAATGATGGGGCCTCCAGGGGATGTTTGACTTCAGTTTCTGTCATAGCTGGAATGGTGGGGAACGCCGGAACCTTTTGCTCAGCAGCATGTGGAGAACGGTACAATTCCCTCCCCTGACAGGATGTTGAAGGTACATCATATATGTCATACTTTAATAGTGGTTAGAGCAGCACCAGTGAGTCATTTTCAAAGAAATAGCTGTGTTAACCTCTTGTGGCATAAAAAGGAGGAAAGGTGAATGATCTCTAGAAGTGGGGTTTATACCCATGAAAGCTCATACTAAAATAAAAACCGGTTAGTCTTAAAGGTGTTGCAACATTCCTTTCTCCCCACTTTCTCTCTTCCTCCTTTTTATACCACCCAGTGAGTTTATGATAGAGGCAACATTTGAATTGGGTGCTGCCAGTTAGAGAGGCTCTGTCACCATCTTGTTGCCTAACTTATGTAGGATAATTAGTGCAGGTACAGCCCAAGTATTTATTAAGTGCTAGTGAACTTGGTAGGTCTTACTTCATCATAAACCATGCTTGGAAATGAGCAGAGTTCACAGTGAGTGTGTGGTGTAACTTAGTAAGCTGACAGCCTTCCCTCCCTGTTTTGCTGTTGTAGAAGGTACTGAACTGACTGAAGAGTATATTCAAGTAATTATTCAGCATCTTGTCATCAGTTCTTCCCTTTCTCTTTTTCTTTTCAAAGCCCCTACCTCATATAGTGTAGTAGGGAAAATACTTGGTAATGTGTGAGTTGTTGTCTGTTGACATTCTAAAAACATGATTATATCTATACAACAAACAAACTAATTATACAGTGGAATCCTGCACTATGCAAGAAAAATCAGTGGGGCTTACTCCCAGGTGGGTACAGGTAGGGTTCAGTATAATAATATTTTCTTTCATTGACAGTACTGGTAAGTGTTGTGAGATTTCCAGTCTTCCTGAGTCTTCTAAGAGGAACAGTGTAGGTGTGATTGGCAGATATAAGTTTCCAACATATCAATTAAATTAAAGTGTACAGATACTATATTTTTTTTGAAGTGTGGTAGAATAGCCTAAATAGCATAGAATTTTCCCAGATGACCTATCTGTATATTTTATGTGTATTTATTTTTTATCAATCATGTGGGTGGGGGGAAGGAGAAACAGCCAATGACCACTAGAAATTCTGCTCATCTTCTATTTTGGACCCTGTCCACATGCTCTTCATGATGGGTTCACCTTAGGGCCACCATAACTCAGAAATGGCTTGAAGGCATACAACAACACCACCATGTGCTTTAAACATATCATTGCATCCTTAAGGACTACAGGCTTGCCTCTTTTAAAGTAACAGCCTAAACTCAGAGCATTGTAAATCTGACCAGTGTCTGATTCTTTCATATGATTGCAGAATGCCCTCTGATTGCTATGCTAAGCCTCTTTCTCAATTTCCATCTACTTGCCTTGTTATATATCAGTTTGTAATACCTGTATGATTTCCTCTTGAGAGACAGTACTCCTTTCCTTTTTTTGTTTTGTTTTGTTTTGTTTCAAGCTTCTCCTTGAAAGAACTTGAAATTTAATTGGACAGAATGTTTGAAATGTAGAAATGTGTATGTATGGGGGACTTTAGTGTGTGCTCTTTCAAGCTGCACTGCATCCAGGTATAATTGAGTGGTATATAATTATGTTTACATTTCTTTCTGAAAGCATCTATTCAAAGCCAACCAAAAGGCTTATACTACAATTACTTCAGTCCATGGGGAATTGTTCTTGTTCAGACTGCCATAGCAGCAGTAATGCAAGCTGAAATATGCAGTGGAGCTGGGCCTTTGCGATACGTAAAGCATGATCATAGCACTGCTCCAGATTAAAATCCAAGAGTCAACCAAGACTTAGTTTGTAAACCTTTCCATTTTGTAATGAGATGAATAGTGTGAGGTTAATGGGTTAGCATGTTATTTTAGCTTTGCAAGTAAAATGCCCAGAAGATGCTGACTTCAAACATTTTTGCTAGATATCCTGACTGTCTCCATATGTTTAGGTTAGCCAGCTGTGGTACATGATTGTACCATTTGGCTGGAAATAGAAAAAAATCCAGTCTCCTTTTTTTCCAAAAAGCTCCTGTGTATAGTAACCTGGAGGTGATTGTCACAGGTAACCAGATTTAGAGTTGTTCATTAATCTTACAATGCAATCATACTTTTTGGACAAAAATGGAGATTAATATCTTCCCTGCAAGATATGTTTTAGTGTTTGTTCTTTAACAGAACAAGATGGCTTTAATGAAGTTACAGGATTGTAGGACAGGAAGATTTATGAATCTTCTCTAAGCATCTAATATCAAGCTCCCTTTCATTCTTCCTAGCAAAGAAATACTGTATCATCTAAAGCAGTGATGTGAGCCTCTGGATTTTGTGGGACAGCTCCCAGCATTCTTCACCATTGGATATGCTGGGCAGGGCTGCTGGGAGTTGCAGTTCAGCAGCATTTGGAGGGCAGCACAGTTTCCATTCCTAAAGACAGAATTTTCAAGAAGGACTGTCCTAAGGAGTATGACCTACTTCTATTAGATGTCTGTAATCTCAGATGTGTGACTCTCTCAGCTTGCCTGTTGGAGTCTTCTATAAATAACATGGTTAAAACTGTTTTTTAGAAAGGAGTTTACCTTCTTATGAATTTGGAAATGTTTAAAATCAAGCTGCATACAACTGTAAAATATTTCTTCAAAGAAATTTTACTTGCAGTTACAGATTCTGAAAAAGGGACTCAAATTGGTCAAAACCCACAAAAAGAAAATAAAGCTGCAGTCATCTTTCTGTACAGTCCTAAGAAAGTTTACTTGGAAGTAAGTCTTGCTGTAGTCAGTGGGTCTTATATTCAGATGAATGTGCAGGGAGATTGTAGTCTTTTTTAGGTCTTACAGTATTGTTGCCTGGCCTTCTATTTTAATTATTTGCCCCCTGGAAAAGGAAAATACACCATTGGCAATTTTGTTTACCGCGTATTATAGCAGAGAGTTGGTGATAATAGAGACAATAACAGTGGAAACAATCTACAAAATGCTTCTTCTGAAAGCCTTACAAGTGTTTCATAGCATAAAACAACAATTCCTTGTGAAGCAAAGGCTGCAAGATGTGGGTGCGTGACATGACACGATTGCTATACAAGAATCAGCAATTTATTGTCTATTTGATTTTAATTGCTGATACATTTTCCCCCTAATTAAATATTTTTGAAATTCAGGGCAAGATATTTCTTGGCCATAATTGGCAGAGAGAACATGAACATATGTTTCAGATAATGAAACATGCCAAGCTAATAATGAGGATACTTTTATTTGAAGTTACATTCTGATTGAGGCTATATGTAGATTTTTAAAATTCATAGAGCACTGTTTCAAAGGATTAAAAACCTAGTAAATGAAGTCACTGTTGCATAAGAGCCTACACATTAGAAAGATTTCAATCACATGCAGGGAATTCCTCCAGCCTTTTGAAAGAATAATCAAATATGTAGCTCCTGTTGCTGTATGGTAACAATTTTGTTGCATGTGATGCTTATCAATTGTATACAGTATTGAACCACTAGTTTAAAGGGGTTACTATTAGTGATTGTTGGCCGTTACAATGTGTCATAAAATTGACACAGACGAATAATCAAATAAAATATGAGTAACACTGTCTGCTGCATTTAACTGAAAATGAATTCTGCTAATTGAAATAGAGCACTCATTCTCACTAAGGCTAGAAGTTTATGCTCATTTATCTAAAAGTAAGCTCCACTAAGAGCCAGCATGGTGTAGTGGCCTGACTGCCAGACCAGAGAGAGCAGAACTCGAATCCCCACTCAGCCACAGAAACAAGATGGGGTGACTTTACATTAAGTCATGCTCTCTGAGCCTCAGAAGACAGCAGTGACAAATTCCCTCAGAACAAATCTGTCCAAGAAACACCTGTGATAGGTTTGCCTTTGTTGTTGTTTGGCTTCAAGTTGTTTCCAGCTTATGGCAACCCTACAATGACCCTTTCATGGAGTTTTCTTGACAATATTTGTTCAGAGGGATGTTTCTTTCGCTTCCCTCTGAGGCTCAGAGAGTGTGACTTGCCCAAGGTCAACCTCTGGGTTTCCACAGCCCAGTAGGGATTTGAACTATGGTTTCCAGGGCTGTAGTCCTGTGTTCAAACTACTACACCATGCTGGCTCCAAGCTTGCCTGGGGGTAATAATAATTCAGAAATGACTTGAAGGTGCACAAGAACAACAGCAACCAGATCCGCTGAACTCACCGAGACTTACTTGTGAATATCCATACCTAGGATTGTGCTGTAAGTTGCAAAGGATTTCAGATTTAATGAAAGTTGCATTTGTTGGTTGAATTCTCAAGACAGAAACATGAATGCTGTAATATAATATTTGATTTTATCTTTGGCTTCTCCCTCCAGTTCTTTCAAATCTCGGTAGGAAGGTAGTGAGGAAACATAGTATTTCTCTACCTTGTTTATATATGTAAAGAGGGGAAAAAAATCTTATGTGAGATACTCAGGTGATAAATAATATTTAAAAGATATTCTCTAAATATTAAGTCATTAAGTCATTCGCTGCATGATAAAAAAAGGTTTGATGAATTTGCTGCCTGAATCTTGTTCAATCCATCACCTTAATTTAACGTGAGCGTTTCTAGTGCTTTGCCTTAGAATCTGGGAGATGAGCATCACTTTATTTTAATGTGTTTTTGATGGGCCAAGCAGAAGAATAACTTTTTTGCCATTTTAAACCCCAAGCGAATTATTATTTGCCTGTGTTATTCAGTTCACTATTGGAATCCTAAAGCCTGATGGAATTTCAGCAAACACTTTATGGATGTGTTTTTCTTACCTATTACCCCATTGTAGTTATAGATAATCTGCAGTCTCAGATGACACTTTTTTCTATTTTTATCTCTTAAAAAGCAGAAGAGGGGGTCTGTTCTTTCATTGAGACCAGCCTCCCCCAGTCCAGCAGCTCCTCTGCCAGGAGATGATAGTAATTGTGGTACAGCACATCTGCAGAATGCCAGGTTTGGCATGGCTGATCAAAGCATTTTGCATTTATTTTTGTTTTATAGTTGGGGAAGCTCAAATTGCTTTAATTTTTCAATCTGCACACCTCATGCTTTGTGAAGCCCTGTGAATTTCAAAAGTGTTCCATCTTCGTAACAATTGATAATGGCCTAATTAAAACCAGTATTCCAAAATGACATTTTTGTATTTTCTAGGACTAATAGAGCACCAGTGTCAATTTTGCAGCAGTGAAGTGTCAGAAACTGGATTTAGCCTGACAGTCCATCAAAGTTCTGAAGACCCAATTCTTTCCTTATGTTGCTGAATGTAACTCATTTCAAAATAATAGGTGTACTATTGACACAGGATGATTCAAGTTCCCTTTCCCCTGCACCTTTTTTCAGCTGTTAAGCAATATTTCTAAGGCACAGTTATCAGCTTTATGTATCATCTTTCTGATACCTTAGCAGTATTACTGAAATGCTGCTTGTGAAATGCTGTAAGTGAAATTGGTTTAGGAAGAATGGTATGTGTATTGTGTTTCCATAATAATGACTTCTCTACCAAAGCTGGAGGAGAAATGTAGAATGTCCTAGTTTGGAGAAAAAAGGACAAAGTGATTTCAAGTATGATTTCAGGTGTGAATCCAACTGAGTTCAGTAGGAATATTCCCTAATAAAAATGATCATCATCATTGTCATCTAAGAAAGCAGTGGTTTGAATGTTGGACTATAATCCTGGAGACCAGAGTTTGATTCCCCAGTTGGCCATGGAAACCCACTGGATGACCTCAGCTGTGTCACACACTCTCAGCTCTGGAAAATCCCATGATAGGTTTACCTTAGGGTCACCACAAGTCAAGAATTACTTGAAGGCACATAAAACAACCATATAGATACATTGTATAGATTTAAAACTGTTAGGTGGTAATTTTAAGTTTGAAACACCAGTCATTTCATTTCTTTAACACTATCAAATACTTCGAGCCAGAAAGGCACCCTATGTAGGTAGCAGTGTGTCTTATGTTAGTTGCATCATGGCACCATCTGATGAGATAAAAAATATATTCTACATCATAGCTTTCCAAACTGTGTGTCGCAACATGTTAAGTGTGTTGGCTGCAGCGTGTAGGTGTGTTGTTGCTGCTGCCCCAGGCTGAGAAGGACCCTGCTGAGTGTGGCCGTTAGTTTGACCTCTGGTTTGCTAGTAATTACAGACACATAATACAAATTGTAATAACAAAATGTATGAGGACACAACATATCTCATGAAAACCTTTCATTCATGTTTTTAAAAATACATGCTTTATGCTTTATAATACATAAAACTAAATTACTGTGTTGTGAAATGATGCGTTCTAGGGAGTGTGTCATTCACATGAAAAGTTTGGAAAGCTCTGTTCTACATGTTTTTAAGGGTTTATAACAACTTACGCTATCATTGTGATTATAGGGTAAAAGCAACAACTTCTCTGTCTCTTCACGTATAGTTCACATGCACTTACATTTGTATAATTATGTAATATAATTGTTTACATTTTAATTTCTTATTTCATAACTTGGGTTTTTATAACTAGAATTGGTCTTTTTTTATTTCAGTTCTAGCAAATTAGCTGATAAAATATAACCAATCGCCCAATATTAGGTTTGTTCATTTTGTTGCTTTGACTAGTCAAACAACCAATCTTATTGCTTCATATAGCAAAAGCTGCTAATTAACTATTCCACTGGCGCTGTATATTCAGATTGACTTCAGTGAAGAAAAACCCCTGTTTAAAACCTATTAAAATAGTAGAATATCATAAGACATCTTTGGAAACCACAGCAGAGTGTGTGTGTGTGTGTCTAAGTCAGTCAACAATGGCTTTAAAAGTATGAAAGCCTTGAAAATCAAAAGATATTTTGATTTTATAACATGTGAATGAGTGCCAAATAGGCTTCCCAATATTGAGAGTATGCTAGAGGTTTCTGTCCCTTGTCAGAAGGGGACAAGTCACAAAAAGTCCCTCTTGCTGAGAATGCTTGCTTTTCCTTTTTATAGATTGTTATTAATTTAGGTCTCTAAAAGTAGTCTGAAAAGGGGCATAAATTGACCTTCCAGTGGACTGCCTTTTCTGTGGTTTTAGTTTTCTATTAAGGACTCTTCAGCTAGGACTGAATGAACCATGCAATGGTCAAGATCCAGTAGTGTATTTCTGTATACAGTAACAGAGGAATCAGCACTGTTTCTTCAACCCTCCATAATGCCAGAAACCAGATCCAAAACAGGCTTTTAGGCTGGATGGGGAACTGCAAAAGGCAGCGGGGGTGAGGTGGGGAGTGTATTACCTATTCTGGTAGAACAAACAAAATCCAGGAGAAGCACATCACTGGATCCTGACTAGTATATTGTTGTGGGATAATTTCTTTCTCACTATGCTTAAAGCACTGTATGTAGATCCATAAAAATAATTATTTTCTAGTCAATGAGACTAAATCCAACTTTCTGTAGAGATGGTACTTAATTGTAGTGTAAAGGCACCCTGTAGTGTAAAGGTGTACAAGTATGGATGGCACCCATGATATCAGTACATAAAACTCTAATTGTTTCATTTTCTATTAACTTGAATCAGCTTTACCTTCTTAAAAAAATGGTGACTCCTCTATTTTCTTGAAGTATATGAGTCATCTGTCTATATCTGTCTCTGTATCCATATATTGAAAAACCAACCAATCTCCCATGCATTCAAGCAGTGGGATCCCATTCTGTTACATGAAGGACAGAGAATTGCTGGCTGTGGTTAGCAGGAAAGAGGCTGCAGCCCTGTGTATACTCCTAAGGAAGTTCTTCTGGACTCAGCAGGACTTACCTCTGAGTAGACTGCACATTGAGTGGACACTTTGGTATGTTCTTTTAATGCTAAATGTGTGTACTTTAAAGGAAAGTATGCTTCCCTTTAGTCAAAAGACAGTCATCTGATTCACACACACATATCTTTGTCTTAGCTTCAGTAGTTTATTGATCATCTGGAAGGACTGGTCTTACTTTCAGTAACTCGGAGCAAGAGTTCAAATATTTTACATAAAGGTATAATCTCTCACTCTGTCTCTGTCTCTGGAGGAGAAGAAATTTTTCTCTTGTACTAGGAGAGCCCCAATCTCCTTTTTGCTTCTTTTAAACATACAGGAAAATCGGCATGAATAAAGTGATCCTATGAAATTGTATGCCAACAACAGCTTTTTAGGATTAATTTTGTAGGGGCCTATACTTCATGACTCTTCTGTCACAAACATCTGTCTTTATGTAGCTTATACCCTTTTCTCCATAGTGTTACTGGAAGCAATCATGAAGAATGGGAGTGCTGCCGGGAGCGGTGCATACTGCCGAAAGCCAGCAAGTAGTGGTGAGCAAAGTAAACCTAGTAATATGAAGGACAGCAGTGCATCTGCCACAGGCGAAAGTGGGAAGGCGTACACCAAAGATCAAGTAGAAGGAGTACAAAGGTATTGCTCTATAAACTGATAGCTTTTTTATCTACGGTTGGGCTTTGTGTATAGTACTGTCTAAGAAGTGTCCATTCCAATTTGACCTTTGTGTTTGATTATGTACTTAAGCATGTCATGTTTCTTGAGGACCTAACATGTACCTTGTTTAGGTTTTAGGTTGGGGGATAGTGCTGTTGCATACAATTGGAATGTTCTAATGCAAGTGCAGTTAACATATGAGTTGCATGTTTGTTTTTGCCACCTCCACCACCAGTGGCAGCAAGAGCGAAATGCCTTTAGCTTTAAGAGGTTTTAATGGACTAAGTGTGCAGCTGCTGTGTTAACAGAATGCTAGTATTATCAGTTGAAGTCTGATAAGACTTGGAATAGTTTGAAACAGAGTAAATGTGATGGCTAAGAAAATTCTGCCTATAAAGACAGTAGTGTCAAGTTGCTGAATTTTTCTCTACATGGAAGATGTTTAACTTAATTAGACTACACATGTCCTACTATAAAGTTATGGGTAAATATTTTCTGCTCTAGTTCTTCTGACTTCATATATGCATTGGTGACTTCTTGACCTCACATCTGCTTGCAACCAGCTCAGTAAATATTTATTTACAATGAGGTAATGACATCATAATCATTTCTTGGATGAGAAAAATACTTAATTGTGGACTGCCTTGGCCTTGTTCATTCCAAGTATCCCTTTGGAAATCTTTAACAGTTAAAGACAGATTGTCAAACACATAGTGGATTATCACCCTAGAATGTAAGAGGAAAGGATATGCATTATTAACAGCATGTAGTGAAATTCCTGAAGGTCACATTGGGCATGTGTGGGGGAATCTAAGGGCAATTTTTTGCCCTGTAGCAGGCTGTGCTGTGCTGAAAATCACAACTGAAAGAGATTTTTATGGAGAACTTCCTAATATGTTGTAGGGTGGGGATTGGATGTGATTTGTTGCTCTAGCAGAATTTCCGGGGAAAAAATTCACACCTGATGGGAGCAGGGGCTTTTGGAGGCTCTGGGCAAGGCATGGGGGCCTGCAACATATCCCTGAGGGCCACACACAGTTTACAGGCCACTCGGTTCCCACCTGTGCATTCTAAAAATTGGTGAATATCACCTAGTCATACACTTGGCTAGAAATATTTTATTTTATTGCTGTTTTTTCCAGCCCTTCCTCAGAGAGGCTTGAGCTATGTGAAGGTTATTCTTCATTCCTGCCCCATCTGCCCTTAACCTCAAAACTGCTGTATGAAGTAGATTTGGTTGAATGGTAGTGACTGTCACAGGTCAGCCAATCAGCTCCATGGCTTTGTGGGTATTTGAACCCACATCTCCCCAATTATGCACTCTAATCGCACCACCACACAGGTTTTCCTGTAATCTTTTTGATTCTAGGAAATAACTTTTTGTGTGCGTTTTAAATCTAGATTTTAGCACTTAGATTTGTGGGTGGAAGGATGCAATCTAAAATTCTAACAATTTTACTTCACTGACTCTCATCCTCTTTCAGCAGAGAAGTGTCAGAGCTATTTGCATTGTCCTTTGACTGTCTGTAGATCTTTGCTATGAACATCTCTGAATGAGAGCATTAAGAAATATCAGAGAACATTTTGGAACAGATCTCTAAGTGACTGGATTTTGCAGTTATTAAAAGTCTAATAATGTGTATTTATAGACAAAAATATAAACACTCTCTTAAAAATATTTTCTTTTGTTCAATATCCTATACTCAAGAGAATATACACATAAGCAGATTGTTGTAACCCTCCAACAATGTGTTGCTCAGTAACATTTTCGCTCAACTGGGAACGGTGCAAGATGCAATAACCCTTTAGTGATTGCATAAGTACTGAGTGATCATCCAAATACAGTAGGAGGAGCTGAGTAGAAGGCTGCTCATTTGGTTGAGCAATTAAAGTCTGGTAAGAAAAAATTCTTCTAAAAAAAGGTTGATGGATGTAGCTTTCTAGTAAGGAGCAATTAGCAATGGCTGCATAGAAGAGAAATGGAGAACCATCTTCTTATAATGCTGATGTTGCAGGAATGTGTGTGATTGCATTTAAATTCCTGATGTGAAATGATTTCTATCTGCCAACAGAAGGCTTCTGTCAATAGAATGGGATACCGTATGATTTTTATTCATTCCCTCATACAGATCCTCACCTCAGATCTGTTCTGGGGGCAGATTGTGTGTGTGTAGGAGTAGGAGCTCAGGGAAGAAGTGGGCCGGGATTGGTGAAATAGATACTCTGCCTGTTTTGATGATGGAAACTTTCTGTTGGTAGAGGGGATAAATGGGATTCTTTACCTTAAGCAACAACAGCATGGTGCTTCACTGGTTCTTAGCTCTTGATGCAAGGAAGAAGTTCATTATCACTTGTCAGTCACATACATGGATTCTGATCCTTCATAGAACCCTCACTTCAGAACTTTTCAGAGCTTAGAATTTGGGCAGTATCATGCTAAAATGGGCTATTGTTTAGTTTTGCTTCGCCGCCCAACAATGGCATGTGGGTAGGATCTCTGAAATGAAAATTTCCTGCTACTTGTACCTTGTTCTTGTGTCTCTTCTCTACTTGGTCCAAGCGCATGGCTTACTTATAATTTATGTTTTCTTCTGCAACTTTAACTCTTCTTCCGAGAGGGAACTAAGGTGGAAAAGTTACTTTCCTGGTTTATAGTTCCCAGAATCTTTCAGCTAGTGTTGCTAATGAGAGCTGGTCAAAGTTGTTGTCCAAAGAAGTAGCTTCACTGAGTTTTGGTTAGGAGTCCACTTTCCTTTATGAAGAAGAATAGCACCATGAATCTTTTAGACTTTCAGGTGCCATAGGACTTCTTGCTGATTTGGTTAAAAAAAAAATCAGATTTCTTTTCAGATGTTTCTATATTGTTTTTGAATATGTTAAAAGCTGCCTTGAGTTCCATTATGGGGGGGGGGAAGGTGGGACATAAATGAATACAATAATGTTATGAACTTATTGTAAACTTTTTTAACCTTACAGATTGTCTAACAGAAGTTTTGTAAATATTACAAAAGTATAATGATGTCTGTCTGTAATATATGACATTCATTCATGTAGGCAGCACTTCATATAAATCATTTGCTTCTTAGTACACACATATATTTCAAAGTAATTTTCTTTTCTATATGAGAATCCTACAATTTAATTTTTTGCTACTAGGAAACCTATTTGCAGTTAGGTTAGGGATTCCTTCAAAAGATCTGAAAGTTTTTCAGAAGATAATGCTATAGATGGCTGCCAGTTGTTATGGCTATATATTACCTCCTGTACCAGAGGCAGTATGTCTATGAATACCAGTTGTTGGGTGTCCCTAGCAAGTACTATTGTATTCAAGCACAGCTTAGAAGCTTCCAGTAGGTATCTGATTGCCCACTGTGGGATTGCATTCTGGAGAAGATCTTTGATCTGATCCAACGTACATCTCAATGAGTCTCTCAATAAATTGTAAATAAAGAACAATTTCATGGGTGAGCCAAAAGGGAGTTGATTTATACTGCCTTTGCAATAACAAGTAATTTTTGATTGTGGGAGAAAAGATGAGAACTTTGCTTATGAACAGCCATCATTTTTCTGCTCAGTTCAGTTGTGCTGTCTGTTCCAGGATCCTTTTCCTAGTCTCTAGTTACATTACTGCCCGGATACTACTTTTGCTATAACAGAGCTAAGGATCAAAATGCTGCGTATGCTCATGTTTCAAGCTAACTTTAATACTTGTTGCAAAACAGGAGTCGAGAAACTCCTGCTGATAAAAAGAAATAAAAACTCCTGCTTGCTTTAGACTTCATGCCTGCTTCACGTAGCAAGTAACAAAACACTGCTGAGGTCATACTAGCAGATTGACTACGTTTATTAGTAAAAAAGAATTTCAAAACAGCTTAAGTTACAGAAGCAAAATCTATTCTGCCGAACATCATGGCAGATCAGCAACAGAGTGCAAAGAGAAAAGAACAGAGAGACTTTTACACAAGGCATGGGGTTTATATGATATGCAGTAAACATGCTTTAGGCACCTTCACCTCACGACAACAAGCGTGAATAACAAGTTCATAGCCATAACATGTCATGTAGCAAAAACACATATGATGGCGCAGCTGTGTGCCAGTTCCGGACAAGCTGATAACGCTGAGGAAAAGTTTCCCATGGAACTGGCTAGCCATAACAACAAGTTTGTAACAGTTTGCGTTCTCACACACACACACACAAGAGCTGTGAGAAATTTGTGGAGCAAGGAGTCCATTATGCATCCACATAATGCAACAATACTAAAGGTACATCACGTATTTTGGGGATTCTTAAGTTTCACTATTTTTACAAGAAATTAAATTGTCAGCACAAAGATAGGCTTTTATGTATGTGCTTTAAACATTCAGTTATTGATGTGTGTGTATACAGAAATAAAAAGAGGGAGAGAGCGGGAGAGATGGGTAGATAGGCAAGCCAGCCTTTTTCTTTAATGCTCCATTCAAATAAATTCAAGTCTTAAATGAGCACAGGGGCATAACTCAGTTAGCAAAGCCTCTGGGAAAGAAGCTCCTTTTTACAATGTCTTTTTGTGCCTACCCAGCATTGCCCCTTTTTCTACTCATCCTTTGATTAGCTGGATTTTTTTTTCTTCACAGCATTAACATTGGGAGGGTGGTGAAAAAGGCCTGGAGAAGCAGAGACTTTTGGTGTTGGCTTGCAGCAGCATCTCTGCAGTAAACAGTACAGGAAAGCTTGAGCTGGGAGAAAATGTCCTAATTTTGCAATTCTGCTGTAGGCATGTGTGGATGCCTTCTGCAGGCCAGGTAAATAGCAGCGGCCCCAAAAATCCCTTAGTGAGCATGCATGAACAGCAAAAGAGAGAGAAGGAGGAAGCAGATAGTCTGTCTCATTAGCTCCCCTGAGCATGTAAGATATAAATATAGGCAGTTCAGTAAATTTGGCAACCAAACTGGAAATCATAAGAAAGGTAGATGCTGGTGAAAGGAGAAAAAAATAATCCCTGGATGCATTTTGGAGAAAACTTTTAAACGGTCTCCAGAAGATTCATGACGTTTTTGTTTAGTTAGGCAACACTGACTAGATCTGATTGTTAAATTTCTCATGTGTACGTTATTAGTTTTGGATAAAAAAGTTTGCTGAAACAGATTGAACTGATATTCTTTTTTATGGTAGAGGGACCTATCTCTGTTCTTTCCATGTCTGCCTCTGATACCAAATTTTCTGTTAAAGAAGTAATGCCTAGAGACACACCTACTTTGTTAGCTGCAGTATGCCAGGATTGTATCAACTGTCACTTGATTGCATTTAGTAGCAAATAATTTTTGTAGGAGTTCTGCTGAAATGAGAAAATTACTCTTCAGATGCACACATACACACACACTTTTATGTGCAGTTGTATGATAAAGTAAGCATAAAGACTGAGTGTACATCTTATTTGTAGAAGAAGTATAAGATGAAACTAATTTTATAATCTTGGAAATCATAAAAAATGAACTGTCAGTTGTGTTCCAAGGCTTAGTTGCGTTTTTATACCTAAGCTTTGTATGTGAACAATGACCTCTTGCTCTCCTGCAGTATAAAGAAATGTAAAAATTACTATGAAGTCCTTGGAGTGTCCAAAGATGCCAGTGAAGAAGACTTGAAGAAAGCTTATCGAAAGCTTGCTCTGAAGTTCCACCCAGACAAAAATCATGCACCTGGAGCAACAGAAGCTTTCAAAAGTAATATTTTTAGAATTCACTTTTATAGTTGAGAGAAAAGTCAGGGCAGAAGTGGCTCATCTTTTACTCAAGTAGTTGTGTTAATGCATTATCCTTGTAACAGTGGGTTTGATTCAGAGGTGCCCTACTGCATACTGATGGTGCTTCTGCTTTCAAAGAGCTGTATTGTACCTTGTGGTGGGCAAATTGCAGCCCTTCAGATGTTGTTGTGGATGATAGTTGCAGTTCTACAACATCTGGAGGAGTGCAGGTTGCCCTCTGTTGCATTAGAACATATGTGAGGGGGGGAACTAAGTCCAACTATGTTCTACCACTTGTGCTGACAGAAACATGAGAACTCCTGTAAAAACCTGTCTGTTCTAGCATCACACAACCTTTTCCAGCAGCACTTGCATAATAATTCTCATGGCTGTTTTGCTTCTGGTCTTGATCATTTGGTTGCAGCCCACTGTAGTCAGAGCCTTGCAAGTAAGGTGGTACGCTGTGATCTGAAACAACAAAACGTAAGCTAATATACCAATCTTTGAGGCAGGGGGGAATCTGTAGGAAAGAAGCTATATCATTGCTTATATGGTGGTATCAATATTTTAATGCCTTTTACAAACATAGGCTGGATTGGATTGGATTTTGATTGGATTGGATTGATTCAAATTTATTCATATCTCAAAATTTTCACAAAGTGAGACCCCAATTGGCAATGGTGTAGTTAGTTTACATGCCCAGGAAACTGGTAAATTATGTTTCATTTTGGAAGCAAGAATGTGGAAGTGGCTGTAAGTAGATGGAGAGTGCTTTTCCACCAAGTGAGTGCTGCATGCTATCACCACTGAAAGGAGACAGAAAGATGGCAAAGGGTTGAGACTGTAGATTGTTGTTACATAGAATTCAGAGTTCATTGTACATCTTACTCTTAAAATTAAATGTTGTCCTGACTTCTGTGGTACTGAGTGTAGCAAGTATCTATTTGCATAACACTTTTTCCAAAGAAATCTGCTCAAGGTTTTTTCCTCTTCTGAAGCAGCATCCCTTTTCATTCTATTCTGTTTTGTTTGTTGCTTAAACAGCCCCTGAGAATAAAACTAATGGAGTTGGTGCAAAAGTTCAGGGCTGTTTTTCCTTCTCCTTACTATCTGGTGTGGAATGTAGGATTCAGAAAGAGAAACTAGTGGCAAGTGGCACTGTAGAGAGAAGAAAGCAAGGATTTAATAACAGAGGAAAGTAACACAGAAGTTTGAAATTGCCTGCTCTATCAGTCTGTTTGAGAAACAAAACTTCCCTGTTCTTTAAAAAAAATAAAAATAAAACTACCTGTAGTTGAAATGAAGTGACACAGGAGCTTCTAGATTGGGAGGTATTTAGAGGAATGTATTCTCAGGGTGAAGGGTGGGGACTGAAAAGTTCTTGAATAACCTCTGCTGAGTTCAAGGAAGAAGAGAGCAAAAGAGAGTGTATAGTGGACGCATTTTTCTCTGTTAATTGAAGAGAAAGAATTTAGAAATGGTGCACATCTCCCTCTCTCTTAGCCCACCAATTTGACCTGCAGTCTTCCCTGGAAGGGAGTGGAGGGGTAAAAGCCTTCTCTAATGCTATTCAGAAATTGAGAACACAGACTTTGTCCCAAAATGGTACTGGTTTTTCAGGCAGCCAAATTTAGCTGTCTTTTCCCCTTCTTGGACCACCTTGGTTGCTGGAATCTGAGGCCGTTTCCACATGACAGCCTGTGCCACTTTGGGGACAGGATGGCAATGGTTGGCTAGTTGTGCTTCCATACATTGTCATCACCCACCTGCTGCCATCCTGTCCCCAACTGTTGCACTCACATGGTATTCATAAATGGAAAAAAATCTGTTTTGCCCCCAAGATTACATGGCACTCCCATGCTTGCCATTATGCAGAACAGCAGGGGAAACACGATGGTGATGCTTCCTTCCATAGCACAACATAGGAAAGTGCTCAGCTGTGCTGCGGAAGGAAGAGGTGGGGCCATCACACTCCCTTCCACAGGGAGCTGGTGAGAAGTGGAGGAGAGCATTCCTGTCGCGCTCCCTTCCCTGCTGGGACTGCCGCAGGATGATACACAAGGAGGTCGTCGTGCAGAAATGACCTATGATGGAGACAGATTTGGATTGTGTGTGTTTAAGGAGATGCTGGACTTATTACTGAGTATCCTTTGCAGCATGATACCTGTTGATCTTGTTACCTTGGGGATATATCTATTTATGTTCCCAGCTGTTTTCAAAGGGAAGGTATGGAAGACAAGATGTGATTATTTTTAAACAATGTAGCACATAGTAGCCTCCATAAATTTTAATACCATACCTATGTCTATGTGTAGTGTGGAATGTTCAGTGCAGTTCAAACAATCTGGTTGAGGGGCTCACTTATGAACCAATGCAGTGCAACTTACCATTCATTTGCTGCTTCTACATATGTTTAAATGACTTTTTTAACTCTTCCCCTGCTTTCTTGTATTTTGCTTTTCAGAGATTGGAAACGCTTATGCTGTTTTAAGCAATCCAGAAAAAAGAAAGCAGTATGACTTCACAGGTGGTGAAGAGCCATGCAGTCATCCTGGCAATGGTAGATTTAACTTCCACAGGGGCTGTGAGGCAGATATCACTCCAGAGGACCTTTTCAACATGTTCTTTGGAGGGGCATTTCCAACAGGTAGTTTTTCCACAGAAACAAGTGTGACTGCCATTTAATGCCACATCTCTCCTCCTGCCATTCTATTCTTTTTAGCACCTAGTCTGCTTGCCATTCAGTAAACATTGTAGTTATAATTGCTTGCTACCATTAGATGATAATGAGAGGGTTCCCATAGGACAAGAATATAAGTGCCAGGATTTATTTAATGTGGTCTGATATGTTGTTTGGAATTTAGTCAGCCTTTCCCAGATCTGAAGAAGACGTTTGTGAAACCTGAAAACTTATCGATCCACCAACTTCTAAGCTCTAGTAAAAGATACACCCCTAAAAGGCCAGATCTTGCATACTTTTCTTGAAAGAGCAAAAGGATGTTTGTCCTGTTTTGTATTGCACATTACACTGTGATGTTGCTGCCATATGAGCATTGTGAAGCCTCTTTCTTTCATTGTATCAGTGTTTTTTTTAAATCCCCTTTTCAGTATGGTCTTTTTGATAATGCTTCCTCTGTAGGTAGCGTGCATTCCTTTTCCAATGGACGGTCTGGATACAGTCATCATAATCAGCATCGTCACAGTGGACATGAAAGAGAAGAGGAGAGGGGTGATGTATGTTTGTCTTCACTGGACTGAGTCTTATCTTTTCTGGGATGTTGTTCTTTGGGGTAAAATTAAATAGCAGTACATTGGGCAGCTCGATTAAATCAGTCAATGCCTGCATAATAAAGGCAGAAGAAGTTTGAAATCTTAATACTACTATAGCTTATATTTCAAATACTAATGGGAAAATCATATGCATGCTCACTCATTTGGAAAAAAGATTAGTGGCTTATTCTTTATAATATTCTCAGGTCATTTTGTTTTCTTAGTTGTTTGTACACTAGAAACAACAGGATAACTAGATTGTTCAGGGCATCCACTGAGGAGAGAATCATAGAATCATAGAGTTGGAAGAGACCCCAGGGGCCATTGAGTCCAACCCCCTGCTATGCAGGAACATCCATCAAAGCATTCTCAACAGATGGCCATCCAGCCTTTGCTTAAAAACCTCCACAGAAGTAGACTATACCACACTCCAAGGCAGCATATTCCACTGCCGGACAGCTCTAACCATCAGGAAATTCTTCCTGAGGTTCAAGTGGAATCTCCTTTCCTGCAGCTTGACTCCATTGCGCCTTGTCCTAATCTCTGGAGCAGCAGCAATGGGTTTAATAACAGGATAGGAGATGAAGGGTACAGATAAGGAACCAAACTTGCACTGCAAAAAGCGAAAATCATCAGTAAAACCAACTTAGGGTTGAGGGTTGCACAGATTCTTTCAGGTTATAGTTAGGTAGGATTTGAATTCAAATAGTTTTTGCCTAAGGGCACAGCAGGATGACAGCAGAGTTATCTTTCTTTCAACTGAAAAACAAAACAAAAAAACACCTGACAATAATATTTTGTCCAACTGTTTCATTTTCCAGGGTGGCTTCTCTATGTTCATTCAGCTAATGCCAATTATTGTGCTGATCCTTGTTTCTTTGCTGAGCCAGCTGATGGTGTCTAATCCTCCTTATTCCTTGTATCCAAGAGCGTAAGTAGTGATAGTTGTATACAGAATATGGTCATTTTAAATACTTCTGCTGATTTTTTTCAGTGCTTGTGTTGTGCAAAGGTGTCTTTCTTGTGTGCACCAAGTCATAGTTAATATAATTGACTCTGTTGTCCAGGTTTGTGAACAGTAAAGAATTCAGAAGAGACACATTCTTTGTCATCCATTGTTTTATCCATTCTCTTCTAAATATCAGTCCAAATAGAAATTCAGTAACTATGAATGATAGCTTATTATGGATCTGCACTGGCTTTGTAAGAGTCGTCCTGGGGTTTGCTCAATGTACCTGCCTTCTCATCCTTTCTTTTGGTAAATCCCAGCAACTGCCCGCCCCCAGCTGCTGTTACAGGAGGTTGTTTCTGTTGAAAGTTCATTTCAAGGTTTGTTCTTTCCTGTGTAAGCGATTGTACTGTTTGAATGAGATAGCCATTAGGAAAGAAGACTGAAATTAATTCATTTAGTTGTGGTTCACTTCCTAACATTATAGTTTATAGAAAAATGGCACTACAACTTTGTAAATAAAGCAAACATGTCAGGCTCCAAAACAAAATCTAGCAGTTTGAAATGGAGTCCAGGCCTCTCCATTCTATGCCTTCAACAGTTCTTTGCTTTTTTAACCCCAGCAGTTGTTTAGTATTCTGTGCACAGTGACAAAATTCATTCCTCAGTTTGGTGGGTTTTTTAAAAATCTCTTGGGTTTCCCCACTTCATTTTGAGAGGTTTATGGGGACGTATTTTTGCCCAGTCCCAGCTACATTAATATGTTAGATATGTCCACTCGTTTCTTTGGGGAGCTCTTACACTTCTGGGACATTTTAAAATAGCTTTCTCAGTGTCTATGCAGAAATTACTTGTACAGACAAGGAAGAGGATCATTCTATCCTATTGATATCTGTGTGCTTTTCCCCATTTCTAGTGACTCCATTTCACTTGGTTGTCAGCCTTCTTTTTGTTGTTCCTGTGGGTGGTGGGCCAGCTGAATCAGCTAGTGTTCCATTCCACTTGAGTCTTAATGTGTCTGATTTAGGGGTTGTCTCCTTTAAAGACGTTTTTCCCCTGAGGATATTTTGTTTATGTGTATATGCAAACCTTACTGTTACCTTGAGTTACCTTGAGTTTGCCAATACCTGCTAGCTTGTCCTGAAGGCATGGAATAAGTTAATATTGCAGCTGTGGATTATTGGATTTCTAAGAGCAATTAATCAACTTGGTTGTTTCCATTATCAGATGATTTGCTACCACCAAAGCTTCATTCAGAAAATTAAACTGCAAAGTATTTACCACTACTATAGTCTGTACCTATCCTTTTTTTCTGTGAATAACAATGAATTTTCCTTTTTTTCCTTCAGGATATTTAATGTGGGCTGTCCTAATGAACAGAAGCAGTATAGCCTAGGATTTATGGAAAATCAAACACCAAGGCTACAATAAGGAGTCTGTTAGCTTTTGAGGTGGTTTGAGAAGTAGCTGCTTCAGTTTTGTAGTTCTCTCTTGGTTGTTAACATTGCTGGTGCCTGCTGTCATTTCCTTCTCAGGCTTAAGAAAGTGCAGTAGCAGGTAGTCTATCTGTCCCAAAGCTGGTATACTCCATATATGTTGGATTCCAACTTCTATCACCCTCCATATAGCATGGAAGTTGTAATGTCACACATCTGGAGGGCACCTGCAGATAGGACAGCTGGTACAGAGAGTTAGACTTGGGAGCTTGGCGAACATGGGCCAAACGAATCTCTCCCTCTGTCCAACCTATGTGAGGATTGTTAATAGAATAAAATGGGGCTGTGTATTTTACACTTCCCTAAGCTCTTTTGAGAAAGTATGGGGTAAAAATATATTCAATACAAAATACAGATTATGAGTAAACATTTTTTTCACAAAGATATCAGTGCTTCCTGTACCAAAGGAAACTGGCTCTTTGGATTAGTTACATTATTTATAGATGCCTTCAAAGGTATGTGCAAAGAGATCTGGGGACACTTTCTGGGTGTAAGATGTGTATAAAGAACTTTTTACAGTAACTTTTTATTCACATTGCAAGAGATTTTAAATCTTTTTGTTTCATGTTCCTTTTTTAACTGACTGCTGAGTTTGCAGTATTTACACAAGCTAATAATTATCATGGGGTCTTTTTACAGGGGTTCAGGACAGACCATTGAGATGAAGACAGAAAACTTGCACATTCCCTATTATGTCAACAAAGACTTTAAAAATGAATATAAAGGTGCAAATTTGCAGAAGGTAGAAAAGAGCGTGGAAGAGGACTATGTCTCAAACATCCGAAATAACTGTTGGAAAGAGAGACAACAGAGTAAGTTGAACTTTCATTTGACATTTAATATTTTCCAGATAGAAGCATAATGCTAAAATATCGTATTACTTTAGATATTAGGAGATACTATCTTGAATCCTAAGAAGAGTTAACTTAAGGAACTACAGCCACGTGTGTTGTGTGAGAGGCCTGTCACCTCCCCCACCAGTCTCACACTTTTATCATGTAGTAGATATATTGAGAGCTGGCAGAACCAGTAATTGTGTGACATCTAAGCTTGGGTATGACAACAGGGGATGATCTTAGGCAAGTTATTGTGCTCTCAGTTTCCTCCACTTTCCAAAATGGGGATATAACACTGACCTGCCTTATAGAATTGTTGTAAGGATCATTTATACAGTGTTTTGAATCCTTGAAATAAGATAATAGAGTTGCGTGGGGGGATGTTCTGTTTACAAAAGTAGAAATGAAGCATAGAGTTGTTGTGACTCCTTCCCTCTGTGCAAAATGGAAGACATATTAGACTGGTTCAGTTGAACTGGGGAGAAAAAATACTTGCCACATTAAAATTCAAAACACACAAAAAAGATCACACAACAGAACAGGAGCAATGGAGATCTGAACACCTGCATTACTTTCTAAAACATTATTTTCAGATACAGTTAGAAACACTGTTACACCCTGCTCCTGCCAGCTCATTCAATTTACACAGTTACCTATTACAGTCATACAAATAAGATGAATTCAATCTGTCATGTTTATATCAGGTCCAGATACTGCTCACAGATCTGCTTTCTCAATTGTGGACTACTTTATCAGTAGGTACTATTCCAGACACCTACATTATTGATTTATATTATACTACAGGTGTGCAGAGCACCATCCGGTCCTGTTTGTTAGACAACTTGTGAGGTTTATGTTTCAAAAATGCAGATCAAAATGTTTGGCCAACAAGTGCCAACTACATGACACATGTCATTCTTGCCTTACTATCTGTCAGGTAAAAGATAACCAGTTGGGTTCAGGATTTAGTAAATTCCTTGCTAAGAAAGGCAGGGTTGCAGCTTCTTTAAAGGAGGCAGTAGTGCAACCAGTTCTTATGGCCACTAACTTGACATTCCTTTCCTAAGCAAGATATTTGATTGGTAGAACAACTTGAAGTACTCTTGGCTGCAGCTGATTTTCTAAATATGCATTTTGCTCATTTAGGCTTTGTTTTGGTTCTATGGCCTTTGCAGGTAGATAAACAAGTAGACATAAGGCCGTCTTGATTAGCCTAGATTTTTCAGAGACTTTCATTACCATTAAGCATGCTAACCTTCTGGAGAGATTGTGTGAACTAGATGGGGACATCACTGCTATTTTGTAGTTTCACTCATACCAGGACAGCACTCTTCAGATGATACAGGGTCTAAATTATTTTAATTTAGTGTTGGCATAATACAGAAGAATTAGATGACAGCACTCAACTTTTGCCGAGTCTTTCTCACATTTGTTTCTTGTTTTTATAGAAACAGATTTACTGTATGCTGCAAAAGTATACCGGGATGAACGACTTCGAAGGAAAGCAGAAGCCATCTCTATGGATAACTGCAAAGAACTAGAACGGTTGACCAGTATCTATCGAGGAGGATGAGCTATATTTTGGCCCATACTGAACTGAAGTACACAATCTCTGTATGTTTAAAAAGAAAAAAAAAATCTGTAAACTGAGAAAACACTGTTCTGTTATGACAGCTAAAAAACAGGGATGTAAAACTACTGTGTAGCTGTTTCCAAACACCTTATCCTGAAGTTCCAATATTATTTAATAGCCTCTTTACTTAGTCTGAAATATACAACAAGGTTTGTTTACATCATTGAATTGTCCTTTAAATTTTACTCCCAATGCTTCTGTGAATTCTACAAGAAGCAGCTAAGATTGGCTAGCTACACTTGTAGAAATGTAAACATAGTGGTTTTCCTTCTAAAATACTTGCCATGTAAATATGTGTGGGAAAAGAATACTAGCGTGTATATAAAAATGTTAAGGAAATCTCAAAGGTGTATTTAGAGTCATTAAAACTTTTAATCTCATGGATGGAATAAATGATATGACTACATCATTCTTTATTCAGATATCAAGTGAGTGGAACTGAAAGAAAAAAGTAAATATTTTGCATAAAATCCTAGCTGGAAGGAACTTAACATCTTTTTTTTAATAGGTCATGTTGATTTGTAATTAAAATGCTTGATTAAAGCAGTTTGCTGCCACAGTATCAGCATTCCTGTTGCAGTTTTAATGCTTCATATCTAAGCAATGACAGTGCAGAAATCCATACCAGGCTATTTGTTGCTGAGTGAAACAGTCACCTCAAAAGAAAAATGTGCAAACATTTCATTTAAGTGCTGAGTGCTTATAGCATTCTACTCTTCTGGTACTCTAAAAAGAAAAACTAGCATAACAAAGCCAGTGCTGCTGCTGCTGCTGTATCCATATCCACCCTTTTAAACACTTGAGTCACAAATTCTTTCGACTTGGAAGACATGGAATTTCCTGAGTTGTATTGTGAATCCACAAGCAGCTTTGATATACATTGGTGTTTAAAAATAACTGTTTGGTAGCCTAGCATTTTTGTTAACATGTACCTCTGCTTTTTCTGGACATCAAACTTATTAAGAAAAGTTGTTCCTGAACTTCAGCCTTGTGCCTTTGAACCATTTTGCTGATTCTCAGGTTGTTTCCAATTGCTGCTATCAGTTGTACCAGGGCTGTCGTGTTTGCCCAGTGATACTAATGAAGACACAGAGAAGGTATTTTAGTTCAAATGTGTGCAGGATAGATTTTTATAAAGAGGATTGAGTAGCACTAAAGTAATAGAAGTGATTAGATTTTGAGGAATCATGCAGGAAACATGCATGCAGTCACTTCTGCTGGTGTAAATGCAATGTGCAGTTTTTGAGAAATGGTAAACACAGTGGAGCTAGTGCCTGAGAAATGAGGACTTCAGCAAATGTTTGCCACAAAAAATGCTTTTTATTTTTCCATGATTTGCTGTAAGGGCAGCAAGTGTGATTTATCTTGGAAAACTGGAGAAATTTGCAGAATTATTTCAACTTCTATCACCATAATTTCTAATTGAGATAACAGTAACGTACCAATTTTTTTCCTGCAGTAAAGGAACCCAGTGTTGTCTAATTCGTATAGGTGAGTTTTTAAAAAAATAGATCAAATGTTTCTAAAGGGGTTCTTAAATCCATTATCCCTGATTCATAGGATTACTTGAATACAGTTTTTATGGCTTACTGTGGGACAAAAATTCTGCAAACAAATGAAGGCCTTTCCATGGCTAACTATCTGGAAGTCTACAGTATGATTTCAGAGCTGCTGTTCCAAATTATGTTTGTTTTTGTATAAACTTTTTATAACATGTATCTGAAATGTGTTACAGATGAAAAAGAATCCCAGAACAGGATGGCTGTGACTAATATCAGTTGGAGAAAGAATGTTTAAAAATAACAGCTTCAGTAACTAAGCAGAGTAATACCTGAGCAATACCTGAGAACATGTATATATGAGATTCTGTCAGGACCACCCCCTACTTCTACAGCAAAGCAGGTTTCCTGTGCTCTGCACCACTCAACAGATAAGATTTAAACCCCATATATTTAGTTTATTTTGTAGATTATACAGTCTGTGTAAATTTCCAAAATTAATTTTAAAATTAAATCATATTTACTTAATGTTACATGCAGCATCATATGTAAGAGTTGCCTCTTCTTAATTTGCTTTCTCTTTACACTAGGCAATGGGAATCCTGTGAACCTTATGGGGTCTCCAGGGCCTTCTTTGCAATCCCCTTCCATACCCCATACCCCAAAATTGGTAGAATATATTAGTATTTTTACTCCTGTAAGCATGCACAAGCTAATGGTTTTGCTTGTTCCTCCCACCCCACTCCCAAATGGAGGTTTTCAAAATTGAAGTGGGAATTGTAGCCACTTCCAGTTTGGTTTGTACAATGGTTTGTGTCTGTTTTTTGGTGCAGTACACCCCACAGTAGATTTAGGGGTTAAAATTCAACCACTCATTTAACTTATTTAACTTGGATTTGAAATATACTAATATGGACAGCATTTGTGATTTAAAGATGATCCTATAATTAGCTCCAAGTAAACATGTACTGTTCAGTGCTTCCCACCAAATATGTATGTCAAAAGTGGGCAATTTTGTTTCCCAGGGACCTGCCACAGGTCACAAGTCCTCAAAATGCTTGCAAAAAGAAAAGAAAAAGGAGGGGTCCAGGAGGGATTTGGGAGCCATCCTTTCCTCATTTATGTAACACTAAATAGTTTCACAGGAAGCCCACATCTACAAAGGACCTTTTCTACAGTGGGGTGGGATTTTCTGAAAATGTTACAGCTTCGTTGTTTTAATGGACCTGCTTGCAAACCTGGCCATTTATTGTCTGAGGAATAAGTTTCCCAGAGTGGCCTTTTGTGAATCAACAAAACCATCTTCCAGCAATTATTAGCCTTTCAAGAAACAGCTTGTTGGAGTATTTTGCCCAATAAGAATTGTTAGTGGGAAACACATCATTATGCAATACTACCAAGGAAAAGCATGAACAGTTTGTCTTTAATGTTTACGTCTCCCATAGTTTCAAGTGTGTTATTTGTGATGACAAGCTAATGGCTTCCCTTAGCAAAGTATAACGTCCATTTACACTACAAGTCCTAAGGACTGTGATCCAATCTCTTGCTTTTATTCTTACTTGAACATAGCTGTAAGAATTTGAACATGATTGCAATAGTGTTGCTGGGAGGTGGGTGGCATGAAAGCCATTTCTCTCACTCTAAATCCATTCGTGTACAATCTATTAGCAAGCAAATGTGGAACATCTTTTAAGTCAGGGTGGGCAACTGGAGACCTTACGAATAAGGAACTGCAAATTGTAGCCCAACAACAGTGAGATGGCTACAAGTTGCTAACTCCTGTTGTTGGGAAATGCAAAAATGTTGGCTAGTTCAGTCACGGTTAGATTGCTTTGATGAATTCAACAAATTGAATTCACCCCCTCCATACTTATTGTTCAGTTTAAAACCAAGTTAAGCACTGAGTCATTCATGAAGCCCATTTTAGGAGAGCCTAGGCTTAAAAACTTTTGCACTGGTTTAAATCAGAGGTGGGCAAAGTATGGGCCCCAAGGACCACTTTTGTGGCCTCCAGGACCTCCCAAGTGGTCAATATATTTTTTCTCTCCAAAATGTCCTATATGAGCTGTGAAGAGCATTTCCACCAGCTTTGGAGGCTTCCTCGGTCCCCCATAGGTTTAAAAAAAATTTAAATTGAAAAGTTTTTGTTGCACAATCCCCTCTGAGGGCGTGGGAGGCATTTCTACCATGCTTTGATGCAAGAGGGCTTTTTTGAAACAGGAAGTTACTTCTGTTCACTTCTTGTTAAGAAAAGGGGCTCTCCTGAACCAAAAATGTCCCAGAAAGGCCAAAAACCATGGTGAAAATGCCCCCCATCTCTCCTCAAAGGTACTAGGGGATTTTTTAAAAATTGATTGATCGATCGATTAATTGCAGGGGTTGGAGTGGCCCTCCAAGATCTCCTGAGGGGCTATTGTGGGTCCCTGGCATTCCACAGTTGCTCACCCTCAGTTTACATGGTTCATGGGCCAAACAGGCGCTCACTTAATTTGCCTTCTGAGTTGCCTAAGATAACCCCTTACAGCAAGTGAAGTTTTCTGTGGTTTTTTTGTTTTTGGTTATGAACAGTCACTCGAATTCACTGCAGCTTGTCTTGTCTGTAAATAAGCCAGGTATACATCCTGGTACTCTCAGCTTCAGCTACTGTGCTTATAGGCCTAGCAGCAGAGCTGGAGGCCTATAGCTGAGTTTGTACACTTTACTGTTGCTGTGTTCCCAATCCTTTCCTACAACAGAGATCTGATTTTACATCCATCAATCATTCAGTTAATGGCAGCATCTTAATTTCCATTATTTAAAACTAAGTAGGTTTGAAAGGTTTGGAAATACAGTTCTCCCTCTACATTCGTGGGTTTGACATTCACAAATTTGATTATTCGTGAAGCACATGCCCCCCCTTTTCCTCCTCCCATTTCCCTGGCATTCCTCACCCCAGGCTTGCCAAGCTTGTATTTAAAACGGACTTTTTTTCTTTTTGGGCGAGTAAAGCTGCCTCCCACTACTGAAGATGTGTCCTCTCTCCCATGTGACTGCACTTTCTGCTGTGTAATGGCTGCTGATTGGTCAAGTTGTCTCTGCTCTTACCCCTGCCTTTTCAAGATGGCCACCAGAAGTAACTAGAAGAGAAAAACTGCTCTTCTCCCTTTGAGGAGAAAGTACCCATAAGTTCTTCACTGTCTTTTTTCTCTCCCCCCCCCACGTTGGGGCCAGAAGCAAAGGATTGGGGGCCATTCTGGAGGGGGATCATCAATTTTTCCACTTTTGCAAGAGTTCTGTGCCCCTAACCCTCACAAATGTGAAGGGGCTACTGTAGTTTACCATACCACAGTTGGGAGAATATTGTATGTATTCCTTAGAATTGTTTATGAGACTATGTTCTTTTTTTCCTGACTTGTATAATTCTTGCCCTGTCTCCAAATTGGACAGTGACTCATCTTGTATCTGGCTTTACGTTTTACTTTATTTTTGGTATTCTGTCCCTGATGCTTCTTCCTCTATTCCCAAATAATGCTGTCCTCTCTCCCCTACCATCCTCAAAAAAGTAGAGTTGGCATTCAGTGATTCAATTTGAATTTCTTAATTTTAGAAACACTTGAAGGTGGGAGAAATAGTGGCAGAGAGGCTGGGAGTGTCTGTTTCGGCTCTTTAAACTTGTCTTTTATGCTCCCAAAGATAAGGACTTTAAAACTTGAAGTTTGAAGAATGAAGCAGTAGAAAAGCTTCCTATGTAAAATAACTCCCTAAGGCATTGAAACACTTGAAAACATATCACCAGAATACCGTTTTCCATTTTCAGAGCTTCTTTTTGAAAATCAACATGATGGCAAACCACAGCTAGCAGTTAACTGCACTGTCATAATCCACAAGGTACATTAATAAGCAAAAACGGACTAGTTCTTTCTGGGATTAAAAAGAAACAGATCAAAGAATTTAGCACTTTCTAACTTCTAACTTTTGGTCAACTATCATTTGAGAGACTTTACTGAGGGAAAATTGAACGATATAAGATAGAAAATGAAAGTGCAATGTTTGTCACATTCAGGTAGTGTTGATGGAATCCACTGATATTTAATGAACCCTGTGCATCTCAATTAGATTTATTTATAGGTTTTCTAAGCTAACTCCACTGAAATGAATTGAAGGTTGTCATTCCTAGCAAATTTGGGTCCACAGCCATAAACAATATGCAATCCATATAGTTAATACTGCAGTGGCTTTTCTAATTTACAGGAGTGTAGCATGCGTCCAGATGACTGATCAGCTTGGTGATAATCTTATTTTTAAAACGTATACCTTATAGGATTACCTCAGGGTTGCAGATTTTGTTAAATTCTTATTTTGTAAAGCTGCTTAGAATATCTATTTTGTCCTTCACTTCTTTTCATTTTAAACCAAAGTCTCACTACCAAGCTTTTAAAGTACAGTGTGCATAGATGTATATTTTTTTCCAGGTTCTCTTCATGCTTGTGTAATATTTTACATTATGTTTGCATAGAGTGCCATAAAACATGGCAATTTTGATGTCATAGTGGGGGAAAGTTATATTGCCTGCATTTCTCCTTTCCCTTCCTCACCATTTTATGGCCCAGTGGAGCTGTAACTGTTAACTGTGAGTAACTCTTTATTGCATGAAACTTGGTTGAGACCCACATACAATGAAATCATGGCTCTACCTTGCTAAGCCTATGATTTGCTCATTCAATCTGTATAAGAGCATATGCGAGCAGAACTTGTTTACCACATTAAAATGGACAGTAGAAGGAAACATCCTTAAATCACATCTACCCTCAGTATCAAGGTACTATTTCCCATAGAGTTGCAAACCAGACTGAAGTTATTGATACAGTTTGTGGGTTCACATTCTCATATATAGCCAATTTTTAACCATAGTTTAAGTATTCCCAGCAAAATATGTTCCAACACTGTCTGCACAGGGCCTGTGTTTAGGAAGATATTCTAGTTTTTTACAGGAAGGAAAAGGAAACTCCATGTGCAATGGCTATTCCCAGGTGTGTGAAGATAAACAGAAGCATTCCTTCACTTGAAGAAACTGAAATAACTGACGTCCTACAGATAAATGATGTTTTCAGAGCAGTTGCTAGTCATGGATGGTCTGAAAGTGACTACTGATTTGTTGGTGGGATTTCTTAGAACATGTCATGCTCTATAAGCTTGACAGTGAGCTACACTGGCAACAGTAAGAGTTACTTTTAAGTAAATGCACTTAGAATTGAACATGTCTCCTGACAGCTGTAGAAACTTGAAGGGGCTTCAGTGTTATTTTTGGAAGGGCTAATAAGATGGAAGGCCTTTTTGAGAATCGGACTTTGCCAGCCTACAATGGAAGCCCTGAAATGAAATTCTGTGAAATCAAGACTGGCATTTTAACAAAGGAGATGCTATTTAACTGTAGATTTAATGGTTAGATTTAAAAAAAAATAAAATTTAATTTGTAATTTACCTAATGTAATACCAGACTTATATCAAAATAAAATTATTTTCAGTGTGAAAAAAACATTTCTGATTATGTAACTCTGTAACATCGAGGCACTGGCATGTTAAAATGAATAATCTGAGAGATATTTACATTCACATTCTGATTCTTCTTTTTCAACAATGCTATGTCCATGATATGAATATTAAAATTTTTAATTACAGTCCTTATGGATATGATCCATTCCCGATGCTCTATTAATTGAAGAGTTCTTCAATTGGTGGAAGGAATTTGGGTCCAGTGGAACTTTATGTTAAAGGAAGGCAGGGAGATTAATTTCCACTTGCCCTTGTAGCAAACTCTTACAAGTGTTACAGAGAGCTCTCCAACCCTGTAAAGAAGTTTGTGGGGAGGAGCTAATGAAACTCACCTCCACCTTGAGCAGCAGCTAGTCACTAGTCCAGTATAAGCATGTCTGGACACAATCCTTCTGTGAAACACATGAGTGTGAAGCCTCCAACCTCGCACAAGGCCTGCCCCGCCTGACACCTCTTTGTGTTCAGGTCTGAACAGCCAGGGAGATCTCTGGGTCAAGCCAGGACTAGGACAAATAGGTCTGCTTCCATTCCCCCCTTCCTGAGAACGCAGCACCTTCTTCACTCTTGTCCCCCCCACCCTTTGGCTTCTTCCTTCCAGGGTTATCTCCCTTTACTGCTTTCCTTAAATCTGCCCCTCTCCAGAGATAAAGACAAGCAGTGATTTAACTCCAACAAATGTGGTACTGTTGCAGAAATCAGAGATAGAGACCCACAGAAAATGGAAAGCCTTTATTAAACCGGCTGGTCTTGGTGGAATAACTTCCAAAGACCGAGAGCCCCGTCTCTTTAAGTTCACAACAATTTATACATTTTCCAGTACAGTGTCATCACGTTCAAGGAAGGAAACAGATGTGTACAAAGGTTCCCATCCCACCACAATAGGTCATTCTTCTAGTAATCTTCAAATGTTGCAAACCAGAAGCGAGCCAGATTCCATTCTTCTATTCCCACAGTTCCTTACAAACACAGAGAAATAACTACAAGCTGTAGAGAGAATTAACTGTTTGCAAAGAGAATTAACTGTTTATCCCTTACAGTACCATTGGAACTATGGTAAAATGGCACTATTGGTAGTGTGTATATTCCAGGAGGTAGAATAAGACTCTGGGAGACTGTTATAAGGAAAACAGAAACTCAAATGTTTATTGCCACACTGTTACTTAAATTTGTTTGTAACTAAATGTTTATAAAACAGCACACCCTTCTTCTTCTCTCTCGCTCTCTGCTTAATTCATTGTCTCTTGTATGCCCTATTTCTCAGTTCTCTCTAACACAGAGCTCTTCAGCTCACTCTTCAACTCTGTCTCCCAAACTCTTTACTCCACTTCAACTAACTCAACAGTAAGTTAAATTCAGTTATTCCACTCTCTCCACCAGCCCCTTCCCTGGGCTATCAAAGGTTCCATCTTAAAAACCAATCAGTTTAAACACTCTTGGTTGCAAAGGAGGCTCTGTTGTCAAACCCTCCCCATCAGGTTCATCACACTTTCTGATACCAATGTCTTGGTGAATGGGTTCCAACATAATTGCTAAAGCAGAACCTGGGGAAACAATGGGGGGGGGGTCAGTGTTTCTCAAGTAGAAAATTTTCTCAACAGTCCTAGACTTCATTTTCATTTTCCCAAAGAATCTTTGACATGGGAGTAGTTCTATAGGCCACCTAGTCCAGTGTTTTACACAGCCAGGCAATCTAGAGGGAGACCACCCCCCAATCAGGAGCTCCTCCTGTCCTTGCTTGAAGATTTTTCATTCAGTTGGCAGGATAGATACTAAACAAAAAAGCTGCTACAAAGGAGTACCTCCAACTCCATTAGGTAATCACTTTCCTTACTGAAATCTAGATGAAGTGCTTCTTCTTATATTCAATCAAACCCTACCCTCCTTAACTTAAATCTCTCAAATGTACTCTTGATTATCAAAGAACAAGTTTTTTGTTCTCTTCAGTGGGACAGCCTTGCAGATATCTAAGAAATGCCACCCTAAGCCCTCTCCCCAACAAATTATCTTTTTTTAAGGCTAAATGCACCCACTTCATACAATTTTTCCTTATAGGATTTGTTTTCTACACCCCTGGCCATTTTTGCCCTGTATAACCATTCCGGTTTATCTATATCATTCTTTAAAAATGTGGTGCCCAAAGGTAGATGTAGTATTCTGCTCCAGCTGATTTTTAATTAGTTTGAAACAAGGTGGAACTATGGCCAGGATTGGCTCAAGACATTTTACTGCTTGAGGCACAGCAGATTGCAGCTCTCACCATGACCTACCCAAATCAAGGTGCATATTTCCCAGCATGAGTAAAGTACCACTTGCTGCTGTTTTATGATATCACAAATTTTCTGTGCTCTTCTGTAATAAGAAGAAACAAAGGCAGAAAGTACATGTCAGGATGGTCAAGCAAGCAGTCTCTGTGTTTTGGAACAGTACTACAGCAAGTGGAATCTTGCTTTTTACATCCCAAAGAGCAAGAGGCTCAAGCACAGATGCAGAAAGGCAGTGGAGCAGAAGCACAGATGCAGAGAGGAGGTGAACAGTCCTTATCCAAATATGTCTGGCCTCTCCCTGACGGTGGTGTATTATTTTTTTGGTCATTGCACAGATTGGCATCCTATTCCTTCTTCCACAATATCCAAAGCCCCCTGATAACATTGTTCTGTGATAACCCCCTACCCTTGCTGCCATTCCATTGCTAAGGAAGAGATCAGAGGAGCATCTGACTATATTCCCACAGCAGACCAATTACACTGTCCACTGAGACCTCTGGAGAATTCCAGTGAATCTTGGCAAAATATATTCTTAGAGGTCTGTGCCTGGCTATGGGGAGATAACTAGATTGTTCCCCAACAGCAATGGAACGGGGGGGGGGGTGCTATCACAGTGTAACAGTGAGTCTTGGGGGTGATGATGAAATACAGTAGCTATACTCAACTATGTAGGATCTCAGCCCTTGTGTCCTCCTTAGGAACCATATGCCAAACTCCATGGAATGACTTTAGCCACAAGCACAGATTTTTTGCTACACATACATACTTTTCTATGTCTTTCTCTGAAGAAGGAAAGACAACTTACTGGAAATGGAGGAGGAGCTGGAATATGACAGCCTTCTACCACCTGTAGTCCTCTGGAAGCAACAGCAGTTGTACCTGGGTTGCAATATTTTATTATTCCAAATGTGAGAATGTAGTTGGCCCTCTACATTTGCAGGTTTAACTTTCACAGATTTGATTATTTGTTTCTCCAACCCCTGCTCCCCACCTCAGTTACTTCTTTTCCAAGGGAACTTTCCCTTTCAGTGGTCCTGATCAGGCTTTGCAGCCCTTTAAGAACCTACGTCTGGTCCTGCTCCTCTTCCACCACCAGCCACTGCTTAGCCAGCTAAGGATGGCTCACAGCTCAATTTCTCAGCACAACAATCCTTCTCCTGATGTCCCCCACACCCAAGGAAGGAGACGAGTGAGAGAAAGGAAGTATAAGTCCAGCCTACTCAACCAACCCCTTTCCCTCTCTCTTCTCTGACTAGACCAGACCTTGGGTACCTGTTTTCCCCATCATGCCTCAGCCCCCTTTCCCACAAATACACAGATATTTTGATATTTGAAAATTTTCCACTTTTGCGGGGGTCCTACACCCCCAATCCTAGCAAATGTGGAAGGCCAGCTGTAGTTCTCTGGGAAAAATAACGACATTATCTGCCTCTGTTAGTTTCTGCAGGGGTGAAGGAACACCTCAAGAAAACTGGGGAAGGTTTTTGTGTAAAAGGGCTTGTGAGCATCATTTTTGATACCAATTATTAATGGGCTGATGTGTTCAGAGGTACTCTTTGTTTTATTTTAAGGAGTTAACACAAAACGCAACAAAACAATGCAACACCTCCATAAAACAATTTAATAAAATAATCTTGAGAGTATCACAGGTTGCTGCAGCATAACTTTCAGAATCAGCGCAGATATTCCTGCAGTCAGTTAACTCCCAGTGCCTGCTTGTGTGTTAGAGCAACAACAAGGGAGTTATTTCTCTGGGGAACATGCAAAGCATCTTAACAGAAATCTAAACATGGCAACTTTTTATCACGTTCAAATGATGTTTCATCACAGTACAGACTGCAGAAAATGCATCACACATTAGCTAGCTAGCTAGTCTGTGAGACAAACAAACCAGAAGGAAAATGGCAAAACTCCTTCTGCCAGCAGAATCTCTTTCCCACTGCAGTTCCTGTGTCCCCAGAAGCCCTCCAGAACCTCTTTCAGGGCAGCACTGAGGTACAAAGTGCAAAAGAGAAAAAGGAGCCCAACATGACACAATGGATTTAAAATTAAGTGTTTCTGGTCTTGTCTGAATTTGTCAATACCATTTTTGAATTTCCTTTTGTTTCCATTCCTTCAGGGAGTTTTTTTGGTGTGTTTTTTTAATGTGGTAAAAACTAAATATGCACAATCCAGCTAAATAGTCATCTGCTGGTGGTGGTCACACCCCTAGTTTCACCTTCATTTTGGTAAATGGGCTTTTCACTCTTTAGGTTGGCACTGGTAATGTTTACACAGGAATGGATAACCTGCAGCCCTTCAAATTGTGTTGGACTACAACTGCCATCATTCCTGATAATCATTCATTATGAACAAGGCTGGTGGGAGTTTAAGTTCAACAGCATCAGGACAGCTACAGATTCCTCTCCCCTGTTCATTCAGCAACTCCTCTAATGGAATAATGAAAATTACTTGCCAAATGGAAGGACCCATACCGGTACAGCTTAGCAAAACCAGAAATCCATGTTCAAAGCTATCACAAAGTATAGCTTTGTGATAGCTTTGACTTCATCCTTTGACTTCATCTCAAACAAGATGAATGTTTCAGCTTCCAGCTTATCAGTTTCACTGAATTTTACAATGCAATTTTAGATCTGGCATCCAAAGTGGGCCATTTGTTTTGGATGAAGTGAAATCAAACCGAAAGCTTTCTAGGTTTCTGCAACAAAAGGGTTTAGAGCAATGAAATGATTATGTTCTGTGGTATGAAGCAATAACTCTATAATAAACTTGTTATTTAGACTCAAATACATCCCAGTCACCCATCAGGGTTACACTTACCTATTTGGGCACAGGCTCCACTGAGTTCAATGGGGCTTCCCCGCAGGTAAGCATATACAGCAGCTTTTCTCAGTCTAGAAGACTACAGGTGTGTTTGATTGTAACTGCCATCATCCCCAGTCAAGGCACCAGCCAGGTATGATGGATACCATGCAAGACGCAAACCTAAATGATACCTAAAAGTGGAAGATATACATATAATATATAAACGCTATAACCTGGTCATTTTCTGTAAGCGCTGGATTTCTATTATTTCAAGAAAAAACTTTTACACATCCACATAAGACATACCTTAGAGTGCGACAAAGAGAATTCTACCTCATGTTGCTTTTTCTCAATCCAAAAACCATTTCCGCACTACAAGGTTATAGCGCTATTATTCCACTTTCAACATCCTGTGGAATCCTGGGGTTTGCAGTTCAGGGAGGGGCCTTTAGAATTCTCAAACCAGAGAGCTCTTTGGCCTCAGTAAACTACAAACCCCAGAATTCCACAGGATATCGAAAGTGGAATCATAGCACTAGTGCAGCCTAGCACAGAAACGGCCAGAGTTGGACCCGCCTCTTCACCAAACAGGAATTAGACAAAACGGTGTACTTCCGCCATCCCCCTTCTCCACGGAAGTACCGGGACTTCGAAGCGGAAGCGGGAAACCGGAAAGGGGGAAATCTCTAGTCACGTGACAGCAGTGGGTCTCGCCCGTCACATGATGTCAGAGGCTTAAAGGGGACGCGGTTGTAGTTTAGCTGAGGCGAAGACCCCGGAAAGGAGCGAAGGTTTGTGAGGAGAAAAAAGAGGCGAGGGGGAATGTGGGGGGGGTTGCTAGGAGGGGCCTCCGGGGCGCTGGGTGATGCCCCTGATGGTTGTGTCACTCCGTGCGGCTGTTTCATTTGTAGTGCGGTTACCATGTCTCCAAAATAGGGGGTGAATGTGGGGAGTGGGCTCCAATCCCCCTCCCCCTCTTTCTCCTTCTTTCTTGTCAGAGACCGTGTGGTATGGTCGGTTTTTTCAAAATGGCAATAAGGGACGGTCGAGATTCATGCTATGTGAGGCTGATCGTCTGGAAGTCGCTTTTAGCAAGGTTGTGTTCCACAGAAATAGCAAATTAAAGTATTGGTTTCGGTTCATTCAGCCATGTATTTCCCCGTTAAAATTAAACTGCTCTCCGGATTCATAAATTACATGAGGCGTGCATTTCTGTCTCTGTTGTTTTCAATATGTAGTTTAATTTTGTTTTAATTTCTACTGTTTAATATGTGTTTTAATTTTATATTTATAGTTTTCTTTTTAAACTCTTGTCAGCCACCTTGGGTCCTTTCCAGGAGAAAAACAGGGTAATAATAATAATAATGGAAGGCCCATACTCTGAAATATGGGAATTTGGGATGGGGGGGATCTTATTCAGTCTATATAAAGACAAAATTGATTGGCAGGTAGATATAAGATAGGTGAAAAGAAAATCTTTTTTCACACAAAATCTTTTTTCACACAAGGCCAAGTTGACTCATGAAATCATCTGCTACAAGATGAATGTGTCTCCTTTGGCTCAGAAAAGGGACTGCAGAAGAATTTAAAGGCCCTGCTGGGTATGGCTAAATGTCTGCCTTGTGTGGGATGACAGGACTCTTGCATAGTTTTAATTTTTTTTTTAATTTGTTCATCACTTCAGGGGTCCTTTTGGGCTGGAAGGCTACACAGAAATACTTTAAATACATCAGAATGTTCCAGTCCCCAAATAGGGGACATCTCTTATAACAGATAGCTGGCAACCCTGAGACTAAGGGTGGCAATACTTTGGCCTGCCAGATGATTTGGCTGACATTGGCCAACAATCCCATCCATTGTGGCCAGTAGCAAGTGACTGTGGGAGCTGTAGTTCAAAATATCTAGTAGACTAAAGGTTCCCCACTCCTCTTCAAGAGCTCCCCTTCTTAGAAAGAGGTTTGGCAGATCAGGATGTGGGTAAAGACAACCAAAGGTGTGATATAGGTGCCACCTCCTGGTGGAAAGATAGTGACTACCCTTAGGAATCATAGTATTGGTATAGTAGTTGGAGTGTGGGTGGGGATGGATGGGACACATTCTCCCAATGGGGTACCCTCTGTGTGTGTTGGACCAATAATCATCACGCAATAGCTGGCTAGGAATGATGAGAATCAAATGTGCATGTAAGGTCAGGCTGAGCTTGAGGATTCAACTTGCTATTGAGCCACTAAGAGAGAGACCATAGTTCACAGTAGAAGCAGACGGCCACAGGTTCCTTCTCAAGCATTTCCAGCTAAAAGGAGCAGATATAATCAGATGGAGGTGTGTGGCCCACATTAAGAGCCAGTATGATATGTATGTATGTATGTATGTATGTATATGTATATATATATATATAGGCTTGGGTGCTGACTAGGATACTGGGAGAACAGGATTCAAATCGCTGCTCTGCCATTGAAACCCACAGGGTGACCTTGGGCTAGTCACACTCTCTCAGTCTAAGAAGAAAGCAATGGCAAATCCCTGCTGAACAAATCTTGCCAAGAAAACCCTCTGATAGGTTTGCCATAAGTCTTGAAAAGACTGAAGGGCATATGCCAAGAGGGCATCCATTTTTTTCCTCAACTGTGAACGTTATAGAGCTACTATCTATAATGGAGCCCTAAAAGCTGTTACAAACAAAAGGTAAGGAAACATTAATGCATTGTGATTGTGTCTTTAGCTCTCTGTGTTTTATTGAAGCTCCAGGAGAGGGAAGTTTGGGTTGGGGTCACAGTAGGGAAAAGAAAAGGGTTAGAATAACGCTTTTTGCTTTCTGTTAGAATAAAAGGATATATCTGGTCCTGTCACTGGGCTTTCAGAATGTTGAAAATCTGCTGAATGTGCACTATGTATAAAGAAAGGGGTTATTAAGCAATCTGACTGAACATTCTTGTTTTGTGTAATTGTGGCTGCTGTACAGTGCAAATACCACATTTTGCTGGGAGAAAATATGAAAGTGCCCATAATTTTTAAAAGTTCTTTAAAAGAGGAGAGAAACTTCATTTTTTAGTTTTTCACATAATGTGTGTATACAGTGAATTTAGTGCAAGAGTGGACAACTTTTTTTCAGCCCAAAGCTTGAATTGATTGTGGCATGAGAGTTACATGCCTGCATAGGGCAGAATCACTCCTGGCTCGGTTAGATTCACTTCCTCTGTTTACTTCTGCATCTGTTGATGCAAATATGACTTTTTTAAGAGCCTAAGTGCAATAGAGGTAATTTGGGGGAGTCAGTGTGGTATAGTGGTTTGAGCATTGGACTATGACCATGGAGACCAGGATTCAATTCCCTAGTTGGCCATGGAAACCCACTTGTTGACCCTGGGTGCGTTGCATACTTTCAGCTCTAGAAAACCGCGTGATAGATTTGTCTTAGGGCCACCGTAAGTTGGAAACGACATGAAGGCACACAACAGCAACAACAAAGTGACACAGCATTGGGGAGTGGTGATTAGCCCCTTCTTCCATAGTAGTGCTGCAGCGAGGCTTTCAAAAATACTTCTGTTAATGAAGGTTATTTAAAGTCTCATTGCAGAGGGAACAATGTGACGATTTGGAGAGATTTGCTGATCTTGACAAGCTTACCTTTTATCTTTATAATGATGTCTCAGCCTTTCTGCACTGAAGCTTTGAAAATCCTCCATCACCATCAGCAGATACTTTTTAAATACCTCGTCTTGGGGTGGGTAAGAGAGCAGATCCATTTTCTTTTAGCACTGGTCAGAGGGACAGCAGAGGAACAAGTGGGACAATGAAGACCTCTCCAACCCCTACTCCTGTATCTCTCTCACAGGCTCTGATATATTACAGGATCTTTACAGTCTTGTTCTCACTATATGATTCCAGTTTGACTGACATGCCTTTCCCCATAGTATTGTAGCAGATAAGATTATCATTCCTACCAATCCTGATGGCTGTATTCTACTTGTAGGATCAAAGGCTCTATATTGCTTTAAATATCAGAACTTGGAAATGTTGCTTTTTGGGCTACAGTTGCCAGATTCACCCAGTCAGCATGGTTATACTTGCTGGGGGAGTCTGGGAGCTCTAATTTCCCAAAGTAACTTTTCCAGGGTGTGCAAAAGTCATACAAAAGTTTTTAAAAAATTAAATGATAGTTCAATTAGAAAAACACAAGATTAAAGCAATATAATGCACAATTAAAGTGTACTAGAAAATATAAAAGCACAACCGCATTAAAACCTCTTTTTACCACACAAATGATAAACCACATTTTGAAGATTTTAATCCTCCACACTGAAAGGCAATTCCAGAGAGAGAGGGGGAGATATGGAGTGCTTATTAAACAAGTTTAACCAGTGTTCTCTCTGACCTGATAGATAACTTCCTCACCATTATTAGGCAAGCTGATTCTGAGTATTGAATTCATGTCAATTTTTTCCCACTCAGAGCTACCCAGGATTAGTGTGTTAGATGCATAATAGTGTTCAAATAGAATCACATCCAGTATGGATATGATCCAGGTTTCAAATACATGATTAACTAGGAGTAGGCCTCTGCAGCTGGTTTTTAAGTGATTTAATTGTTAATTGCTAATACATGTCTGCATCATGAGAAACCAAGGCTTGCAAATGAGATTTCTGCCCTTAATGCACAGGCTTATTTGCAGCACTTGATTCATTCTCTAATACATATTTCAGATTAAAGCAAAAAACTTATACGCAGCTCTTTCAGTGCTAGAGCAGATTGGAGTATGCAGGCTTACCTTAGTTAATAAAGGATCTGACAAACAAACTTCATTTTCCAAAGTCTTTTTATGGGAGCCCAGCCTAGTCACCCCCGGCCCCAAACACACTTTTCTTGTCTTCTTTTTGGCTGGAAGGAGTTTGTTTGTTTTGCAGCTTTGGCATGGGAAGATAATGAGAGAGGGCTGGAGAAAAGAGATGCTTAAAGTGTTGGATTGCAGCAATGTGTCTGAGGTAAACAATGAAATAAAACTTGCCTTGGGAAAGATTGGGATTCCCCCCTAGGTTATCCTACTGTAGCTGTGGCCATTTTTGCAGTACACTGTTATAGTGCTATTATTCCACTTACAACATGCTGTGGAATTCTGGAGTTTGTACTGAGGCCAAAGAGATCTCTGGCTGAGAATTCTAAATGCCCCTCCCTGAACTGCAAATCCCAGGATTCCATAGGATGTTGAAAGTAGAACAATAGCACTATAACAGTGTAGTGCAGAAATGGCCTTATATTCAACAGGCAAAGTGAACAGCTGCCCCTAAAATCACTTACTTAACATGTGTGAAGAAAAGGGGGAAGGCAGATTGGCCTGCCTCACCAGCTGCTCTGGCATGTTGAAAAAGCATAAATATAAGATGTGCCATCAAAATGGAAATCATAAGAAAATTGGAGACTGTCGAAAGAAAAACATCATCCAGGAGTACATTTTAGAAGTTCTTAAGTGGTCTCTAGAAGATTCAACATGTTTTTGTGTATGTAGGCAAGGCTTCCCTGACGTGGCAGTTAGTTTTGAATAAAAAGTCTATTGAAACATGTTGAACTACTCTTCTTTTTTTGTGGTATAGGAACTTATTTTTATACTTTTCATGTTATTCATATCTCTGGTATCAAAGTTTCTGTTAAAGGAGTAAAGCCCAGGAACACATCTACTTTGAGGTATACGTGTATTAGCCACATTCTCTTCAGCTTACTTCGTAATGGAAAGCTTGTTTTTCCCTAAGGTTCCCGATGGGCCATAGGAAGAATTGGTTTCAGGACCTGAACCCCAATTTTTTAAAATGCCCCTGTCTTAAGCATGCTGCTTATTAGGCTATCCAAAATGGAAGCATAAGCTCTGATGAGTTTTGTATGGGAAAACCAGTTGAGCGGTATGCTTTTTATGTGTTACTTGGAAACGCAACAGAAACCAGTATAACCTGTATTGCATCATCTACTTCTGAACTGATTATAATTTCTGGCATTGTTGTCCCATGTTCAGAATGTTACAACAGTCTAATGGGAACATTGGTTGCATTATTGGTTTGAATGATTGTCATTCAAGGGTGTGGCAGTGTGGAGTTAGGTTGATGTACTACTGATGAATAACAGATTTCCTAATGGAAATTACCAAATATTAGTGACAGAAGAAGCGTAGTACTTGCAATATTTCTACCATCCATTGTTTTTGTGTGCTTCCAAAGAAACAAACTGGTCATTACAGCTGTACCTAATATACTAGGGGTAGGCAGGTGTGGCTCTGTACAGTTGTTGGACTGCAGTTTCTAGTATCCCTTATCATGCTGGCTAGGGTTGATAGGAATTGCAGTTCAACAATATGTATATTGCATGATCTCTAGCCTGACTCTGCTCTCTAATTGGTGAGTTCAGGGGTACCAAAACTCATAGAATGGGGTGGGAAATGCGTGGTCTTCCAGGTGTTATTGGACTGCAATTCCTATCAGCCCTAACCAGCACAACCAATGGTGCAAGACACCAACTTGCCGTTCCCTTTAGTGGGGCTGCTATTCAAAACATAGATTTTTCTCCTTCTAAGACTTTAGCAGATTTGTTGTAAAAGTTGATCTGAAGAGATCAAGAGGTCTGTTGTAAAGCAGCAGAATCTAAAGTCTCATTTTCACTGCTAATTGACATTAGGTAGCCACAGGAAAGAGTTACAGTTGCTTGATGTCACTGATTCCATCTTCTTATATTGTACACTTGAGATCTTGTGATAAAGGGGAGGATAAAAGTGTTTTAAAAAATAAATAACTCTGATCTTGGGAAGTTTCAGGGTGTGTAATTTCATGCCTGGGGCTTGGGCTTCATCTATGGAAATACTCCCAAGCTGGACTTACCATGGGTTGAAGAGTTGCCCCTTGCAGAGTGCACACGATAATAGGATTTGAGTTCCTAAGCAGGGTTCATGATCCTCTTCAAATAAATATGCTTAGATATTTGGAAGCGATGTTGTTAATTTTCTCTGTTTTATTCTCACATCACCAAGTGTGTTATTTGACTTGATTCTTGTCTTTTTCCCTAGTGATCTTTTTCCCTATTTGAGCATAACATTTGAGATAAGATGGCAGATGTAAGTATAAATATCACTGTAATGCATGTCTGTAGTGACTTAATCAGACAGTATTTTGACAAGGATCTGACTTTTCTGTTGCATCATATTGTTTTTAACGCATAGAAATCAAAATTCCCACTCTCTCAGTATAGTTTATGGAGCACTGGGAGATTCCCGGGAGCATTTATGTGTAGGGATGGAAGAAGCAGTTTATTCTTGATCAGTTTGGGCAACCTGTGACTCTTTGCCTACTTTCAGAAGCTTCTACAAGTTATCAGTTCAGATCTCTGGAAAAAGCAAATCTTGGAAAAGTTGCTTTTAGGGACTACACCTACCACAATCCCATGCTGACTGGGGGATTCTGGAAGCTGTATAGGCTTTCCTCACTTATCTGACAGGTTTGGGACCAGAGCACTGTCAGAAAACAGAATGGTTGAAAAGCAGAACCCATGTACTGTACTGTAGGCAGCGTGAAGGACTTACAGAGGCTAACTTGACACCAGCTATGGGCATGCTGCTTGCAAAGTCTCTCAGCCATTTTAGTGCCTGCTTCCCCATTGTTCCAAACAAGCCTTCGTAGGCAAGAATTGATAAAAAGAGCACAGGCCCCTCAACTTAATGGAACTTGTCCTTAATTTGGAAGCATCAAAAGAGCACCCCAGATAATGGGGTGTCAAAAGATGAGGGCTTCCTGTAGTCCCAAAAAGCAATTTTTCTGGAGTTCTGCACCAGATTGATCAGTCCTTTCCCCTGCTAGCTGACTGGGTGGGGAAGAAGAATGAGGAAGAAAAAAAGAGGCTGTCAAAGAGGATAGAGAGAACAGAATAGTCCAGTTTACTTTATTTTTAGCTCTGACTTATCGTGATTGGCAGGTGGCCACCAACAAGTTAGTCCTAAGAGGCCTTGACAGAAGAAAAAGTGCCCCCATTCCTATTCCAGAATTAATTTAGGTCCCAGAAAAGAGGTGGTAGGGCTTTTTAAATTAATATATGTGGAATAAAGATACTACATGAAGTAGTGGTTTGATGCATTGGACTGGGACTGTGGCCATCAGGATTTGAATCTCCACTCAGACATGGAAACCCACTGGGTGACCTTGGGCAAATCACACTCTCTAACTCTCAGGGGAAAGGAAAGGCAAAGCCCCAATGAACAAATCCTGCCAAGAAAGCTCCGTGGAAGGGTCACCATGAGTCAGAAACAACTTGAAGGCACACAGTGACAAAAGATACAAAGACGTTTTCTTTGTTTTTTCCCTTCTAGGAACTGAAAAGATTCCTATATAAGAAGTTGCCGAGGTAAAGTACTTACTGAGATTTATTTTCTGCATTTTCACCTGTCAGCAAATGGTGTATTGAGATTTCCATCCCAATTCTGAACTTGTTTTCAAAGGGGATTCAGCAATAGCTCCCATTAGTTTTAACTGGACTTTCTCATATGTCAGAAATGATTATGAAGGTATCTATAGCTGGATTTAATAAATTTCAGAGATATCTTGCATAGTTGTTGCCCTTGAAAAATTCTGCTGTATAGACATCTGCACAGCTGGCTAGGGCTCATCAATATGAAATGCTTGACCTTCCTTGTACATTCCCTTCTGCCTGCCAAGCTGTCTGCTGCTTCATGGAAGCACACAGTTCTCTTTTTGGGGAATAACTGAAGCAAAATAGGTATTGAGTAGTTCTGTTATTCCAATATCATCAATTAGCATTTTACCATCCTTGCTCAGCAGCAATTTCACCATTTCCTTTGTCACACTCTTGCTTCAAACATACAATATCCACTGAGGTTTGGTTCCAGGAATTCCTGTGGGTAACAAAATCTGTGGATGCTCAAGTCCTGTTATATACAATGGTGTAGGAAAACAGTGCCCCTAATATAAAATGGTGAACTACTCAAAGGTTGGAAATATTATTATTACTGTTGTTGTTGTTGTTATTTTGAAGCAATGGGTGGTTGAATTTATGGATGCAGAAT
Organism: Ctenosaura bakeri; assembly: GCA_948474755.1. Lineage (NCBI taxonomy): Eukaryota > Metazoa > Chordata > Lepidosauria > Squamata > Iguanidae > Ctenosaura > Ctenosaura bakeri. The sequence continues at coordinate 174,062 of CAOLHI010000709.1, forward strand.
ATGTGGGTACAGAAAGCCGACTGTATCCTGGGGTTTGCCGTTTAGGGAGAGGCATTTAGCATTCTCAGCCAGAGAGCTCTTTGGCCTCAGTAAACTACAAACCCCAGAATTCCACAGGATGTTGAAAGTGGAATAATAGCACTGTAACAGTGTAGTGCAGAAAGGCCCTAATTGAGTAAAAAGCAAGACAGCAGCATCAGCATCAAGTAGTCCTTTCAGAGAGGCTGCTGAACAATTGGTTCCTTTTGCTTTTCCAGTGTTGAAGGTCTTCATGCTATTGTAGTATCTGACAGAGATGGTGTGCCTGTTATCAAAGGTAAGAAGTAATTACGGTCTGTTTGGACAAATTGATGCAAATGTCCTGTGACAAATCAAACGTTTGCTGAGAAGCAACATTTCCAGCAAAATTTAAATAGACAAAAACAATGAATGCATTCACTTCTCATAGCTGTAGCCTAGACTATTCTTTAGTGGATTCTGGTTTCGGTATAATTCAGCACCTGTGGACAGCCTCATGAGTTTGAACTTCAATCTTCTGTTGGCCTCTAGTGTGAGCATAGGTCACCAGGAAGTGCAAATATGCACTCATCAACTATGATGCATTTTTCTGACTTGGATGACAAGAAAAGAAGACTCAGTTTGAGGAAGCTATATGAAAAGTGCTTCCTTTCTGTTTTGATCTTAGGTCAGGGCTTTCCAAATGGTGTGCCATGACACATTAGTGCAGTGGTTCTCAACCTTCCTAATGCTGCAACCTTTAATACAGTTCCTCATATTGTGGTGACCCCCAACCGTTAAATTATTTATTATTTACACACACACACACCTGCAAATGCTGCCTCGCCTGTCAGGAATGGGGGGGCGGGTAGAGAGGGAAAGAGGAGCCGCGCGTCTCCCCCGGGGAAAAACTCTGACCCCCCCGGGCTCTGCTTCTGCTTCACTCTTGTTTCCGCGGGGGGGGCAGTGGGAAAAGTTTCCAGAGTGTTGACCCTGGCCGGGGGGGAGGAATCCCAGCACCTTTGTCTTTTGCGCCGGGCGCAGCTTGCCCCCGTGGAAAAGCACTGCCTTGCGGCCCCCCAGCCCTTCCGCAGCACCCCCCCTCTATGGCGAGTGGGGCAGGGGCTGTGGCGAGGAGGGGGCCTGCCCCTCATGCTGCCACCGCCCCCCAAGCTGGCCTGTCAGACAGGAGGTTCTCCCGGTAGCAGAGAAGGGGAGCGATTTCAGTTCCTTCTGAACAGGGGGCAGAAGGACGCAAGCGCGTGGTTCGCACTTGCGCACCACCACTCCTGCTGTGGCAACGCTGTGGTCGCACGTGCTCCCGCCAAAGGGGGCAGGAGGACGTTAGTGCGTGGCTCACACTTGCGCACCACCACTGAGGAGGCAATGGAGCCTAAGACCCGATGGTCTTAGGTGACCCCTGTGGAAGGGTCGTTCAACCCCCAAAGGGGACGCAACCCACAGGTTGAGAACCACTGCGTTAGTGTGTCACCTGAAGTGTGTAGGTGTGTTGCCCGCAATCTTGGAAGTATATGTTATTATTTATAAATCATATATTTTTAAAAATATATGAAATGCTTTCATGAGATGTGTTGTGTCCACATACATTTTGTTATTACAATTTATGTATGTGTCTGTATCTCTTATAAGGGGTTAGTTTAACCTTCCAGTTTGCTAGTAAAACTGAACTACTATGTTGCAAAATGATGCATATCTAAAAAAGTGTGTCTCCAACATGAAAAGTTTGGAAAGCTCTGTTTTAGGTTATGATATGAGCTGTTGTGCCTTTCTCGTGCACCAGCAACAACTGAAAGCAACTGACCCTGAATGCCAAGCTGTATATAAAACAATAGTTCTCAGAATGTGTCCAAGAACAGTTAGGTTTATAAAATTAGAATATCCCGGGGGACATTTTAAGTCCTGAAATTCAAGTTAAAAGTACATCACACTAGACTGATGTGAACCCATCACTTTTGTAATATTCAGAGCCTGGAAAAGTTCAGATCTCTGGGCAAAAACAGTAACTCTCCCAAGTTCTCAGAATATCTTAACACAATCAAAATGATGTTCCTTGCCTTTTCTTATCCTATCTTGTTGTGCCTTCTTATTGCAAGATTGTAGCCTACGGAATATTACTTTCAAATGTCAGCATTGTTCTCCTCATTTTAGAGAGCTAGATTCATGAGTTATGAGTACTTATACTACTACTAGAGAAAGCAATGGTCTGTAAGCTAATGCCGCTCCATACAAAATATGTCTATAGCAAAATATTTAGAGGCCAAATAAAAAGTATTCTTGTTGTTCTAGTTGCCAATGATAATGCTCCAGAGCATGCTCTTCGACCTGGTTTCTTATCAACTTTTGCACTTGCAACTGACCAAGGCAGCAAACTGGGGCTTTCCAAAAACAAGAGTATCATCTGTTACTACAACACTTACCAGGTAAGACATTCGCTCAAGAACTGACCAAGGAATACATTTCAAAGTGACAGAATGAAGTTTTTTATTGGGAGTGTTTTTGGTTCTGTTTTTTGGCAGACACACCTGTTTATATCAGAAGCTAAGTGGTTACAGAGTGTGTTGTTGATACACTATGTTTCTGTGAAACCTAGAGGTTTTACTTTCACGGCTATTCATTTTCTCATTTTTATCCTATTCAGTAGTGTTCGGGTGGTTTTCTAAGTATATTTTGCACCTATCTTTGCACCCTGGAAGGAAGCAAGCTGGGAGCGATCGAATTGATGCTATATAGCAGATCATTGCTAGCTTATGTATTTAATATAGAGATGGGCATACACTAGGGATTGGAAGGTCAGTTTGGGGACTTAAAATCATAGGATCGTAAAGTTGGAAGAGACTACAAGGACCATCCAGTCCAATCCCCTGCCATTCAGGAATCAAAGTATTCCCGACAGATGGCCATCCAACCTCTGTTTAAAATCCTCAAAAGAAAGAGACTCTACCACACTCTGAGGCAGTGTATTCCACTGTTAAGCTGCTCTTACTGTCAGAAAATTCTTCCTAATGTTAAGACAGAATCTCTTTTCCTGAAGTTTGACGCCATTGCTCCATTTCCTAGTCCCTAGAGCAGCAGAAAACAGGCTTCTTACATCCTCCATCCTCTTGCTCATTCTTTCCAGGCTATACCACCACTGGATGCTATCAACCTTGCCTTCTCTCCCTGTTACCATCATCCCTTCCCTGCTGATAACCCTCTCCTTTTCTTTTTCCTCCATCTTCAGAAGATGAAGGAGACAAAGGAAAATAAAGTCCTTGTTGCTGCCACCAGTACCAACCTTCTGCCTATGGGTCTTCAGAGACCCCAGCAGTACTGGCTGGAGAAAATGTGCCACAGCCTGCAGACTCATAGATAGGGAGTAGATGGGTCTGCAGTGAACCAGCTGGTGGCAGCAGCAGCAGCAGCAAGGACTTTTTTTTCTCTATCTCACTTCCTCTTCTGAGGAAGAAAGGAGGGAGAGGAACAAGACAATGGAAGGGGGGTGGAGACAGCAGCAGCAGAGAGGAAGGATAGAGGACAGAGGCAGCAGTAGAATGGAAGGCAAAAGCAGAAAAGGAGATCTTTTTGAACACCAGTTTATGGTGATAATGCAAGGGCACTTTATTGTGGGCCCTTCAGTTTTGACACCAAGATTCAGCTGCAGACTGTGGCATTAAATGACAAATCTGATTGACATCTGATCTCTTTGGTAGATACTGGGAATGCTGGGATGCTGAGGGGCTGCTGTTTGGGGCCTTGGGGTCACAGACAGCCTACACATGACACAATTCCCAGCCCAGGTTGAATGGGATGTACCAGTGCCATTTGAAACAATCTTTTGAGGGGAGGATTGCCTGAAAATGGCTAGTTGTATCCAATTAAATTTTGATGTGAATCTGACTATTAATCAACATTTCCATAAACTCTGTGTGTCACAATGTTTATTGCATGCTGGATTTTTCCTCTTTCTTTTAGGTGGTTCAGTTCAATAGGTTACCTCTGGTGGTGAGCTTTATTGCTAGCAGCAATGCTAATACAGGTATGTTTGACATATCAAGAAATGTTTGCTATCTTTAGCATCCAGTTTACTAGATTTAAACTTTGATGCATACAGACTTCTTTTGAAAAAGTTAGAAAGAGCTGCTTTGAAAATCTATTAAAATAGCTATAAAAATAGTTTGTATAAAACCGACAGGCAGTTCCTCTCCTATGCTGTCAACACTATGGTACAAACAGATGTATTTAACAAAGTAACCATACTTGTGCCAAAGTTAGGAGGCAGAGCAGGACAATTCACTCACTAACAGACAGAACCGAAAATGTCATTATTGTAACTCCTGCTGGCAAAATTATCAAAACAAACCTGCCTATGCATAAGGAGCTGGAGATCATTTGAGTAGCCCTTCATGTGAGATGCAAGGTTGACCTCCATTCCATCTCCCTTTTTAGTCCTTCCTCAGCTACAAAAAGGAAGAGGCAGAAGAGATTCTGCTAAAGCTCAGCAGAGAGCAGATACCACCACTTTGGTACATGGACCAGTATGATCCTAACTGTGCAGCGAGGAGAACAAAGGCTTTTCTTTGGCTAAGGTGCCCTTGCACAGAATCTGGCCTGTTGTCATCTGTAAAACTGCCCTCATCTCTCCTACTCACTTCTCTGACAAAAGTTGAAGTGAAATTTTAGTTGCACAAAACTTTGGCTTTTGGTTCTCTTAGATATATGTGTGTGAGAGAGCAGATCACATTTACAAATAGCACTACCCAATAAGATGATCAGCAGTTGTTCTTCCATCTCTCATCCCACTCCCTTTTGTGTGTAGGATTGATCGTAAGCTTGGAAAAGGAATTGGCTCCCTTGTTTGAAGAGCTGTGGCAAGTTGTGGAGGTGTCTTAACTTGCTGCCCCCTGCTTCAGAGCACAACATATCTTCCAGACCAAATATGAGTGTGTTTTCAACAACCCCACCATGTAATGAGTGTCTGGGAGAATATGCCGCCTTCTCCTACTGTTCTAAATTTTAAAACTGTACATAATGCTAAATCTACAGTGAAATACCAGTGTGTTTATAAAGTAAGACAGGGAGAAGAAAGCTATGGCTGCAGCTACTTTTGTTAAATTTGGGGATATTGTGGGGGCCATGTAATGACTCCCATGGAGTTAATCTCAGGCACATGAATCCTGTCTGTTTGAAATATGCTACCCACAGTGCCCTGTGAAATAGTGGACTACTTCTGTCTTCTGAGCTACCACTCTGTAAACTAGGAAACGAAAATGTATTTTCACAAATCCCAGAAGAAAATCTTCCTTCAAAAGCTCATGTTGATACACAATCAGTGACTCATGTTAGTATTTGGATGATGAAATGTTGTGGTTCCCAGAATTCCCCAGCCACTGGGTATGCAGGCCAGGGGATTCTTGGAACCATAGTCTAAAAAGTTTGGCCAAGGTTTTGAGCTTCAGTTAGGTATCTTTTAAAGGAAAAAAAGTCATATTAGTTTGGTTTAGTACTGCTTCTGCTCTTACACAGGGATCAGATCAATCAGTGTGTTTTCTTCCTACCTGTTTGTAAAATATAAAATGGAACTCTGCTTCATCCTACTTCAGTTTGATGTCAGAATACATGTAATTGTGATGCTTTGCTGGCTCATTTATCTTTGCTTGTCTCTAAACAAATCCAAATAAAAGAAAATGAACACCATGTGTGGCCTGATCATTGCCAGAAAGAGATCAGTCTTGCAAATGAGTATTATAGCTCACATATGTGGTTTTTATATAGATTTGGGTATTGCTGATGCGTTGGTGAGACAAACTGTGAAAATACGTTTGTGGAAAGTTACTGGCAAAAATAGAAGAGGTAAAAATACGGTTTGTCTCTGAACATGTTTTCCTTAAACTAGAATGAAAAATGGCAGAGAATGGACAGAATGAAAGCAATTATCTTGTACTCCCGTATTAATTTATTCAGTATTATTTTAAGGTATACATGTGGAGTTATCATGATGGATGAGTTTCGATGTACAATCATCCCTCTGCTTTTGCCAGGATTTAGGACACAGAACCCTTGCAAAAGCGGAAAAACTGCAAATAACGCCTCCCATGCTCCCATCCCCTTATCTTTTGGAGTTTCTTCTTCCTATTCCCTTGTCTTTTGCCCTGGCATGTGAGCCTTCCTTCTCCATGCTGGGCAAAAAGCAAGGCAATGAGAAGGGAGCTCAGGACAGAAGAAAGAAAGTGCAGGTGTGCCTTCCCCACCCCTGCCATTCCCTTGCCTTTTGCCTGGGCATGCTTGCCTTCCTTCTCTGTGCCCAGCAAAATGTGAGGGAATGGGAGGAGGAGAATGGAGGAGAGGCACACACGTGCCTTGCAAATAATCAAATTTGCAAAGGTCAAACCCATGAATATGGAGGGAGGACCTATGAAATTCGTACTTGTATAAAAATTAGTATAAAGTAATATACAAATAAATCCATGAATGTCTGTATTTGAGCCTGATGCACCTGTCAGGCAAATGAGTAGAATTTTCAGGTCACTAGTGCATATATTGTGGGCACAATATGCATTTGGTTATACAGTCAGTCCTCCATATTTGCAGATTTGATTATTCATGGATTGTTTGCTGTCTCCTCTTCTGCCTCCCTAGGCCATTTTTAATAGGGACTGCAAACCTGAGACTAAGAAACTGTGAACAAGGCTTGTAAGTCTCTATTAAAAATGGTGTGCAGGCAGCAGTGGAGGTGGCAGTAAGCCCCACCAGCCACCCACTTCTGCTTTGTGAAGAAACCCTGATGCCTCAGAGTAATCCATGGTGAGTTGAATATGGTGATCATACTTTTTTGTGTGTTAAATATGGTGTGGGAGGGCCTAGAGTTATTCATGTTTTTTTCACTTTCATGGGGGTCCTGTGCCCCTCACCCCAGCAAATGTGGAGGGATTTTTGTATTGTCTTAACTGTAAATGCTCTGTATAAACATCTCCACAAAATTATTTGGCATATACATCTGCACAAAAATTCTGTCCAATTTGAGATAGTGCAAGTTGGAATTTTTTTGGTGACATATGCAAGCATAAGCTCAAATTAAGCCTACATATTTTATTGATTTATTTGATAGATATCCTACCTTTTTCACCAATGAACTCAAAGCAGCTTACATTTTATGGCCACTGTGGACAGCGGAATTCAGCGCTGACCTCTCCCTCCGGTGCCTTTTCTTACTGTCCTGGTGCTGGGAGTGAGTGTAGCTTAGTGCAGGTCACCAACTTAAAATGTAAAATACCAAATATGAATGATGTAAGCAGCCTAAATTGCAATCCTGCACCTGATTACCTGGGAGAAAGCCACACTGAACTTACTGAATAGACATGTATATTGTCATATTCATGCTCCAGGAACTTGTAGAAGGAAGCTTGCAACCAAAGACATCTTGTGTTGGAGGAGACAGCTAGACTAGCTAGATGCTTTTTGCAAACTCTAGGAATATAAAGAAATGCTGCCAAGCATTTGAGCACTGACTAAGCTCCATGGAAAAGATACTGAGATGATTTCGGGAACTTCCTTGACCCACCTATTGTAAAGCCTGAAAATGCTTACGTTACACCATCCTGTCAAAGAAAAATGTTGTTTTAAATTATTTTCCATTTATTAGAAAGTTTACAATAAAAGTACAAAATACATGATACTTTTGTTCCCCAAAATATATCTGCAAACTCGTCCATCATGTGGTCCTACCGTGTACACGTACTTCAACTCACTGTATTCACAGTATATTTTGAAATGTTCTTCTATAAACACAGAACAATATTAAATACTAAACACACAATCAATAAAAATGTTTTCAAAAAGGTTCAAAAAATACAAAAGGAACTCTTTAACTATTATGATAGGGCAACTAATTGTCTTTTTGCATGAGGCAATTAGATGAGTACTCTTAATATTCTTAGTAATCACACCCGTTCATCTATAGATATAAGACATTTGCTGAGTGCACATACTGGCAACTGCATTTGCTGTCAGGTGCTTCCATAATACTTCAGTCCCAAGATCCATGATTTCCTATACCTTAACACTGCCCTATAGGTGTGTGGGAACGCACACACACACCCATGCTCTGCTTTTGCGCTGTTCAGAAGCATCTGTTTGGCCACTATAAGAAACAGGACCCTAAACTAAATAGGCCTTTGGTCCAATCCAGCAAGGGAGATGCCTAACTGATGTCTGTGCCTGCCTGTAATTCAAAAAGCTGAGAGCCTGCACAAGTTGCCAAGTCCATAACATCTTCACCATCAGTTCAGTGGCTCCTGCTGTGAAAATATCCAAGCTCCTTAAACTGACCATAGAATTTGGAATTCATTCATTTGTTGCAGATGATGCACTGAGATGGCTCATACAGTAAGAACTGGTGTACAACAGCAAAGAGAACTGCTGGTGGTGATCACTGCAAACAGTCATTGTCACACTGAGACCAATGGCTATAATGAGTTTAAAAGATAAATAAATGCACAGGGCACAGGATGTCTTAGGTGTCTATTAACTAAAAATGGAATATCCATCTTCAAAGCTGGTCATCTTCTTCTTAACAGATGAGAAAGAAAAAGAATTCCACCTCCCCCTTGCTTCTAAGTTTCATAGGAGGATGGTTTTAGGTATGTTAGGCGGAGAAAGAGTGCTGAGCTTCATGGATTTCTCATTTGAACTGGAACAAGAATTCTTATGTTCTTCATGATGAGTTCCATCCAGCATTGATTTGAATCAATATAGGCCTCTGTGTAGTCTGATTTGATACAGAAACAGCTACAGACTGAGAGTATCATTACGCTGACGTGCTTGTCTCCTTATCTGTGACTAGACAAAGAAAGCAGGGGGGATATATTGTTTACTTAACAGAAATGTGAAGAAAAAGGATAAAGCACTAGGGTGGTAAAAGCACCATTGTGTTGCTGCTGTTTTGATTCTTCCTTCATTGTGCAACTGGAGTAACTGCCATCTGCCAGTATCATTACACAGTATAGATTATTTAAGTCAGGGATAGTGACTGTGTTGTTCTCTGTCCACATTGTATTAAATGGCAACTCTCACCATTATCTGTGTTGGGTTGGGCTCTTGAGAGTTGCTGGCCAATGACACCTGGAAAATCCCACATTCCCTACTGCAGATTTTAGTTGTGATAACTGTGCAGTACAAGACACATCAGCAGTATGCATTTTAAATGGAAGGTAACAAAGAATGAAAAGAAAATTAAGATAAGACATAGGGCCAGGGGAGAAAGAGTAAGATGATAGTTTGCAGTTAAAAAAACCCCAGCAGATTCTATGAACCAGGACCAGAATTCATGAAAGCAGTTATGAATGCCTAACCACCATAGTTCTGTAGCTATACAATGTCTTCTAGTCTGACTCCCCCAATCTTCACTTATTGGGCAGCAGTTGCTGCAAATGACAGAGATCTGCTCCCCGTCAGTTGAGAAGCAGCTGATGTTCCCAACTTCCTCCTGTGAGCAATCTCCACTGTGAAAGGCAGAAACAGGGTCCTTGTTGCAATTCTCCCTCACAGCGCAGATCACTTATGGGAGAGGGGTGGTAATGGTACATACTCTTGTCCTTCATAGGAGCTGTTGCCCAGTAAATGGGAACTGGGGGACTTTCACAGTCCCTACATATCCCCTAAACTAGGGAATACATCCTGAATAGGAAACAGTCACAAATGTGTAACTCTAGGTTACACATTCATAACTGCCTTGGTGAATTCCAGCACAGATCACTATGTTTGGAATACATTTCTTCTAAGCATAACTCATCAGGCTCTCTAGGTGTTTCTTGTCCCTCACCGTCATGCCCTGCTTCAGTCAGTCATATGAAACTGTTTGCTCTTTGAAACTTTACTCTCACATTCGCATAACAATTTCCCAAATGTGGCATCCCTTCAGATATTTTGGACTACAAGGCTCCCACCATCTCTGACTATCGCCCACATTGCCTGAGGTAAGGAGAGCTGTGCACTTCCCACAGGCAGGTTGTTGGCTGTGGTAAGAATAATGTGCAGAACAAGATAGACTTTGAAACGGATCCAAAATGGATCTTTCCAGGCAGTTGAACACTTCTGGAAGATACTCCAGCTAAACTGAGTTTATCCTGGTAAGAGAGGTCCACTCACATTTGCCATAGTTGAACTACTGTGCCCTCTGCCTTTCCTCTCAATCATCCTTCACTTCCTCCAACCACCTCAGTTAGCATGGACCGCCTTTCTATCCGCAACAATCCCAATGCAGTGGGGCTACTACTTCTGTTACCTCGATACAACAGTAACAGCTTATGGCTGCAATGCTAATGGCAGCTTGGGGAGCAAGAATTCGGAGATCTGTCCACTCAACTCTAGCTCCCTGACACTGTAGAAACAACCATGAATGGAAAGGGAAACTGGATGTGCCCTGTTTTGTACAAAGAAGCACCAATACAGGGAAGGAAATGTGTCGGCCTCCAAATGCTGTAGTACTGCAATTCTCCTGGTCTCTCACTAATGTCTGGTTTGAGTAGGGCCAATGAGTTACACTCCAACAATTCCTGGAAGGCAACATGTTTTCCATCCCTGCTTTGTACTTTAGTTGATGCTAAGGATGAAGCTTTACATTAAATTAGCAACTCCCAAGTGTTCGGGGCAGAGGTATTCCCCTGCACTACCTGGAGATGCCAAGGATTGAACCTGGGAACATTATAAAATGTGTGCTCTTCCAGTTAGCCACATACAACCCTGTGTATCTGGGTGTATATGTGCATGTGTGTGTGTGTGTGTGTATATGTATGTATATATGTGTATGTATGTACATACGTGTGTGTGTGTGTGTGTGTGAAAAATTAAAGTCAAGATCCTGCAGTGATCTGATAACAATACTCCCCCAAAAACTACCTTTTCTGCCAGGCAGCATCCCAATCAGAGGGTTTCTGAGGTACTGCAGATGGAAGGGCTGGGAAATGATGAGTGCAGTACTCGCCTAGTCACAGGTCACACTGAGAACAGGCAGCTGGAGAGACTCTTTGGGGTCCTGCTGCAACTGATTCCCATCATTTTCCAGTGCCTTGGTCTACAGCACTTCAGAATTCCCTTCAGCTGGGATCCTGCCTGGCTGAAAAAGTAGATTGGGGGGGATGTGACTTTCCATCATTAATTAGCATAAATGTGAATCTCCAAAGTTATGAGACTCAGAAGATGTATATCCTGTTTTCAATCTCATACCTATTGAAGAGGACATCAGCCTAAGGTTGTTGGTTTCTCTTTGATGCACTTTTAAGGTTGGCATAAAAATAAAGAAGAGGAAGTTCAGTCCTGCTCATTGTCACCATAGCTGTTAGCTGTTATCATAAAAACAGCTGATGAAACCCCAAAAGAATAAAAAAATCTTAATCTATTTTTATTGAACATACGTTGCCTTACCAGCTTCCATTGTAATATCTTGATCCATTCATCTGCTTCTACTCCAGTCTTTGCGTAGAGGTAGTATGTCCTCAATGGGAATACTAAGCTGCAGAAAGCATAAATATATGTAAAGACTGGATGCCAGAAAAATGAGTAGAACTAATTGCTGTCAGCACCAGTGTCTTACTTTACCAAAGACACACTGGACTCAAAGAAAGAGTTAGCTTATTAGGGAGAGGAAAGGTATTTTACAAGCCTGAATTCTATTCCATCATCATTCTATTCCATCATCTAAGTCATTCATAAATAAGCTGAACAACACTGGGTCCAGGACAGAAACCTGAGGTGCCTGACCTCTCTCCAGGATGAAGAGGAACCATTAGTGAGTAGGTTCCACCTGTCAAACAATTTACAGCAGTAGCACTGTCAAGCCCACAGTTCACCAGGGGCCCGTTCACACTACTGAACTGTAGCACTATTATTTCATTTTAACTGGCATGGAATTCTGGGACTGGTAGCCTGCTGAGCCACCAGAGCACTCTAGCTGAGAATTCTGAATTCCATAGGGCAGAACCCTGGCAGTTAAAGTGGGATAATAACCAGGCGGATTATAAGCATGTCTTTGTTCTCATCTGTGAAATGCTGGCAGTATAAATATTAGAATGATCTATCAAGACATTTTAAAGATCCATCAACAGGAATCTGATCGTTCTAAATAAGAAAAGTACAACAAACAAGTAACTCAAAATGTGTGAAGTGGCACTTAGAGCTGTCTCCCCCAAATATGCTGGACTACAAACTACAACATCCCCAACCAGCATACCCCTGCTGTTCAGAAGGCAGGAAAAACAGAAAAAAGACAGGGAAGAGATGAAGCTTGGTTTTCCCGCTGGGAAACAGAAAAAGGTCTCTCTATGGAGTTTGTAAAAGGGGGTGATTTATGTTGCTGGGGTGGTTCCAAAGGCAGAAAATAGAAAAGTTGGATTGGAAGTTCACTGGGATGCTTTCTGAGGAGGAAAAAATGTTTTCAATTATACATGATGGTTCAGGAATATTCAGACACTTCAAAAAGGGAAAAAACACAGACAAACCAGGAGATGTATTGGTTTATTCGGTTTTGTGTTTTTCTTTTGTGTATATGTTTAAAATCTCAAAAAAAATTAATAAAAAGAAAAAAAAAGAAAAAACACCGTATGTTTTATTTAAGCTTAAACTTACCAAAAACAATTAACTTTATCCTGTGAATAGTCAAACTGTACTGCCGAACATTCTGTTAAGTCAAGTGCTCTGATTGGCTCTGTGGACTTGAAAATAAGTTTATTTTTGAAATAATTAATCTTTTTTAATAAAAAAAGAATACCCCCACATGCCCACTCTAAATAATTATGCAAAGGAATAATAAGGCCTTGGATGGCATTCTGTTACATTTGAAGTTACAGATCCATAATCACTCTATATTCACTAATACTGCATAGTCACGATTGTGGCACTGTTGTCACAATCATAAACATCTTCCCAAACCTACTTTACCAGGAATCAATTGATGCAGAGGTCTGTTCAGCTGGCGATCAGGTGCAAGGGAATGACATTTTGGCCCCTCTCCCAAGGCTACAACAATCAGAAACAGGAGCCTTGCATAATTCCTTGAAGTTTTGGCTAGAGGAGGATCAAAAATTCATGCTCCTGAACCCCAATCACCAGCTGAACAGACCTCCTTCTCTTTGTGAAGCTCTTGCCTGGTAAAGTACATCTGAGGGAGTCAGACCAAGGTACTCTATTGAGGGTCAGTCCCAGATTTTGTTCCTATTCTGTCTCATTTGCGCGCGCGCACACACACACACACACACACACACATGCACCTTCAAGTTGCCTGTCAATTTATGGCAACCCCAGTTCATAGGATTTGCTTAAGCAACAAATACTCAGAAGTTGTTTTACCAGTTCCTTCCTCTGAAATATAACCTACAGCACCTTATATTAAGCACCTGATGTTCTCTCATCTAAGTACTAACCAGGCCTGACCCTGCTTACCTCCAAGATCAGACAAGATCTAGTGCCTGTAAGGTATTTAGACCCTTGTCCAATTTTATACTAGGTTAAAATAAACCAACCTGGAGAGCAGGTTGTTTCTGATCATATAAGGATCTGATAGAAGATACTTTGGGATAAACAAAATGAGTATGGATCTCCAAAATAAAATCAGAAAGTACAGGAACAAAATCTGGGACTGTCAGTCTTTTTAATCAGTCTGGTTGTGCCCTGAGTTACATATATTTCATTAAATAGGTGAAATAGAATATGGATTAATATCTGCACATGCACTATCACTTTATTCAGTTTAACATCACTTCTGTTACCAAAAGTCAAAGCTCTCATCTTTGTACATCCCCTGTACCTATGTGCTTCTTCCTGTGAGAAATGTAAACTGTTTTGTTTTATAACCTGCATATACATGCTAAAATTGAATATGCACAATTGCCCATCTGAACAAAATCACTTTTATGTAAGAAATTCGCAATACATAAAATAATTAATGGGCACTATCTGCACCGAATGGCTACATGCGTGTGTACTGTCAAGAAGCACTTCCTTCACGTATATGTGAGGGAAAACAGATACGTGCACATTTCGTCATGCAGGATGAAACAGAAGGGTTCATGCACTTTCTTTCTCAAAAATAGCTTCCATTTAAGTCTTGTATGAAGCAATTTTGAAACCAAGAGCCCAGCAGTGAATGTGGGATTGACTAACATGTTCAGAAACACCAGTATTTTCTGCCTCTTGACTACTCTTCCTCATATGCTTTAGGCAAACAGAACATGCATTCTGGTCTATGCCCACCTCCATCAGCTAATTATGAGAAGTTAGAGTAGGGCATGTTAATTGCCATTTATCACATGTTCTCTAAAATTAATTCAAACAAGTATTGAAATTTCAAGCTCTAAATGGCTTTAGACCAGTCCACCTGAAGGAAAGTCATCACTCAGACGTTCCTTCCTTCCCAATTGTATAGATCATCCTCAGAGACTGTTTTCTGAGTACAACTGTTGGGTAGCCCTCCATTATTAGTATGGGATATGCAGTAGTAGTAATTAGCTGCTTGCTTGTAACCAAGAATGTGAACCAGAGACCGTTAGGTAAACAACCCCAGGAATGCAGCAGTGATAAGAAATTCCAGCCTGAGCTGGGCGCCTCCAAGCTCTCTTGCTGTCTGATTGCTGTGGGAACAGATTCTTTTACTTATAATGTTTGGTTTCTGCAAATTGCCTCCAGTTCAATCACTGAAGTCCTGTACATGCATCACACTCCTAATAAATCATATATTAACATTGGTACATTTGTGTGTGTGATCTCGGTTCCTGACAACAACAGCCCACTATGATTTGATTGGTGACCCCTTGTCTATAGGAAAGGCTCCCTAGGAATGTTCTCCCAGTCATAACACATTTAAATGCCAGGCTAAGACCATCTCCTTCTAGATGGCATTTAACTCTGTGGCTTTCCTTTGGCCCAGTGGGTTCTGGAGTACTTCACTGATCAAGTTAAACATGCAATAAAGTCAAGCAATTAAAAAAAAATGTCCAAGTCCAATTTGCTGCCTCACCGTCTGATCTTTATAGTATTTCAGCTCATTCCTGTGCAGTGTAAACCACCTAGTTTTCCAGTTCTGAGAGATGAAAATGAAAGAAGTGTAAAGACTACAGACATTCAAAACTTAAAAAAAAAACAGATATGGAAAACAGGCATTGTTCAATATTTCTCTTCTCTTCCTCATTCTTCCTAACACAGATACCAGAATGGGTAACTTTTGACCACACAAATCATATTCCCATCATCTTTTACAATTGACCAGGCTAGTGGTGGCAAGAATTGGAGCTCCACAACATGACAACCACCATGGGTTCCCCCAGTCCAATGTATATGGAAGTACTTTTTTTCAATAGATATACAAACTGCTCAATATCTTGTAAGTCCAAGCATCTTTCTCAAATTTTAAAATGAAGGCAAAGAAAGCAGACAGTGGGGAAAAGCAGAGGAAGCAGTTGTGGCACCAGATTTTGTGAGTGAAAAAAAGAAAAGAAAGAGGTAGTCCTCAAAATAATACTGAAAAAAGAAAACTAATGGTGAAAGGCCCCAACCTACTTCAATGGAAGCCTTCCTTAGGAAAGAAAGAATTCAGTTGAGTATTTCTAGTGAGGCAATTTCTCACAATAAGAATCAAGTTACGTTGGCACCTGAAGCAGAAAATCTCCCTGAAGCTTTTCCTGCTCCATGGTAGCTATAATCTGCTAAATAATTACACGCTTGTATGCCTTTTGGGACACCCAAAATCAACAGCCTCCTAAAACTGTGCCACGCTGCCTAAAGACAGGGCCTCCCCCATACCTCTTGCATGCAAGGGCCTAAATCCTGTTGTTACTGCTGCCGAGAGCAGACCCATTGAATTAACGGCTTTTATCTATTGGTTGACTCACTATTCAACAATTGATTCAGTGGGCCTATTTCAGCTGGGACTAAACAACAGGATTTTAGTCAAGGTATACAACAGTATTTTAGACCAGAAATTGGCAATTTCTGATGATCCAAAGACCAATGTTTGAACCTGAGGATCTACTGTGGGCTCCAGCAGGCCCAGAGCTGCCTTAAAAATGGGGGGGGGGAATAAACACTGGAATTAGCTTTTGGTTCTTTTTTTAAAAACTTTTAGTGGGTTCGGAGGACTTGTGGTTTGCTTCAGTAGCAGCTGTTTTGCATTTAATCATAGTGCAAGTTCTCCAAATCAAATCAGAAGTCGAAAACAACAATAATTTGGAATCCTGGACCCCTAGCAGGAGTGAGAGAATGCTATTTCTGCCAAAATAAGGTCAGCACAGTAGAAGGGCACATGCAGCTCATTCCTTTTACAGATCCTACTTTCCTCACGGATGCAATATATACAGTTGTCCCTTCACATTCTCTGGTTTCTCTTTCACGGATTTGATGCTTTGCAGATTTGACAAATGTGTTCTCTCCTGGAATTTCTAGGTCCTCCAGCACAATGTTAGGGGCAGCTTCTGCCAGAAGTTGACCACAGAGTCATGCTGGAGGACCTAGAGTTTCTTAGAGAAGTGTTCTCTCAGGTTAAAAAAACAAAAACAAACACAAAAAACAGCATTCGCAATTTTAAATTATATTTGCATTTTTCCACTTTCTTGGAAGTCTTGCCCCTTAAACCCCTATAAGAGTATGGAGGGTCAACTGTATATATTTAGATCTGTCCATAAGCATTTTACCAATATGGCTTTACAGTTCCAAAGAAAGGGGAGGCAGAAAAGCCATGGGTGTTTCTTACCTTCACTATTCTGCCTTGTTTTGTTAGGTAGCCTTCCTTTGTGCCTAACTGCAATGAAAGAGGTTAAAGTTAACCATGAGTGTGGAGAGTTGACGAACAAGAAAATCTTACTTTTGATAATGAGTCATTCCACCTCAATATTGCTGACAAAACAAAATAAACTTTTGAGTTTTTCCACCTCATAACTATCCATTCCTTTTGTCTTTACAACTAGGTGACTGACTTCCCTGACAAGAACATGGGCCTTGCCCGCACCTGAGGCAAACATGCAAAGTAACTTAGGTCAAATGGAAATCTTCCTGCATCACAGATTAAGCTGAACGCTTATTATATTCTATGAATAAATGATGTCTAAAGATAGAATGGGTCAAACTGAGCACAACGTGACTTCAAACAATGTGTTCTTTGTTCATTATACATATGCAGCAATGTGGCACTAAGTGCTGAAATAGGCCTTGCTGGGCAACCACACTGGGTATGCAAGATGGGCACAGACTACTGAAGGAGGAGGCAAGCAAGCTGGTTTGTTTCAAAGTTCTTTGGAAACTCTTAAACTACTAAGAAAATAACCACTTAAAGGAAAGCAATTATAATTTATTTATTTATGTTTGTTTGTTTGTCTACTTCCTGTTCATAAAAGGTTGCTGTAGTCACCAGAAGACTTGGATTCAGCAGATGGAAAGGCAGTATTTGCTGGCTCCCCCTTCCCTCTGCAGTCCACTATCAACCCACACCTCACCTTGAATCCACTCTGGGTTATAATGAATGCTCAGATTGGTTGAGAGTAGCATAAGACTTTCACATGTGGAACATCATATCCAGTGGGCTCAGACAAAAGCAAACTGCTGCAGTCTCTCCTAGTTTGTCAGTTCTTCCTTATTAAGAACTTTTGCCGTTTGACTACACTCTAGTGTTGCTTGGCCACATGTGCCCTGGTTTTCATCTGTGAAATGCTGGAGGCTATGGAACTCTCCTACTGCTCCTCTGTCACTAGTCCCTGGATTCACTGTTGCATTGTGATAGACCTACCCACTGGCCATTCCACTGCTGGTGGGGAGTGGAGTGGAATTAGACTGAAGTTATAGAATAATAGGATCATACAACTGGAA
Source organism: Ctenosaura bakeri (assembly GCA_948474755.1). Taxonomy (NCBI): domain Eukaryota; kingdom Metazoa; phylum Chordata; class Lepidosauria; order Squamata; family Iguanidae; genus Ctenosaura; species Ctenosaura bakeri. The sequence continues at coordinate 191,900 of CAOLHI010000709.1, forward strand.
GGAACCACAAGGGACACCCAGTCCATCCCACTGCCATGCAGGAATGTGCAGTTAAAACAGTCCTGAGAGATGGCCATCCAACCTTTGCTTAAAAACCTCCAAAGACGGAGAGTCTGTTCTACTGTCAGACAATTCTTACAAGTTCTTCATAATGGTTTGTGTTCTAGTCTTGGGACATCTTCCATCAAGACTCACTGGGGCCCTCTGGAGGTCTCAGAAGATGATGTCACTGATTGACATTTGGCTATAGGAATGGCAAGTTGGTGAGAAGGGCTTTAGACATTGCATTGAGAGGAAAACAACCTCTCCAATAACCAAACAATTACATATGCAAGCAGAAGGTAAACTTAATATTTGTGTATGTCACTAACAGGATGGTGGCTATGATTGTAGATCTGAGAGTTCATTTTTTAGCCACAGTTCTGAATTTTGTTTGATCCTTTGTTTGATGCTTTAAGATTTCATGCCATCCTTAATTAAATCCTATTCATTAAAAGCTTCATTAACTCCAACCAATGCTTGACCCACTAAAGAGTAGGTAACTCACCGAGGGTGCATTGGGGACGAGGTCAGTTTCTGTTTTTCCTGTTTGCATTGCAGTGTGAACTCGCACAGATTCATAAATGGAAGGTTCTTCCACTTTCCTAGGGTATGGGTGCTTCAGTACAATCAGAGTGCCTAAGTGAAGGGAAACAATAAGAGATTCACAAAGAAGTACATGTAGCCCCTCCATGCACCCAAAAGGATATGGAAAGCAAATGACTGATGAACTTGAAAGATCCAGCTATAGCTCATTTAAGCCACAGGATCAGAATACTGGAAAGACTTAAGTGGACCACCCAGTGCAGCCTCTTGCCCTTGAAAAGGAAAATTTATTGAAGTATTGGCATATCACATGAGGTTAAAAAAAAGTCTGGCTACTTTTTTTAAATCATATTTTAATTCTAAACATTATCCAAAAAAAATAAACAATTGCAAACAATAAACTATCAGTATTATATTTCTAAAAGCCAGCATGGTGTAGTAGTTTGAATGTTGGATTATTTGAAGAAATGGCAAACACACAGACACACAAGTTCAAACTTTGATTGGGATGGAATCTTTGGAATTAGTGAGAAATGCACTCAGGATAGAGCTAAAGTGGACTTGAGGACTGATCTCAACAGATTTTTGAGATGGTATTTAATACCATGAAATATCCTTGAGAGATACCATTTTATTCACATGTCCTAGAAAACCAAAGAGATTTCATTCTTTTCCTGGGTACTTCATAGCTCTAATGAAGTCATCTTATGAATAATCTCCCCCCCTCCCCACCACTCCTTCTGTAATAAATATTAATGATGGTAGTAAACATGACACTTGAATGTATTCCCCCAGTATTAAAGGCTATTTTACTAGGTTAACAACAGCAATGTAATTCCATGTTGAATGCACATCAAAGTAAGCTCCTCTCTTGCTCTGGATTCTGAAAAGATGGGATGTGAGTCTCTAAGTATGGACAGGGGGAGGAAACCTCCATTCCCAACCCCTAGAGTTTGAGGAATCTATGTCCCCCAGATGCTGTTGGACTCCAGTTGCCTCAATCCTAGTAGCTCCACCAGTGACGATGAGGGAAGACAGGCAATTTACTTCTGGAGGAAACAGGTTCCACATTCCTGTACTAGACCCTCTGGGGATGCAGCATACATAGACTAGTGTTTCTCAGGCTATCTGTTGTGTGGGTCTAGCATTCTCCTCCCCCACAACATGCCAGAGACAAGCATCTTCCCATCAGCTACAGTGGTCCACGTACAACTACACTGGGTATCACAGGTATAGAGTACTCATCTTCCAGTATCAAGCTTTCTACAATGGTGTAGCAGGCCTATCTTGTGAAAAAAAAGAGTCCAAATTATTGTATGAAAGTAAAATGTCTGCTGGGATTAATAAATGTATATAAATTGTAATATCTGGTATTATGTTGTACACAATCCAACTGTTGGCTCACTGATCCCACCATTGTTAAGATACCTAAGAGCTCATGATACTCTTAAAAAGGACTGTATAATTATCATGTATAATTACCAGATACAACTAGAAAGTGAGACATTTTTAACAGCAGAGTCCTAATCTCTCCCTAGAAAGGTCTGTCAGAGTTCAAGTTTGTGAGGATTTTTCTGTTTATTTTGTAACAATGGCACTGAGGGGGAAAAAGACATTTATGGTGCTTAGGGAACTTTTTTTTTTAATAGTTTGCTAAAGATTTCTATTTTTTTCCTACATTGGGATGTTTTTTCTAGCTTCTATTGTTTCTATATCTTAATAAACTTCTAGATAAAATGTATCTTGAGACAGGGGGTGCTGTTTCAAATTCTTTTCCTTTTATTAGTCGTAAATTTCTATCTAGAAGCTTGAGACAAGTATACAATAAATACTGAATTAATGACAGGAAAGGGTTGAAGGAACACCAAACACAGGTTTATATGAGACACAGGAAAATCCATCTGAATTACGGCATGCGTTTTGTCATCTGGATTATTTATTTTATGTATTTATTATTACATGTATAAGAATGGAACTCATCCATCCATAAATCAAATTTTGATTTATTAAATCAAAAGTATAGAGGGTTGGATCCACAACGATCATTCTGCTGATGGAACTGCTTGTCAACCAAACTGTAAGGAAGAAACTCCTCTCCCCATGACACATCTATTCTGGAGTACCCTTTCCTTTGGAGTTTTCACAAGATGCACACAACCACAATGTCCAATAGACTTGACTTTTTGTTTCTTTTCTCTTTCTCTCTCTCTCTTTCTCTTTTAGCATTCATTAAATCAAAGCATTCAGTATTTTAATCCCAAATATAATCTCATCCATCCAGGGAGCAGAAGAAATGAACAGCATCATGGCTTCCTTTCATTGGTGTGGTCAGAAACCACCACAAACAGAGGCATGGGCTCTCTGTTTATAGAGTTCACATCCAGGTTGTTTACACTTTCTAACCACGGGTATCTACAGAGCTGACATGACCATGAATCAGGTAAGACTTTAAATGGTCTCTTGTCTTCAGACAGTTAGAAAAGACTTGTAATAGTATGTTTTAAAGGTCATTCCTCATCCAATTGGAAATGAGATTTTACTACACTTTTGACAGGCCAAAAAGGGTAGTAAAATGGTGGTGCACTTTTGAGTCAGTCATTTTGACTACTTTGTGTTAAACATAATTGCTTGCACATTGTGATCCTATTTATGATTAAACAAAGGCTGAGAGTAAGCCACTCTTGTAGAAGGAATATGACCTGCAGGGGGTGACCTTCTGCTAGTCAGTATGAGAGCTTTGGGGATTATATCAGGACAAAAGGGGGATTATATTACCTCCATTAAGCCAGTTTTTAATCACGCAGGCTTAGTAGTGTTTGGGCCACTTGAGTACAAAATCAGCAATTATTTATCTCCGGTGTCAATGTTCATTTCCTGTGCAATGCTTCATATAGAAAAACAACATGGAAGGGCACAAGTTCATAGGTATTGTGAGGTTTAACATCTCTTTTCTAGCCATTGGCGCTGTCCAATTTAGCACATGAAAGGAGTTTCACAGAGCTAGCAGAATCTGATTTGGGAGCTGGAAAGCCACTGGGTGAATCTATCATTCAACACCACAGATCAGATTCACTGGTGTCATATAGCATCGACCCCCTTTAACTGTTAACGGATGTAACAGATGGCAGAGAAGGTGATGGTGCAAGGAAAGGGATGGAACTACAATAGCATGCAAAACTCAACAGATATTAAAAATAAACTAATAATACATTGCAGGGTTCCAAAATAAGCCATGGAGAAGCATCTGTGTGTTTTCCACCAGCACAAAAGAGTGTTGTACAAGATCAAGGCCATCTCTGCAAACTTTTGACAGAAGATGGTACAGATGGATTCCACCTGTAGTCTGTGGAGTAGAGGGAATTATACAACTTTGTATGTCTTTCAGCAGCATTCACGGAGCTCAAGGCAATATCTATAAGGTGGCCAGTTGGGCATCCAGATAGCAACCAGACTTGCTAGCTTGTCCAAGACCTGATCTTAAATTTCAGCCTTATTAATGTAATTGTTGCATAATTAGTTGATAACAGAAAGCTCTCCTCCTCCTCCTCCTACTTCTGGATTACTACCAAACGGTGGTTGTCTATCAAAAAGGTCCGAGGTCCCTCTTATGTGCAATAACAAACCTATTTAGGAACTGCTTAACAACAGAGCTCAGGTTTCAGAGGAGTGAGTCACTTGGGGTCAGGCAATGTGGGTTTAACACTCATGTTAGGAAATAGATATGACAGTTCAAAGAGATAAACCATTTCTGGCTTGGGCAGCAGTGCTCAAAAAGCAAAAACAGAAAAACAGAACCTTCTATCAAAGCCTGTTGCCCTTCTTTGTTTGCAATCCCTTTCTTTGCTAATCCATAAGGAGAAATTTACATTACACATTTCTTCATTCTTCAGTATTAACAATGGAAAATGGTAACTTCTTTACTGTAAGAGCTGTTAAGCAATGGAATAAGCTGCTTTGGGGGCAGTAAACTCTCTGTCTTTGGAGGTTTTAGACAAAGACTGGATGGACCTCTGAGTGCTGTAATTGAGTGCACCTGCATGGCAGGGAGTGACAGTAGATGGTCTTTGCAGACCCTTCTAACTCTAAGATTCTATGATTCTATGATCATTACTTATCCTAAATTCACCATATGAAATATTCTTACTAGTATCAAATTATATTATGATATTGCAAATATAGAGATGAAAGTCATGATGTTACAATCATGACCCCGATTTAAAAACACACACAGAGAGAAAAAACTACATAGCATTGGACTAAAGCTTCCAATGGAAACACTCTTTTCAGTGGTAAAAGGGATTCCTCGCTTCTTCTTCATCTTTTTTACATTTATCTCCTGCTTTTCTTCCTATAAGCTCAAGGTGGCATGCAGAGATCTCCTTCCCATTTCATCCTAACAACAACTCTATATAGCATATTAGACTTGAGGGACAGAGAGAGAAAATGACTGACCAAAGGCCATCCAGTGAATTTCATGGCTCAATGAGAGCTTGAATTTGGATCTCCAACAAATCCCAGCCCAACAGCTTAACAACTACATGGTGAGTCCTTTAACACAGCATCTATCCAACATGGGGTAAGGCTATTAATAGAGCCAAACTAATTCTTAGGCAAGAAGTCACTGATTAAGTTTCCTTACCTCCTAATGTTTGCTTTTAAAACTTATATGTGATTTATAAAACATATTTATCATAAAAAGGAAGGATGCCCTAATCTAGTTCCAAATGCACCACACCTGTTTTTAAATAAGAATGAAAGCACACAGAGAAATCAATTCCTCAGTATCCTGGATTGCATGTAATTTGCTTCCTAATATAAAGAGTAAAAGCTCTCAAAGAATGAGGTAGGAATGAAACTCATTATTTTAAACTGTTGCTTGTTTTGTTTTCCTCATCTCTGCTTAGTTGTTCGGAGTGGGATTGAAACTGTTTATTACTTGCAGTGGGCATCTTTCTCACTTTGAAAACTCTCTTTCATTTGAATTCCTTTTAATGAGAAGTGGCCAGCTGTCTGAAGTTCCAGGATTTGAAACATTTAATATATTTGATTTAAACTGAAACATTTAATATACTGTGTAAGTCCATGGCAATTTGTTCTGTATTTCCCATCTGTTTCCTGAAAACAAAGTATCTAGTTCAACATCATATTTACTACACAACCTATAGTACCAATGTAAGCTAATATACATGGCTAGAAAAAGGGCAGACTATTATAAAATAAAACTGCTATAGACAAAATATATATAAACAAACATACAAAATATATATAAAAAAGAACTGCTATAGATAAAATCTGTAATAAATTCAGTAATAACTGTTTACAAATATGTATACATATATAAAAGTAAATGTTTGTTACCTGTCTCACTGCCAATCAAAGGTTGATTTGCAAAATGTTTGATCAGTTCTTTCAGATCGGGAAATTCATTGAAGCCAAATTTGTATGAAGACCCAGTGTATTCTACATGAAAATGCTTTACAGAATCTTTTGCTCTGAAACAAAAGAAAGAAAGTAGCTGGTGTATAAGATAATAAACATTCTGCTTACTGTAGCAATGTTTTATAATGAAGGTAATAGACCTAGTAAACCATCAAAGAATTCTCATGTATTCACACGGCAAGGTTATAGCAGTTTGATAGCATTTGTCATAGCTTCATTTTATGGAATCCTGGGATATGTTGTTTGGTGAGGTACTTACTGCTAGAATTCTCTAGAACATTTCCTTGAACTACTGCAGTAAAACTGTCCAGGAAAGAATTCAAAGTCCCTCACAGAATTCCACAGGACACATAAGACAGTATCCAACTGTAGGTACAGTTATGCTGCTCTTAGAAAAAACAAACCCTTTTTTTATGGATACCTTGCTCTATACTCTTCAGCTATCCCAATCTAGCAGGAACAGTATCAATTAGTCCTCTGTCATCTCACTTTTTCCACTGCTTTTAAAATGTCCCAGTTTCTCTCTCCTTCTACTTTTCCTCTTTGCCTTCAATTAGTGCAATTAATTAGTACAAGCTGAGTTCAAAGTGCAGAAGTTATTTGTGCTCAACTAACTAATGAGGGGAGTGGAGGAGGGGTAGAATTTTGCCCAGGCATAGGCAAAAGCAAACTGTTTAGCCTCTCCTAGCTTGTTCTTCCTCATTAGTAATTTTTGCCAGCTTGACCAAACTTCTATGTATCCCAATATTAATTGGTTTGAAGATATATTGCTACAGAAGCAGCACAGTATAGTGGTTTGAACAATGGACTGTGATTCTGACAGCAGGGCTTGAATCCCCACTGGTTTACAGAAAACTAGAATACCAAGATGTTCACCTCCCCGCTCCATTTCCCCTCTTCTTTAGACCCTCCATTCATTGTCCCTTTTGCTGTCCACAGCTCTTCCTTCTGGTCCCCTTCACAAGGCATTTCCACACTGCACTATTATAGTGCTGTTATTCCACTTTCAACATTCTGTGGAATTCTGGAGTGTGTAGTTTACTAAGGCCAAAGAGCTCTTTGGCTGAGAATTCTAAAGGCCCTTCCCTAAACTGCAAATCCCAGGATTCCATAGAATGTTGAAAGTGGAATAGTAGCACTATAACAGTGTAGTGCAGAAATGGTAACAGTTTTCCCTGCTGCTGCCCTACCTCATGGGGTTTTTGTGGGAACCTGCAGCACTGGAATAGTATAAGAGCAGGCATGAAGGACAGGCCTCTAATCCCAGGTTGTGTTTGAATACTGCTGAAGTAACCAGATCAATTGTTGGTATTACAGTCCTCCCCCCATTTGATAACAGCAGCAAGGATAATCTTTGCAAAGTATTGGCACCAAAAATCTGTTCCATTAATTCATGAATGGTTAGTTAAAGTGATGGAGGCAGCAAAAATAGAGAAATTGTCAGGATGGTTGAAGGGGAAATCTATGCAATCATACTGGAAAATCTGGGAACCATATATACTTTATATGAAGAGTAGAATGGGTGACAATTTTCAATTGGATTTTGATATTTAGATGATTTAGAACTCTAGGAAACAGAGTTAAATATTTATATATAAAGGAAAATTCCTTTTCTTTAAAGTGAGGGGATATGTATTGATCAGATAATTTAACCGATATCAGATTATGTGGGAAGCCAAGGGGTGAGGTAAGAAGTGGGTAAGTAGATGTAAGAGTTTGTATGTTTTTGTCTTATGACCGGTATGTTCCTTTTTTCCTGTTCTGTTTTCTTGTCTTGTGCTATAATCTTCCTTATCCATCTGGACAGTTTACTTTCTCTCATGGAATTCCTTTCTTTTTTTCTTCCTCCTTTTTTTTTTACTTTTTCTTTTCCTCTTCTCTTTATATTTTTCTCTTTTTACAGGTAGATCTAATATGTATAGTAAGTTTTTTTATATATTTATGTTAGGATATTGGGGCAATTTTTCTTTGTGTGTATGGGCTTAAAATTATCGGTTGGTCTATTCTATGTGAAATTCAATAAAAATATATATTTAAAGTATAGTCCTCCCTCCACATTAGTAGGTTTGACCTTCGCAAAGCACATGCTTGATTTCCCCCACTTCTCCTCCTCCCATTCCCTTGCATTCCTCACCCCAGGCTTATGAGGCTTGTGTTTAAAGAGGACTTTTTTTCCTTTTGAGTGAGTAAAGCCTCCCTACTCCACTGCTGGAGGTGTGTCTTCTCTGCCAGGCGGCGCACAGTCTGCTGTATAATGGCTACTGATTTGTCAGGTGCCCTTTTTGATCCTACCCCTCCCCTCTAGGAGGATTTTTTTTTCTCAAGATGGAGACCAGAAATAGCTAGGAGAGAAACCCCATTGTTAAGTCTGGCCAGAGAGAGTGGCCTAGATTTGGGAGCATAGTCTTTGTCAAAGAAGGAAACCAGAGGGCTCTGTGTGTATGTGAAAGAGAGACCTGTGCCTCTATGATGTTATAAAGAGACAGGAGACAGTTTTAAAGTATTATAAAGATCTGTTTGAACTTGGACACATTTATAAAATCAATACTTTATTCTGTTCTATTATTTTAATAAAGATTATATTATATTTTCTTAGAAAGTTGGTCCCAACTGAATGTTTCTCAGTGGTTATAACATTCAGAACTATATTGTCATAGATTTAATTGATAAATGAAAGGCTTTTCCCTGGTTAGACAAGGGTGGTGTTTGGGGGAAAAGCAAAAGTTGCATATGGAATGGCAGAGCACTTTGTCAGACTGGGAGGAAAGCTACCGTTCCAGTCTAAGTGAAGAAAAGGCCAGGCCTTGTCTGTTCATGTTGCCTCCACAGATGAGACAGACAGCAAGGCTTCTCAAACATCAAATCTCAGGAAGGTTCACACAGAATCATGTAATGGATACTCACTATAACGTACATTATACCATACCTTACTGACAGAGAAAAAAGAGCAGTTTTGCCATTGCTCTTCCTTAAGAGGTAGCTTCCATCAGAGCCATTGGATAGGAGAAGGGCCTCTGCTGCATGCCGAGTAAGATTATCATGGTACCACCTAACATGACATCAAAGATCAAGATCCATTAAATGCCCTATTGGTTACAATGAGCTATAGAACAAAAAAAGTTTCACAAAGAACACATCACAATGCCATAAAAAACAACGGAAATAAATGTCACATATCCATCAGTGTTAGATCAAGAGCCAAATTTAGGGAAAAGTAGTCCACTGAACCCTTGGGAGACTGGGCTTGATGGAGCAGGACAATCTACTAAACAGCAGAGATGAATACTAAAAAAAAACTTCACATGTAAAACTTACAATAGTACTATGCTGACATTTGACGGTTGGTTGATAGGAAAAATTAAAACATCAATATGCCCATTAGTTGAATACAAGTGGTGTGGCTGTAAGCCGACCCAGGAAGACAAACTTATGATCTCACAAAACGCAGAAAAATCATGCATTTAAATTGTGCATCAAAATTGGACCACAAATGCCATTTTATAAACTATTCATAAATTAAACAAGTGAAAAGGATGGCTAAGTCACATATGTATGTATATTGTATGCTGCAATTCAACAGAAGCACTATGGAGTAGACAAGAATGGAGTAAGGTAGACTTCAGTCTGCCAGGAATCTCTGCTGTCGAAAGGAAGGAAGGAAGGAAGAAAGAAAGAAAAAAGAAAGAAAAGAATAAAGAAAAGACAAGAAAAGAAAAGTTTCCCATCCTTATTGTGGATGTAAAGATATTTTTGATGTCTCCAAGAACCACAGAAGCCAGAGCAGTAGCTCTGTGTCCTTGTCATATGCAATGACTATCAAAAACTTGATAAATTATACAAAATAGAAAATCAATTTGTAAAATATATTCAGTAGAAAAGAAAACATGCAAAAAATTCAGTTTGGATCTTTTAAATTAGGCAGATATCTGTTTTTCATAACAGAATTTGAAATAGTTGAAGCAGAATTTTATTTTTGAAGGAGCTAAATACACATGAATTTGACCATATATCTTCCCATTATTTTTTTCTTTTTTATTTGTTATTGTGCTTATAGAAAGTTCTCTATAATTCTTATCTCAGTTACTGTCTCAAGAATTCTATCAGATAGGTCAAATAGTAACTCTACCTAAATATATAGTATAAAAAACCTAAAGTTAAGTTATTTTGAGGCAAGTAAAAACCTAAACAAACAAAAAAAGACCACAGGCATATTTCTTTCTCCTGATAATAAAAATACAATGATAATATACTCTGTAACTATTTGCTGCCCTTTGATGTTACTCAAAATTGCCAAGCTGAGATGGTCATCTCATTCTGCCTTATGGTAGGGTCAGGCCTATCTGTGCAGCCATGTGGGGGAAAAATGGTTTCAACTGCACAAGATATTTTCAAATCATCTTAGCAACTTCCTAAATCTGCATTTCCTGAAGTCTTCTCTTCACGAAGTCTTCTTACTGGCACACTTCCTCTTTTGGACATAAGCCCTATGCAATCAAATTCCTAAATACATACAAAAGAAGAAGAGGTAGGGACCCAACTTGTACTGGTATTCACAACCAAATAATTGTCAATAATGTCTATAATAATGCAGTGTCCCTGCCCCTTTTTTCCCACAGTCACCAGTTTGTTTAAATTGAAGCCTTCAACATTTACACTCATTTATTTGGCTACAGCTGATTTTTAGCTGCTAACATTCCTTTGTCAAACCTAAATGTGATAGGAGCAGATTTGTGTGTAATCAGCTCTGTTGCTGGTAACACATGTGAGTGGGAGGTATGTTTTGTCATGCAAAATGCACATATTGTTCAGTGATTCTAATCAGTATGGGAATTATGGGGGCTCTGAATGAAATCCAAGAATTGATCACCTGTATCTATTCATGTCTTCTTTTAAATTGCCCACCTTGCTTTATAGATAATCAGGAGAACCTGTACTGTTTGAAGCCATCATCCCTAGTCATACCTTCAGAGATCACTGGCACAGCTTTACATTTTTAAGGTTCTTAGAATCATAGAGGGCCTAGTTGTCCATCCAGCCCGATGCACAATTTCCACATAAGGATGCAACCACATCTATTCCTGGATCCTATGCAGGAAATCCACAACTGCTCCCTGCAAAAAATGGCTGATCTTGGTCCTACCTCTACTTGAATATTTCCAGCAAAAGAGAGCACTCTGATATTCTGGGTAATTGATTCAATAGTTCAGAAACCTTGCCCACTGGGAGAGCAAAGAACAAGTCTGTTGCCCTTTAATACGTGATAGTCCTGCAGCTATCTGGAAACAGCTATCATATCCCCCTATGGCCTTCTCTTCTCCATGTGAAACTAGGACATTTTCCCGTTATGTTCACAGGACTTCTTTTTCATACCACTAACCAATTTAATTGCTGTTTTCTTAACTGTTTTAATTCCACTCCAGTCTTTTGAAAGTGGGGTAGAACTAAGCACTGTATTCCAGATGCTTTTCTTAGGCCATTTCCGCACTAGCCTGTTATAGCGCTATGATTCCATTTTCAACATTCTATGGATTCCGGTGGTTTGCAGTTTCAGGAGGGGCCGGATGGCCGCTCCCGAAACTGCAAACCCCAGGATTCCATAGGATGTTGAAAGTGGAATCATAGCGCTATAAAAGGCTAGTGCGGAAATGGCCTTAGTGCAGAATAAAGCGGAACCTCCACCACCCATGAGAGCCAACATGGTGTAGTGGTTTGAGTGTTGGATGCCCTGAAAACCAGGGTTTAATTCCCCCTTCAGCCATGGAAACCCACTGGGTGTCCCCTGGGCATGTCTCACACTCTCAGCCCCAGAAAACCCTGGGATAGGTTTGCCGTAGGATTGCCATTAAGTCAGAAATGACTTGAAGGCACATAACAACAACAACAACAACAACAACAACTTTGTTGTGTGAAAGAGTCCTAGGTCTGGGGACACTGAAGTTGTAGAATATTAAAGAAGAGGGAATAGGGACTGAGAAAGAGGTTGGTCTCCAAAATCATAATCCAGCACTCAAATCACTACACCATGCCAGCTCTCTGAAATGGACTATATTACATTTACAATATTACATGTACTATACTATGTTTGCTGTTGACAACTGCCATCAAGTCAATTTTGATTTATGGCGACCCTATGGATAAGACGCCTTCGAGTCACCTGGTCCTCCACAGCCCTGCTCAGGTCTTGCAGGTTCAGAGACGTGTCTTTCTTGACATAGTTTATCCATCTGTAATACTGTCTTCCTCTTCTTCTACTGCCTTCTATCTTACCAAGCATTATTGTTTTTTCTAGTGAGTCACATCTTCCCATAAAGTGACCAAAGTAGGACAGCCTCAGCATAGTCATCTTGGCTTCTAGGGGGAGTTCAAGCTTGACTTGCTCTAGGACCTATCCATTTGTCTTTTGAGCAGCCCAAGGTATCAAATAGAAATCTTCTCCAGCAACACATTTCAAATGAGTTGATTTTCTTCCTACCAGCTTTCTTCGCTGTCCAGCTTTCAAAACCATGGAAAGAAATTAAAAATATGATGGCATGGACAATCCTATCTTTAGTATTCAATGATATATCTTTACACTTCAAGATCTTTTCTAGCTCCTTCATAGGTGCCCATCCAAGTCCTAGAAAATCTTTGAACTATTTCAATGTCTTCATTGTCTACTTTAAGGTTATATAAACCATCTGTGGTCATGATTTTTTGCTTTCTTAATATTCAGTTGTAAACCTGCCTTTGCACTTCCTGCCTTGAATTTTACTTTCTCCCAAATAAATGTATATAGAACTGTACCCTGAGTTTGCATATCCATTTACATCTATCCAGCCCATCTGGAAAAAGAATCCAACATGCCAGCCATTCATGAAGAGGAAAAAAAAGGCTTCCTTTCATGATAACTATTTACAAATTAAACAAAGAAGTATATGAAATCCAAAATACAACCTGACATCTTAAAGGGAAAAAAAGGTCAGAAATGACCAGTTATTGTATGCAAACTGGATAGATACATTCTCAAACGTCAGAATTCTTCCTAGTACAAATCATCCATGAAATACATTCAACAATATAACGTTTCATTAAATTTGGCATTACTAAGTTTACTACATTATTTCTGTCAAACATGTATGCAGTTTTAGATCTCACTGTGCTGTACATTTTGTTGAACACAACAGAATAAAGAGTATTAGAGACATGTGCATGAGAGTCATGTGCCTTCAAGCTGCCTGTTAACTTATGGCAACACCATGAATTTCATAGGGTTTTCTTAGGCAAGAATGCTCAGAGGTTTTGCCAGTTCCTTCCTCCAAAATACAGCCGACAGCACCTCACATTTGTTTGTGGTCTCCCATCCAAGTACTGATTAGAGCTGACCCTGTTCAGAATCCAAGATCAGACTAGATCTAGCACCTTTGCAAGGAGCCCTGGTGGCACAGTGCTTAAATGTCATTACTGCAGACACAAAGTTGTGAGTTCAATCCTGCTGGGCTCCAGGTTGACTCAGCCTTCCATCCTTCTGCAGGTCAGTAAAATGAGTACCCAGCTTGTTGGAGGCAATTAGCTAACACATTGTACACCACTTAAGAGAGCACTTGGCTGATAAGCAGTATAGAAATACATTTGCTATTATAGCTTTAGGATTTTAGGTTCCTTTAAAAGGAGCACAAGCAGCTGAACAAAACCAACTTAGGAGCCACTTGTCTGGTCAACAGAAAAATATTCAACACCAGAGAAGATTTGGTTTTAATGATCAAATTGATACCTGGCTCTTCCAGATGTGGTGGTTTATCTAAAGAAAGTAGACATTATCAGTGAAATATAACCAGGATTTCCAACCAAGCCCTTCTGTGGTTGGGGAACTACTGTTTTCCTGGAGTTGGTAAACTGATAAATTCAATTGCTAAGAAGCTCTGATTCTCTTGTCTTACCAAATTCACTTATCACTTGTAGGGAGTTGGGCCTCTGTCACCAGGCAGATGGGCTTTGGTCGCATCATGGCCAAATGCTAACAGCTATCCAGTATAGAGAAAGCACCCATTTGTATTAGTAACCTTGTTTGATACTTTTTGGCATTAGCCTGAGAGTTTGACATCTGGAAAAGGTATGAAGGCTGAGAATGGACTGGGGGAGTGAATTTTCCTCTGTTACTAAGCTGCTTGCACAGTTCTAATAACTGGGGGGCAAGGCAGAAGAGACGACTGACACACACTTTGATTTTCTTTGTTTCTTTCTACCCTAAAAAACCCTTGGGAGCCCATTTTCCATTGCCCTTGGCCAGCAGGGAATCCACCCCAGCCCCAAATAGCTAGCAATGGGGAATCTGATTCTCCACTTGGGATAGCCTGGGTAAAATTAGCTTGGAGATCCAGTTCTACCATTGGCTGTGAGGGGATGCCGGGCCGGAATCCTTCTCTGCTATGTACCATTTGCTGCATCGTTTACCACCAATACAGCTTATGCTATAGCAGTAACATGTGTCAGTGTTCAGCACCAAAAGGACCCTTGGGGAGGCCTAGAACTACACCCAGTTCTGGAACAGAAGAACTCAAAATTTACAGTTAGGCTCAGGCTTATATTAGTGTCACAGGGACACAGCACCCTAATCCCCACTGTGCCATCTGCTGTATTTAGTCCCCCTACACACTTCTTTCTTTCCCATGATGTGGGTTTCTTGTGCTCAGCACTTTTGGCATATCATCAGGATCAACTACTTATTTTCTGCTGTGATAACTTCCTAATTATTCATCATGTTATACTAACTTCCTAACAGTTCCTGATGAGCTTATCGTACTGCAGCAACAGCAGCAATCGCAAAACCTTCCAGATAGGAATATGGCATTCAGCTTTCTTCAAGGACTTATGAACAAAACATGTTTAAATTAAAAGACTCCCTGAAATTTTTTTTAAAAAGTGCCTTTCCAAGAAAATAGTCAAATATTGTATTGCATATCTGTAATGATTTGTCTGATTATTTCTCATCTACCATCAGGTGAAAAAGTAAGTAAGTGGCATCACATGGAGCCACAACAAGATGACTTCTTGTAATATCTTTGGCCTACCTATCATCCTGCCTAACAACTCCCTTCTCTTTAGCCCTTCATTCTCGAAACTCCTTCTCTGAGCACAGAAGAGCGAGATACAAGCCATCAGATTTTTACTGCTAGCACCTCCTCTTTGCTCTAAAATATTCATAGCAGTTACCCCAACTGACCTCTTCTCTCACATACATGGCTGTTTCATTAGAAAACATCAGCTTGCTTGATTATTGTCCAGCACCAACTGGAGATGGTTGAAACAACTGGTTCTAAGGGATGTTTTCCACAATTCTTGCAAATAATTCCAATCTGTTAATCTCTGTACTGTCACTTTTGATTATTACTACTGAAAATTAAAGATGGAAGAAGTTATGGAAGAATTTATAACTGAGTTATAAATAAATAAGTAAATAAAATTATATCCTCAATAATACGAGCCTTTCATTCAACTACCTATGCAAGAAATTAATATACTGTCTTCATATCATTTGCAAAAATGCCCCTAGCACAAATCCTTAGTATGATATCCTTGAAAATGAGCACTTTTGGTGTCTTGCTGTCTTCCCAGCCCATTGGAAGAAACACTACAAGCTTCATTATCACTGTCATTGAACATATTATTAAGAACACCTATGACTCATGCTTACTGTTTACCTTTCTTTACATGTGCTGTTGAAACTGAATTGTGAAATATGTGTTTGTGGTTGTTCCTTGCATGTTTCTGTATTGCATGAATTACCTCCTAGCATTGGTCAATATCCCTCCTCACCCCACCCTCAACAACATCAAACTTCACACAGTGTGAGAATATGGGCTTTGCATTAAGCATAGGAGTTTTATCCCCTATTAATGTCTGCCTTAGTTATGCTTGCCTTGCAAAGCACAGATACATGTTGCCTGTGGTTTGGAAATTCCAGTTTTGTAACTGTAAACGGCCTTCCAACACTGGAGTTCTGCATTTTGCAGGCCTGGTCTACTCATGACTTTCAGAGACAACCAATGTATAGGCTTAACCAGATAACTAGTCGAAGCATACTGCTGTTTTAGATTTTGAAGGCTAGTGTCACATAATGAAAGACACACCATATCTATTAAGTTATGAGTGGACGTGTGGCCTAGATGTGTGAAGACAAAGAGGCTGCAGGGGAACTGTTAGCAGTTTTATTTAATAAATCAGGAGTTGTTGTTAGAACCTCCACGGACAGAGGCAGGACACATCTAAATTTCAATGACCAGAGCAAATAAACAGTGAAAGCTGGCAACTCTGTATCTTCCCATCCAGTGGTATCTGACTGGCTTCCAATTGCCAGCCTCAACACAAATTAGTCTGATAGAGCAAGTTCTTAAAGTCACTTATGCCACAGAGCACAACCTTCTCCACTGTGGCCCGGCACATGGAATGATCTCCCCACTGAGATCAGTCAGGCTTCCAGTGTAGGACATTTCTGCTGCCAGTTGAAAATTTATTTACCCAAGAATTTTTCTGATCACCAGCTTAATCAGTTAGCCCTAGCAACAGTGGCAGAGCTTGGAGTGTGTGAAGGGGGAGTGGGAGGGGGGAAGGGCTACAGCACAGGGGCATGGCCACTGTGTGGGGGGCCATGGCTGCAGTGTACGAGGGCATGGTCAGTGTACGCAGGGGTGTGGCTATGGACCAGAATGCCCCAAAAACATTGCTTCCCGGGGCAAATCCCCCCCCATGTCCCTACACAATTGGCTAGCAATTTCAGTGAAATATTTCAAAGTCTTGTTCTTTTGCTGCTGCTTTGGTACTTGATTTGGTGGGTTTAAACCTTGCAATATCGTAAACTGCCTTGCACTTTTGGGAATGAAAAGCAGTACACACCTGACTAAATAAATAAATAAATAATTTAAACAAGTAAAATAAAATAAATAAATAAATAAATGGAGAAAACCTATCCTGCAAAAAAAAAAGAAAAAGAAGGAAGGAAGGGAAGGGAAGGGAGGAAGAGGGGAAAAAATAGGAAAAGGGTAATCAAGAGCAGTGGCTCCTCCACATTCATAGAGGTTCAAGGTGCAGAACTCTTGCAAAAATGGAAGAATTGTGAAATAACTCCCCCCACAATTCCCCCCTCCAATTCCCTTCTGGGGCTCTGGCACATGAGCCTTTCTTCTCTGTGCCTTGGCCAGAGGCAAGTGAGAGGGAGAGCTCCTGAGAAGAGAAGGAGCCTGTGTGCCCCTCACTGCCTTACCTTCTGCCTCAGTGCGAGCTTTCATCACCAAGGCAGAAGCAAGGGAACAAGAGGGGAAAGCCTCAAAGTGGTGAAAGAAAGCACGCGCATGCATCTCCTTCCCCCATTGCCTTACTTTTTGCCTTAGCTTGAGTTCTGAGCACTGGAGCAGAGGCAAGGGAATGGAAGAGGAGAGCTCCAGAGCACACAAGGAAAGCATATGCATCTCCCCCCTCCTCCATTGTCTTATATTTTGCCTTGGCACACTTGCCTTCTTTCCATGCTGGCAAAATGCAAGGGAATGGGAGAAGGAGAATGGATGGGGTAGGTCCTTGTGAATAATCAAATTCGCAAGAGACAAACCCATGAATGTGGAGGGAGGACTGTAAACCCATCCCAGTTTTCTCCCCATGTTTCAGACTGCAGAAATATCTATGCCACAGTAGCATTTATGTCTTGAGCCAACTTGGTGGTTCTGTACAATATGTAATTTTTACAAACAATTAGATGTGCTTCTGTGGAAGATCTGCACAGGTTTGGTTTTTGGAGTGGTTTCTTTCTAAACAAAATTCTTTTTCTTTTTGAAAAATGTTGCTTGTTGCTATGGAACATATCCAGAGTTATATTCTAAGAAATAACACTGAAAATGATCACAACAGGTTCTCATAAAATGCACTGTTTGCTGTTCACCTCTTCATGAATCCGAGACTGGGATGGTCTAATTTTGTCCAGCTACTACATACTCATCTATTGACATGGCTCCTCTAATTTCACAGGCATGTCTTTTTCTTTTCTTTAAGAGCGCGTGTCAAAGTTTCAGAAAATTGAAGGCCGCTGCTGCACTGTAAAGGAGGTAATAATGCTGCTCTTGTTCAGAATGAACTGTGCCACACTTCAGAGGAACAGTCAAGAGGCTTTTACAATATGGGCCTGTCTTTCCTGGGAAGATTTACACAAAGCCTTGCTCATGTACCATCTTTGAGTGAGGTAAAATCTGGGAACTACAAGTGTTTTTCTTGCTGACTTCCGGGCCACATGAGACTCTGCTCTTAGGGAGATCTACCAACAGATGATTCTATATATCTTGAGACACTGGTTAAAATATTTCTCTTCCTGCAAGCTTTTTATGTTCTCTAAATTAGCACAGTGTATTCAATAGCTTTGTTGGTTCTCCAGCTTTAATAGCATGAGCTAACAAACAGTATGTTGTTGTTCTGAGAACTCTTCATTCTTTGCACCGACTTCTTAGCATCTGTCAGTTTGATAAAAGCTTTGAGGACATTTTGTGATGGACATGACAGTCTAAATATTTGATGAACAAATCAATGGTTGAGGGCTGCAAAGTTAGCATTTGACTTGACAATTATAGTCCAAGTGGTTGATTCAGCGTACCACCATGACCAACGTTTTGAAAAGCCAGCATCTTTGCCTGTGGTAATGGCTGTTCTGCCACTTCTGCTCTTAGGACCCTTTTATACTGCACAATTATAGCACTTCAATTCCACTTTAACTGTTATTGTTCTATCCTGTGAAATTTTGGGATCTGCAGTTTAGGGAGGGGTATTCAGAATTCTCAGCTAGAGAGATCTGGTGCTCTCTGAACTACAAAGTCCAGGATTCCACAGGATGCAGCCATGGCACTCAAAATAAAATCACAGAGCTGAACTTGTGCAATATGAAAGGGCCTTTAGTGTGTTTGACAAGAAAAAGAAATCGCTATATGTATGGATAACTCATTGCAAAAGCAGTGGAGAAATAACCTTCCAGTCATACTATTGCTGGGAGATTCTCGCAGCTCTACAGAAAAGTCGTTGAGGTCAAGAACATTATGTCACTTAGGTTTTCTAAGAAGATTTTTAAGATTTCCCCATTTAGAAAAACAGAACTGTTACTTTCAGTTTAGCTTTGTCCCTCAAACCTCAACAGATGGGAAATTAAGTCCAAGATCAACACAGGTATGAACAACAATATTCTCACACAGTCCAGCATCGTCACCATGTATTGATGTGAAAGAGAACCATTATAAAATACTATGCTAATATTACATGTCATCCAATGTAATTGGATCATATATATGGGAAATACAAAAATAGGTGCTGGTAATTTTGGAATAATAAATAATTTTATGATATTTGGAGAAAATAGTTGTGGCTGAGCTTGGGGGTGTCACACACTCTCAGCACCAGAAACTCTGTGACAGGTTTGCCTTAGGGTTGCCATAAGTTAGAAGTGACTTGAAGGCACACAACCACAACAACAACAACAATAACAACAACAACCCAAAGTTCATGAAACAGAAAAGATACATTTCCATGCAAGGCCCCAATGTATACAAAATGAGCACAATGCCTGTTTGCAACAGCAATAACTAGTGATAGCATAGTACTCCTAGTTTTTATGTACTAATCTTTATCCTGGGATTCTTTACAACTATGTTTAAAAGCCAGAAGATGCTGATGATAATTGGTGACACAGACCAATTAGGGTGACATTCGAAAAGGTGCACATCCCGTGGGAGACAAATTCAAGATAGGTAACTATGACACACACTGTTACACTTAACTCACACAATTTAAATTAAAGAATTCTGAGCCCAGGCATTTGTTTTACAGTACACAGAAATGAACTTACTTAGTTCCTCCACAGTCAGATGAACTCTGGGGCAAGTGAGAGAGCAACATTTTGTAGACGATGTTGCTCAAAAAATTTGGAATCCAAAATCCTGACCAGTTTAGCACAGATCACCCAGGTATTTATCAATATCTGACCTACCAACTGCGTACTCTTGATTTATCAATGGAAATTCATGCCAAAATCAGTAACTTTACGTTAAAGGTGTTCCAAGACACATGTTCTGTTCCAGAAGCATACCCATTTGTTTAGGAAGGAACTATTAAGCTGTGTTTTATGAGAAGAGAGTGGATAGTGTCTGCTATGCTTTCCCAAAAGTATATGTATTTTCTGGTATGACCTACATGTTTATTTGGCTCTTCAACTACATCATAATTATTTGGCTGTCTCTATGGCATGTCATTTCCTTAAAAGCTAACTCTTAACCGGCTTTGAAATTTTCTGGACAACCTAGGACCTGCCAGCTACTTCACAGGGTTGTTCTGAAGACAACAAGGGGAAAGAAAACTGTATGCTACCCAAGGTTCCTCTGAAAGACCTCTTTTAAATGTGAGAAATAAATGAAATGCTCTGCCAGCTGTTACAAAAGGCATAAATGTCAAAAACCACTAATGTACAAACCTATAAGTAATAACCCTACCTTGATTTTTAATATCATATTAAGCATAGGCTTTACCATTCCTGTTCTTTCTTAGATCCATGTTCTCATAATAACTTTGCAACCCAAGGCTGAGATCCTACCAAGCACCAATGATATGGAATGCTCTGCTGGCCACCACTTCTTGCCATTTAAAACACAACTGTCCCCCTTCAGAAGACACAACTTTTGCTCATGCAGCAACATCCAAGATGCTTCACTGCACAAGCAGCAAAAACGGCACATTTTTTTGTGCTATCATCCATTGCACAAATGGTCTGACTCAATATGATCCTGGCTGAAGGATGCTGTGAAAAATGGCTCTTTGTCTTGACCTTGTCTTAATTACATGCCAGTTGCTTACAGACTGGAACTTTTGCTGTAGGGCAAAGGATTTGAACATGAGTCCCCATTTGCATTTTGGAAATTTTCTTCTGGACTGAAATGGCTTTGTTTGAAGACATACTATGGCTCCTGTCCATGCTGGTTCTCTAACTGCCTATGTGGCACATGTGGATCACTTATAGTAGGGAACTAATTCAGACATCTCCATGATTTGGAAATCAGGTACATACAAAGCCTGGGAAAGAGAGGGGCAAATATCGGGATTGAACTGAAATAGCTGCCCAAGAGGGCCATCAAATACTGTGTTATTCCTACTAAGTTTTTGCAGCAGATCCAGAGCCTTCTCCTTTCAGCTAACAGAAACCGCATTCTTCCTGTGGGGGGGGGATGAATGAAAAGTTTTTGCTACTGGGAAAAGGCAGTTTGCATTGCCATAAGTCCTATGGCTGAGTTACATGGGCTCAGGGCAATACCAGACAATACTGTGACATCACTAGGGTGACAAGTGATGCATGTTTCTGCCCATGACCACCTCTGATCTACTTTTTTTTTTAAGTTATTATTTCTCTTCCCTCTCTTTTACATGGGGACCTCTTTAGAGCCCCAAAACTGTATCTTGCAAAACAAAGATTCAGGAAGGCTCTTCAACTAAACAAAGATGGATATCTGAACACCAGCGAAGCTTTCCCCCTTCCCTTGTAGCAATCCCTTAACATTCATAAAACATCTCCCTCTTCTTTCACATTCTTAAATGTAAGGGTTAGAGTTCCTACTTCCAACGCGAAAACATACTGTTGCCTTGTTTCCCTGCAAATGGGTGGGTGGGAAGAAAAACAGCAAGTTGGCTCTCTGCTAAGTTTCAGTACAGCTGCTCTTATTCTCCGAGTGTACAGCCAGGTATTATCTGCTGCTGAATCTCAGCTAAAGCCCAAGAGATAAAATAAGGGAGGGCTCATCAGGATAGGCCCTTCTGGTGTTAAGCAAACTCCAGCAGCATAAAGTTACCCAGCTTTCCACAAGCCAGTTAAAGCCCTCTAGAGCACGGAGGGCTCCATCAGTCTACTGTAACTGTAGCTACTGCGCTTACGCTAAGGTCTGAAGCTCCTCTTCTGGATCGCCGTTTCCCAGGCGGGGGTCCCGATCCTCCGGCTGGAAGCTCATCCTCCTTTCCTCTTCCACCTCGGCTGTGCCCATCCGCAACACTTGCCCGGCTGCTCCTGCTGCCCTTCCTCTTCAGGGTACCAGTGGCCACAGAGAGAACGAGCAAAGACATGGAAAACAGGCTGGCATCCTTTGGCTTCAGATCCTTTCCCTTCTCTGTGAACAGTAAGGCAACTCCAATCCCCCACCAAGCTGCTGTTGCTTCTGCTGCTGTTCAAGGAGAATGAGGAAGTGAAAATGAGAGTCCCTCCCTGCTTGCACCCAAGTACCCTCCCTTGCCTCTCCGGTTCAGGCAGACAGAAGGGGAGGACGGCTGGAGAATGCAGGCTGGGCTGCACCACGCCTCTCCTGCTGCTACGTGTGTGGAACTGCAAGAGTTTGTGAGAGTGCGCGCAAGTTTACGCGCAAGTGGAAGAGAGAAATCCCCTACCCTTTCGCACCCCCATTTGTGGAGATACATTTGTGCTTTCTTTATATGAATGATTTTGTTACAGAGCAACAAACGGAAAGCAAAATATCAGCCTAAGTTTAAGTCAGAATGTGGGCACTGAATGAAGCAAGTCCATGACTCCATGTTCTCAGTTTGTTTGAAGGAGACCTCAGTCTAGGCACAAGAATTAAAGTTATCTTAAAAGCTGAGCTTTTTTACAGCTATCTGGGGAAATGGCTGAAATGTCTTGCTTGGATGCAGGCATGCCTAAATTTAAATCCCCACAAGAACAGAGCTTGGAAATCTTACTTTTTCTTTTTTTATCCTGTAATTCCCCAGATCCTCAAGTCAGCCTGGCATGAAGTTCATTGACCAGCCTTCGGCATCTTGCAATCTACCTACACAATCTACATGGCAGAGTTGTTGTAAGGATAAAAAGCTAACCCCCATGGATGTCATCTAGACCAATTTCCAAGAATGAGCCATATGATGGAAATATGTAAAGTTAAACAAAAAGTATATTTCAGTGAGTCTACTGAGTGGTCTTGCAACATCAAAAGAATGGTTACTTCAAGAGTGAGACTTTTGGGAGGTGTCAAACACATGGACTGTGCTGAACCTTGTCAAACGAGACAGAAAACTAAAGAGGGGAACTAGAAATGAATGAATCCGGGAATCGAAAGGGACCCAAACTTCCCACCCTAGTTGGTTGGTATTATTCTCTCCTGAGGTACCTTCCAGCTTCACTTCTATTTCAGCTTCCAGTTTTCTTAAGGCAAGTGGTGAACAGATCATAATGCTACTTTCTGTGAATATAGTTCTCATTAGCATACTACTTCCTATTGCGAGAAGCTGACCTGGCTTTTTCCTCACTGTTTAAACCAGTTCATGTCACAGTGTTCTATAAGCATAAGCATCTTGCTGTTTTGCTCTTTCACTTCACCTCCTGTCTTAGCTTTCACTTCAGGTTTTACCCTCAAAGCATGGTGTAGAGGTTTGATCACTGGACTATGACCCTGGAGGCCAGAGTTCGATTTCCCCATTCAGCCAAGGGTGACCTTGGGTGCATCACACTCTCAGCTGACCCAGTGATAGGTTCACTTGTAAGTGGGAAATGACTTGAGGGCACACAACAGCAACAAAGTTCCAGTTTGCCTTTGAATCCCAGCCTAGGAACTTTGGCTTACACAGCAAAGACCCAACATCCTTGTTGATAATCAAAACACACCAGAATGCCTCATATTCTGTCAAACAAAGCCCAGCATTTTCTGCTTACCTTTTCCCAGTCCTGTTGCCTGAGAGATCCTTTAATTAAAGATTCAATGGATTTAGCCTGGGCCCTTTCACTTTATATGCATTATTGACTACTAAGCATTGACCTGTGTATTAAAGGCTTCTGATCTGTCCTTGACTAGAGCCAGCCCTACCATAAAGCAGAGTGAGGTAGATGCTTTGAGCAGAAGATATTGGATATCATGACTGGGAGACAAACTGTCATTTATTTACTCTGCTGTTGATGGATTTTTACTGCCAGAGGTAGAGAAGTGTTCTTCTGGGTTTTTATCCCTAATGTAAACCAAATGTGGCTGGCATTAGAAACTATGCACCTTAAGTGGAATGGGTAATGAGTAGTACTATTTACTGCCCCACCTCAGATTGCAAAATGTCTTGGACCAGTCCTGTCCATTGTCAAAGGCTTAGAAGCAACTTTTCTAACCTCAGTTCTCCAAATGTTGTTGGCCCACAATTCCCATAATCACCAGCCAGTATGGCCAATGGAGAGAAATGATGAGAGTTGCAGCCCAACAATATCTAAAGGCAATGTTTGAAAAGTCTGGATCAGGCAGTTAGATAAGAACTTAATGGCTTCATACACAAGAACAAAACAGACACAAGAAACGCCCAACTCTGCCTGCATAATAGTTAAGGCCAAGCTTTCTGAACAAGCTGAGCTTAAGATGACTTCCCCCTTCGGGTTACAATAAAGTTTGCAGTTCATTCCACCCTGGACATCTGCAGTTTTCTAAAAAGATATCTTACAAATGTCTATTTCTGCTAACTGTATGCAATTGGTTCTGCTTCTGATTATATTTTCCTCTCTAGAGGATTCTGAAGAGGAGAGGGAGTTTTAAAAAGCAAACGAAAATAAGTCATCATCAAAAACCATGGTCTTCTCAGGGTTGCTAGCTCCAGACACTTTTAGATGGCATGCTAAACACTTCTGTTTCACTGGTTGCTTAATTTGTGAGTTTTTAATTGTTCATTTTAACTGGAGTGGAAACAAATAATATGAAGTGACTCCATCCAAGAAGCAAAGGGTAGCTGTATGAAGGAAGCTATTGTATCTTTAATAGCTGTAACTGGAAATTTCAGTAGGTGAAACTTGTCATGCAAACTTTAACTGCTGACATTTCCTCTTCTGCACAACTATAAAAGGCACAGAAGACCTGTCCTC
Source organism: Ctenosaura bakeri (assembly GCA_948474755.1). Classification (NCBI taxonomy): domain Eukaryota; kingdom Metazoa; phylum Chordata; class Lepidosauria; order Squamata; family Iguanidae; genus Ctenosaura; species Ctenosaura bakeri. The sequence continues at coordinate 216,798 of CAOLHI010000709.1, forward strand.
TTGCATTTGTCTTATATAGAACAAAGGCACAGAACTGCAGCAATCTGGTAAGCCACAGACAAAAAATAATAATAAAATTATTTACTTTAAAACATTCTTAGTGGTTTTTCTTTTTTGATACAGTTTTTTTTTGGAGGTTGATACAGTTTCTTTTCTAAAAACTTGAGTAAAATATCATCTTTAGTAAGTACTGATCAAAGATAAAATGTTCACTAGCTCTGCTTGTGGCTCAATCAATTAAGGATACCTCAAATACTAGCTGCAAAACACCTGCAGCTTTCTGGCAGCAGCAGATTTGTTGCCCTTCATTCCAAAACCATGAGGTATCTGGAGGATTATTCCTTGGGCAAGGGGAGGGGGGAACCCTCCTGAGATTAGCAACTGCATCCATCATAATAATCAGCATTACTAGAAAGCTAGTTACAATTAATTATAGGAGCATATGTTCCTGGGAGTTTAAGGAATCTTGAAGGTCATCTATTCCTGTCTATCGTTCAGCTATAACTACTGTTGGCCCTCCACATTTGTGAGTTTCACTTTCACAGATTTAATTATCTGTGAGTTTCTCCAAGTTTCACTGCCACACCTCAAGCACCTCTTTTCTAGGGGAACCTTCCCTCTTAGCAGCTCCAATCAGGCTACACACCTCTTTAAACCCACCCATCCCAATCCTCCCTCTCCTCCACCAGCTGCTGCTAAGGATGGCTTGCAGCCTCGTTTCACAGCACTGCAAACCCTCTCTGGATGCCCCCCCACACACCTAAGGAAGGAGATGGGTCAGAGAGAGGAAGTATAGGGCCACCATGCTGGCTCACTTCCTTTCCATCTACCTTCCCTGACCTGATTTGGACCCTGACTGCCTAGTCTCCCCACAATGCCTCAGCCCTCTTTCCCCCATACACATTTTGATATTTACGATTTTTCCACTTTTGCAAGAGTCCTGTGCCCGTAATCCTAGTGAATGTGGAGGGCTGACTGTAAAAGAACTCTGACAGATGACCTTCCAGCCTCTGTTTAAATATTGCCAATGATGGAAAGCCCACCACTTCCTGTTGTGAGACCATCTGTTCCATTGTCAAACAGCTCTTACCATTAGAAAATTTCTCCTGGCTTCTCAGCATGCGAGATTGCTGGAAGGGTTATAGCTCTCCACTATGGAACACTAGAGAACTCTGCTCAATTTTCCCCTCCAGATTTTCAGAGAGATATTTGAGGACCCTTATTAAGCCTCTTCTTAAACTTCTCTAACCTGAAAATATCCAACTGTTTCAGCCAGTCCTCACAGACCTTGGTTTCTAGACCCCTGCAGCTTCCAGGTCTGGACAAGCTCCAGCTTTTTTGTTAATTGAGAGGATTCAGCCAAGGAGCTGCAAATTTGTCTTGTTTTGAGACTTAAACATAGGACAAATGTACATGGTCTGCGCATATGTATGTAAAAATCCTGGATATATGAGAATCCTGGATGTTCTAGAGGGATAACACAGTTAGTTTGTTAATGCAAAGACATAATGAAGAAAAGCCTGACAAAGCATCTTAAAGCCATCTTAACCCAATGTATGCATGCCTAAAAAGTCCATTCCTTCAAATGTGTGTTATATTCCCCTGAGTTTGCAAAAATATACATTTATTGTTGTTGTGTGCCTTCAAGTCATTCTCCAATGTATGGCAACCCTAAGATGAATAGCACAGGATTTTCTTGGCTTGATTTGTTCAAAGGCAGTTTGCCTTTGCAGTGGGTTTCCATGGCCAGGCAGGGATTTGAACCCTGCACCATTTCCACACTAGACTGTTATAGCACTATTATTTCACTTTCAACATCCTATGGAATCCTAGGGTTTGCAGTTTCGGGAGGGGCCGCTTGGCCCCTCCCGAAACTGCAAACCCCAGGATTCCATAGGATGTTGAAAGTGGAATAATAGCGCTATAACAGTCTAGTGCAGAAACAGCCCTGGTCTCCCAGTGTCCTAGCCCAACACTCAAAATACTACACCACCGTGGCTATTACGGGGATTTAAACAGGGAAATTGGGAGGCCACAGAATGGTTGGCATTCATTTCTGTGCAAACATCAAATGTATGTAAAACTCAATGATCATTCACCAATAAACTACATTCCTTGCTTTGGTATTCTAATTTATCAACTACAGTAAGTAAAAATGTTCTGGTTTCAACTGGCTCTAAATGAACTCAGTGACTAAATGAGTTCAACTAAATGATTCAAACGTCCTTCGTTCATCAGTGTCATGCTGGAGTTTGCCTCTGAAATCGTGTTGATGGAGAATGATGACTTTTAGCTCACCAAGAAAACATTTTGCTTTCTTTTGGCCCATTTTTTATTTACCGTATGAAATTCAGCTGTTGTCATGTCCTGGCTCACTTGCTCTCAAGAACTTAACTCAGAATTTGTAAACAGAAGTGTTTATTCAGCAAAGCAAACAACAAAGCGACATTACCAAAATGTTGCTGAGACTAGAGCATCAGAGTTGGCTACAAGTTTTATACTTTCCATACAGATTTCGGCACACATATCAAAGACTGATCAAAAAGCTTACATGTCAAATCACCTCATCAGCACTGGCAGTTTCCCAGGCTCTTCGTATTTACATACCTTTCATCATGGGAAACAGAACAAGTTCCTGTACTGTATCTAAGCAGTCTTGTAATGCCTTTTTGCTATTCCATTGTTTCTCCCCTTTTGATCTTCCACTCCTTATGCCCTCTGCAAGGTGACATTGAACACACAGCCATTGCTCATTTGGTGCCTAGTGCTGCTTTAAATGTTAGAACTGGATATGTTGTTGCAAGTAGCAATTAGCAATGAATACCTATTAGCACTTAGCAGATCTTGTCCTATTTATTCTACTGCATCTATACTATTTACCTACCTTGGTGCTTACATATGAGAGGATCAAAGCATCCTGACAGCTGTGTAAGAAACCTGCACTCAAGAGTAAACAGATTTATAATCTACATACAGAGTTTGTGTTTCTTTCTACAAGAAGGTACATTACAGGTAGCAAGGGAATACTATGCAACATATCTGCATGTAGAAAGACATCGAACTATTATTTGAATATAAGCTACTCTGCATATTTTAGTTTATAAAACCAAGTAGCAAAGTGATGTACAAGTATATAATTCTGATTGTGTACTTTCTCTGTCCTTTTCTTACTGTAGGGTCATATAAATATTTTTCATTGCACACTGGTTTCACTGGGAAAGAGAACTTGTATACTTGCCAGTGATTCCAGTAACATTGTTTGTGTGCTGTGTTCAAAGCTTGGATGTAACTAGTTACACATAACTAGTTAATTGCAATGAATCTCTTTCCCCAGGAACAAAGTTAAAATTGCAATGTAATTCAGTTAGATGTTAACAAGAAATAAATTCACTCCTTTTGCAGTGTGACTGTGATTTCAAAATTACTTTTTATAGTTACAGGGACGTGGCCTCATTAGATGATGAAAGAGACATGGTTTGAGGACTGTCCCATGCTGTCCTTTGTGTTCTGTTGTGGATGTCAAGGCAACAACAATGTGGATGGGAAGAGAATGTATTTTGTATTTCAATATGCAATTTACCCATCATCAGTTTCAAATGGAATCATCTCAGGAATACTGAATCTTATTGTTGCTGTGCGCCTTCCAGTTGTTTCCTACTTATGGTGACCCTAAGGTGAACCTATCATGGGGTTTTCTGGGTGGGGCTGAGAGTGTGTGATGCACTCAGGGTCACCCAGTTGATTTCCACAGCTGAGCAGAGAATTAAACTCTGATCTCCAGGGTCATAGTTTAAATGCTCAAACCACTACACCACACTGGCTTTCACGTGAATATATTGGCATGTGTAAACTTGCCCTGAAATTCAATGTTGCTTATTGTACTTGCTTTGAGAAGGTGGGAAGGATACAGAAGAGGGATTAAGTAAGAGTAGTAATTTCCCTCAAGATGATGCTTTCCGTGTGTGGGACTACAGTTCCCATCACCACTAGCCATTAGTAGGAGATGGTAGCATAGTCTCCAACTGTCCCAATTTGGCAGTGACAGTCCTGATTAATCCTCTGCCATCTCGCTTTTCCTTCTGTGTTTAAAATGTCCCAGTTTCTCTACCCTTTGCTACTTTCCTCCTTTGTCCTTAACTTAGGCCATTTCTGCACTAGACTGTCACAGTGCTATTATTCCACTTTCAACATCCTATGGAAGCCTGGGGTTTGCAGTTTAGAGCCTAAACTGCAAACCCCAGGCTTCCATAGGATGTTGAAAGTGGAATAATAGCACTGTAACAGTCTAGTGCAGAAATGGCCTTACTTTCATTGCTGCAAACTGAGTGCAAAGTGGAAAAGCAGTTAGCACCCAACTAACATAAAAGGGGACAGCAGTGAGGAGGGGCACATATTTTGCACTTTGCAGTAGAGTCAGCCAAAAGCAACTGCTGTAGCCTCTCTTAGCTTTTGTGTTCTTCCTCAATAATAATTTTTGCCATCTTGACCCTACTCTGAGGCTGCTTGGCCACATGCATCCCTGTTTTGACCTGTGAAATGTTGGAGACCAGCATTGTAACATTGGACTACAATCCTGGAAGCCAGGATTTGATTCCCTGCTCAGCCGTAGAAATCTAGAGGGTGCCCTGGGTCACATCACACACTCTCAGCCCCAGAAAACCCCATGACGCATTCCCCTTAGGCTCGCCATTAAGTCAGAAACAACTTGAAGGCACACCACAACAAGAACAAGAACAAGAACAACAACAACATGTGGTAGGATTGTATCCCAAGTCATATGGAGGAAATCAACCTGAGGGAAGCTGAAATAAAATATAACCTTATAACAAGGCTGACATTTTGGTAGTACATTCACATCAGAATGACTTGTGGCATTTTTTCCTTCATTTTTTTTTTAATTCCCAAGTTCTTCAATCTGCTGAACTCCTCTGTCTTTTGTTTTGATTGAAAGTTGCTTCTTGCAGGGAAATCGTGCCCCTTGCTAGGGCTGTGGTTATGGGCCCACTCTAACTGGAAAATGGAAGTTACTGCATGAGAAGTTGAGTAAAGAGAAAGCTGTCTGAGGCATTTCAGTCAGAGGAAAGAAACTGAGAAAGAGATCATCTCCGTCTCAGCCAGGACGTGTAATAAAATTAGCTTCAATATAACAGGCCCTCTGGCTGAGAAGACTGCCTATGGCATGCAGGGTGTAATATCACAGCTGTAGAGAAAACTGTTGTGACGTTGTTGTGATTGTTGCTGCCTTGCCCTGAGCACTCATCACCAAGTGTGGGAAGTTCCTGAAAACTTGTCAATAACCCCGTTTCCATGACAAAAATGGAAGGAAGGAAGGAAGGAAAGGCTAAACGAGCGGGTGATACTTAATTTAGAAAGGCCAGGCAACTATTTGTGACCAAAAGTCAGGCAAGTATTTTGGCATGTAGGACAGATAATTTGAACAAGCACACAATCCCTGGCAATAAAGCATAAAGCACCAGGGGAGCCCTGGTGGCGCAGTGGTTAAATGCCAGTACTGCAAGCCCAAAAGATTGTGAGTTCGATCCTGCCCGGATCCAAGGTTGACTCAGCCTTCCATCCTTTCGCAGGTCGGTGAAATGAGTACCCAGCTTGTTGGGGGCATGTATAGAAATGTTTCGAAATACATGCTATTTGTAAGTTGTTCGCTGCCTCAATCCATATGGAGAGGTGGGATACAAATAAATAAATTTAAAAAAAAATTAAACAATTAACTGTTTGCTGCGCTTTCAGGATGCCCAATATCTACTGGCTGCTTCACAATGGAAGGGTCAACCCTAGTCTCTCTTTTTTTTAAATTTTACTTCTTTATTAAGTTGAAATGTAAATATTAAAAAATAAGAAACAAAAGAAAAGAAGATATGTTTGTTGCTAACAGTTGTAAACCATCTATAAACATATATATATATATATATATACACACCTTTCTTTACATCTTCATAATTATCAAAAACATTTCTCTTTAAGCCTCTTTAAGCTTAAAAAAATTGCTTTTGGAAACAAAGTTGCCATAGTCCTACATGCTCTTTGTTGCACTACTTTTATTACTGAATTGTTTGTTTGATCATTCAACTTTAAGGCAAAGGGAGAGTCAAATATGTAATTTCCCCACTACAGTCTGTCCTACTCTATTGCTTCCTCATTCTGCTGCTTCTGATGCAGGTCCACATATAGATCAAAAAGCATATTTTAAATGTAAGAGCCAGTATGGTTGTAGTGATTAGAGTGTTGGGCTACAACCCTGGACACCAGGTTCAATTCTCCACTCGGCCACGGGCGTATCACACACACTTGGTGCAGTCATGGGCATATCATAATGATGGGCATATCACACACTCTTAGCCTCAGAAAGTCCCATGATAGATTTGCCTTAGGGTTACCATAAGTCAGAAATGACTTGAAGGCACACAACAACAACAAAATTGTAAATATAGCCTAAATATCTTAAAGGCACAAGATCCCATTTGATCTTGGAAGATAAGCAGGGTCTGGCCTGGTTAGTATTTGAATGGGAGAACACCAACGAATTACCAGTTGCTGTAGGCTATATTTCAGAAAAAGGAACTGGCAAAACCATCTCGGAGTATTCCTTGCCTAAGAAAACTCTATGAAAAATTCATGAGGTTGTGATAAGTCAAGAAACAACTTGAAGGCACACATACATGGACATATTTTAAGTGGGTCTAAATACCCTAAAGCACATGTGTCAAACACAAGGCCTGTGGGCCAAATCCAGACCACCAGGCCATTTCATGTGGCCCTTGCACCTCTCCTGCAGCTGCGGCACTCCTTCCAGCTAGCAAGCCCGATCTCCACATTGTGGGCCCCTGGCTGCCGGTATTCTGCAGAGGGGCCCAGCAGTCAAGCACTTTCAATCTACTTCTACTTCTGACTGCTCCTCTGTCCAAGTCTTGGCCTCAGAGCATTGCCATGGGTTACCATGGCAATGTTCTGTGCAGTTGGCTCGCAAGAGTTGGACAGAGGAGCAGTCAGAAGTAGAAGTAGATCACGAGTTCTAGCTGCTGGACCCTTCTTCAGAATACCAGCAGCCAGAGGTCTGCAATGTGGGGATTGGGCTCACCAGATACAGAGAGAAGCAGGAGGCCAGAAAGAGGCAGAGGGGAAAGGGAAGCAGAAAGAGGCACAGAGAGGGTCTGGAGGGCTGAAAGAGGCACAGAGAGGGTCTCAGCTGGGACCAAAAAGTTAAACAAAGTTATTGTAATAGACAATGCCTGTTAATATTTGTCTGATAATTTAAAAAAATCTTTCTGTTTTCAAAATTAATTTTTCAATAAATTGTAGAATAGTTGTACACTTGAATATCTGCTTGCCATTGTTTTTCCTAGACTTCTAGTTTCAGAGCTAGTTATTACTAAAACCAGTAATAATAGAATGCAGAGGCAATTATTTAATATGATAAAAGAGTAGATACATTTATATGGTCTTATAGATACAACCAGCCCTTTGAGGGCAACCATAATGCTGATGTGGCCCAAGATGAAATTGAGTTTGACACTAATGGCATCAGATCCCATCAGATTTTGGAAGCTAAGCAGAGTCAGCCCTGGTTAGTACTTGGATGAGAGACTACCAATGAATACTAGGTGCTGTAGGCTATATTTCAGACAAAGGAACTGGCAAAACTACTTCTGAGTATTTGTTGCCTAAGAAAACCCTATGAAATTCATGGGGGCGTCCTAAGTTGACAGGTGACTTGAAGATACGTGCACACACATGTTTTAAATAAGCCAAGCAACAACAGCACGGTGAAAATTCCAGTCTCCCATTCACTATCAAACTTGTCAAGTATTCTACATGATAGGAATTTGCAGACGACCCTGCAACTTCATTACCCCCTTAACTGAAGCATGGCTAGCCCAAACCTTGCTGACAAGCAGGGGTGTAGCGGGGGGGGGGCATTCGTTCCCCAAATAAGAATCTTCCCCCTCTAAGTTTCCTTCAATCTGCAAATTTCTAATCGTTTAGGCATCCAAAGAAAAGGGGCAGGCAAAATTACCCAGGGAATATGAAATCAGCAAATATAAATATTCTTGGTATGAACTATTTTCAAAGTTTTACTTTCTGCAAAAGTGGAAATTAGGAGGCTGAAGGAAAACGTATTGGGGAGTGCAGGGGTTGTTCCTGTATGAACCAAGTTTATATGATGCGCTCCTCATACCAAAGGATTTCCTGGAAGCTCCTATAATTACCAAAGACTTTTTTACTTCTCCAGGTCAGTTTAGGTGAACACTGTACTTTCTGAAATGAAATATATCTATTATTTACCTGTTTGTTTCTACTCCAACATGCAGGGCAGGGGTTAAACATCCAGATTGCATCAGCTGGACAAGTGCTAATAATAAATGGGATCAGAGCAGATGTAGAGGGTAGATGTAGCCCTTTCCTCCTTTACTCCAGTCTTCAAAGAGAAAAAAAGACCCAAACAAATCCTTTCTATAGTTGGTATTTCTTTGGGAGGAAATCACCCATTAGTGCTCCATTAGAGTCATTAAGATCTGAGGAATGAATGCAAATGTAACCCCTTCCATACCTGTTCTCACGCTCTAGTTATCAGCTAAGGCAATTTGCATTAAAAAACAACAACTCTGCATGTTAGATCCAAAGATACACTGAACACATTTACCATCCTGTCTAGCCTGGTTCTCAGTTTCCCCATCTGCAGTGATGATAAGACTAACTTGCCTTATTGCATTCTTACTTTAAAAACACAGCCAGATAGTGCAAGTGAAACACGTTAAGGTTGTCACAGTCACCATTCCATTAGGCAGCAGCAGAGGGAGAGAAAGGCAAGCAAGGCAATTCCATCAGCTCTGCTACAAGATCTGTTTCATTTGATCATCCTTCTATATGGACTAGTTCCATGCCAGCTGGTCATCCTAAAGAACTACATTTAACTTTAAGAATTGGTCTGGGATTTCCCTTGTTTTTCTCTTTTCTGCCCACTCTATTTTCATTTCCTGTTCTGCCTTTCAAATTGTAGACTTGTTGGCAAGCCCTGTCTTGTTGTTATTGTAGGTCTTGGCAGTCTTTTTGGCTGAAAAGCAAGGTAAAAATGGATTAAATAAACAAAGAGTGGTAGAGATAATGATGATCCATATCACTGTATCTGGAAACAGATCGTTAGCCAATCTGGATAGTGCTCAAATCTAGCAAGGAAATTCTAATGTGTTATGTTTTAAAGCTATACCTGCATGCAATTTTGCAAGGATGGGAGGATGCATTGCTTTGCCTTCCTATCTTTACTCTCTAAGCATTTAATAAAACCTGGCTAAAACAATGCTCAGACAGGAAGAAGAATGCATGTAGCCTTGGAATCATTAAAAAAAATTAAAGATAAAGGTTGCAAAATATTGTGGCAATAAGGAGAACAGAAAGAGCCAGCATGCTGTATTGGTTTGAGTGTTGGACACTGAGACCAGGGTTCAAATCTCTGTTGGGCCATGGAAACCTACTGAGTGCCCTTGGGCAAATCACATTCCCTCAGAGGAAAGCAAGGACAACCCCCTCTGAACAAATTCTGCCAAGAAAATCCTGTAATAGGGTCCCTTTAGGATCATCATAAGCCAGAAGAGACTTGAAAGCACAGTATAACAAGCTTGGGTAGACAGCCTTGCCCTTATTAGTTGTTCAAAATAATTAAATCACTGTACCTGATTTTTCTTACGCTGAAGTTCTACTGCATAGGAAGGGAGTTTCCAAATAATTTAAAAAATAATTTAAAAAGTCAGTAAAATGGCAACAGGATCAAAATATGGGAGATCTGTGCCTTGTCAATCAGATAACTTATGAACAGTGTTCTAAAGGCTGCATTAGATTAGCACACAAGAATCACACCACTCTCCTCCCTACAATCACTGTGAAGCCATGTCCGCACTACATTGTTAGAGTGCTATTATTCCACTTTCAACGTTCTATGGAATCCTGGGGTTTGCAGTTTAGGGAGGGGGTATTTGGAATTCTCAGCCCAGAATGCTCTTTGGCCTCAGTAAACTATAAACCTCAGAATTCCACAGGATGTTGAAAGTGGAATAATAGCACTATAACAGTGTTGGGAGGAAATGGCCTAAGTGAATGTGCCAATTCAGCTATCTGAAAGAGGAGAAACCACTTTAATTTTCAATACAAGGTTCAAGATATTTGATGATCTTGAAACAAAAAGGTAGCCTTCCATTAAAAGATGCAGACCTTGTAAAATATACAGAAGGCAAATACAAATGTAGGAATATGAAGAAAGCATATGCATGGCAGCCAACAAGTTGTGGTTTGAGTGTTGGACTAGAACTGCAGGAGAACAAGATTTGAATCCCTGTAAACCTTGTAGAAAGGTACAAGGTAATCTTTGCTAAGTCATACTTTCTGAGTCTCAGAGGAAGGCTCTGAATAATCTTCCGTAATTATTTTACAGAATAATTAAGAGTAAACGGAAAGGACTTTAGAATCACCCTGCAATAACCGCTGCTGCCAAATCTGGGCAGATAACTGTCAGTACATATGTAGACTGTGCAGAAAAATCACTTAGGATTTGTAATAACTCCCTGTGCATCTCTCTCTCTCTGTCCCCATTACTGCAGTATGTTCTCAATGTCCACAAAACAATGTTGTGTGAATTTTAAAATAAAAGACTAGCACTCACTTTCAGGACTGTGTGTATCATGGAATAGGATCGTTCATAAAGTACAAAACAGATCATCAACATTGCTTGCATGGTCTCCTATGGGATGGAGTTTGGTGGTCTTGTCCTTTTCGCAGATTCTAACTAGTGGACATGATTCCTGTTTTTTATCTGCATTCCTTTATGTTGTTGGGGTTTCTGTTTTGTTTTGTTTGTAAAACATTACAAACCACTGTTAAATTTCCAGATGCCAGCAGCATTATCTCCCACGGCTACACTCACCATCATATATCTGGGAGAGAAAAGCCTCATAAACACATGCTTACTTTCTGCTGACATGGAAGTCGCATTAAGCTATTCTTGATTTCAATAGGAGTACAGCTTAACCACCTTTCACATGTGTAACCAGAAACCAGGAAGGTAACAAATGGGGGAACTGGAGATACCGGTGGTATTTCCAAACCATTGACAGCTTGGTTTGCTGCCAGGTGCTTATTTAAAGTCCCAAATGCCACGCCTGATTGCTGCACGAAAGACTTCTGAGAAGAAAAAGAGCTCTCATTCCACAAAGGCATTTAAAAGGGTTGAGAGACTTTCAAGTCCTGTTGAACAATGTCCAACACATCTCACACTGTATAATTTGACTCGCCCACTCTCTTTTTCCCCTTTCCCCAGTGGCTGGCATGAATAATGAATCTAAGCTCAGCTGTCTTCCATTTTGGGTTGAGGCATGTGGGCCTTGGTTAAAAACCAATACTTTGCCACATTAACACCCGGCTCCAACTGCCTATCAGAAGGCCAGTTATAAATAGAGATCCTCTCAAGAGGCATAGTCTTACCTGGGACAGCCATCTGGGAGTATTAAAAGCTGTGATTTGTGCCTGTCTATTACTTGGCACTTTGATTTTCTTTGCCCCAGAGGATGGGGAGGAGGAGGAAAAGGAAAAGGGGGCAGGAGTATATCTTTCAGCATGGCATACAGTGTACTTTGTGGGAAAATTTAAGGGAGTTTTTATAAGGCAGTATAATCTGTGGCTCCAGATGAGCTGATTGTAGGTTTCTTCTTGTGATAGTCATTTATTTATGTGTGAATATTTATATCTGTCCTTCAACAGATTTCTGCTTGTGACCAGTCTTTGGGTCTTTCTACACTACATTGTTAGAATGCTATTATTCCACTTTCAGCATCCTATGGAATCCTGGGGTTAGCAGTTTAGAGAGGAGCATTTAGAATTCTCAGCCAGAGAGCTCTTTGGCCTTGGTAAACTACAAATCCCAGAATTCCACAGGATGTTGAAAGTGGAATAGTAGCACTATAACTATGTAGTACAGAAAAGCTCTTTGTCCTTGAGTCTGTATGAGTTTTCATGCTTCCTCACCTTGCCTGTCCTGCAATATTAAAATCTACAGTGGTGTGAGTGGGAATTGTGGGGCCTTCTGGGTGTTGGATTACAAGTCCTAGAAGCCCCAGCCACACTGCAGGGAGTTGCAGTCTCACCAATATGTGGGCAGTCGCACTTTGCCCTCCTGGGACTGAAGTGCCTATTGAAAATGGAGTTTACCCTTTTCTTTTCTTTTTTTGAAGCAAGTCCTGCAGTCACCTTTAACCACAGCAAAAGTGATGGAGACTCCAGTTCAGCACTGTTCTTCTCCTTCTCCTTCAATGTGCACCGATTTTTCAAATCATTATATATAGTAATTACACATTTTGTTGTTGTTGTGTGCCTTACAGTCACTTCCATCTTATGGTGACCCTAAGGTGAACCTATCAGAGTTTTCTGGGCACAATTTGTTCAGAGGAGGTTTGCCGTTGTTCTCCTCTGAGGCTGAGAGGGTATGACTTGCCCAAGGTCACCCATCTGGTTTTCAGGCTGAGCAAGGGATTCAAGCCCTGTCTTAGTGTCCTAGCCTAATGCTTAAACCACTGCAGTAGGCTGGCTCCTTTTACCTTCCCTACTACTACAATATTTTACAAACCGTTCTTTAATTATTATTTTTTTAACATTTCCAAGACCATGTGCATTCCTCCTCTCTCAGACATTGAATCATGCTGGGAGTGCTTTCAAGTAGACGAATTCCTAGTGCTACCAGCCAAAAGGAATTGTGCAGTGATTATATTTTCCCTTCTTTAAACAGATCTTTTGTGGTCAGGAAGAAGAAACAGTGAGAAAACACAAGAGGATTACAGATGGAAGACACTGTTGCCTCTACTCCCCCTCCCTGCCCCATAATTCTGTCAACAAGGTAGAGTACTTGCCCAAAATAAAGCCTTGTCTGGAAGGACCATTTATGAATGATTTGTGCTTATTCATCAATCAACAGCTCCATTAGAAGTCCATGCACATTGACGGAAAAGCCCAGCAGCAGTTGGGGTGAGGAGGTCTAGCATGGAAAGGAATGTGTTTTCTGCCTTGTGGCTACCCCTGTCCCTTGCTTTATGCTGATCAACCTGCTGGGAGGTCAGGTAATATCAATCCCACACAGCAGCAATTTCCCACAAGCTTATTAGATGTAGATGCTGTTGACAAAGTCTTGAACAGAACCATGTGGAAGCTGTTTCCCTTCTGGGACATTAAGGTTTGAGTGGGCTCCAGATATTCCTATAGGTTTTCATCACCTTTGGCTCAATATATTTAAACTATGCTGCTGTCCATCACCTGTGGCAGAGCTAGGAAGAAAGAGTACCGGTATATATCCAAGTCATATGAACAGGGTCAGATCAAGGGAAGAGCAATTCCTTTATCTGTAAAAAGTCCCAGGTTCAGTGCTCGTATGTCTGTCCAAGCATCCAAAAGATAAGACAGTGGTGGGAGGAAATGCAGGTTAAAATTCCTACTTAGCCACAATGCTTGCCAGGAGGGCAATATCTGGATTAGTGACTATCAATCTACCTAACAGAGTCATTGTGAGGAGAGAATGGGATGTGGAGGAGCCATGTATTTCATCCTGAGCGCCTTGGGAGAAGGATGGTGTGTTGTTTTTTTAAAAAAATGTAATCATAGAATTGTAGAGTTGGAGAGACCACAAGGGCCATCAAGTCCAACCCCCCTGTCATGCAGGAATACACTATCAAAGCATTCCCGACAGATGCCAATCCAACTTCTGTTTAAAAACCTTCAAAGAAGGAGACTCCACCACACTCCACTGAGGCAGCATATTCCACTGTTGGACTGTTCTTACCATCAGGAAGTTCTTCCTAACATTTAGGTGGAATCTTTTTTCCTGAATTTTAAAATCATTGCTCCATGTCCTAGTCTCTAAAGGAGCAGAAAACAGGCTTCCTCCATCCTTCATATAACATCCCTTCAAATAGTTAAACATAGCTATCATGTCACCTCCTAACCTTATCTCCTCCAGGCTAAACATACCCAGCTTCCTAAGCCACTCCTCATAGGGTATGGTTTCCAAGCCTTATGTTTGCCTCCTTTGGACACGTTCCAGTTTGTCAATATCCTTCTTGAACTGTGGTTCCAAAAACTGGACGCAGTATTCCAGGTGGGGTCTGACCAAGGCAGAATAGAGTGGTACTATCACTTTCCTTGATTTAGACACTATACTCCTATTGATGCAGCCCAGAATCGCATTGGCTTTTTTAGCTGCCGCATCACACTGCTGACTCACATTCAGCCTGTGGTCTACTAAGACTTCTAGATCCTTTTCACATGTACTGTGGTCAAGCCAGTTGTCACCCATCTTATATCTATAATAAAACAATCTGGTGCTGTTGTGCGCCTTCAAGTAATTTTTGATCCATGGCTCCCCTAAAGCAACCCTTTCACAGGGTTTTCTCAGCAGGATTCACTCAGGGAAGATTTGCCATTGCCTTCCTCTAAGGCTGAGCGTGACTTGTCCAAGGTTACCCAATGGTTTCCCATGGCCGAGCAGGGATTCAAACTCTGGTCTCCCAGAATCCTAATCTGACATTCAAAACACTACACTGGCTCCTCAATAAACCAACCCTATGCAATTTTAAATGAAGGGTGGCTTTTTTTAGTGAATGGACACTTGTGTAGAGAAGCTGGATGTCAAGCCATACTATATTCTTTGCCCTTGGTGTCCACCTCCAATCGAGTGGGATCCATTCCTTTTCCTTTGGTTATTTATTATCACACAGGCGATAACAGCTGTTCATGGTCCCCACGTGGCCAACTATGTTTGCTTTCTGCCAACAGGTCAGCCAGTCCATCAAGCTTTCCTTAAAAAAAAAAAAAATTAATAGTATCTATTCATAGCAGATCTTTCGACCCACTTCAGAAGAGTTATAATTAGACCACATTAAACCCCATTCAGATAAACAAAACACAGATGGTGCATAAGCGAATGAGTCTCAGACTAACTCATATGGGCAAATAAGGCAGACTAATACATATGGGCAAATAAGGCTGTGCAGGTCCCTTCCAAGCCCTGGTTTGGGTTATTAGAAAGATAAAAAGAGTGTACACACACACACACACACACACACACACGTGGTGCAATGAAGCCCAATTTGGTCACTTCATTAAGGGAAGTGTTTGCTTTCCTTATATTTGCAGCCCTGCATGTGGCTATGGCAACACACAACCGATCAGGTTTCAGTTCCTTGTCAGGCTGCCTGTTTAAAGCCTGCCCAACCCATCCACCGTTACTGTTGGAGATTCTTTAATCGAACCACTGCTGGGAAGCCATTCGTGCCTTGTGTACATCTGAGGATTGGGGACAGAAATGTTATTACTATTGTCTTCTATGCAATTCACATTGTTTTTATTTTAAAGCAAAGGGAGGGGGAAATATATTATTACCACATCTTTGTTTTTGAAATGAGGCAACTAACAAAAACTATTATCAAATTAAAGAAATACACAGGACCCAGAGAAGCAAATAATTAGGGGAGCACATTATAATCATGTTCCCATGTATTCAGTGGACTGATTCATAAATTAAGTCCGAAGTACTATTGAGGATGGTAACAAATAGGCAACCGGTGTAGCTGCTAGGCCATGAGAATAATATATGCCATCTAACTAGTCCTGTTAGTTATTGGGAGAGCTGGCTAGGGAATTCTGGTAAGAAGCAGTAACTCTTCAAAGTTCTGGCAGGGAATCCTGTATCAGTTTATACTTAACTACGTATTTGACTAATTAACCTCTTCTGGCGTGACCTCTCCAAACCTGATGGCAACATCATTCAACTGTGCTCGGATCATCACTAGAATGGACCTTCTGCTCCCCATGCAACTGACGCCTGGTAAAGTAGATTGGGGAAAGAGTTACAATTGTGGCAATAGTGACAAAACTGTGACCAACTAGTGATCATGAATAGAAAAGTTACCTATTTTGTATTCACAATCACTGTTTAGTCTCAATTTTGGCACTATTGCCATGACTTTAACCTATTCCTCAACCTACGTTACCAGGCATCAACTGCATGGAGAAAAATAGCCCAGAGCACAGTTAAATGGTAATTCCATCAGGTTTGGAGAGGTCAAGTCAGAAGATGTTACTTAGTTAAGTACTTAGCTAAATATAATCTGATACAGGATTCCAGCCTCTGTTTATCAGGCAATGGCGTTTTGAACTAATTGATGTTTCTGAACATTATGCAAATGTAGAGCCATGTAAAGTGCATTACAATAGAGTCTACACTTTACACAACTCTGCATCTATGGTGATGATGATATTATTATTATTATTATTATTATTATTATTATTATTATTATTATTATTATTATTATTATTATTATTCTAGATATCATGAAGGCACAATTGCCTGGGTATTGAACGACTGTGGCCCAGTATACAATTCTCTAGGAAAGGACACAGCTGTTACATCTTCTGAAACTGTAAAGGTCTATTTTTACCTTAAGAAAGATAATATGGTATCCTCCATTTTCCATCCTTCACACTGTATATTGCACTCAGCTTCACTACAGCTATATTGTAGATTTATCCTGCCCACCCACTTGCCACCATTTTACAAGTAGGTCTGAACTGGTAATGTTACAAAGTAGAGAAAGTTTTTGAAGATGAGAAAATCCTACTCTAACAGAGTCATGGCACCTGGGAAGTGTTGCTAGAGTTCACAGTTATCTGGAATGGACTGGTACATGGTGGAGTGAAAGATCAATGCTGAAACAACAGGCCATTGAAAGGAAAAGGGCCAGAGTAAGACAGCCATTCCAGACAGCCGATTTTGGTTGGCATAGTGTTTAGAGACATATGTTGGGATAAGTTGTGCTATACATGCAGTGTTATTTTGTTTTATCCAAAGCGCAATGGTTATATTCAGCTGATGGCAACATAAGTGTGCATATAGATCTGTTGTGCATGTTGTAGCACATTAAAATACACAAAGTAGTGTGTGAATGCACATTGTCTCTATGTATTGCCTTGCTGCAGTGCACACTGCAGTTACACAATAGGTTTTCAGCCATGAATATTGACCATTGATCCACAGATGTTGTACTACATTGGTATCCAGTACAACACAGCTTTGTCCGCAGGCATTTAGGCTGTGCTGAAGTCATGTAGGATCCTGACCTTGGTATGTCACTAAAAGGAAACAATTTGTTATTTGAATGACTGTTGTATTTTTAGTGCCAGGAAGAGGAACTTATTGGATTTTCTGCCACAGGTACTAAAATAAATTGGCAGGCATCTTCAAATATGCATCTCTACATAAAGAAGATGCTGCCGTTTACTGGTCTGCTGCAAGTAGTAAAATGACCTGGAGTCCCTGTGGCCTCTGAAGTTTATATCATCAACTGGAAAATGCAATTTGGAGGAGAAAAAGGAATTCAGAATGGGAAGGCTGACCCCAGGTTTGAGAATGCACAAAGCAAAGATTTGCTTCTGTCATCCAAATACTATCCTGGCAAAAGCCCCTCTTCACCACATGAACTTCCTTTCCTTCAGCAAACCTCTATGGTTTCCCTAGTGGTATTGCTCTTCTGTCCACCACACAAGCGTTCCTGTTGATTCTTTGCCAATTTGTCCTTTTCCTGGAGCATCATGAAAAAGTCATAAGGAGATACCAATGTGGAACTGCATGAACCAGTACTGTTTCTTTGAGTGGCAGGTTCTTGGAGCCAAAGGGATGATTTTGACAGCCCAAATGAGATCCTAGAGCAGGACCACCTTTCAAGCAGGGTTCAGTATTGGGAGAAACACTAGGATGGAAGTCTCTACACCTTCTAACATTTCACAATTGAAAATGGGGACATGTGTGGCCAAGCATCATCAGAATATGGTTAAGATGACAAAAGCTATTAATGAAGAAGAACACACAAGCTAGGAGAGTCTACAGAAATTTGCTTTTCCCCAAGTCTATAGGGAAGGGCAAGATTCAGCCTTCTCCTGTCCTGTCCTATCCCCGCTCCTGGGAACACAGAAGCCCTCCCTAAGACACAATAAGCTTTCAATTTCTAGTTATTCTAACAGCTCAGGATGGATGAGAACAGGAGTGGGCAATAGTAGGAGTGGTTCTACCTATAGTTCCCATCAGCCAGTATAGCCCCTGGTGAGGAATTAGGGGAGCTCTGTTTCAAAAGCAGTAGTATATTTGCCCATTCCTTTTCTAAATGCTCCAGAAACCTAAATTGCTGTTTTGTTTGAACACACTGATAATCCTTGTAACTTGAGATCTCAGGTTTGCTGACCCAAATTTGGAGCAGACCTGGTCAGATAAGAACAGGAGACACATTGCCAACCAACTGCAACTTGTGTTACTGAGTTTCTGGCAAGCCTTCGTGCAAAGACTTTACAGTAATCTGATCTAGATGTATGAGAGAGGGTATGATCTCTTCAGAAGACTTCATGCTAGCATTTAATCTATCTCATATTTTGCAGGTGATAAATTTGTTTTATTGGTTGCTTTTTTCCCAACACGTTGGTCAAGAGCAAGTTTCAAATGCAAAATAGCTGGGACAGAGCTCGAGGTGTAAAAATAAAGATAGCAGTCTACAGTGAACGCGTGAATTTGGAGGTATGCTTTATTTGGTGTCAAGAATGAAAATGTTATACTAGCTTGATCTCCTGAGGTGGAGAAGCACCCAGGAGAAAAAAAAATAGGGGCCAAGCCGAAAATCTTGGGTAGAAAACAGCATGTATTAGTTGCTGGGCTAAGTATGCATGGAGATTTCCATTGTTCTCCATAATGAAAAGCCAAGAAAGGGAGAAAGGAAAGAAATGATGTCTCTTCTTCACCTGTACTCTGAATATTTAAATATTTTAATACCCTCTTTCTCAAACCTCAGGCTGTTTGATATCATTTCTCTTAGAGAAAGGCTATATCAGCATTAAAAATGTAAATTGGTTTAAGTGCCAGTCCCTTGGTTAAGTGGTAACACATGTGCTTTGCAGAGTCCTTAGAATGCAGCCAGTGCATTATGCCTTGTTCCTAACTTTGCTGACTCATAAGTTGTGGGGTTTTTTTTTCCCTATCGGGGTGGGTAGTGCCTGGCTCTCTACAGGTTGTTGGACTGCAGTCCCCACCAGCCATAGCCAGTATAGCCAATCGTAAAGAATGCCACATGTTGTTGTAGTTCCAACAACATGTGGAAGGCCATGGTTGTTGTTTTTGTTGTTTGTGTCATGTCAACTTCAATCTATGGTGGCCTTATGAACGAGACACTTCCAACAGCCCTGGTCATCAACTGCCCTGCTCAGGACTTCCAAACTCAACGGTTGTGGCTTCCTTGACTGAGTTAATCAATCTGTCATGCAGTCTCCCTCTTTTCTTACTGCCTTCCTCTTTACCAAGCATTATCATCTTTTCCATTCAATCATGTCATCTCATGGTATTTCCTGGGTATGAGAGCTTCCAGTTAATCATCTTCGCTTCTAGTGAAAGTTCAAGCTTGATTTGCTTGAGGCCCTTTTATTTGTCTATTTTGGCAGTCCATGGTATTCTTAGAACTCTTCTCTTTCATATGAGTTGATTCTCTTCCTGCTGGGTTTCTTCACTGTCCAGCTTTCACAACCATACATACATTTTCAGCCCATCTCCAATCATGTAGCCATGGTAGGAGCTCCAAAGCAGTGCTAAACAAATATTAATGGTTATATGTTTTAGACCCAAGGGAGGCCTTCTTTTAACAAAATGAAGTTTATTTTATTTTATTTATTTATCTTATCTTATCTAATCTAAAGCATTTCTATATACCTCCCAGTCCACAAAGGGCTCTCAAGGTGATGAACAAATAAAAAAAAAACAATTAAAATTATACAGATATAAAAACATTTTAAAAACTCATTGAGGTGAGCAGAAATCACTTCCAGTTCACTTCTTCTCTTGGACTTAAATGGTCCAGGGGAAGGTAAAAACATGGTAGAAATGCCCCCATGTCTTCCTATCAGATGGCTTTTAAAAAAAAATGAAAATTTTTGAGCCTTGGGGACCCTAGAGGTCTCAAATCAGCCCCAAGGGACTGCATGTGGCTGGGGGCCACACTTTACCCACACCTGTTCTAAAGGGAGAAGTGGGGAACCTGAATAATTTGGCATTTAGAGTTCTATCTCCTCAAAGGAAGGATCTGGTTTTGTCCTTATAATTCTAGTAAGCACAGTGATTAAGGTTGACTGAACATACTGGCTTTCATGTAGTGAACAACAGTATGTCTTCCTCTGTATTTATCTTAAGCATCTTTTTATCCCTTTTTCCAATCAGGTCTTTCCACACCTTATTTTCATAAGAACTCTGTGAGATAGCTGAGGCTGAGATATGCACCATTTCCACACTAGGCTGTTATAGTGCGATGATTCCACTTTCAACCTCCTATGGAATCCTGGGGTTTGCAGTTTAGGGAGGGGCCGGCCCTCCCTAAAAGTGAAATCATCGCGCTATAACAGTCTAGTGCGGAAATGGCCATGGTGATAGAATAAAGCAATGAACTCCGAAGCTGATTGGTGACTTGATTCCTTCTCATGAAAGTAAGAGAATCATAGAGTTGGAAGAGACCACATGGACCTTTCAATCCAACCCCTTGCCCTGCAGGAATACACAATCAAAGCACTTCTGACAGATTACCATCCAAGCCTCTGTTTAAAATCCACCAAGGTTCATCATGAAAAAGTTGCTCATGAGAGTTCTGCAGTTATCATGACCTGTCAAAAAGGCAACCCAATGGGTTTGAGAGCAAATCTACCCTGATGCCAAAATGACTACTAAACTGAGACCATCATACTTTGGACATAACATGAGATAACATGACTTGTTAGAAAATAATGTTTGGCAAGATGGAAGGCAATAGGAAAAGAAGAAGGCTTGCATAGACTCATTCAAGAAAGTCGGAGCTCTGACCTTGCAACCCTAAGCAGAGCTATTAATAACAGGATACCTTAGGAATATCTCATTCCTAGTGTTAGCATAAATCGAAAGTGATTTGATGGCAGTCAACATGAATGTGAAAACGGAACTCATTCCATTCTAATATTTGGACAGATCTTTCATGAGCCTCCAACACATACAAGATTTTGACAAAAAAAGACATGGTTCTAACCTGCCAGAAGCAAAATATTTGCTCAGTTTTCAAGTGCAGATGTCACTAACCAACATAGGTGTTGCAGGACTAGCATCCAGAGTATTGTGTAGATCTTTCATTCATTGCATCCTCATAAGTCAAAGCCAACTTCACAACAACAAAATGTTGCATTGTGTTTAGTTAGAAAGGCACTGTCATGCTGAACAAGTTGGACTAATGCAGCCACCTTATGCTCCTGGTTTTCTGCAGAACTGAAAGGTTATAGATCTCTTTATACATAGATGTGTCCAGACATGTTGCCCAAACAACAAACTAACAACAAACAACAAACTAAAATTAGCTTGTTTAAAGCATGGAGAATTTGAATCTGCACTTCTTTTAAGTGCAAAACAAAAGCAACATTTTGCTTACAGTTCTGTTGCAGGACAAATAGAGACAATAACTGCCCTCCCTCGTGCCTCTGAAAACACTCAGCAAATGCGATGAGAAGAGAAAGGAAACTCTTTTATGTTGCACAACCAATTTTCATTCTATTCCAGGATTCTTCTTTGATGGAAGGCAGAATCCACGTAGGCCTCCTTTCTCTTTTCAACATCAGAGATCTCTCTTGGAAACAAGGCATACTTCTAGACTGACAAATCAGGGCTGCAATGGATTAGAGCTCAGGCAGGATCGTGGAACCATAGAACCATAGAGTTGGAAGAGACCACGAGAGCCATTCAGTCCAACCCCCTGCCATGCTGGAGTACACAATCAAAGCACTCCCAAATGCAAGTACAAACTGTGTGATTCTCCAAGTATTGTTGAACTGCTATTCCAGCACAGCCAGTGGTGGAGAATGCTGGGGACTGCAGTTGCACATATGGAAGCCTGTGTGGCTCCCACATGTGGATTAGAGTGGAGATGGGCAAGTGTGAGAGTTTGGAGGGCACACTAGCCTTCCAGGACACCCCAGTGTATTGCATATACACAAAAAATCAGTTCCCCCAATGCCTCTAAACAACTCTTGGTGGCATGGGAGGCAATTATGCCACATTTTTGTCCCCCTCCAAGTGTTTGAGAGCTGAGGGGCAATTTTTACAACAGGAAGTGACCCCAAAGTAATCCTGGAAGGCCCAGGGGGGAATTTTGGCCACCTCTGCATTAGAGTCAAATCAGCAAATGGCTCCTTAGATAAATTAGGGAAGATATTTAGCCCTGAGGACCACCTGCAGTAATGGGTAGTGGGGCAGGGGGTTATACAACCCTGCACACGTGTCCATACATGCACACACATGCCATCTCAACATAAGGGATGGTAAGCTCCAGAGTTAAAGTCTAAAAGAGAAGTTCTTAACTTTTCCTTTACCATGGACACCCTTTTTAAATATCTTTGCTGCTGCAGACCACCAAGACTAAACTCAAGATTTAAAACCCTAAAGTGCCTTACATATTTATTTAAAGTTGCTTATCAAGGCTCTTCATATTTGGAGAGAAAGGAGAAATAAGTACACACTCCTATTATAATATTTTTATTGCAATGATTTCATACAAATCTATCTTTCTTTCTTTCTTTCTTTCTTTCTTTCTTTCTTTCTTTCTTTCTTTCTTTCTTTCTTTCTTTCCTTCCTTCCTTCCTTCCTTCCTTCCTTCCTTTTTAACTGTAAATCTCCTAATATTTCTTCAAGACTTTGAGGACACACTGTGAGGACATGGTGCCTACCTGAGGGTCTGTGGACCACAAGTTAAGAACCACTGGCCTAAATCATCCCTTCACGTAAGTTCAATTCACTCTGCATTTCCCTACTACTAATGAGATCAGTTGGAGCAGGGAAGAGAAAAGTACAAATGAAAAAGAGTGCATGCAGGGATAACTCCTTCTGTGCACCACCTTCCCTATTTAAATTATGCTCTGACAGCTGTCCAAATGGCTGTTTGGCAGGCTGTCTGGAGTGCAACTGTGCCGGGGAACCATGCCCAGGGATCTCTCTTTTTAGCCCAACTACACTTCCAGCAGCCCAGCAACAGGTGTTGGGTGAACTGGCAGGAGCCTGATTCTGCCAAGGACACCTGGACCCTCCTTCACAGCACCACTACAACCTTGAGAAGGAAAAAATTAAGATGGTCAATAGCTGTGTGGAACATCCATGGCAGGTCACACTGGCAGCCACTGAGGGCTTCATACAGACCACAGGTTATCCATAGCCATTACCACACTAGACTGTTAAAGTGCTATTATTCCACTTTCACCATCCTATGGAATCCTGGGGTTTGCAGTTTAGGGAGGGGCCTCAAGGCCTCTCCCTAAACTGCAAACCCCGATTCCATAGGATGTTGAAAGTGGAATAATAGCACTTTAACAGTCTAGTGTGTAAATAGCCCATGTCAGATTAATGGAAAGTTGAATGAAAACTCTTCCATGGAAATGTATTTTGCATCCCGGACTAACATAAATGAATTTAGACTTCCAGTCATCCAGAGTTCAGGTCATGACAATGCAGTATCAGACATCTGGATGCATAACTTCTATAACTCTCTCTGCTTTGTAGAGTGTGTACCAATGGCACTACAGTACTGCATGTTGATGTTTATACATTACAATATGGATTTGTATACACCGACATCTGGTCTTAGAAGCTAAGCAGAGCCAGCCCTGGTTAGTACTCAGATGGGAGACCACCAACAAATACCAGGTGTTGTAAGATGTATTTCAGAGGAAGATTCAGGGCCAGATGAATTACATCCAAGGATCTTAAAAGAACTGGCAGAAGTCATTTCTGAACCACTTGCAATAATCTTTCAGAACTCTTGGAGAACAGGAGAAGTCCCAGCAGACTGGAGGAGGGCAAATGTCATCCCCATCTTCAAGAAGGGGAAAAAAGAGGACCCTAATACTTATCACCCGGTAAGCCTGACATCAATTCCAGGAAAGATCCTAGAGCAAATCATTAAACAGTCAGTTTGTAATTACTTAGAAAGCAATGCTGTAATCACTAAAAGCCAGCATGGATTTCTCAGAAATAAATCATGTCAGACTAATCTTATCTCTTTGTATGATAGGGTTACAAGCTTGATAGACGAAGGGAATGCTGTAGATGTAGCATATCTTGACCTCAGTAAGGCCTTTGACAAAGTTCCACATGACATTCTTGCAAAGAAGCTAGTAAAATGCGGGCTGGACGGGGCTACTGTTAGTTGGATTTGTAATTGGTTGACCAACCACACCCAAAGGGTGATCACCAATGGCTGCTTTTCATCCTGGAGAGAAGTGACTAGTGGGGTGCCACAGGGTTCTGTCCTGGGCCCAGTGCTTTTTAACATCTTCATCAATGACTTGGATGAAGGAGTTGAGGACATGCTGATCAAATTTGCAGATGATACCAAACTGGGAGGGGTTGCTAACACACCAGAGGATAGGATCAAATTTCAATACAACCTTGACAGATTGGAGAGCTGGGCCAAAGCTAACAAAATGAATTTCAACAGAGAGAAATGTAGGTTCCTGCACTTGAGCAGAAAAAATGAAAGTGACAAGTATAGGATGGGGGACATGCTGCTGGATACATGTGAAAAGGATCTAGGAGTCTTGGTAGATCACAAGCTGAATGTGAGTCAAGCAGTGTGACGCAGCAGCCAAGAAAGCCAATGCGATTCTTGGTTGCATCAATAGGAGTTTGGTGTCTAGACTGAGGGAGATAATGGTACCACTCTATTCTGCATTGGTTAGGCCTCATTTGGAATACTGTGTCTAGTTCTGGGCACCTCAATTCAAGAAGGATGTCAACAAGCTGGAACGTGTCCACAGGAGGGTGACCAAAATGGTGAAGGCCATGCCCTATGAAGAACACCTTAGGGAGCTGGGTATGTTTAGTCTGCAGAAGAGAAGGTTAAGAGGGGACATGATAGCCATGTTTAAATATTTGAAGGGATATCATGTTGAGGAGGGAGCAGGCTTGTTCTCTACTGCTCCAGAGACTAGGATAAGGAGCAATGGATTCAAGCTGCAGGAAAGGAGATTCCACTTGAACCTCAGGAAGAACTTCCTGATGGTCAGAGCTGCCTGGCAGTGGAATATGCTGCCTCGGAGTGTAGTTGAGTCTCCTTCTTTGGAGGTTTTTAAGCAAAGGCTGGATGGCCATCTGTTGGGAATGCTTTGATGTGTGTTCCTGCATAGCAGGGGGTTTGACTCAATGGCCCCTGGGGTCTCTTCCAACTCTATGATTCTATGATTCTAAGACACTGAGTATTCTTTACCTAAGATAATCCTATGACATTTATGGGGTCTACGTAAGTCCATGGTCAATTTGAAAGCACATGTACATGCACAATGTACTGCGTACTCTCCAACTGTCTTAATTTAATGTGACAGTTCCGATTAATCCTCTGTCATCCTACTTCCACAGTGGGAAAAAGGCGGGATATACATTCAATCAATAATTTTTTTAAAGAAAAATTCAGGGTGGGTGGGGAGCCAGTGTGATGTAATAATTTGAATGTTGGCCTGGGACTCTGGAAACCCAAGGTTCAAATCTCTACTCAGTCACAGAAATTTACTGGATGACCTTGGGCAAGTCACACTCTCTCAGCCTTACAGGAAGGCAAAGACAAACCCCCTTTGAGTAAGCTTTGCCAAAAAACTTTATGATGAGTTTGCCTTAGGATCACCATAAGTTGGGAGTTCACTTGAAGGCACTTTGTGAAAAACAACAACAACCAAAAAGGTTGGGGGTGTGTGATCCAGGTCTGGGTACTTGCCAAAAATTACATCCTAGAAATCCCTTGATAATGACTAAATAATCTTGAGCAGTATGCAGGGGGGAGGCAGAGCTTGGGACTCTTATTTTTAGGGACTACAAATCCAGAATCCTCCATCATTATGGCCACAGGCTTGGTGATCTGGAAGTTGTAGTCCAAAACATGTAGGTTTCCCAAGTTTTTCTCAGAGATACGATCACCTTAACTTCAGCAGCTATGGCAAGTGCAGGGGGGCCCTTGCAGTTCACATTGGAGAGGGGGACCAATTCTGCATCTGAGTGCCTGGAGTGAGGCAGTCTACATTTGGGTGCAGCAGAGAACACAGTGTCTTTGGTGCCGACAGAGCGCATCTGTTCTCACCTTCACTTAATTAGAAAACACAGCCAACTTCTGGAGAATTTGTTTCAGTAATAGCCACAGAGATTCCCCACCTTCACCTCCCCTGCAATTTCTATACATAGCAAATGAAAAACCCATGTCACCTGGGGTGGAGTTACTGTTTCACTTCATGAACATTTTGTGAGAACTTGGCTCAGACATGTAGACATTCTACAAGCAACCTTGAAACTATAGGATAATGTGGGATAGCTGTGACTGAGATTTATAAAACTATGCTTGGTGTGCATAAAATGGATAAAAGTACCCTTTTCTCTTCCCATGTAATATTAGAATCAGAGCTTTGAAGTCAAAGATTTCTAAATTACCACTTCCACAATGGCCATGTTGGCTGGGTGTTGTATCCAAAAAAGTAAATTAAATTAAATTAAATTAAATTAAAAGTAAATTCTGATTAGAGCAAGGTGGGAATTGTTCTACTCTCCAGATACTGTGAACTGCAACTCCCAGCATTCCTCATCATTGGCTATGTGTGCTAGAGCTGATGAGAATTGAAGTCCAACAAAATCTGGAGTCCTGCATGATTCCTGTCATGGTTTAGAACTTGGGAGTTATCTAGTGAAACTCATTGCAATATATTTGGTACAATTGTGGAGGGGGGCCTACTTCTTCACACAATGTTGAGTAATTTGTGGTATCTGCTGCTACAAGATGTGGTGAGGTCTACTGGCTTAGCTAGTAGCTCTATCAGCAATTCTTGGCCATGATAGCTAAGTGGACAGTGGCACTGTGTGGGACAGTCCAATTCTAGGACATTTTTCAGTGCACCAATCATGTTATCTGCTAGAGCATCAAAGATCCCCCTTATTCTTGCAGGTGAATGAGGTGAAAACAAACTTTCAAGGTTTCCCATCAGGGCCAGTTCTACCATTAGACAGAGGGATGACCACCTCAAGGGGAAGGAGGCAGCAGAGGAGGAGGCAGCAGAGCAGCATAATCAACTCTTCACTGTTTTTCTTCATTGGTGAACAGAGCTAGTTAGACCTTACATCTAATCAGCAGGGCTCTTCATACATTCTTAGACTTTAAGGACTTCATACTAATGGGAAATTATCAACCTGTGATTACCAGGAAGGCATTCTGGATTGTACATAAGACTTTTGTTTCCCTTTTCAAAATAAACAAAATACAAGCTACAAGATGCAAGCACTTAGAACCTTTTCCCCCACATATGAGGTTAAGTCGTGTCTCTTCACTTAGTTTGAAAGATGCAAATGAAACATACATCTGACAGAACATATATTCCACGTTACAAATCCCTCTCCTCCACATAGATAAAAGGTACCATGCTAGCCTCAGAAAAGCTCAACAGCAAATGAATCCTCCCATGCAAAACTGAAAATGCTCTTTAAGAAAAAAAGCCCAAGATTGATTGAAGTTGATATAGGTTGCATGTCTGCCTGGAATGTACCACATTAGAGGCAGAATGCCTTAAGATACCCTGTGGATGATGAGGATTGCAGTCCAACATCCCAAGAGCGCACTAGATTAATGAACACTGACCTATGCTTTCTCAAGTCTATTTCCAAAAGGAGAAGTAGTTCAATTATATTTGCAATCACAAAATCCCATGACAATCCTAGATCATCTTTGGTTAATTACAGTTAACAAAATTTAGTATTATAATATTTGGCTTCTATTACCAAAATCATCATTATTTTGTTTTATTTTAGCAGAGCAGAGGTTGGACCTTGGTATACAAAAGCATGTTACTCTGTGTGTGTGTGTGTGTGTGTTTGTGCATCTTTAAAGTATCACAACGCGTATTTCTGCTGCAGCACACTAATAGGACTACCCCAATAATTCATAGTTCCAGATACATTTCAAGAATATCTTATTATCAAGACAAATTCTTTATATCAGCCAAAACATTCAAATGACTGCTTAGCATGTACAGCTTCTAACTTGCTCAAGGAAGACCATCTGTTTAGAGCCATACACTGAGTAATTGTGTCCATGTTTCCTTGGGAATTAATCTTCTATGAAAGAACAGCTCATCTTGTACACTGTGAAGAAAGTTTGAAAGCAACTGAACCCAGGAGACTGATTTAGAAACAGCAGAATGAAAGTTCATTAGCAAACCAATTAAGGTCATTGTACTTTCCCTTAGGAGGTCCCTGACTTGAATTGCCAATCTATTTATCTCCCATCTTTTCCCATCACTTAAGAGAGTGAGAGGGGATAGTGGTTTGAGCATTGGAATATGACCCTAGAGACCAAAGTTCAGTTTCCCACTCAGCCATGTAACCCACTGGGTGACCTTGGGCATATCACAGACTCTTAGCCCCCACAACCCCTGGGATAGGTTCACCTTAGAGTCACCATATGTTGGAAACAACTTGAAGGTACAAAACAACAACAAAACACATATGCCTAGAGCAAAGCAAAGGGAAAACCTGTTTAGTGAAGAACTGTTCCATTCCATCTCATTTCTCTATTAAACATTAAAGAAAATTATTCTACAGAAGTCATTAAATGATTTTTTCCAGAAATCATGAAAGGAAGAAACTTCAAAGAACTTTTGAGGGTACCATGGTTGGCTGGCTAACCAAGGTTGGACACATCCAGTAATGTGACTCATCTTGTGGGTCATGTGACTGAGACCTAAGCCTGACTATCTTTCTGTAGCACAAAAGTTGTTGTTCCTGTCTAGGCTTAAAATGAAGGAAGAATCATTCCTTCTCACCACAATCAAAAGTTCCCAGTACTTTGTTTCACATACTAGACTGAGCATTTTACTTGTCTTTGAAAGGATTATCTTAAGGCAACCTGCCTCTAACATGGTTCATTCCAGACATGCAACCTATATCAACTTCAATCTGCATGGTCATGTGATAGCTGGGGATGATAGGAGTTGTAGTCCAACAGATCTGGAGAGCAACAGGTTGAGGAAGGCTGGTCTATTTAAAACTGGAGTGGAGTTGTTGGTGTATTCTCCCCTAAACTGATGCCCTTTAGACCAGTGCTTCTTAGGCTGTATGATATGGGGGATCAGCAGTTATTTTGTTCTATTATGCCAGGGACTGTCACCATTTTAACT
This sequence comes from Ctenosaura bakeri, assembly GCA_948474755.1. NCBI lineage: Eukaryota > Metazoa > Chordata > Lepidosauria > Squamata > Iguanidae > Ctenosaura > Ctenosaura bakeri. Next base: position 246,072 of record CAOLHI010000709.1, read on the forward strand.
ACAGTTGTTGTTGTTTTTCTTTCTAGGAAACTTGCCAGGGACTGACAGCCAATGGCTTAGGGACTGGCACTGGTCCAGGGACTAGCACTTTGAGTAGCACTGCTCTAGGTGTTTTGGACTGTTTCCCATTATCTCTAGCTATCATTGTCAATGAAGAAGGGTCTTGGAAGATGACATTCAAAACACCATATTGGGGAAGTCTGCAGTTAGTGGTTATTTTCAAATGCCAGTGATGTTTATATGTCACTTCTCCTCAGACTGCTGAATAGCATAACCTGGATTTTGGGGGGGGGGATATTATTTTTGTCTATTAGCTTACCAATATACAAGAATATAATTTTCACAAGTCTGATAAACATGCCTTGTAGCTACCTGTGAGGAGTGGAGAGCCCTTGCTATTTATGTGTAGCACAGCATGTGGGAGATGGAGCATCTCTATTAACTGGCAGACCAGTCTAACTTAACCATCAATAGAGTCTGTTCTCTGTGTCTCCTAAGAGACTCAGCTATCCCAGGCCTGCCTCATTTATCACAAAGCATTTTTAGTCATCCATCTAGAGTATCTGTTGATAGGGTGCAGCACTTTTATTGCAGCAGCCGGTAGAAGAGATTTCTCCATTCTGTCTTAGTTGAGTGGGCTTTTGCTGTTCCAAAACAGCAAGTGGCACAAAAGGACAGATATCTCAAGATATCAATGAAGGTCTAGCAACAACAGTTCTTGATGTCAGTATTAATAAGGGCATAAGGGGATCTTGTGGAGCTGGGAAGGGACTGAATATAGGAGTCAGCTGGAGATTAGCCCATTGCTGAATCAGAGATGTGGTACAGCTCTGTGACAGAACATTTGCTTTGCATGCACAACCCCATAGATTCAATCCCCCAACCCATCCAGTTCAGAGGACTCAGAGAGCATGGCCTATGTCCTTAGAGAGCTTCTTTTATGGTAGAAGAGGTAGTGACAAACTTCATAAACCATTTATTTCATTCAATATAAGGTACCTTCATGTGTTCCACTCATATGATTGTGGGAACAGGGTGCAATGGCCACTTACTTGACATCGCTATTGGGCCAATAGTATAACCATCTTTAAAAGGGAGAGGGGTGGATGAAGACCAAGCAACTATTGATGTGGGCTATACAATGTTATTGTTAGGTGAAGCTGTAGCTGGGCTCATGGACAAAACTCTCACCGGAACATTCTCACCAATAATTCCTCATCATTCTAAAGAGAAGGGAAAATCAAAATGCCACAGGCCTTGTGTTGTTCAATATCTTTAGAAATGACTTAGATGAAGGAATAGAAGGGATGCTCATCAAATTTTCTGATGATATCAAAGTGGAAGAGTTAGCTACCACAGAAGACAGAATCAGGATTCAAGATTACCTTAACAGATTGGAGAACTGGGCCAAATTAATTTCCACAGTGATAAATTAAGGTTCTACATTTAGGTAGGAAAAACTATATGCACTAATATAGAATGGGTGACACTGGCTTGATAACAGTACATCTAGAAACAATCTAGAGATCCTGATGGACCACAAGGCAAATATGATCCAACAGTGTGGAGTAGTGGCTTAAAAATAGCTAATGCAATTCTAGGTTGCCTCGAGGGAACTAATTATGGTACCATCCTATTCTGCTTTGGTCAGAACTCACCTTGAGTTCTGAGCATTCCCATTAAACAAGAATATCAGCAAGCTGGAACATGTCCAGGGGATGAGCAAGATGGGGAAGGATCTAGACATGAAACACTGGGAAAAGTTTCAGTGACATTTTGCATGAAAGAAGTCTGAATGATAGTGGAACTGACAACTTTAGAAGGCGGTATACTGTCCGTTACTGGAAGTTCTTAAACAGAGGTTGGATAAGCCATCTGTCCAGGATGTTCTAGCTGTGGATTCTTGCACTGACAGGAAGTTGGACTAGATGACTCTTGATATCCTTTCCAACTCTACTATTCTATTATTCTAAGAATAGTGAGGAACAGACTTAAGATGGCTAAAAGAAGAATAGCCACAGGTCCCATAGCTCTGAGAAGTGCAGCTGTTACTTGGAAGTCCCTGAGTATGTGATGGTTGGTTGCCATCTTCATATTCAGGTGTGAGAAGCAGACCAGTGACTTGGCAAGTAAGATGACAGAAACCTCCAAAAAACTGAAGTAAAGTAATGCCAAATAAAAGAAAAAGACACAAAGCAATTAAAGTATGCCTTGAAGACTAAATGATTTTTTCTAGCATAGAATGTTCTAGTATGCTAACAATAAACCAGCTAGGCTTTGCCTTTTTATGCTAAAATATTAGCAGGGCTCTCTCTTTGAATACTGCCAAATAAATTAAAAGCCACAAGGCTTTTTGCTGTTTTTCAGCAATGAACTAACACATGTGAACTTCCTGAAATGAAGGACACTTCAAAGAAATACCTGTTGAAACTTACATTTCTAGCAACAACTGTAGAAAGAGATGTAGTCATGTTCTGCCAACTAAGCTAACTGATAGCAATACAAATACTGCCCTCCTCTTTTGCTTTGTTCTGTACATCTCCGTTTTGCTTGCTCTTGGAGAAAAGTCTCTCTTTTGCTGAAAGAATAGTTGAAGGCACACATGTTAGTTCTCAAGATTACAGTTTGCAGGATCACCTTCCTTCCACTTGGTGCAGAAGTGGACTTGTGGGAGGGGGGCAGTAGAATGAGCATTTGAAATTAACAGGTCAACTCTTCCCACTGTTTTTTTCTTCCTTCCCTTTTAAAATTCAGTGTAACTCAACCTCAGTCACATGACCCTTTTGGTTCCAAGACGTGGGTGGACAGCTTGTGATAAGGTATTTTTACCCACAGCTCATCAAAAGCTGATGGGCCACCTGGCCATGTGGCAGAGCAATCAGTCAATCACTTTACCACCACGATACAGCATGGATCGGACTCAGCTCCTATGTCAAGAAGTGCAAAGGGTTACGTGAACCGGATCTCTGATAATGCAAGCAGGAAATGAAGAATTTGCAACAGTGCAGCAAATTGCCTATCGTCAGGCTTCACTGAAACAAACAAGGGGCCATTTCAGTTGTTTACACTATCTCTTCAATTCTGGCCAAGTTAAAAGGGTGGCACTAATAACTAAATATGATTTTTTCTAATAGTGATAATCTGTAACTTAAAAAAAAGACAGAGAGGGGGTTCACAGTTCTGTGCCTGTACACATAGCTCTGCAAGCTCCTGTTGTGAATGGAAAACTCCCTTCCTGCTGTTATGTTTGGTAATTCAGGAAGACAGTAGGACTGAATGAGTTATCACACCTCCACAAACCACTCTTCAGTTTAAATATGCTTCCAACAATAAAAATAGTGCACTGTTGCATTGTGAAAATAATTCACAAATGTCAGAGCTTGGGGAGGGGGCACATTAGCCTCTGAAGGAATCAGGCCCAAACACCTTGCATCCTCCACCCTTGGACTTTTGTTCACTTCTTAAAAACTGAAACATGCTCACCCACTAGGGACCGTGGGGGCAAAATTCTGTCACATTTTAGACCCCAGAGGGGATGGTTTCTGTTCACGAGGGGCCTTTATTTGACAAGAATCATAGAAACATAGAGTTGGAAGAGACCACAGGGGCCATCCAGTCCAACCCCCTGCCATGCAGGAACACCCTCAAAGCACTCCCGACAGATGGCCATCCAGCCTCCGCTTAAAAACCTCCAAGGAAGGAGACTCCACTACACTCCGAGGCAGCAGATTCCACTGCCGGACAGCCCTGACTGTCAGGAAGTTCTTCCTGAGGTTCAGGTGGAATCTCCTTTCCTGTAGCTTGAATCCATTGCTCCTTGTCCTGGTCTCTGGAGCAGCAGAAAACAAGCCCTCTCCCTCCTCTACGTGGCATCAAGGAATTAAAACAGGGAGTGAGACACGGAAATTCAGTTTTAAAAAATTAAAGAAAGGGAGAGGGCACTCAGCCTAAAAATTCCCTCAAAACAAGGGCTGGAGAGCTCTGGGAGTCTTGAGATTACCTTATGGGTCACATACCTCCCACAAGTCACACATTACCTCCTTCAAGCCTACAGTGTCTGCATTTTATTTCTCTATGGCTTTACTGTTGATAATTCATGCTCTTCATGTGTGATAATATTTCATGCATCAGATGAAAGAAGCAGATTCCAATAAATCTGCTAGTCTTTAAAATGTGGCAAGGCTCTCTTGTTGCTATCACTGTAATGGACTGAGACCCCACTCTCTCTCTGGTGAACCCTTTATTGTGATGTAATCAGGTCTTCTCTGTCTACTTAACTTCCTGAGAAAGCTTCCATCAGCTATTGTCTCAAGAATCAACTTAACCAACCAGGAAATTACACTTCCCAAGTATGAGTTGCTTTTCAGATTTATGTGAAGGGTCAACACTAGACACTGGAATAATTATACAGAAATGGAGCTGAGAGTAGCTTCTGGATTACTTCAGTTGTCTTTTTCTTTTTGGTAGTAGTACTCACTTGCAATACAACTTGAATCATAGTTCCTTCCAGGGGCTATCATCTGGTATGAGATGACAATTTTGTAATTTGAAATAGATCTCAGTGTACCATTTCCACTGCTTTGTACCTCATTTCTTTCTCTGTGCATTTGGAGTTACAATAGATTCTCCAAGTGGAAGTAATCCTTTGGAATATCATGGGAAATTAATGGCATCCTTGTAAAAATACTTCTAAGTATTTATTTGCATATAGAGGATTTGTTTTCCTGGCATTCTGGAAAAGCATGTTGACCACAAATCTAACAATATTTCAACTCAAGGGGGGGGATCTCAAAAATCTCATTTCTTTTCAAATATTGATGCAGTCATATCTGCTTAATGGCCCTCTCTCTGCCTGACATCTTCCAAAAAATAGGTAGCAACTAATAACCCTATTCTTGCTGTGTTTTAGACTGTTCAAAGCACTTCATTTAATTTTTTTTAAAGAACCCTGTAACATAGACTATCACAGAAAGGGGTGAAGTGGGGTGCTGAAGAGACTGAAAGGCAAAGGCTTGCCTAAGGCCACCTACCAGGACTTAATTATAATGGGGGGATTATTAATGTGTTGTTCATTTGCTTCTTGCCCACTCACCATAGTAACTTTTGAGGGTAAGAATATGAGAATATGAGAAAAGCCACGATGGATCAAGCAGCAGGGCAGGATTCTGTTCAGAACCCGATACCTATGAGAAGCCTACAAGTAGCATATGAACACAACTGCACTCTCCCACCCATACTTCCCAGCAACTATTACACAGAGGCAGTTTTTCTACTGGGAAACAAAAGTGCGAAGTGTCTCATGGTACTTAATATAGTGCAAGTATTCTGGGTTAATGCTAATGGAGATCTTAATGGAATCCACAAAAACCAATTTTTAGTCCTCATCCTCCTTTTATTCAAATCATGCCCTCTATGTTCATGCTTCCTAAGAAGACTAAGGTAATCACTGGAGCCTCCTTATATCTTCCATCAATCTCGGTAGTCGATTTATTTGGAACCAAGAAGAGAGTCTCTGGAACTTCTTGAGGTAAGTTCATCTTGCTGTCTCTTATGCCCTTTCACTACTCAGAGGATTTTTCTTTGAATGACATTTCCAGCAGTCCAGGGGTGGGAATCACATGGCCCTTTAAATACTGTGGGACTGCAGCTCCCAACAGCTCTAACCAGTATAGACAGTGATGAGGAATGCTGGTAGTTGCAGTCCAACAATCTCTGTAGAGCCACATGATTCTCACCACCGCAGGAGTCCTTTGAAAAATTATGTTCTCCTCATGCTCTGTCAGTATTACTGACTTCCCAATATGGCTCCACTGATAATGAAGCAGGGTTTTTAATGATTCAGCATATGGTGCTCTTCCAGTACATGATGAATTCATGTGTTGCTTTTGTGTTTTCTAGCTTTTAATTATTCTTTTTTCAAATGTGAGCAATTAAATTTGAAATGGATGGCTGACCGACTTGAATTTTCAATGAAAGACAGGATGTGTGTATGTGTATGTATGTTTGTATGTATATGTGTGTGTGTGTGTGTATAAATGTGTGTGTATGTGTGTGTGTGTTATTTATGTTGATATGTATATGTCTTCTTGTCTGACTTTTGGTGTGTGTGTGTGTGTGTATGTACATGTCTCTGTAAGCACACACATATTATAAAATATCCCTCTCTGTCCACATATACATATATCTTTCCACATACACATATACAACATTTACTGTATAAATAAACAGACAGCAGTACCAGATCAGATTCTGAGAGTCTTGAACTGTGCATCTGAAGAGTACTCTCAAATTCTGGAGGCCACTGAACAACTGCACATAAATGACTCTCTTCTCTGGCTGCCTCTTAGGCCGGACTAATCCATCTGGTCTGGATTAGAAAGCATGACTAATAGACAAAAGCAGCTGCCTTACAACTTTTGCGTGCTGCTGGTTCAGTTACCCCTTTCACCGTAACCTTGAATGACCACTTTTCTATGTTCAGGAGAAAAAAACCCCCAAACAAACAGTTTTCTCTCCTTTTATTATTAAGGCCCCACGTATCTTTAGCATGGGAATTGCTGGGTGTATTAAAAACACAAAATAATATGATTGTATTAAGTAAATTACTTTTTCATTTGTTATGTTTTTCAGTGTGGCTACATCCTTCTATCTGCTACAATCACTACAACTACTATCATCACTAAAAGAACTACCACTAGTATAAAATCTATGGGCTTTTCAGCCCTTTGTCACCCACCCATAAATGATTGTGATAGGGCATAAAACATCCAGTTAAAAATCTGACTTACAGACAATCCTAAATGTATGAAAATAAATGATAAGAGGGATGGTAACTGTGCAGTGCTTCATAATCCCACCTAAATACAAAAGGACTTGGAACCACCAATTTTTTTTCACTTGGCCTAGAAAATTGCTTACATGCTATAAAAGGCTTTAAAAATGTTTGCAGTCACCACCCTGAAACAAGAACCCCACCAAAAGGTCTCAAACACAATTTGTAATGATATGATGCCACTTTCAGGCAACCAGAATGCCAGCTTTTGTGGCACAGTGCGGTCCCCATGAACTTCAGAAGTGACTCCAGAGTATGCTTACTCTGGTTTAGTAAGGCACCTAAGCATGTTGACCCAGAAATAAATGTGAGTGTCAGATCAGCCTCAGGTACAAGTATGCATAGGACTGTAGATAAGGTCATGTCTAATCAATGAGTTCACTGAGACTTATCCTTCAGCATCAGCAGAAGTCCTGTGCTGACCCAGAATGAAGAGGTCAAACAGCATCCTATCATTGCCTCATATTTTCTTTCTTGCCAGTTTTGTGAACTCAGTCTAGGAGAATAGCCAGTGGGCCAACTGAGGGAACGGCATCCTGTCCAAGCCACCCCACCCCCCAAAAATCTGGAGTTGTCACTGCTTATAATCCCAAATAAGTGTGCACAGGACTGTAAACTTAAAGCAGATGTTTGGTGCTAAGGCTTCATCTTCCTTGAGGATCAATGATAGATGCCACAGGAGTCACATCACTTGCCTGACCGGTATGGTATGAACATTTCTAGCACATTGTGAGATCCAGTCATAAGATAGTGCTCCCCTAGCAGACTATAAATCAGTCCCAAGTTCAGGGACAAGGATCCTCAAAGCTCTAAGAGATACCTACACTATAGACTCAAGCTATTTTAGTAGCCATTCCCTTTCCCCTTGAAATCTGGGAAAGTATTCCACCCGTCCAGGGATAACAAGGCATCTCCGGAAATTACCATTTTATTGAACTATATTTTCTATATTTCTTTGGACAAACCCATGGTGGAAATTGACTTGCAAAATGACTGATACCAGTTTTCACATATGTATAGAAGCAGAATCTAGGGGTAGGGTAGCTGAAACTTCCTGGGCTGAGGGACTGGTGTGACAATTAGTTTTCAGCCATGTGAGAAATAGAGAAAATCAGTACTCTGTGCCATCAGTACCTTTCTGTCCAAACCATAGAGCTTGTACAGTGTCAGGTTCATCAGCAACAACTTTTCTCAGAGGACGGTAGAGCTGGTGTCTGTCCCGCTGTCAAAATGTGAAAGAGATTAAAAGAGGGCACACCTGTTGTCGTTGGAAAGTACCATGGTGTCTATAACACAAATGCATAAGGGCCAGGCATCTGGCAAACACATCAGAAGCCTGGCTTCCTGCTTGATTTTCAGCTTCCCAATTGCACACTAAAGCAGTTCAGGCAAAAGATAGTAGCTGTGAGAGGGGACTAGCCACAAAGATCTTCATCTGTAGAAAGAGGGGGGAAATCTGCAGGTTTCTGAAAGACATGAGTCACACCAGTGCATGCTCATGTGGGGGAAATGTAGCAGGTTGTGGGCAGTCTTGTGAAATTCAGAGTGTTATCTGTATTTCATGAAACAGGACTTGCAGGCACGTTTATCAGCTTGCGTGATAAACCCTTCCTGTGCATGTGCTGTGTCCATCACAAAGTTACCATCTTGCTGACAAAACTCAGTGTTTGAAAGCACAGTTAATAACACACAATTTCATGTGTTGGTTCATGCTATGCTTTTTAATTCATTTGTTTTGCTTGTTATTTTTAAAAACATGGTGTTGTTTTTCAGCTGTATTAGATTATTTGCTCTTTTTTTGCAGAAAGGTAGCATAGTAACTGAATAAAAGCCCACAATGAAAGATTGAACTTAAAATATCTCATGGCACACAAATAGTAATCAAAAACCTTCTATAGCTTGTCCCAGCTATTGGGAACAGTACTCATTGATTAGGCACTAGCAGCAAATTTCTACACTGTTCCTATGGAATTGACAACAGCTGGCCATGTTGAAATAATGTATCCAAAGCCTTACAGATTACCTTGGATGCTCATATCCTCATTCACTGTTGGAAGTAAATGAAGTAGTATTCCCTTATTGCACTGGAATTGACAATTTGTATACACGTGTACAGAGCACCCAATAAAAGTTCTCTGATTGTTCATAAATGATTCCTTGAACAGATCTGAACATAAGTTAAATCAAGAAGGAGGAAGCCCTTCCAGAGGGTTAAAGGTACCATATTCTATTTAAGATAATTTATCAGGAGCCAATTACCAGCAGTGGACAGAGGAAAAGAGAGGACCAAATATACCAGTATACATTACTGCCATTACTCAAGTCTTAGGAAAAAGTATTCAGCCTTTTACAATGGGGGAACAACCACTTCCCACATGCTGGGAAACCACCAAATGATAGTATCATGACAGAAGTGTGGACACCTGGGGAGCCTCAGCCAGATTTGGCCCCAGCTCTGAGGTTCCTCACCTAAGGTAAATGAAAACTAGAAAGATTGTAAGTCCGACTGATTGAACACTGATCATATGACTACCTTATGAAGATGCATTTTACTACTGGATAATTGGTATCTTTCAGACAACTTGCAAATTGTAGTGTGAAAATCCAGTTCAAAATGATCTACAGACAACAGAGAGAAGTGATCCAGTATCTTTTTGCAATGATAATAATTCAACAAAACTCTGCTGAATTTTCTGAAACATTTTAACAAGATTCCTATATTTCTAAGACAGGTTGGGTCCACAAGGCTGTTTTTTGTGCATGCCTCATTTCCCATGGATTACCTTTTCTCCTTAAGAAATGAATTTCTTCTCCTTGGAGCTTCCAAGTGAGGTGGGATTCTACTTTCAAATAAGCCACAAGATCCCTCTTCCTTCCTGAATATTTTTTAAATTAAAAAAGTTGTTTTTCTCAAACCAGAAATGGACTGCTAACCATTATCAAGCTTGCTGTAGTTTGACATTGGCAGGATGATGGCCCTGAAATGGTTACAGGACAGATAACTAACTCTGGATTTACCAAAATTACCTACTCCTCCTTGTTCACACTTGGTAACTCAGTCTACAAGACAGAGGCTGTAATGCACTGGGCACTAGTGCTTGCTTAACTTCTCTATCTGTCTTTGAAATTTCTTTTTCTTTAAGACTCAACAGTTTGGTTCAATTGGGTTTACATCTTAGAAAATCTGCTTAGGAAATTGCACACTTAATCATCTTTTATTTAGGGACAAATACAAGGAAAATCATAACATTGCAAATCAGTCTGTAACTGCGTACATTAGAATATCATGGATTTCTTGTACAATAGCAATGTAAAAATTTAAATTTAAGAAATCGTTGAAGTACAAAGCCTATGCTCTCCTCTGCACAATTTCTATTCTAGCACAATATCATTTTTTTTCATTCTCATAAAAGTATAAATTCATTAGAGATCTGGAATGATCTGTTATTGAACCTGACCATTACTGAGTTTTACAGCTAGGCAAAAATTCAATTTTATACTTTGCTTCAGAAGGTTTTTAACGTGAAAGTGTACTCTCTACTTCTTCTATCTATTATTGCCAATATGAATTGTGGAGTGCATTTTTACTCATTTGCAGTTGTTAATGACAAAATAAATGCAGCTCAAGTTTTATTAATTGCAGACACACTGCTGCAACCTGACAGTCTCCAGCCCTCCTTTGCTATCTTTGTAATGCCAATGCTGCTAAAAAAAACCCTTCAAGTTAGACAAAGGATGAGAAGGGAAGGAGGGACTGAGGGCGTAAAAATACGTTGTAAAAAGGTGATCCTTTGCAAGACACTTGGTTAACTGAGGTATGCCCATCTAAAATGCATCTACTAAGATGGGAATCTTATTAATTTATACGGCAGAAATCTAATTATAACTCTGTATATGTGGAGTATATTCATATGTACATCATATGTGTCCTTCCATCTACTAATCTCTAATCTTAAATAGCACATTCCAAACCATTCACAATGGTGTTTATTGCACTCATCTATTTATAGTAGATCCAATCTCATAGAGGCTTTGATCTGTCTTCTCATTGTCACGTGATGGAAAGGACTTTCTTTGCCTCAAAAGGTTAGTCAAAGGAGAAGTATTATTTAGATTTGCAGCACATAAACTTCAGATACTAGGATCAAGAATAGGTAGCAGGGTCAGTTGTTAACTTGGTGGTAGAAATTCAGGTTGATGCTTAATGTAAAGCAATCTAGTGTTTCTAATGGCGAACTAACAGGAAAAATAAATCTACTCCTTTTCATTGTCGAAAAATCTGTTGGGATCTAGGCAAGAATCTGCATAGTATCCAAGTATTTTATGTTTCTTTGGAAGCAAAAAATGTAAGTGTTGATGATGCACAGAAATTTAAGATGTGTACAGCAGAGAGGTAGTAAGCAAGCATCCATTCTGGAATCCAAAAGTTAAATATTCATTCATTTCAAAAGAGCTACTTTTTTTTGCCTAATAATGGCTCAATCTGGGCAATGCCATCTGCATTACAGCATGATGGAATATATATTCTTATTCATAGCATTAGTATGATCAAGGCCTGCAAGGAAAAATGGAATACGGCATGTCAAAATGCATACTGCAATATTCCAAGCTGCATATGCAGTTACCAAACCAGCATGGGACTCTATGCCTGAAGCCCCTTCTATGCATATCTCCTGCTTGCTCAATGAAAACAAATATGGGTATTTTAAGCCCATATCCACGCATACATCTAAGCACACATCGGCTTGTGCCACTAGCCAACAGACTAAAGGCTGCTGGAAATTTGCATAACATGTCTCCAAGGAACAACATCTTCCAAGGGAGAGATGAGTGATCCTCATCTATCAGGCAGAAAAGAAATAGCTGCAGGTGAGCTTGCTTACAACCCCCCTACTTTTCCAGAAGAAACATTCTGTTCCACCTACCAGTTGCCCTAGGACTGCAGAGTTGAAGGGAAGCACACCTTCTTCTCTGCCATCAGCCAAAGAATAAGAATTGCTGGATTACATGGGAATATATGTATGTGTGGTTTCCAATTCACTGTAAAGTACTTTGAGAATGACAATGCAAATTGTAAATGTTTAATTAAATAATAAAGTTCAGTATAAGATAGTGCTGAAATACTGTGGGGAAGGAACGCAGAGATCATCTGGACTATGGAAGTGAACTGAGTATCAGCATAACTGGTGAGTCATGAAAAGGATTCCGCTTCATAATACAGGCTGCCTACAACTCAGCTCCTGTATAAAGCTGAGTGTATAAACTAGGCAGTAAATAAGTAAGATGACAACTGACTGACAAATAAATGGTTCAAATTCCATCAACTGGAACACATGGATAACTATCCAAAGCCCCAGAAGTAAAGACAAATTTCAATGGTCAGTTGCTAGATATTACTCTAACTATATTATCCCTGTTCATGTCGTGTATCTTTGCTGCTCTGCTATGATGCTCCAGGTTCAAGGAAGAGAAGACTTTGAACTAAGTGTGAAATTCATTTTCAATCTTCAAAGGATACTGAGTTTCATACCCTTCTTCTCCTGTCTGCTCTGGAACAGATAAAATGGTATGCTGAGAAATGCAAAGCAAGGATGAGACTGATGGACCTAATACAATATAAGTAGACCAAGGATGATGATAAACCAAGAAAAGGAACTGGGGAGCAGAACATATGCAATGACCTGGGAGAATGGAGGGAAATATGTGGAGGTGAACGGGAAAAAGAGGTAGGACAAGTCTAAAACTCTCTTAATTCTCCTATTCACTCTAGTACAGAACAGCTCAAGTAGCATTGTAAATCAAACATCCACACTAAGGCTTCCTATGAACTTGAACTTCTGAGCATGCTATATGCCAACTATTTTATTTATTTTGCAAAAACATGCAGCTGCTTCAACCTGCTTATACTGGATACAAGAGCAATTATTTTTCATAGATGTAGGCCACAGTTTGAACCCTGCTCCACCATGGAAACTCACCATGTGACCTTGGGCAAGTCCCACTGTCTCAGCCTCAGAAAAGGACAAAGGCAAACCCTCTATGAACAAATTTTGTCTAGAAAACCTCATGACTGAGTCGCCTTAGGGTTGCTATAAGCTGGTAATGACTTAAAGGCAAAGAACAACAACAGCAATGTTTGCCCAAGGGCATGATAATGGTGATATAATGTATTGGTCCGCAAGAGGTTCAAACACCTTTTCACAGGATAGGATAGCAAGTGTTTCAATTATACAGCAACTCCTTCTTTAAAAAACTAGACTTGCAGTTACTGGTAATATCACAGGTATGTGCTAAAAATATTTTTTTTAATACACACAAAATCCATAACCTGCAAACTTTTGATTCCATATGCTGTGGATAAACAATGGATAGCTATCTCTATCAGGCCTAGTTTCTGAATTTTCTAGAGACCAATCTAGTGGGCTGTTGAGAAAACCTATGTAACCTATAGCCAAGACCCACATATAGCCAGCACAGTGTAGGGGCTTGAACATTGGACTAGGGCTCCAGACTAGAATTTGAATCCCTTCTCAGCCACGGGAACCCACTGGGTCGCCTTGTGTTGTCACATTCTCTCAGCCATAAAGGAAGGCAATGACAAATGTCCTCTGAATAACACTGAGGGGTAGCTGTGTTGGCAATGCAGCAAAATACAACAAGATCTGCAAAAGAACAATATCTTTATTGGTCAACCAAAATGTAGAAAGCACATGTAGACTTTCACTGGCTTCTAGACCATCTTAATTGACAACAGAACAACATGTAGGCCTGGGATGCTAACATCATCACTTTTCTTCTCTTTTATGATTTTTAACATCTTTTGTCTGATGAAGAAGCAAATGAAGTTTTGAAAGCTTGTATGATGTGTTTTCTGAATTTGACTGACCAATAAAGGTATCACTCTTTTGTGGATTTTGGATTTTGTTGTACTCCTCTAAATAAATCTTTCCAAGAAAACCCTAGAATAAAGTCTCTCTAAGTCAGAGTCGATTTGAAGGAACATCACAACAACAACGGGTAACATGCAATCCATGGGTTATATATCTCTGCCCTAAAAGTGTTAAACTGTTGAACGCATAGCTGGAGAGCTTCAACCTTATGCAGATTTATACTTCTATGAATTTTTAGATGGCCACTATTAAGGATAGTTTGCTGGACTGGCTAGATCTCTAGTCTTCCTTGGTAATCCTTGCACTTCATGCAGAATGTAAATAACAGAACTTTGACATTCATAAATATGGGTTACGTGAGCTGCATCTAGTGATTAGCTGTTTCCATTAAATCAATCACCTAACTACTGGTCAAGATAGTTCATTTTGAACAATGTGGCACTGCCTTTAGCGTAAAGCACCTGCTTTGCACATAGAAAGTCCAAAGTTCAATCCCTGGCAACTCCAAGGAGGGATGGGAAAGTATCCTGTCTAAAACCCTGGAGAATTCTTGCCAGCACAGACTAGAGATTCTCAAACTGCGGTCCACAAAATCCACTCTGATACTCCATTAAATGGTTGTGGAACAGTTGACAATATTACTACATGTGAATGTTACTTTTTCTGATTATGGAAACCAAGGTCGTTTTGACCCAGGGCCACATTATCAAATATGTTAACAAGGTCCTGGAGACAGACTTGTGTTTCCATGATACAGAGCTGATGTAGTCTACTAACTACTACCTTCTTTGCTCCATTGACCTATTAAATAGTCCTTCTATGGCTGATATCTATAAAAGCAGTCTGTTTTTATAATGAGAATCAATGCACTGAGAGCCCAATCAATTTTCTACTGGCATAAAAATATTAATTTGGGAACCACTGATGTAAATAGTATTAACTACATGGATCAATAGTTGTCTCTGTAATTTAGCTTCTTACATTGATAGTCCAAGTACTTTCCAGTCATTTGGAATTTTACTGGATATCAACTTCACTGAAATAATATTTTCCTTCCCTTTTTTTTAAAACAATGAAGTCTCTTTATTCATGCACTAAAAGTAGGGTTATAAACCTGTATAGATTCAAACAGAAATCCTTCTATTCAAAATCTTTTCCCATGGCACACACTCTCTCCTTAAATTTCAGTAAAGCCAGCTATTCCTATAAATATTCTTTCACACCAAAGGAACTGTAAATTCTAGATAGGTGCAGTAAAGATTACTTGAATATCAGACTGGCAGGTGTTTACTTCTTAATTGGTTTGGTGGAAAGGATTTCTACAACCAAGTCAAAGAATAATTCTTTCTTTAAAAAAATATTTTAACTAAACATGGTATGACAGGGAGAAATGTAAAAGGTTAACAATTTCATAACTTCAATGTGCCTTCGTCAGCATATTTCCAAAGACCATCTGGCATGATGGTGTGACTTGATTAAGAGGAAAGGCAGTGCTTTTTCATGTGTGTTATTTCACAAGTACTTCTGCCCCTGACACTAACAGAGCTTCAGTTACATGGCAGCACATTGCACAGTGTAATATAACATGCCAGAATTTGATCTGATCTCATCCTGGAGAGGAAATGCAGTCTCCCATTCTAAGGGGCAACATAAGGCCTCTAAATCCTCTTAATCTCACTCAGGTTAAGATCTTGAAACCTGTCCAAGCTTACAGTTCCACTCCTTGGAATAAGGTCTCTCTTGCAAAGAAAGACAAATTTGAAAACCTTCCTAGGAGTAAGGTATAAGTAATTTATTATGTTCTAAAAATCCTAATATCACAAATAGACCAGGATGAAAAGGGGAATGAATTTATTTAGTTATTTTAGAGACTTGATCTCCCACTCATAGATTTTGAGATGTGGATGTTCAGGAAACTTTAAATGTAAGCACAATCCTATAAATGTTATTTATAACAAACGTCAGATCATATCATAGAGTAGGAAGGGAGAATCCCAATATAGCAAATTTTGTCCCAATCTAAAATGCAGGTGGTGGAATTACAATTTTTGTTTTGTATTTTTTACTCAATATTTTAGTTATTGCCACACTTTAAAAAACTGCTCCTCTTGTTCATGTTGTCTATGATGGTTTTTCAAGTCCCTGTCTTAACTCCATGATAACAAATCCCACTTCCAAATCTAGTTCCTAGACCAATCACTTCTGTTAACAACAGCAACAACAGAATACTGCTTAATAAAATATGCAACACATAAAGGATCACCAGATTTACACTCTTGAGGAATTAATGACCTTAGCTGTAATAAACAAATTTCCAATCTAGTAATTATTATTTCCCAGGCAAAAAGATACTTACCTAAAACAAAAATACATACAAAACTGTTACACTTTCAAAGCAAGATGTTTCAGGCTACAGATCAAAACACTCTCCACGCCGTCAAAAGTGACTTGGAACAAGCAAGCATTGATGGTCCTTTCTTGTACCTCATCATCCATCCCAAGTAAAAACTAATACTAACTCACCCCACTTTCTACGTCCGACATGACCAGTGACGAAGACATAAAATGGAAAACATTCAACTATCAGAAGTGTTCCGACAGAGCTATTCCTACCATAGATGAAGAAGGTTTTCACCCCACAATTGCTCTTCTACATTGCTCACTTGGGTAAAAGACACTAGCAGAGATTTTCAAGCTTTTAGGTGATGGAAATATTAAGAAGCAGAATTTCAGCATCAGTGATAAAAAAAAGTAAATAAAAGGATGGTCAAAAAGAGAAAAGCATAGTGTCCATCGTTCTTTTCTGTAAGTCAGAAAAAATGGAAACCTGTCATCAACCATTAATATATACCTACAATCACCATATACATTATATATATTATAATTCTTTAAACATCTGAGGATTCCACTTCTATTTTACTCTGCCTACTAAATAGATACTGGACGATATTTTCCTTAAAGTGTCTTAACATAAATAGCCAACACCTGAGGGAAAGCCTCTTGCAAACATAAATATATAAACAAAAGAGAAAGCTTCCACCCCTCCCTTTCCATTTCCTGCATCATTTTGTTATGTACGAAAGTTCATAATGGCTGTAATAATGAGAAAACACCATGAGGTGGCAAATCTTAAAACTCTTTTGTACAAAACCCCGTTACTGCGGCCCAGGCCTACTCGGAGATAGCATATGATATCGTTTTGATATCAAACCATTCGGCTTTCCTCTGCCACCCCACTCCACGTGTTTGCCAGGCCTCCGGACAAACACGTAAACAGGCACGGCCAGTAATTGCTGGACATTCCACTCCCCACCTAGGCAGGCCAAACTTAGCCGGTTCGTCGCTTCAGGGATCTCTCCGGCAAACACCTGTTTGCTTATGTGCAGGTAGCCGCACAAAGCCGTGCCAAGCGCTCCGCATTTGCATACTAGTTACGCTGTTGTTGATTCGGCACTAAGCCAATCATGCTAAACTCTGACTTTTCCAAAGCTTTGTCCCACTCCAAACTCGCATTGTTCTCACTGAGTAAGGTATGGCCTGCAGTCACAATTCACCCTATATAAGCCCCCGATTCTGAAACCACCTCGGATCGCTTGAACCCCTCGGACCGCGCCTGAATTCCATCCAGCCTTGCTGCCGCTGTGTCTGGCGAGCCGTCCCCTCAGTCCTACGTTCTGAGACTCCATATCCATGAACTCAATCATCAACTCCTTCAGGACTACAAGATAGGTGTCGTATCACCCATTTCCTCCGAAAATCCCTATTTCCAATTCTTCCGTTAGCTGTGGTGTCTTTACTGTTTGTTTGCCTCTCAATAAAACATCGTTTTGCTATTTTAAAACCGTCTGACTGCTTGACTGACCCCATAGATGCTGGGTTGCAAGATCCTGCTACATTACCCTGCCTCTCGCTAGCTTTAGTGAGTGCTCCAGCTAATTTTCCCCAAAGTTGGATTATTGTGGATTGGTTATTTGGGCGCCCCTCCCGGGACCCCCAGAGAACACGGTAACACTCCCCACTAAAATCTTGATAATAGTCAATCTTATATATGTTTCTTTAGCAACCTACCCACTTCTTTATTTCTCCACAAGGTTTTCTGCAACAAAATCACACTGGGGTTTCTATATACAATCACCAAGCTAGATGTGGTTTAAGTCCAAGACAGCAGTAAATTGATTTAAGAAGCTAAATCCCGAACAGTACTTGTGGGAGCTGTTTTAAGAACTGATATTGCAATAGCAACTGCCCAGTTCAAAGAGAATGCCCAAATGCAT
This sequence comes from Ctenosaura bakeri, assembly GCA_948474755.1. NCBI lineage: Eukaryota > Metazoa > Chordata > Lepidosauria > Squamata > Iguanidae > Ctenosaura > Ctenosaura bakeri. The sequence continues at coordinate 264,068 of CAOLHI010000709.1, forward strand.
ACACCATCCTCACTCCTTCTGGGAAATTTGGTCATGCACTAACTTACACATTCACAGATTCCTCAGCAGTCATCTTTTCAATGGGAACTTGTACATCTGTATCAACTGAGTGTTTTTTTAAAAAATTCTAAACGTATTAAAAATGATTTTAGAAGTTTAATTATCATTGTCTAATAACACTCCAGCATGGTATACTAGTTTGAGCACTGAACTACAATTCTAGAAATTAGGGTTCAAATATTCACTTGGCCATGGAAACCCACGGGATCACCTTGGGAAAGTCACTCTCTCAGCCTCAAAGGAAGGCAAAGGCAAAGGCCTTCTGAACAAATTCTGCCAAAAAAACGCCATGGTTCAGCTTAGGGTTGCCGTGAGTCAGAAATGACTCGAAGGCACACAACAGCAACACCCCAACATATTTTGACTTGATTTTCTTCATGTGGCAAGTAAAAAAAAGTCAATCTGTGTTGAAAAACAGTGGATATTTTAAAACAGGAATGGAATACTTACAGCTCTCCAGATGTTGCTGGACTGCAACTATGATGTCCTTGCTACTGACAGTGCTGCCTAAGGCTGATGGGAGTTGCGGTCCAACATATGGAAGATCACACATTCTGCACTTTTGCTTTTAACACCTTCTACAGTTTTCTTGCAGATTCTGAACTGTATGGAAATCACTAAGAGCAGTCACTTGAAGAAGAATCGCTTAAAGTGCCCCCTTTCTCTTTCTAAAGGAACGTGGGCACTTTTAATCACCAAATCAAATACGAAGACTGTTGGTAGGCCAATGACAAACGGCCTTTACAACTGTATCTCAAATTTAAGTGGCAGATTTCTACTGTATTTTACAAGGCCAAACTCTTCAAATAGCCAAGTCCACTTGACTCCTATCACTCAGTGACTTGCAAAAATTAGGGTTGTCCAAAATCCACCTTTCTGATTATCTTCATCTAACACTTGTTATTGTAGCTCTATATGAAGTATATTCTACATTATCAGCCTAGAAGTAACCTCATTACTGAATGACCTCTGGAAATGCATATTAGAAAAATCAGAAAAATTGATACAACAAAAAAAACCCCACCAAGAAACGAGTATAATATTTCAACACTAGAGGGCTGTTTTGCACAAGCTAACAGAATTCTTTGAGCTATCAGTCATCGGTGAATGTGTCTTATACACTTTAATTAAAAAAAATACATTTAGAACTTCTTGAAAGTTGTGAAAATAGTAAATTTGTTGTATATGAAAATGGGGTGTGTGAAAAATATAAACTTGTAACTTGTGTGAGTTTTTATAAGCATATCGTTATGTTACACTTGTCCTTTCAAATTAATGGTTACCCTTCATAATCAGTAATCTTCCCTAGAAGATATCTTTCTCCTACTGGTCCTTTCCTGGAACACTCAAAATAGCTCTTTATAAACAGATGCTAATGTGTGAATTTGTGATGCTTTTCCTTTCTCCTCCCCAAGGACTGAAATCCCTCCCAGCTGATCTTAAACACAGATGGCCTGATACATGATTCATGATTCAAACAGATTCCCAAATTTGGGTATCCTGTATAGGAGGTTGTTATGTTATGAAAGCTGTATTATTGGCTCAGTGCCTTATTCTGATTAAATGTCCAGCCTGTAATACAACCTGTCTATTCCTTTTTCCTAGAAATGCTGTCTTCGTTCTAATCAAGCTTCAAATTGTGTCTTATTTCATGACCCAATAATCTTTTTAAATAACCATTACTGTTAAATTCCAGGCACCAACTGTATATAATAGATAACGAATAGGGAACAAATGATTTTATTTTATTTTATGACTCCTGGGTGTATTCTGAGTAATCTGCCACTGGTGACTCTCATCTGAGATTTTTCCTTCATCACATCTGAAAGAATAATTATTAGAAACTGGAACACACTATATCTCTTCTTGTTCTGCTCATTTGGATGTGCTTCAATTCTATCTCAATATTAACCATTAATTATCTCTTTTTCTTTTTCTATCAAGAAAGATAAGGATCCTCTTAAGTTAAAGGATAGCTTTAACTTAATAAGATTTTGTCAAATTTAACTGAGTCTCATAATCAGCTTTTCAGGATTCAATCAGAAATCTGCCCCATCTGCCACCAATATCCTAAAGCAGTGGTGGGAATCACACTCCCCTTAAATGTAGTTGGACTGCAGTCCTAGCTAGCAATGCCAAACATGAGGAATGCTGGGATCTGGCAGTTCATTAATACCTGGAGGATTGCACCACCAATGTAAACAAAAATGCAGCTGATCAAATTTAAGGCCTTCCATAAAGCATGCTGCTTAAATCAATGAGGTTCACTTCATTGCAACTACTATTTCCAAGTGAAAAAGAACTATGGTTGGCCCTCCACATCTGTGGGTTTAACTTTAATGGATTTGAATATCTGCGAGTTTCTCCAACCCCTGCCCTCCCCAATCTCAAGCACCTCTTTTCCATGGGAACCTTCCCTCTTGGCAGCTCTGACCAAAACCACCTCCGATCCCCTCCTCCTCCACCACCAGCCAATGTCTGAGCAGCTAAGGACAGCTCGCACCCCAATTTCTCAGTCCCACAAACCCTCCCTTGATGCCCCCCTACACCCCAAAAAGAAAAAGGGTAAGAGAGAAGAAGTATAGGGCCACCGTGGTGACTCATCCCTTTTTCCTCTCCTTTCCTAAACCTGTTTGGACACTGGGTGTCCACTCTCTCCAACATGCCTGTCATCTCTTCTTCTTCTTCTCCTCCTCCTTCTCTCTCTCCCTCTCTCTCTCTCTCTCACACACACACATATATATTTGTGGTTCTCCATTTTTGTGAGGGTCCTGAGCCCCTAACCCTAGTGAATGTGGAGGACCAACAATATCTTAATAAAAACCCTTTTCAAGACAAAACCTGTTACATAACAGTAAACAGGATCAGGTTAGGTTAAAGACTGCCTTTATTGACAATAATTATATTTTAATGTTGAACGTTTGTATATTTTGACTATATTGAATCTGTTTTAATTTGTAAGCTGCCTCAACTTCCAGCTGAGGAGGAAGAGGAGGATCATCCTGATACTCAAGATCAGCTTGTATTTGGACTGTCTCTACTGGAAACAGAAGATGCCATTCTAGCTTTGGCTGTTTTCCACCAATATTTTTTAGAGACATCAAATGCACAAGAGTAGGGCCTTCTTAGTGATGGTAGCATGGTTCCTCTCACCTAGAAAGCTGGCAGGCTCTCACCCTTGCAGGCAGTCTATGATCTTTTTTATTTTATTAACATTCAGCCAGATTTTATGCCTTTTCCCCCAGATATTTTTACAGTTCTGTGCTGCAAGTTGCTTTTAGTACTTGTTGATCATTGGTAATAAATTTAAAATTTGTTTTAATATTTCCATACATACCATTAGGTGTATTTTATGTCTTAGAAAGGAAGAAAAAGAAAAGAAAAATCCTTAAGGTACCTTTTCAAATTGACAAATATTGCCTTAAATAATTTATTTTGCAACACAAAATTCTAGTTCAGAAGATGGTATCCAATCTGAACACTATTTTTCCAAAAGCATATCACCTAAGTGAAAACTTCTTCAAACCATATTTCCTATGCATGTATATTCTTCCCTCTGTTCTTTAACTTTTTAACATTTCACATATTTTAGGTTGCTTGTATTTTCCCTCTAATAATTTTTTAAATAACAGCCTCACATCTTAAATATCTGAAATCAGAAAGATAGGTAACAACATTTGATTAGAGGTGTTTAGGATTCTTGTTATGACTGATGACTGAACACATTTATTTTTGCTATGTACAAATGTGATAGTTTAAAATAGTACTTTGTTCAATCGGCTGAAATGACACACAGTCTATGTATAGTTAACAGTTCTGACCTAGCAAGCTACACTGATCTTACAAAAATGCTCCACAGTTTTCTTTCTCTAACCAAATGGCAACGAAAATCCAAACCTGTTTGACATTTCCACAGTGCTCTTCAACTCCCTTCCCTCCCCTAAAGACATCTGAAGATATGAAATTAATTTCATCTGAATTACAGAATTGCGTGTTATCAATGGATCTACTCTACAAGAGTCAGAGAGAAGGTAATGATTTGTTACCCAAGATTATAATTTGTTTCCTGTATTGAAATGTGATTAGATCTCATTGTAACAGGTGGCCACTATCCAAGGGAGTTACTCTTTTACTCTAGTGAGAACTAAGTGCAATTAATTCTGGCTGACATGCGTTGTAGTGTTCTTGGTTTATGGGTTTGACAACTTTACTAAAAGAGAAAATGCAACTTAAATGAGTTAAAAGCCTCTATTTCTGGACACATTCTGAATTATCTGAAATCATGTTTTGAGGGAAATAAGAATTTTGATAAGGACTACATTAAAAAATATTTAGGATAGGATGGAGGACATTTTAAACGTGTCTGCATAAAATTCAATCAAACACTGGTCAGACTATTTATTTGGATAGAATATGGATTGAAAATATGAGGTTTTCAGAAAGCTTATCATAAAAAGAAGCAGCTTCTTCAATAGGTTCAATGGCAAGACTAAATTAAATATTATGCTCTTGCCCTCGTAAAAATTATCTGGGAACTGTAATATTATTAAAAATACCACTACTAACTGTAATACATTCTCTGTCTTACCGTCCCTGCTATTTGTTTTCTCACTATCCAAAATACTAATATTCTTTAAAAGTGACTATATGATAAACATGATTCTTTCCCCCACAACACCCACCCTTTTAATAACTGTTAAGAATTTCCATATGCTTTCTCTTCATTTCGGGATGTCTGGGGAAGCTGAGCTGCAGATGCTGCTAGAGCTGCTACTTCTGTTACCAATGGCATTCAGACTGACAGCTCTTCGTGCCAGACCAACAACTGTACTTCATAGCTGTGGAATAAGACACTGGCAGCAGCAGCAACAGCTCCCCCCATCTCCACAGAGACAACAGCAGCCAGCCACCCTACTGCTATACCAGCACCTTCGGGCAGCTCTTCGGGGTCTACCACTAAACTTCAGGGAGTGGAGTTGGAAACCAAACTACTGGAGACACGTGCGTGTCTCCCAGCTTTCTGCCTTTGGGTCCAAAACTCTTTGTTCCCTTCAGTCAGCTTGCAAAACGATCGGCATGGAGGTTCTTACAAAATCGCCTGCTGAGCAGATCATTATTCAAAAAGGGAATGCTGGAGAAAGCAGCAGCCGAATGATGGAGCAACATTCTCAAGAGCCATCAACGTCCTCTTCCAAGGAATCAAAATATGTGGAGATTTATGATTTCCCAGGAGGGAGGGGAGAGAGTCCTCAGACTGTAAAACTGACTTTGGCAGGGAATGGAAGTAAAGTGGCCTTTGTCAGACCTAAAAATGGACCTTATGAGATCAGTGAGGTTAACAGACTGGCTAACAATATGCTGGCAGACAAATCTGCAAATCAAGAATCCCAGGATTATAAATCTAAAATGGAAAGTGTTTCTTCTCCTATGGGGATGAAAGCTGATGAGGTGGGGGGAAGCATTTCTGGCACCAGCTCAGAAGAGTCTGAGAACACTTTGTCCCCTAGTATCTCCAACATCCAGCTCTTCACAAATGGCTGCCCAGAATCATCCTCATCCTCTTGTCCTTCACCAGTGCAAAAGACAGGGTGCTTTCCAAAAATGGATGACTCGGGAACAGGGGGAAAACCTCCTCTTCTTCATTTGGCTATGACAGTGATGAAGATGATGATGCAGAGTGCAAAGAAATCTGTCTGAGTAACCAGAGAGGGGAATGCCGGCACACTTCACAACTGCTGCAGTCGCAACACAGCTACACCAGTGAAAACAACAGTAATAATGATGAAGCACATTATATTACAACCCATGAAATCCAGCTTAGTGAAGTGGACCATGACATGGATTTTGACTATGGATTAGCCTCCCGGTGGGACTTTGAGGACAACAATGTGATCTATTCCTTTGTGGATTATGCTTCTTTTGGGAGCGAAGAGACTCTTGCAGACACACAGACAGAAGAGGACAATAGCTGTTATCTCAGCACGACCACTAGTGATCCCAATAATCAGACAGACAGTATCGATAATACCAGCAGTACAGAGATAGTCAGCATTAATTCTGAAAACGATACCCCTATCACAGACAAATGCGCCAGCTCGGAAGAAAGTCAGTCCAAGAACCTCAGCAACATGAGTGAGAATTCTGCAGGCCAGATACTCCTATCAATCAAACCAACTTCCAGGGCTATAAATGAGCCTAGCAACCAGCACAAAAAGCAAAACATTATTTATGCTGCCAAGCATGAAGGCGACATGAGTGTCTGTGTCTCCACAGCTCATGAACAAAATTCAAGTTTAAAACAAGATGTGTTTCATGACTATGCAAAAAAATTTATTGCAGTTCCTGCACGCTTGCAAACAAAGTGTGGAGCCATAAGAGCAAGAGAACTGGGAGGATATTCAAGTGGTGCTTCCAGCGTGGTAAGTGAGCTGGATGATGCAGATAAAGAAGTAAGAAGCCTAACAGCAAGGGCATTCCGGAGTTTAGCTTATCCCTATTTTGATACCCTGAACTTGAGCTCCAGTGAATCCTCCACATCTCTTTCAGACCATACCTTAGGAATCAACCGGTGGTCAACTTATTTGGATTTAAAGTGTGGCAGCCTCGGGCAGAAAGCAGAGCAGAATCTTTTCAAAAGCAACACTGCATCTGCTGGATGGAACAGAAGTACTGGGACAAAAACCTCCACTGACCAGTTCTATATTCATTCTAATAAGTCACAGACTAAAGCATTGGAGTTTGTTGTCAGCAAACTTGATGGGGAAATAACACACGTCGAAACACCACCTTGCTTTGAAAAGCGGATCCAATCAGGGTCCCGGGTTGTTACTTTGTTGGAGACTTTGAATTTCAGCAGCAATATCAATGCGGGAGTCCCCAGACTTGCTAAACCTTCTGAAAATACTACTGTGGGATCAAGTTGCACAGATGAAGTTACAGACACACTGTCTAAGGAGCTGGGCAATGAAGCCTGCAAACAAACTGGGTCGGCTGCAGAAACCATGGAAGGCACACAGAAGAAATCAAAATTTGCATCCAGTCTCCTCAAAAATGTCATCTCAAAGAAAATGCAATTGGAGCATGAATTCAAAATGGAAAGAGGAGAGATCACAGACACCACATATTCTGGTATGTCCAATTCCTTATCTTCTAAAGAGGTAGATGGCAACTCCAAAGAGAAATTAAAGGATGGGGGTTTACAAAGACAGAATTCTAGATATTCAGAAGGCAGTTCTGATTACACTATTGTAACAGGAGATGATTTGGGGGAGTTTTTTGATAGCAAGTCACCTACTTCCAAGCCATCTACTCCCCGGGAGGGAAATATTGGCCTTAATCGATCCCTTTCTGAAACATTCTTAGAAGAGGCATGCAAAATAAAAGATAGTGCCTCTGAAACACTCAAGGCAACTTTTCTCCGTAGCCAAAACAGTGCATTTAGAACATGGAAAGAAAAAGAAGCAGAGAAAAGGGAGGAAAAAGCTCCTGTGGGAAAACTGAAAATTTCATCCAAAGGTGACTGGAAGGCTGATTTGGGAGAATTCTCAGCCAGCAAATCAACTAAAATGTCTCGTCTCTTTGTCCCAAATATCCAACAAACAACCAAAGAAAAGCAATCGAGCACACAAGTGACAAGATACTCCACAGCAACAACTGCAGCAGCTCAGACAGCCATTGCCACCACGATGTTAAAGCCCAAACCTCCTGAGATCAAGATCAGCTTGGGCAGCGTTCAGCAGAACAAAGATCATCCTTTCAATATTGCCAAGCTCCTCACACCCAAGATAGCTGGAAGCATCCCAAACTTTTTAAAGGCAGTTGATGATACCAGGTGTCAGCAGCAAAAACAATTTAAAGGGGAAACTATGGATAAAGTCCCTCAGTTTCAAGTACGTGATGTAAGAGAAAATAAGCCTAAGGTCCAGGGGCCTATCCACCAGGTGAGAGATGTCAGGAAACTAATCAAGAGTAACTATGGCCATGAGTCAGGGGATAACAGCGATCGGGGCAGTGTCAACTCTGATCAGGGAACCTATGAACAGAAACCAAAGCAGCTGGTGACAGCAGGCATTCCCAGGTCTCTTTCTCCTGTGGTGATAACTTGTCAAGCAGTAAGCAACAACAAGGAGGACAAGAAGGTCAGGAGGACTACTGAGACGGGGGCCAAAGCAAGCAGCGGAGGCAAGATGCTGCCTTCCAACCAAGAGGGGACAATCTTGGTGCACAGGACCTCAGGAAGGCTTCCTGTGGCGACCATTGCTCCTAACAAAAGCGACCCTCGTCAGCCTGCTGTGCTGAAGATAGTCTCCAAAACCTCTGTGCCCTGGAGACAGCAAGCACAGCCAGCAACACAATCTCAACCAACAATACTAGAGAAGAGCAGCAAGGTAGGGCCACTGGTGGCGGTTGGAGAAGAAGAACTTTCAAGAGAAGAAGCAACCAAGACAGCTGTCACAGTAAACCATCAAGCCCTAGAGAAACTTACAGCAGCAGTCCGGAGCATGGAGGAACTCTACAGCTTTCACAAAAATGAGTGGAAGCGCAAGAGTGATCCGCTGCCCATAACTGACAGCCATGTTCTTTCTCTCATCGCCAGTGAGGAACGGAACATGGGAGCCATGTCCTGCGCCAGGGAAGACTCAATGTCAGGTGCCAAGGCCGAGGACCAGGCAACAGGTCAGACAACATCCCCCAACAGCAGGAGCGCCCCAGACCGCCAACCCCACAGCAGGGCAACCAACCCCACCAAGAACACAGAGAAGGTCTCCGCCAAGATGGCTGCCTTTGAGAATCTGGCACTGTCTCGGGAGCGGTCACGGGGCCCAGGCTTCCGTGGGGAGGCAGCCACCAGTGCCAGCACAGCAGCTCTGGAGCGAAGCAAAGCGCCGGTGGTCCCCCGTAGCACGTTCACCTTCAATCCCCAGGCCCAGAAGGCCAAGCCGCAGCCCAAGGAGCCTTCTCCACCCCCACGGGGCCTCAAAGCCCAAGCCAGGCCTCGTTCCATCAAACTCTTTGGGGACAGGCAGGGGGGCCTTGCGGAGGCTGAGAGGGGCGCCAAGTCCGCAGCCCCCGACTGTGGGAACTACCTGGCCATCCCTCTCAAGGCGTCGTCGGCGGAACAACCAGCAGCGGCTCCCTCAGGCGACGAGGGCGGCCGCTCCGGCCTAGTCTCCGCAGCCTCGGCCGCGGCCGCACTTTGCAGCCAGCCGCCTTACCACTCGGTGAGGAGCCAGGCCGGCACCAACCAGGCCAAGGTGCAACAGCAGCCTGAGGAGAGCACCGACGTCCCCGCCACAGGCAGCCATCAGCCTCCCTCTCCTCAGCAACAGCCCCCGCCTCAGGCGACGGCCGCTGCGCCTCAGCTCGAAGTGTCTCCCGCGCAAATTTTCCCTCAGGCTTTGTCCCTCGCCGCCGCCGCGCTGACCGGGGCTGCCCCGCCGGCGCCCCTGCTGTGCTTCTCGCCTCCCATGCCCGCCGCCTCCGCCGAAGCCTCCGCTTTCCCGCCGCCCCCGACGCAGCGCAAGGTGCTGCTGGACCTGAGCACGGGCCAGTGCTACGTGGTGGACACGCCCGTGCAGCCCCAGCCCCCGAAGCGGCGCCTCTTCGACCCGGAGACCGGGCAGTACGTGGAGGTGCCCCTGCCCGCCGCCCAGCCGCCTCCCCCGCCGGCGGCCGTGGCCCCCATGACCCTCCCGGTGTCCTCCCTGGCGCTGGGCCCGGCGGCCGCCGCGCCGGGAACCTACGGCGCCCCGGCCGCGGCCTACATGATCTACCCGGGCTTCCTGCCGGCCGTTTTGCCCGCCAGCGCCTTGCAGGGCCAGCTCATCCAGCAGCCCAGCGGCGACCTCAGCGCCGCTGCCTCGTCCAGCCCCGGAGCCGACGGCCCTTACTACATGCCCACGGGCAAGGGGCCCCAGCAGCAGCCGCAGCAGCCGCAGCAACAACAGGCGGCTCAAGGCGAGGGGAAGGCGCCGGTCATCAGCATCACCTCCCAGCCGCTGGGCCCCAGGATCATCGCCCCGCCCTCCTTCGACGGCACCACGATGCGCTTCGTCGTGGAGCATCGGTGATGGAGAGGCAGCCGAGGGCCGCTTCTGCTGGTGCTGCCGCGATGGGTGAGTTGGCTTTTGGGTAGCCCGCAGTTCAACAAGCCCGTGGCACGCTCCTTTTCACAGATCTCTTGGTCTGGGTAGGCGTGTGTGTTTTCCTCGGGAGGGTCGGTGTGTGTGCAACACGTGTGCCTGGTGTGTTTATTTATTTATTTATTTGTATCCCGCCTCTCCATATGAATCGAGGCGGCGAACAACTTACAAACAGCATGTATTTTGAAACATTTCTATTCATGCCCCCAACAAGCTTGGTACTCATTTTACCGACCTGCGAAAGGACGGAAGGCTGAGTCAACCTTGGAGCCCGGCAGGATCGAACTCACAACCTTGTGGCTTGCAGTACTGGCATTTAACCACTGCGCCACCACGGCTCCTTGCACAGTGCGGACAGTGTGCCATTTGTGAAAATGGAGTGTTTGTTTGCCATGGTGTACCTATTCGAAACATCATCTGGCAATGGCAGGTGATATACCTGGCACAATGCAAATCTGAGTGTTCTCCAGTCATTCATGAAAGTTCGTGGTTGTGTTTATGCTGAATATTTGCACGCCTGTTCCATGGTAAATACATGGACTAGGGGTGGAAAATGGTTATGTGTACACTTTCACATGACAGTTCATGCATAAGAACAGCTATAGTGCAACAGACCAAGGACCTATGTAATCCAGTATTTTTTCCCCACATTGGTCAACAAGCAGGACCCGAGTGCAAAATAACACCCTCCTGCATTTGTTCGCCAACAGCTGGAGGAATGAGAAAGGCACCTACTATGCCACATAAGGAGGCAGGTGTGAAATAATTGCGTCCTTGATTTTGTCTAGTCCTGTATCTTGCACAGTTTGATGATATGCCATCTGAAGAAAACAAGAATTTTCTACATAGAAGTGATTTCCATAAAAATAATTGTCACATGCATGAAGTCACCCAATGATTAAGAAGGGTGAATCGTTTCCAAGAAAGCATTTGCAATTAAGAGAATATGCAAGAGAAAACATTATTGGATGATCACATATGTCTGTTCCCTGAGTGCAAGGCAGGATGAATTCAAGCATATTAAGTTCAGGAAGTCACTGGAGTCTTTTTTGTGTGCATATATCAGTGCAAGTACTCAGATATATCACAGAAGTGGTAAGATTTCAGATCAGCACCTGGCTCATGCTAGATAGTTCAAAGACATACCGACAACCATTAAGCTGCAGTTTCATCACTTGTATGACATATGAGACTATTCATACCGACACTAGAGTTGCCAACTCTTTTCTAGCAGGACTTTAGCAGCTGCTCAACCAGCAGAAATTCCACAGGTGGAACTTTCACCGTGATCTGGAGACATTAAAATAAAGGAGACATTAAGTTATAGGAATCCTGCCACACACACACCAGAAGCAATAATGCCATTCACCAGTATGTAGAAAATTACTGCGCTGAACTCGTTTAATAGTATTATGTAATTGTAAAGAGCAGGACATGTAACAGCTTGGAATAGACTCAGGAGGGATAAGGGTTAACTCCCCCTTTCCCACAACGTGATTCTGGACACTGTCCTGTTAGCCTTTTCTAAATTAAGCATGGTTAGTCCCAAACACAGTAATAAAACAACTTGGAAAAAGTTAATTTTTAGAGGTCATGCTGGCTGGGGGATTCTGGGAGCTGTAATTGGAAAAAAAAACTTTTCTAAGCTCTGATTAAAAAGCCAGTTAAAGTCTAATTTGGCTCCTAATCCACCCAAAGCACAAGAGGAAGATAAGCATAGTTCTAATAGTTTTGGCCAAGGTTCAACAGCAGAAAAGTATTTTCCAGGGCTGCATTGTCCTTTTATTTTCTGGGATGCTCATCCCACGTCTGAAACTTATTACAGAAGCACCCAGTCTTAAAGATTGATTGTGTGGACAAATGTTTGAAAGTAATAAATCCTTCATCTTAAAGGGAGGGATAGTCTGCACTTGTGGTTACACAAATAGCTTTTTCAGATGTCTCCATATACTGGAACTGCATACAAGCATGCTCCTCTAAGGATGCAGCTCAGTGAAACAGCCGGAGATCTGCAATCAGATCTACTACTGTTTTTCTAAAGTTAAAAAACATCTCCGTGGGGTCCCAGTGAGGGTTAAGGCACTTGAGGATTAAATTAAATTGCTCTCCATGCCCTTATTCCAAACTTAAGCTGCCCCTTTAAAACTGTGATAGACCGTGGGTTGGGGGAAGCAGCAGCAACTCTGAGGAATGGGAACCAGCATGGGAGGAAAGATCTATTGCTTTCCTAGTGCTGTGGCTCAGAGTCAGTTTAGAGTCTCACCAGCTGCTCTTTGTTAAAAAAAAAAAAAAAAGGTAAAGAAGGTTTAATGTTTCATCTGGTTTGACTATTTGCGAACTCAGCGTGAGATGTGATTTGCAGTACATCATGATTAATGCATCTTTTGTTTTTATGTCAAGCACTCTTGTAGTTACACATATCTGAGCCCTAATACTTTATTTTTCAAAATAGAAATAATGTGATTTATACCAATTTCTTTTATTCCAGTCTGTCTGTGCTCCCATCCCCAGACACACGCATACAGTTTTCCCTTCTACAAGGTTCCACAGCTATTTTGGATCTGTGCCTTAGAATTTTAGATATAAGTAACTAATCACACATGATATGTTTAGAATGTTCAAGGTATTTTCTGCTTGGATTTTACACAAGGATTTTTTATATGAAATAACAGCAGCAGATGGTGCTTAGTATAAAGGTAACTGATTTATTGGGCTTTCAAAATACAACTAGCATATGGGTCCTGCACACATCTGAATACCAACTTTGGTTGTGTGTCAGTTTTCAAGAATGGAAATTTAATGTAAACTAAGATACTGAAAGATTCAGCTAACTTTCCTTGATTTCACAGTATTGATGGGATTGTTGACTATTAACTTGTACAGACCTCTTCTTCAGACAAGATGAATCTGGTTTTCATATAGATTATCCATTCTGGAAATGAGCGTGAAAACAATGGCAGAAAAAACAAGCTAGGGCTAGATGTAGATGAAACACAAACAATGGTTTGTGCTAACTGTTAAGAACTCACAACATAATCTACCAGTTTGAGGGGAGAGTAAACCTTTGTGCCCCCCCCCAGGACTCTTCTGCTTAAATGTACAACTCTCACTTCCCATCTGTTCAGCCCTCTGTTGAACTATCTTTTTCCTCAGGGTAACAACCATGTAAAATAGCAGTGACATTAGTTATAGTTTGTTTGTAGATGTGTGAATTCAAACATAGCCACAAGCCAAAGCAAGCACAAACTCTGATTTCCATTCCTGCTTTATCAGCCTTAAACAAACTGCAGTTTTTATGAGGAGGTTTAATGTCAGACTTCAGCCATGACCATAGGCAATACCAAACTGGCACTACATAGGGGAACTCCTGCAAACCTTAGTAAAGTCTTGTGGATGCACACTCCTCACTCTTCCACAGGTGGGAGAAGAATTTAACTAGGTTCAGTTTCTGTTATTCCTGACTTCATGCTATGTAATTAGTCAAATACCTCTGTGACTGCGTCCTTGTTATTAACATACACATGCAGGGCACAGAGATCCTCTAGCCCTCTGCATTTGATCCAAAACAATTGTCAAATCCTGGGAAGAACTGTTCCTATTGATGTTTGCTCACATAGAGGGAAAGGAAGGAGTGGCTATTCAAATAACAAAGATAAGGCTGCTTTGGACTTCCAGGGGAAAGAAATGGAGGCTGCAACTCTTATTGGTGATCACAGCCTCACTACTCCCCCTCTGAAGTGAGACCAGCTGCTTCTTCATTGTTTGAATTGCCTCTTTCATCTTGCTACCACTAAGCAGCAATCAAAGCACTTTCTGGAGTTTGTTAGCTTCCAGGGCAGGTGCAAGACATGGGACTGTGTGGCTCCATGTGGGATTTTAACTGTAGTGAAACAAGCCAGGATTTGTAGTTGGCTTGTTTAGCAAATCACCGCAGATCATTTTAAACTCCAGTTTTTGGTCCATACATAATGATAAGCCAAGAATCATAGAAAATAAAACTAAGGCACTTTCCGAACCATACCTGGCTCCCATGACGTCCCGGCATCATCCTGGCAGTGCCATTGCCAGGATGGGAGTGTGTCCCAAGCACTCCCTCTGCACTCAACCAGCTGCCTGTGGATGGTAGTGTTTGGGAAACACTCCTTCCTTCTGTAGTGCAGCCAGCCTCTTCCAGGACTGCACGGCCCCAGCCGACAGGATCATAGTGCAAAAGGAGCTTATTACCAGATTTTTTCCAATAATAGTAAAACGCACAATCATGAGGACTGGGGACATGTCAGGAGCAGGACCATGGTGATGTGTGGTAGCATGCGTTACAGACCAGCTTCAACAAGTCACCATGCTGGGATGGGGCTGTAGCGCAGAAATGGCCTAAATCCTGGTAAAGCCCTCCTGTAGCCATGTTGGGGATGAAGGGAGGAAGAATGTTGGGGCCCCAGATTTCAGTTGGTTTCATAGAGCTTGACCTTGTAGTGCCAAATTTAATTTTAATGTTATATGCAAACTGGCTTATTAAAATAAGCTATGATTTAGCTAAATAGTGACTTCAGATTGTGTTTGCACACAGACAGTGTTACTTTCTTGAACTGAATGACTTGCTTGTAAATTGGAGGTTGCATTGAACTCTTCCTCTGGGATCATTTTCTATAGCATACTCAGAACTATGTATTAAATACTTGGAAAGTATGTTTTAGACCAGTGCTGGCCTAGTCAAGTAAAATGAGGCCCTAATATGGTTGCTCAGGTCCAGGCAAGACAGTTACAGATTTTTTTTTTAATACTTAAGAATTGTAAAGCATAATGTTCTGTGAAGTATCCTACAGATGATTTTTCAGAGGACCTTTATGATTGTATGTTATGCTTAGTTTATGTTAAGAATGCAGGATGTCAAGCATTTAATTTGTGTGTGTTTTATCTTACAGGCACAAAGAACAAGAATTTATCTCCGTTAATCTGAAAATAACTTGGTAATGCTAAGCTGTCATTTAAGATGCTGCTTCCTTTCTCATGTGTTTCTCGTACATTGTTTTCTACGAAACGGTGTTCTTTTTTCATGTTTGCATAACACAGACAACATTTTAACTATGTATAAATTTAATTATGCATATATGAAAGGCTGAATGGTACCTTGTATAGAAACATTTTGAATGTAGAAGTCAAACAATCTTTATACCCTTGTAATGCATATGGCTACCTATATGTTACATGCAAATACATGTAAAGGAGTACCAAACACAATTTTTCTAAAAAATGAAAAAGGGGTTTTGTGGGTTCAGGAAGATATCAAGTACTTAACCCTTTCTGTGACCTATTGTTATATTGCAAACATGCACCTGTGAATAGTTGATAGGGAAAGGGGTTAAGTACCCCTTCCCCAGCTAATTTTCTGTTTTGCAACATGACTGTAGTGGTTTTGTCTCTACATGTTTAGGTATAATGTAGTTTGCCTTAAAGATTAACATGGCAGATTTTGTAGGTGCTGGTCCATTTTCTAGGAGGAAACCTGTGCTTAAAACCCTGAAGTTATTTTAAATTTAGCTCTGTCTTTCCAAAAGCTTTTCAGAATTTTCAGGTAATAGCCAATATCCATACAATACATTTTTCAAAACTAGTTTATATTGAAGTCAGTTGTAGTCTTGGAATAATCTTCATTAGGAGCAGAATTAGGACCTGGTTTACATTATAAATATGCACTTTGTTGAGTTTAATTCAGAGTATTTAGATCACATTCTGGCTCAAGCTAATCAGTACCAAATTCTATTGAAAACATATTTAGTACTAATTATGTTCCCTTGGTATTTCATGGAATGTGAGGTTTGAACCTATGAATATTTTTTGAATATAAATTTTAGGAAATTCAGTGGGACTTACTGCCAAATACGTGTGCAACACATTGCAGTCTTAGCTTTGATTAGCTTTTGCTGGATTGGGGCAATTCTCTTAGACTGTGTTTTTCCCCCAGGCCTAAGTATGGAAATTGCTGAACAACTTTGACTGTATTTTTATTCAAAATATTCTGCTTTGTATTATTGATATCACAAGCCTTGAGCTATTTTTTTTATCTGTCAGAAAGCTAGAAAAAAAAGATAAAAAGATTTAGGATAACTACCTTTTCTCCAATGAGGCTTGGTTTCTAATAGCTGCGCAACAGATAGAGGAAGCTTCACCAGCTGAATTTCTATCATTTTGTTCCCATATAGGAAATGGTATACAAATCAATACCTATGTGTTGTGCAACTGTTCCAAGGATATCAATCATGCTTTTAGATCTTTATTTCAAAGGGGAGGATTTTCCTTCAGCTTAAATTTATGGTGTTTTTGTTTTGTTTGCAAATATATGCAATTCGGGCAATTGTTGTGGGAAGAATTTTGTGAATGTTAGTATAGTCGGCTATTTCTATCAGTGTGCTAAGCCTGAGTAACATATGTATTTGCCATCAGGCTGAAACTTAAAGATTTACCTCAAAGCTCTCTCATGGGAGAAGAGTGAACACTTGAGTGAGCTTTTGAAATTGGAGAGGTGTTGTAGAAGGTTTACTTGGTGCAGGAATTGTAACCTTAACTATGCTAAGGTTACATCCATGCAGGAGAATCCTGAGCTTCTTGAGGGTGCTTAAGTGTAAAAACAACAGGGCAAGAAGTAACATGCAGAGAAAGAAATGTCATGCTGTATGAGTGCTTCCCCATCCTTCTGTCCCTGATGCTGATATTAAGATTGTCATCGTCTTTTCATATCAACTGGATGTAGGTGCCTCGTGCCTCACAGAGACAGTATATGCTCTGCTAAATAAGTTCATGTAACTTATTCCCATCCTTCAAACAAACAGACATATCTTTAGTTTACTATAAATTGCACTGAAATCAGTACAGTTTAATACCAAATCAGTTAGGGTTGAGGTGCTATATTCTGTCATGTGCCATGTGTTTGTCTTGATAAAAGCTGAGTTACTACTGGAGTGAATTTTCCTCTTCCAGCAAAGTGTTAAAGGAAGTTCAAGGGAAGCCAAAAGAGTTTCCATAATGTCCTCAGGGTGATTCAAACATCTATAAGCTATAATGATATGTTGCCTAAAGTGAATTTGAAGAAATTCTGAGGAAATTCTTTAAGGGAAGCCCAAAAGAGTTTCTATATAATGTGTAACATTTCTCAGGGGAGATTTCACGCATCTTTAGATTTTGGTGAAAGTGTTTGTGCATTAACAGCACATTATCAATGAATATGTGTTTATTTTATTTGTTGCATTTGTTGTGAGATATGCATTGTGCTGCTCTAAGGAAGTTATAGTAGAAATCCATACTAGCAATGTGTGAACTATGCTTATGGAAGGAAAAGATACTGAGTACAGTAAATAAATTATTACTGTTTATCTTGTTAGGATTGCCAGACCTTAAGAGAAGCAGATCTTTAATAAATCATAATGAAAACTAGATTTGCTGTATCAGTCTTAACAAGTGCATGGCCAAGGTACTTCATGACACAAGCTGTGATTTCTAACCATGTCATTCTCCACTGGTATAACAGCTGCACTTCCACATTATAATACTTTGTAGAGCAATGACTGCCTGCAGAGGGTCACTGCAGGCATGCCCTTTCTGCCTATAAGTGGTTAGAAATGCTTCTGCCAATCAACACTTTCTGTGGCTGTTGGATGGGAGATGAAGTACAGTCAGCCCTCCACATTTGCGGGTTTGACTTTCACGGATTTGATTATTTGTGAGTTTCTTCAGTCTCTGCCCCCATCTCAGGTTCTTCTTTTCTGGGGGAACCTTCCCTCTCAATGACTCCAATCAGGCCACGCAGGCCTTTAAAAAGTCACCTCTGGTCCCCTTCCTCCTCCACTAGCCACTGCCTGGCCGGCTAAGGATGGCTCACAGCTCAGTTTCTCACTACCACAAACCCTCTCCCAATGGCCACACACTCCCAAGGGAGGAGATGGGTGAGAGAGCAGAAGTACAGGGCCATCATGCTGACCACTCCCTCTTTCCTCTCTTTTTCCTGACCTGGTTTGGACCTTGGGTGTCTGCTCTCCCCACCGTGCCTCAACCCCCTTCCCACAGACAACACACAGATTTTGATATTTGTGATTTTTCTACTTTTTGAGGGTCCTGCAGCCCTAACCCTAGCGAATGTGAAGGGCTGACTGTATAAGCTTCTCTATCCTAGTTAATTTTCAGTAGCTGGTGGAGCATTGGCATCATGCAACAAGTTTCTAGATCTCATTTTAAACCAGATCCCATTTTAAACCTTCTGAGATGTGTATCTGCCATAGCAGGTAAGTTGTGCCACATTAAGGAAGAACCTCATCTGTTTTTCCCTCTTCGTTGCATTCTTTTTAAAAGCATGTTTTAATAAGCTCAGAGTTACATATTTCAGTAGTCACAATCCAGCATGCTGAAGTTTAAATTTGTATAACATGATGGCCTTGTTTGTAAACACTGAATTTGAAATATTGCTAACATTGGGCTACGTGATTTGTCATGGTGTAAGAACACTTTCGTGCTTTTTCCCCAGAATATCACCATGTCTCTGATCAGTCTGTATGCCCTTTGATGTCAACTGAATAGGTTTCATGCATTAGAAGTAGCCATGTCCTTTTAAATTGTTGCAAAAGAGATCACTTTACCACATGCTTGCTGTAAAAAGTAATGGTAAATGAAAGACCTGTTCTTTAATTTTTATGAGTGGCACAAAAATATTTTCAAGACTGAAAATATGATTCACCTTCCTTTGGGCTGTTCAGTCTGTTTCAAAACTGAATGCCAGCGCTTTTAGAGCTGCACTATAGTCATTTACTTATGGTTACAAACATGAAACGCTCAGAGATACTTTCTCTGGTATGTGTGAAAAAGCTCTGAGGTCTTATAACCTTATTAAATGCCATGCCAGCACATTACTTGTTAGGGAGAGGTTTAAGACGCGCTGTTTTCATTCTCCTTTATTACTGTGTGAAAAGTGGTCATGCTAACTTGGAAGAATTATGATAGCGTTCTGTGATACAAAAGTTTTATTTTTCTAGCTTGGGTTTGTTTTTCAGTGTAAGTGCTTCTGAAAAGAAAATGACTGCATATGTGCTGCTCTTGTTTTTATAAGATAATCCCTGATTTTCCATGTACTTTCTTGTTTTATGGACCTGCATGTGCTGCATAAAGTACTTCTGTGTGATCAAATATGTTTAGTATTTTCAGACTTCTAGACAATATAAGTTCCAAGACAGTTCAGTCATATTCTCAGGCATGTAGCGCTAGCAATGCAGTTTTCCACTTGGTGCTCATAGATACATTTCACTCTGTTGTTTACAAGATACAGGTTTGCACATGCACACAAAAGCACCACAATCCAGTACAGAGTTAGGGACAGTTACCTCCATCTTGGATTGTGGCCCCAGACTCTCAGGGGCTACTGTTTTGCCCACTGTACTTGAAAATAAGAGTGAAGTTACACGTTATCAGAATGCATGCCTGCATCCTAAAACGCCAGCCCTGTGCTGGACCTTCCTTTATGTTCTCCATAATAAGTCATTCAGATCAACTGATGTCCTAACATCAATTAGTGTGAGCATTCTGTTCTTCTTCCCCTCCATGGTTGGTAGGCAGCGATGAGGAAACTGTATCATCACATCAGACCAGCTTTCTGATAACGTGTAGTTTTGCCCTTTAAAAAGGCTGTTGAAGAACAGGCACCTTCTTTTTAAGTGTTTGTAGAGATTTACATGCCTGTAAAAAAGATACTTTCTCAGGGCACATCTCCTCAGTAGGACAACCAAATGCAAAAGAGGACATTGTTCCTGTGTTTTGGAGTGTTGCGTAACTTATAGAATTTCAGCAGATGTAGCAAACTGTGGTGCAGATTACACTGGAAAGTTCCTTTATGTATGTGTGTTAAAGGTGGAAGAGCCTCGTCCTCTTTTTGCATCTGGCCCCTCTCTTCCTCCCCACTTGGCATGTTTCACTTTTACATATCAGGCTACGCTTAATTTTTCCCTAAAATGCTATAAATAACTTTATGACTGTAGAAAGATTGTGATTTAATGGAATTGCTGTGAGTTTCTTGACTTAATATTCTGAATCCAAGTCAGCAAAGCAGTTAAGTATATCATTTAATCTGAAAGCTAAATGTAGATGTAAATATTTTACTGCAACAGGTCCTGAAGTTTTATAGCTGACTTTGCAGTATTACATCCCTAAGTTTAGACAGACGTGTTTTTGAAAATGGTCAAGTTCAAGAGATTAGAAAAATCCAAAAATACGATGCTGTGCACATGTCTCAGTGCCTTAGGAATGGCTCAGAGTAAACTAGCAGAGTATGTGTTCTGCATGTATCATGTTTCAGATTCAGTGTAGTTGAAAAATCTCAGGTAGCAGAGCTGAAAATTCCTGTCTGCTTAAGACTCTAGGGAACTGCTGCCAGTGAGCGTAAACAGTACAATACTAAAGGGATTATTGGTCTGATATAAGTAGCTCTTTACATCTAACAACACAGGAGTAATCAAGCTAGTTGAATACCATTGTATGTCTGGAATATAGTTAGGGACCTTCAAATTACTGCATGAGGTCCAGGTTCCCAGAAAAACCACTGCCATCTAAAAATAAACAAGACGGTTGTCCTCATGATTGCAGAGATTATCTAGCCACAAGAGTAGCTTTACAGTTATCTATCAGTACTGTCTTAAAGGGTTTTGATAGTTGAAAGTTGAAAGCCTTCTCTATTTAAAGCTCTGAAATCATGTGAAATCTGGAGATGGGGAAGATGAAGGCATTAGATTTTCTTAGACTTTTCATGGTTTTCTCTCCCAGTTTAGTCTCACTTGTTCTACCCTGCCTGGAAAGCCCCCCCCCATTTATTTCTTTAATTACAGTGGTTCCCCCAGGGCAAAAATCTAACTTATCATAGCTGCATTGTTTCAAGTGATTTGTTATTGCAATTGTTGATGCAGAGCAGCATTTATATATCACATGTCACCAAATAAATAAAATATATTAGTTCTGCTTTGGATCCAAGCTGCAAAACTGATAAAGAGGACTGTTAAGCAGAATAGTTACTAATGCTATTGTGTGAACAACCAAGTGCTTATTTAGTATTATAATAAAAAGATTCTGTAGTCACATATAAATTTAACTTTTATCGAAACTTTCTAGCATACCTGTAAACAACATTGGACACAGTGGAGCTTACTTCTGGATAGAAATGTATGGGATTAACATTGTAAGGTGATTACATCAAACCAGCTAATATCATGTGTAGAACTGGTGTACATTGCAGTTTCTGCTCAAAGTATCAAGCTGAATTTACATTTTGAGGTCATAGCAGTGTGGCTTTTGATTTGGAGTGAACTGTGGTCTCTCTACATAAGGGTTAAACTGTTGTTAGTATTTTGTTTTTCAGATTGCACCTGTAGCATGTGGCAGGTATAATTAATCTTACTTGGAAAGGAAACAAAACCTTTGGCACGTAAAGGCTTAGACCTGCATAAGAGCCCACTACATTTAATACACTACATTGATCCCATGGGTTTTGAGTGAGGCCAGTTTCATACCTAAGGTGTTATACTTACTGTCTCTACCTGAGAGTGGTTTTTACATTTGCTACTGTTCGATATACTGTTCAGTAGCTGCTTTAGATAACTGTGTCTTCTATTTACACTGAAACATGTCTTTGCTCTATAGTTCATAGTCTTGGCGTCATTCCGTTCTTTTTTCTGTTACAATGTGCATCACAATTTTGGTTACTCAATGGTGGTAATTCTTTAAAAAAAAATTTTTTTAAATCATTGGTAGTGCTCATGGTGGTGGTAATGGTTTCCTACCCCTGTTTCTATGCAGGGGAGCATCAGCGTCAAGGGATTTAAGAGTAGAAATGAAAAGAAGGTGCAATGCTCATGACAGAGAATGTTGATTGTGTGTTTGAGATGAATGCAGTTGAGCAAAATGGGAGGGGCAGAATGTTTTGAAGACTATTTTGATGAAATGGACTGCTGCATATGGGAAATCTATAAAGACAATTACCTAGGAATTTTTTGACTTTTTTTTTCTGCTTTAAAAATAGATGCTATTTTGGCAAGCCCTTAGCTGAAGTGATCCCATTACAGAATGCTGTGAGCTTGGAATTTAAGGACAGTAAACCCAGCAAAAGAGCTCTAGGAATTATGCTTTGGGTGTTGCACATAGCGAAGATTTAATTGTATGAGGATCACAAGAATATATAAGAAATTGTTTAAATCCTTTGAGCCTAAAACTTTGTAAGCATACAGGCAAGCATTTGTATATTTTTTGAATGTTATGACAAATAAAATGTATTTTTCAATAAACTATATTATAAACAACCTGTTAATATGCTGTCTGGCTTATTTAAAAATAAGATTTAAGGGTAGATCTGTAAATCTAAAAAGCTAGGTCAGAAATTATTAACAATTGTATTTGTCTTGACAAAATATAGTTGCACCCTTCTTTGGCATGATCCCTGCATGCATGAATGCAAGGTCGTGTGGAGTGTCATGTCCTGTTATAGTCAATGGATGCTGCAGGGATGCACACATTGCATCCATTGACTACAGTGGGATGTGGTGCTCACTTTTTTTGTTTTACATGGGGGTTCCTGAATGGAACCCCGGTGTATAGGATGAAGGTACATAAATGAAAATTTCTCATACAGAGAAATTGTTTTCAGAACTTCTCTTCATAGGGTCTGTAAAAGGTGACAATTTCATGAGAAAAGTCTTTAACATTTCCATCTCTTAAATTTACGCAGTTGAAGAGATTTTACATTTCTGCTAGTTTCCAACTTACGGTGACCCTAAAATGAACCTATCATGGCATTTTCTGAGGGCTGAAAGTATGTGACGCACACAAGGTCACCCAGCGGGTTTCCGTGGCCAAGCAGGGAATCAAACCTTGGTTTCCAGGATTGTAGTCCAATGCGTAAGCCATTAGACCATGCTGGCTCACTTTCTTGGCCTCTTATATTTCAGTCCTGTCAACAGAGTTGTATGGTTTATTCCTTTGGGACCTGTGTTAGTACTCTGCTTTATATTAGCTTTGTATTTCAGCTAAGATTAAATCCAGAGCTAGTTGCTGAAATAGTTTTTCCTCTTAAATAAGGTGTGTTTTTGTTAAAATACAGAGGCAAACACCACGTAACTAGTATGTAATAACAACCTTGCGATGCTTATTCAGAGAAGGCTTTGGGGAAAAAAAGTAGGAGGAAAGAAAATGATGACATGGTAGGTTATATTTATTTGTTTATTTTGTTATTTTACTGTATTTTATTGCTACTCTACCTGCATTAGGCAAGAAGTTTTCAAGGTTACAGTTAGCAATTGATTTTTGAAACACTCCTCAGCAAAGGCATTCCTGTTTAACTAGTGCTGAATATATTTCAGGCAATCACAAACCACTTAAAGGCATGACATTGAAATAGTTTCCAATAATAAACTTACAAATACCATCAGCATCATAGCCATTTGCTCCTATACAATTATGTGACTAATGAAAAGGCCAGTTCTAAAGTAGTTTTTCTTCTGTAGCAGGTTAATCTGATACGGGGACCAAAAGTATCTATGGTCTAATTATTGTAGAGAGAAACTTTATTTATCTGCACAGTATCTCATGAGAAGCTGACTCCTAACTCAACTAACTTGTTTCTCTGTGTTCTATTTATGTGTATAACAACATATATTAGTTGCCTCATGCCTTGATTCTTGCAGACATGCAAACTATAGCACAGAGTGAAAAGAAACCAACAAGTGAATTTGTTTCTTCTAATAAGGCTGGGAATCTATGCATATGGGAATAAATTTCATTAAAAGAAGAGGGCCCTGTTTAGAATAAACATATTTAGCATAACACTGCATACAATATAATGGCATGTGGATTATGGCCCAGGAGTCCCCTCCAAGCTTTAACAAGATCATAGGCAAACAGATAAAACCCCTTTCTTTTTACCAGTGAGCCCTAATCTGACACTAGGCCTGCCCAAACAGCTCACAACTGCATTACACGTTTTTCTCTAAATCAAAACAGAAGGCATCTCTCACAAAACTAAAGTGGTTTTCTTTTTCAGTATTCAGTGAACACTCTGTATACGGAGCTTCTGGGTATGTGAATTCTCCCAGTTGTGGACCATTGTCTCCTATATGTAAAATGGCCATAATTTAATAATATAGGATGTAACCATTCATTTTTTTTTCTATTCATGGGAGTCCTAGAAGGAACCCCCTCAGATATGGTGAGTCCACTGTATAAGAAGAATAACTGCCCCTAGAGGAACCTGCCTTATTTTTCTTTGTAAAGGAATCAGAGCCTGGAATGTGGGTGTAAAAAGCTAATTTGTTAATGTTAACTCAAAAATTAATTTGCTTATGTTAATTGTTTTTAAAATAATTATGAAAGTAATCAGTTTAAGTAATTGTTAATAGCACATTAGTGACATGGTAGATTTGCATTTTAAAAATTTTTTTTACTTAAAATATCCTGTTTCTCCCCAAATTGTTGTGTGCTTTCAAGTCATTTCTGACTTATGGCACCCCCATCACAAGGTTTTCTTGGCAGCATTTGTTCAGAGGGTGTTTGCCCTTGCCTTCCCATGAGGCTGAGAGAGTGTGACTTGTTCAGGGTCACCCAGTCAGTTTCTGTGGCTGAATGGGGATTCGAACTCTGGCCTCCAGAGTTGTAGGCCAGCACTCAAACAAGTATGCCACATTGGCTCACCCCCTAAATTACTGCCCTGTATTGAATTAAAATAACCTGAACCAGCCATTGTTATTCAGTCCATTAGTGTGTGTTTTGTCATTTGGTGGTTGAAATAATAACTTCTAAAATTTTTATTCAAAATTGTAAATTATTACAAACGACATATTATTCCCAAGTTATTGAGTATAACTGTCTTCTGGCGAACAGTGTTTTATCAAAGGAATAATGGGACTGTGCCAGGTAAATTAACTCCCTAAACGTGATGGAAACGTCATTCATCCATCCATGCTCCAATCAACAGCAGAGTGAACCACCCGCTCTCCATGCTGTTGATGGGAGGGGAATTAAATGTGGTAACAATGTCACAATTGTGCCTAAGCAGAGTCATGAATGCGAAACAGTCACCTAGATTTATTCATCCATTACTGTACCATATTCACAATTGCTACTTAGTCATGATTGTGACACTACTGCCACAATTGTAACTTCCTCCCCCAACCCACATTTTTGGGCACCAGCTGCATAGGAAGGAGGAGGTCTATTCTGTTGGCAATTTGAGCATGAGTGAATGAGATTTCTCTCAAGTTCAGGGGGCTTTGACTAGGGGAGGTTGTTTAGTATACTGGTCATGAATGCTGGTCATGAATTGACGTCTAGCTTAGTGTTGACATGCATTCCCCCCCCCTTTTTCCCATATGTACAGAGACATTTGTTCTTATAGGACAGGGAGAATTTGAACATGAGGTTCCCCATTTGTCTGACACAGTCCCATTGTTCCTTTGATAAAACACTATTCACCAGAAGACAATTATACTTGACAGCTTGGGCATAATTTGTCCATAATAATTTAAAATTTGGAATAAAAAAAATTAGAATTTACTTAAGGTATACTAAGGTATTGTGTTAGGTTTGGAGTGTGTGCATGTAGGGAGTCTGGCCAGTAAGTATACCAAGTATACAAGTGGATGATACAGAATACTGGTCCTTATCAATAACATCTGATGAAGTGGGTTCACAAAAGTTTGTGCCATTGTAGATTATAAATTTATTAGTCTTTAAGGTGCCATAAGAACAGGGTTCTTCAGTTGCTGAAGTAGTCTAGCAATCCACCCGTTCTGGAAATAAATATGGTATAATATTGAAAATGCTATGGTGATAAATACACACATAATATTTGGAATGCAGTTAGAGACTTTAGGGGACTGTTTAAACAAGCAATCACACCTCCAGTCTCTGCGGCTGCAGACACAATATTGATCCTGAATACATGACATGCAAAGAGTTCTATGGATTCGTATATCATATGAAGCTCAAGACTACATATGGCTGTGATCATATTTTTGTTCATTGTAGGGTTGCCATAACAACACAGTCCTTCCTGTAAGTAAACCATTAGCTTCTGACAGCCAGCTGTTGAGTGTAAAAATCTGCCTGGAATCCCCATTATGTCCAGCTGTTGGGGTCAGATATCTTCAGAACCAAGTGCATGGCTATGATATGAGGAAGAATCCAGGAGGGCATTTATCAATCTCCAAGGAGCAAAGCTGGCTTCAGAAACTTCCATTTGCTGACAGATCTGTTTTGATTTAAGTGAAAGAAGTACTGTCAAGAGTAAGAGTTGCTGGACCTCTGAGACTGACTGAGCAGAGCAGCTGTTCAATTGTAAAAGACTTGTTTATGCTAAGATTTTCTTTCCTTTATCCCAACTATCATAGTCAGTATCATTGAGAAATCATCAGAAGAGACTCTATACTCTGCTAATATAGTTCAATTCCATTTTGCAAAGACCTGGGATTTGTAGTTTGGGGACAGTTCTTTCAGAATTGGGGAGGTCAATTCAATTTTTTTTCCAACCCATAAGTGGAATCCAACATGATAGAGAAGATGTGGAATGAAGGAAACTTCTCCAGAAAGAGCAGCATCTTCTACTACAAGGGAATCAGGGAAATGTGTGAACCTCTGGATATTGATGATATGCAAGACTCACCAGCTGTAGGCATCATAACCAGTGGTCAGACTTGTTGAGAGTTGTAATCCAACATCTGGAAGGTCACAAATGACCAATATTGGTACTAGCCTTTACCAGGGAAGGGTTGGTACCGCCAAGAGAGCATGTTAGTTTGCTTTTACAAGCAATTTTAGGGGCAGTGAGCCTATCATATTGTAAACTAAACAGAATCTCCATGTTCAAGTTGCATTGATTACAAGATGGTGGAGACAATAACAGATGACTCTGACCTCCACTCTCTACTTCTGAGTTTGCCACAGGCATATCGCTGACTGCTTTTGGAACTAAGAATGCTGGATTGGATGGATATTTAGTCTCATCTAGCAAAGAAGTCCTCTTACTGTTTGGTGAGCAACCACAACTAGATGCTGTATCAGATGTCTGCCTCGTCCCCTCAAACATATGCTTTCATAATCCGATCACTTAAAAGAACAAATGCATCATAAAGACAATATATTATTCAAAAGCAAAAGCACGACAACCTTCTAATTTAATTTTCCCCATTTTATTTGATAGGTTCTTTATGAAAGTTCAGGATTGCTGTTGATGACAATATATAATATTTTAAAAAGGTATAGTCCTGTTGGAAAGTGACTTGCTAGACAATAATGGTAAACATATGTGCCATAATTTAACACCTTGAAGACAAAGGAGTTCCAGCTCATAGATGGAGTCTTCCAATTTATTTCCATGCAGGTTCAGCAGGTACACAGAGATGGCAAGTGCACTGAAGCATAAACTGAAACAAATGTAAAAGTCTACTTTGGACTAACTGGATATCTCTGACTTCCCAATAATAATCAGATGACTTGTGGAAGGATGTGTGCATGTTGTTCCTGTAACTGCCAATTTTATTTGACACATCTTTTTCCACTGTTCCTCTCAGATGCTCATGGCAGCATACATGGACCTCTTTATTCTCTCAAGACCTCTATGATATAGGTTAGGAATGGGCCCAAGGTAAAATTTCTGAGGACTGAACCCATATCTGTCTCGTCAAATTCCAACAGCAGATCTTTTAATTTGTCCTAGAAGCTTATAATAGATGCATTCTGTGTCTGGAAACCATGCTCTATGAGGAGTGGCTTAGGGAGCTGGGTATACTTAGCCTGGAGAAAAAAAGGTCAAGAGGTGACATGATAGCCATGCTTAAATATTTGAAAGGATGTCATATAGAAGATGGAGCAGGCTTGTTTTCTGCTGCTCTAGAGACTAGGATACAGAGAAATGGCTTCAAAGGAAAAGAGATTCCACCTAAACATTAAGGAGAACTTCCTGATGATAAGAGCAGTTCAACAGTGGAATATTCTGCCTCAGAGTGTAGTGGAGTCTCTTTTTCTGGAGGTTTTTGAACAGACCATCTATCAGGTGTGCTTTGATTGGGTATGCCTGCATGGCGGGGATTGGACTGGGTGGCCCTTGAGGTCTCTCTTGTCTCTAAGATTCTATATGTCATGACTAGTATAGCTGATAAGAAAATATAGGTAAGGTAGTCATTTCAGAAAGATCAAATAAATGATTCAATGGAGGACTTATATTTACTGATTTCACAATAATTAGTAGTAGCAGTAATAAAAACCTCAGGTTAACTCCAATAATTTCTGGTGGATTTGACCAGTGGAGTGTTTGAGGAAAACAAGTTCTTTTACTTGTAGCTAAAGTATAGGTTATGATCCTGCAGAAGATCCTGCATAACTCAAAGGTGTAGAAACCAAGTCTTGCCTTATGGAGCTGGATGTGTTTAGCTTGAAGAAAAGAAAAAAAAGACTGAGAAGTGACATGGTAGCCATTTTTAAATAACTGAAAGGATGTCATGTAGAAGATAGAAAAAAGCCTTGTTTTCTTTTGCTTCATTGACTAGAACACAAACCAATGAATTGAAATTACAAGAAATGAGAGTCCACCTAAAACATTAGCAAGAACTTTTTTTTTAACTGCAAGAGCTGTTCAGCAGTGGAACAGACTGCTCCAGAGAGTGGTAAGTTCTCCATCTTCGGAGGTTTTTAAACAGAGATTGGATGGGCACCTTTCAGGGGTGATTTAGTTGTATATTCCTGCATGGCAGTGGATTGGACGAGATGGCTGTTGTGGTTCCTTCCCATTCTATGATTCTAGAACCTTTACATAAGAAAACTGCATTACCCAAGTAATGGTACTGGAAGGGTCGGTCCTACCACTAGTCAAAATGACGTGATGGTGGCCATTTCCGCACTTCATTCTTATAGCTCAATTATTCCACTTTCAACATGTACCTGGCCCCTCCCGAAACTGCAATCCCCAGGATTCCATAGGATGTTGAAAGTGGAATAATCGCGCTATAAGAGTGTAGTGCAGAAATGGCTGGTGTTATGTAGCAGCAACACAAGCTCCTTGGCCGTTCCCCTTTACCAGAGGACAGGGCTATCTGTACATTCCATGTAATCAGCCTTCTTCCCCCTAAATTAGTCGATTGCCCTCAGGTAAGGTGAAAGATTACCGTATATTTAATCACCACTGTTGAAGTAATGCAACTGCCAATTGGCTCACGGTCTCTATGTGGCAGTGCTAGCTTGTTGTTTCCCACAGGCAGCACAATGACTTGAGCTGGCCATGGTTTTTTCTTCAGTTTTATCAGCACAACTAAATCTAGTTGATGCATGCATACATATGTAGGGTGTATATCCACTTATGTTAACTGAATAATTGTTTCTCATTTTCAAGAAGATGACACTTTTTACTGTCCTTGTACCTGAACAGAAGACATTTTGTAGTATGTTTATGGATCTCTTCTGAGAATCTTTAAACTTTTGTGATAATTCTAGACATAAAGAATAAAATGTAATGTCACCAGTAGAGACAGCAGAAGAGCCACCTTAATGGGTCTGCAATTGCAAAGGAAGTTTAATAAAGCAGGAAAACTCATAAACAAAATACTGAGTGGAATGGAAGTGCTAAAGTAGTATCCACATCATCCCTCTAAACACTATCAGGACATTTCGTTCCAACTGAGCAGAAGGACTCTTAAAGTACTTTGATCTTAACACATTGAAGTGGTATTATAAGGGATAGCTTAGAGCTGACCTGATTCCAAACCATTCAGGCTTAGATTTGTCAGAAAGAGGCCAAAAGGAAAGAAGATGCCAAAATCACAAAAGGAAAACTATACTAAGGCAATAGAACCCATCTAGGATTAGAGTGAAATGGATTTGGAAGTGGGATCTTAATATCTTTAAGCTAACATTCCACAGATACTACTTTTAAACCCAAATGCACCTTGCGTCACAAATCCTCATACTTCTGCCCAACTTTTTTTTTACTCTGGACTCCTCAGCTCATCCAAGATGGCAGCTCTATGGGTGTTTCCACAAAAGATTGAGTCACTATTTCTATGGGATTGGGGGAAGAGATACACACAGTCAGGTTTTCAGCTTCTTATACTAATTGGCTCTCTTCACATCTTTCTCAATTGCCTACATATTTGACTTTAAAAAAAAAAAGATTTCTGGAAGATGGATGAGAATAACAGAAAAACATATTAAGATATATAGAACCCAAGGTTGTCTTAATGAAATACAGTCTCTGAATATGGCAACTTTGTAAGATGTTAGTATAGTGTGGGGAATATTCTGGCCCTGATGTTTTCAGAACTTCTTAGTCCCTGGTCACAAGATTTGTGATACACTAGCACATCCCGACTTTCACTATATAACAGAATAAGACATTTAAAAACCATAGCCAAGTACAGAATATGTATTTTTACTGAAGTCACATATTGGCTTCCAGGGAAATCAATTCATGTTTTGAATTTTTCCCTCTGCCATTTCTCTCATCAAATACAACCAACACTTTAAAATAAAGTATAATTTATGAGTGCACAGTTTGTTAACCTAAGTTCTTCAAAATAGACAGTTTTGAAAAGAGCACCAAGCACTAGCCTAAGGCTGCAGTCTCACATGCACTTACTAGCAGGGCGCTGGACACGGTGGGCCTTCTGAATAATCATGCATAGGATTATGCTGTAAATTACAAACTATATCCCACTAGAATAATATGTAGAAAAATTATTTATGAACACATATAATATGAAACAATGAAAATAAAGTTTACTGCTTTCATAATGTATAAATTGATATATTTTCCTAACACCAAGATTTTTCCCTTCACTATTCCAACTAAACAGCAACAGCATGTATGGGAGAGGCAAACATCCATCAGAAACTTCTGCTCACACAACATTAAAATATATGGGGTTCTCCTAGAACATAAATTGATTTTTCCATTTACTTACTTAAGCCTAATTTTGAAAAATGTGCAAAGAAAAAACATTCTAAAATGCACACTAATATGCTGTAGTTGATGGGTACATGCACAGAAAAAATGCATAAATATGAAAAATGAGCATAAAAATTCTAATTTTTGTGTGAAAAAAATTCTACAGTACCAGAGTTGAACAACTTTGGCAGTGGAAAAAATGAGTCTCTCAACAAGATCAAGGTTGCCACATTCGCTGATCCCTTGCACAGAATATAGTTTTAAAGAACATAATCTTTAAAAAAACCTACTAAAATTATAATCCCTCAACAATGGGTCTGCTGTGGATTGCAGAATGATAAATACATCTATAAATAATCATTATTTTACTATGTAACTTTCAAAAATATCTATCAGAATCACAGACTTTTGCATTTCTTGGTTTAGGAAACAATCTGTGTTTGCTGTGTTTTTGTTTTGAACACCAAAAGATCTTCTGGGACAAACTAGATGCAACAGGATGATGCATAACTGGGTCTCCTGCAGTATATGGTTTTCTATGGTTAAGGGAGCTGGGTGTGTGTGTGATGTTAAGCAAGGAAAGATTAAGCTTGTCCCTGCATGCCCCTTCCCTGACTTAAATTTCTGCTTTTAAATCATTTAAACTGTTGTTATATGGGGAGGGGAAAGGACAGATACAGTACAAATGTCTGTTTTCCTAGTAGTACTTTTAGAGGATTTCTCACACCCCAACTACTTTTGAAAAAAAAAATCAAAGAAAAATAGTTTGTGAAAACACAGGGTGAGGTGCTATATCAGTAATTGCTGGGCCATGAGTGAATCCTTTGAATCTTAGAACTGCATCAACTGAATTCTCACCACTGCTTGTTACCTACCCACACCCAACCCCACTTCTTAAATATAAGTAAATATGTAAACAAGTGCACACACACTCAAGACTTGATTCTGGGCCTCTTGAAGTTGACAGCAAAGTTCTAGACATGACTGTCACAGATTCAGACCCTAAGCTAGCACAGCAGTACATGGAAACCAATGTCACGCACAGTTTTGGTCAGATGTCTATTAAAACCAATTTTCTGAGGAGTCAGGCTGGTCACTGAAAACTTTTCTGCACATGTGGGAGTTCTCTTCGTGAAGAGGGTATTCAGATCCCTCCAGCAGCCTGACTTTTCCTTTCCGGGAGACATAGGGTTTTCCAGATGATAGGCTTTCGTATTTAGTTACATATTGCCTACCGAAAACAAACAAACAAAAAAGTTCATTATATAATATTACTTGATATACCACAAAAAGTATCTTATCCTTTCAGTTATCCTTCAATATGCACCCAAATGCAGAGATTTATGGATGAATTCCTGCCTCTCCAGAATCTTCTATAGCAGGTATGGGATACCTGTGGCAAGATTAGAGAACAGTGTTCCCAACCGACTGGAAGTGGTGTTTGCGGCTTGTGGCAGCTGGTGAGAATGAAGATGGCACTGTCTTTAGTCAGTTCTTTCTCCTTCCCATAAGCGAACATAATTTTCACAGGCTTGTGGAAAACATGAGAAGGCCAATGGCTGGAGTAGTGAAGTGTGATTAGCAAGAAACCTGTAGGAGCTTCCCCTCAGGTTTGCCTCCTAGCTATATATTTTGGGCTCCCTTTGACAGTCTGCTGGGGAGGTTCATCTCACTCACTGACCCATCCTATTTTTGTATGTTACTGTTATTTCTTGTGTCTTTAGTCGAGTTTACCTTGCCACAACTTTAGGCAACTTAACCATGGTCCTGTATATAATTCAATGTGGACAGGGCCTGAAACCCCAATGGAGTAGGTCAGGGGAGGCCTATAAGGGGTTTTGGGGAAGGGGTAAATGAGGTCACATCCAGCTCTGGTGTCAATGGCTTCACTCCATTCCCAGGTGGAAGGAATATCACACAGTGATTTCCACCATTTGGTTTCCTATTTCTGTTATCCCAGAGCTACCCAGAACACAGGCGAAGATTTGACCTTCATTGATTGGCAGTTGGGTAGACTGATACTGGATCTGGACTCAGGCTGAGGCCAACCTTCCTCAGCTGTAATCGATAAACTTGTGGCCATTCCTTGCCAATTTAAGTTGCAGTCATTTCTTGCTAATTTCTGTGGCTGTGCTTTTTGAGTCACTTGCTGGTGAGTCTACAATGTGTGACCCTCCTGATGTTGTTGAAATGCCATTCCCATTAGTCCTAAGCGGAATAGTCAACAGTTGAGGATCATGGAAACCGCTGTCCAATAACATCTGCAGGCCATGCATTCTCCTTTGCTGCCCCAGTGCCCCCTGCGGCCCTTAGCTGAAGTTCACATGGCCCTCAACCTAATTCATAAGCCCTTTGTATGCAATCAGTTCAGATCTTTTTCAAGAACAGAAACAAGTAGGAGGCACAGAAACCAAAAACTAAAGAGAATCAGACTTTTTAAAAGGAGTCTTATTTTATTGACAAGTCCAATGCCTTTCAGAGGAACCCTCCTTCTTCAAGAACATATTCATGAAAAGACAAGCTTCATTTAGGAGACCTTCTATCACCCAGAAAATGATTAGATGATTTCCCATATTTGCTGGTATGTGAGACACACTTTTTTCTCCTCAAAATACCCCTTAAAAATGGAGTGCATCTTATACGCCAGGTGCTCATTGGAAGCCCTCCTTTCACCACCCACTTCTGAGGTTAAATGCATATGAAAAGGGAGGAGGTGAAAGGAGGACTCCCATAAGGCCCCACCCCGACCCCCTTGGCTGGGCTTTTCCAGGCATTTTTGTAAAGCCCAGAAAAGGCAGCCATGGGTCTGGGCTGCCCGGCACTGGCTCTGTCCCTGGCCCCTTGGCTAGTCTTTTCTGGGCAGTTTTTTAATGCCTAGAAAAGGCAGGGGAGAGTCTAAGGGGCTTCCCTAGACCTTCCTTTCTATGCCTTTTTACCTTTGTCGGGAGAACTCCCACAGAGGCGAAATGAAAGGGAACTGGGGATAGGAAAGCCTCGCTGCCATTGTAAAAAAAAAAGTTTTTCTCAAAAATAACTGTCAAAAATGGGATCCGTCTTATACCTCAGTGCGTCTTATAGGCTGGCAAATACAATACCCTTTTCACATGTGTATCTTCAAAGCAGATTTTTTTTCTGAAACACATTAGGCTTATCAATAAAATAGGACTTTAAAAAGAAGATTGGTTCTCTGGTAATATATATCAATATATTCCTTCACCAACCACACGATAGTGATAGTAATACCAACCAACAGGGCTAGATGTAGCACTGGACTGCTTGATTGAGCCTGGGACAGTTAGCAGTGCTCAGGTAACTTCAGAGGCATTTGACTTTATCCTCAAAGCAAGTAAGACAGGATAAGGATAAATAAGGATGAGACTTCCATTAATTGAAGAAGGTATAAATAATCTTGAGACCACCCCCTGCTAGATGGCTACTTGAGGATACAATGGAAGTATAAAATCAACCTTTTTCACTGCCCACACTACTACATAATAGGTATTCACTTCCTATTTTCCTACCTGAATGGATTCTCAGTTCTGTCCATCTGTATGCAAACTAAAAAGGGATACTGGGAAAACTGTACAGTGGTGATCATATCCAGTGTTGCTTCGATTTCAGCACTGGTTTCCATGCCAGCCTTCACAAAGGAGGCATCCACAACAATGTTGCCAATGATTGCCACAGCTCCCCTGCAAGAAGAGATGGAGAAATAATGACAATGTCAGAAATACTGAAAGGCACTACGGACACCTGAAGATTATCTCCCCCCAAAAAACACCAATAGCTTTTAGATAAATTTGCACTGTGCCATGATGCCATCAAATCATACCACTTGCCCCATTTTTGGCTCCACATCATTTGGTCCTGGCAGCAGGAAATCACAGTATCAGGTTTGCAAGGAAGGATGCTTGTTTTATTATTGCCACTGGCATTTATTTATCCTGAAATGTAATGTTGCATTGTTTTTATCTTATGAGCTACTTTTAGAGGATTATACCCATGAAGATTGTATTTAGGTGGCCTAAACATATCTTAAATAAATAAGATTTCTGTGACATTGCAGCATAGATAAGTATGCCTAAATAAGACAGGGAAGAGCTCAATGTACTGCTACAGTTCCATATCTATCTGTCATACCTAAATTCTTTTCTAAATCTCATTTCGATAAAACCAAGTCAAATCCCACAGGTAGATTGTGAGACTACAGTGGTCAATGTGATTTGATGTCAAGAATATAAAATGCTATAAAAGGGGTTTTCAATAGTGGGTCCACAACCTCTTTCTGGGTAGTAATCTCAGGAAAGCCTAACCATGAATGGATTTCAGAAGTCGTGTAAGACATCTCAGTTAGCATAGTTAGTGTGTATTAAATTTCTATTGGTATAATCAACTGCAAGCTACATGTGTACTCTACACGTGTCATTGAGTTGAAAGGAGCTTATTTCCAAGTAAGTGTGTCTAGGACAGTGCTTCACTTGCATTAACAATTTTGAGGATGAGGTGGGCAAAAAATAATGTTCCCAGCTGATATATCTTCTGTGCCCAACATTTTTTACCTACTTATTTTGGAAAAAAAAATAAAAAATCTAAATTGTGGTGACTATTCAAGATTTCTATGGTTACACTGGATTTAAAATTCTCCAAGTAGGTAACATCACTCAGCGCATTTTCATGATATTTGTTAGTTTACCGAGTTTTAACATTGGTCTTGGATTCTCGGTACCAAAGGCTGAATTCCATCCCTCCTGAGACATCAATGGCAATGCCTCCCTGGAATTCAGTGCTGCAAGTCAGACCAGATTGTAGCTGGATTGCCTAAGAAAAGAGAAGAAAGGAAAAAAGAAAAGAAAAGAAAAGCATACAGTTAATATTCCTTATCTTATTCAGTGCATATGATATTAGCATTGTGGTCCCATGCCTATAAATGGAAAGGCAAACATGAAACAATTTTGTATTCATCTGCTGCTGTCAATGGACACACTGCAGACATCACTTACTGGAAGAATATTGGTATTTGTCTCAGTTAAAAGCAGTAGAAGATGAAGTGAGCTTGTTCTCCCTAGTTCTAGAGACTAAAACATGAACCAGTGGATTCAAGTGACAAGAGTTTCCACTTAAACATTCAGAAGAAGATCTTGAATGTCAAAGTTGTTTGAGAGTGATAGACTCTTCTTGGAAATTTTAAAATAGTCGTTGGATGGACATCTTTCAGGGGTGCTTTAGTTGTGTATTCATGCCTGGCAGGGGGTTGAGCTAAATGGCTTTTTTTGGTCCCTTCTAGCACTATGATTCTATGAGCAGTGGTGTGAGGGTGAAAATATACCAATTTGGTGTACATATACATACAGCTGGACCAGTCATTGTTCTGTCTGCTAAGTCAGAAAAACTGTCAGAGAGGGAAGGTGTATGATGCAGGAGCACGATTCTCAGAAATGAATAAGAGATAGATCTTCAGGGGTAGAAAATATGGAAGTAACCACCCTCTGAACAAATCTTGCTAAGAAAACCCTGCGCTAGTCTTGCTCTAGGGTCACCATTAGTCAGAAACTACTTGAAGACACACAACAACAGTGAATTAGGAATAGAATCTGAATGAATGCATATAGTTAAACAATCACTCTTCCATTTCTTGGCAGATACAGGAAGAATCTTAAGAGCATATCTACACTATAGATTAAGTAGATTTTAGAGTCATTCCCTTTGCTTCAAGGGAACTGGGAAAGCATAAGTCTGTGAATGTGACTACTGGTCATCTACAGTAAATTTTCAGCATTCTAATCAAACTGCACTCCTAAAGCATCTGTAGAAATAATCAAATGGTAAAACATAAATTCAAGGCCTGAGCCCGAATGGAGGCTCATTAAGTTGGTATCAGAAGCCCCAGCTGTAATTTTTCAGTAATTTTTGCGGACATAACAGAAAAGCATAGGACCGCTAGGTCGTTCCTGGATTGGCTTGGGCTCCCTAGTTGGCTAGGCTCTTTCACCCCTTCATGTCCTCTCCCATAATCTCACCCCTTCCCTTGACCCAGTGCATAATGGCAGCTGGTGACTCCCTTGTTCAAGAGAGATTGGGAATCCAGCTGAGTTTTAGTCCAGCTGGTAATTGTTGCCCCTGGCAGTTTCCCTACAGCAATTCACTCTTTTCCTTTAGGGCAGAAAAAGATCGGTCTGGAGATCCTGGAGATGTCAAGGGCCACAAAAACATCCTTCAATGGCCACACTTTAGGAGCTGAACTTTGCCCACCGTGGCATTAAAGGCTGCTACAGCTTTTTTGAGGACAAGTTTCAACATATTAAATAGGCCTTTCAAGGTTCAGGCTAAAACTGAGAGCAAACTGATTTTCGCAACAACATGAAAGCCACCCGTCACGAATTCAAAATCACCAAAAGAAATGGCTGAGATCCCATGCAGCGGAGGGGGAATTGTATATGAAGGGTCGACTGGTTGAGTCTTAAGCAATTAAGTTCTTTCCAGAAATGCACTAGTTTGGATTTGACAGTCTAAGCCACCCTTATGAATTTCATAGGGTTTTCTTAGGCAAAGAATACTCAGAGGTGGTTTTGCCAGCTCCTTCCTCTGAAATACAGCCTACAGCACCTGGTAGTCCTATAGCAGAAGCTAATTATAGAAGGAACCATACCTAGGAGATGTAGAAACTAAGACATTCCCAGCAAGAGCTGTTTCAAAGGACATCTTCTGATACTGAAATGTAGAATTCCAGTATGTGAAGCTGGAAAATGACACCATGCGCTGCTGGGATGTATATTCCAGCCTGTTATGAATTTTAGCTGTTAATCTTCACTGCCACCACCCGCTGAATTATGAATGATCTGGACACTTGGACAGTACAGTGGGACCCTGTCCAACCATGTACATCCCTAAGCTTAAGGATCTTCCTTTTCCCCCAGTCTACCTAGCTTGGCGTGGGAGGGAGAGAAACAGGGCCTTTTACAGAAAGTATTTATTAAAGGTAGGCAAATAAACAAGGCAAATTACCACACATGGGAAGCTCCCTCCTCCCAGGCACGCTTAGTTACAAAAAGAACAGATATAAAAGCATAGATACATTCTTTAGATCAGCCAGCCTCCAAAATAACAGAAAAGTCCCTAACGCGACTAGATAACTATTTCTAATTACTCACAGTTGTTCCTAGGCTTAGATGTTCTAAAGGGAAGGGCCAGGAGGCGAGGCCTACGGCCTGCAGCCTGCTACTGGCTCAGAACCCCCCCTCCATGAGGTTCCTGGGTTGTTCTTTGTTATTCCTTTGTTATCTCTTTGTTATCTCTCTCGGCCACATGGCCTCCAAGAAGTTTTATAACTTCTCCTTGGAAGCATCCTGAAGATGCTCACTTCTTTCCTTTTTGATTGGTCAGTTCTCACCCTATGACCTGTGATGCTGACCCACATGACCTATGATGCTGACCGCATACTAAAATGTAATCTAATCCCAACACCTTATTAACCCTTGGTTTACCTGAAGAGGGAACTGTCCCCCTTTTAGCTAAGTCTAGATAATGGGAAGCCCCATTATCACACATCTTTATGTCAAGAATGCATAATCTGGGAATGTTGTTAACAGTGCAAAGAAAGTAAGGGATTTGAACAATAACAACAACAACGCTTTTGCAGTCAGTGAAGACTCTTTCTTGAACTTCTGGTCCAGAAAATGCAACAAAGAAATCGCACCCATTTGAACATTACATGTGAGAAATGGAGCAACTTTTAAATTTGGGATCACTAATCGCCTAGCCCTGTATAAGTACTCCATAGTGCCAAAATTCTTTTCTGAAGAGAAAAAGAAACTTCCTCACTAATCTTAAACCACCTACCGCGATCATAGCATAAAAGAGATTCTGCAGGAAGTGCCAAATGATTTTCTACATAATTCGGCAAGAGACCCAACTTCATGGGCAGGCAGGGAGGTGGCTGCTTTCCCTGATCCTTCTGCCAAGGCCTGGGCTCACAGCTGTCAGAATCTTTTACAGCTGGACTGGAACTCCATCTCACAGAGTCAATTTTGGAAGTGATAATAGCTTAGGGTCAAAGCAAGTCATTTCATTTGAATGCTGATAGACAGCCAAGATTTTAAAGTTCACACAGCTTGGAAATCAGATTAACGTTATATATAGCCACCTTACAGAGCATAATACAAGATAAAATATTCAGAAGTAAGTTCTGTTGAGATCTCATAAGTCCAAGGGGGCTTGAGTATGTATGTGATTTCACAACGCCTTTCAACTTAGGGTGATCCTATACATTTCATAGGATTTTCTTAGGCAAGGAATACTCAGAAGTGGTTTTGACAGTTCCTTCCTCTAAAATCTAGCTTACAGCACCTGGTATTTATTTAGTCTCCCTACCCCATAGCAAGTATTTAGTCCCCCTACCCCATAGCAAGTAGGCCCAGACCTGCAACCTTGCAATGCTATTATATCAGTAATTATTAGGAAATAATTCACAAGTCTTCAGAGGGAGCTTTTCTTAAGATGTGACACAAATGCTACACCTCTATAGTTTCATTAAAACAGTATACATTCCTAAGAAGAAAAATATTTCTGCATATTTTGGGGAGAAGCAATCTCTGTACTGCTCTCATTGGAGCTTAAGACACCAAGATCTCACTTCCTCAAGTGCAGGTATTTAAGCTCAAAATGCTTACAATTTTTTTAATAAAATATTGACATGCTTGCAAAAGAATGGTGTGGGGAGGTGGGAATTATGGAACCCCATCTGAAGTGAGATGGATAAGCCAATCATCATTCTGTTTAGTTATATCAGTATGTCTGTCAAAGTAATTGGAAAGGTTGGGAGAGTTTGGCTCACTCTATGGAAGTAAAAATGGGGCATCCTCTTTCTAAGCAAGGAACATCTGTATAAACTCCGTATCAGGGATAGGGAAAGTGCAGCCTATGGGCAACATGTGGCCTTGAGGTTGTTTTTTAGGCCCCGGGGCCCATAAGCACCCTCAAAATAGGAACAAAAATGCCCCCA
Source organism: Ctenosaura bakeri (assembly GCA_948474755.1). NCBI lineage: Eukaryota > Metazoa > Chordata > Lepidosauria > Squamata > Iguanidae > Ctenosaura > Ctenosaura bakeri. The sequence continues at coordinate 304,212 of CAOLHI010000709.1, forward strand.
AATTCTCCTTACTGCCCATAAAGAGGCAGGAGGGGTAATTTTGCTAAATTCTTGCTCCATGGTCTATTTTAGGCCCAGAAAAGGTTTTTTTAAAAATTAAAAATTCACCCAGAAGTCAACTTCCAGCTCATTTCCAGTTGGAAAAAAATCTCATCTCTGGGCACAAAATGACCCACAGAGGGATGAAGATTGTTGGGAGTGGCAACCTTTGCATGCTTAATTAACTGGCTAGTTAGTTTACATGTTTATTGTAGGCATAGAGGGGACTGCTTAGAGTAAACTTCCTGTTGTTTGGTCAACACCCACTTCCCCTTACATGTTCTCTTTCTCTTCCCTTTTATCTTCGGCTCCCCTACAAGTGTGTGGTCTCCGATCCTCACATGCTTTTCTGTAAGCATGTGAGTTCTTATTTTCATCTTACCTTTCTTCAAGAATTGAACCTGCGTAGACTATGCACAAGATTTTGTGAGTAAACTTTTCATATTGTTAACCAAACTGTGTTTATTTTGAGCTAGATTAAGTGTGTCTGGGATGGAGATGATAAAAGTGGGACTGGTAATTTGTTCAGCTTCTATCTGTGCATTACAAAATACTCTGCTGATTGGGAGACTTATTACCAAAAAGTCTCTCAATTCCCCAACAAAAAGGTGGCAAAATTACTCCCTATATCTCTAAATGGGCAGAGGAGGAAGGGAAGGATTTTAGAAAAAAATGAGGTGATGGCTCATCCTTTCCCAGTTCCCCTGAGAGTCAGTGTGGCCCCTGAACCCCTGACAGTTGCTCACTCCTGTTCTATATCATGAGAGATCACCTTTCCCTTGACACTCATCCTTTGCTGTTCTTATTAAGACAAAATAACTGCTTGCAACTGGAGTTGACAGCTCTTAGGAAACATTAACAGTAGAGGAAGCCAAATGGGGTGAATCTAACAGTTCCTGACAACATACTGCTCTTCCTGGACTGAAATTCTCTATTCACGTGACCCATGAATGCATCCATTAGTAATCATTCCAGCACATTCATGCCATTGGAAGCAGTTTTTCCTTACCTCTGCAACAATTTAAATTTGTTTTGACTCTAGTCACTTCTGGAGGACATATGTTTCAATGTACCTCAAACCCAAACTGCTTTTGACTCCCTCCATTATTGGTAATGTTCTGGTCTCATTAGTAAAATCCTGCCCATCCTCCTTCCCCACATTTTCTGGCTAACTTCTGTTGGCCATAGGGGATACCTGTATGTGCAGCACTCCATGCCACATAAGCTCTCATATGGAAAAGGAGGAGCAGCACTTCCTCGTACTTCCCATCATAACTCCTTGTTCCCTTACCCACTTTCTCCACCTCCCCTCCCCATGTTTTTTTCTTCCTTTTCCTTCATAGACATTCTTAAACCTGATGTTTGCCTCTTCTGATGTTATTCTATGGGAAAGAAGAATGAGGCAGGGGAATGGAATAGAATGGAAAGAGACAGGGAGAACAACATCAACAACAATGTGAAGTGTGTAGGGGTAGCAATACAGCAACAAAGTGCAGAAACCACTCTGACTCTTTCTGTCTGCAGACCCTGTGAACGGGAAGGGCAGAGAGCCACCAGTCTGGATCAACTCCAAACACAGTTCTATGGTGCATTTTTTCTATTATAAAGACCCACTGATTTCTTTGGGAACTTATTCTTCAGTGGAATAGCCAGATGCATACTTACAAGGGAATAAGGACCTGATGCAACTTTTTTACTCTTTATACTGTACGTATTGTACACTGTACAATGTACTGTCTACAATGTGACATGTCAAACACTGAAAGGTTTTATCTGGCATAAACTTCTGTGAACTCCTGCCTAATTCATCAACTTACTTTTAACTAAGGTCTAGGAAAGGTTATGCTAAATAATAAATATGTGACCCTTGCTAGTCTTCCCTCTTTGGACTCCTGGAAGGCATTCACTGCTTGCTGAGGCCCAAAGAGAGCATATTTGCTTCCTCTGTGTCTTTTTCTCCTCTGCCTTTCCCCTAAAGGAATCTGTGGGAACCATCCCTTTGAGGAGGTGGCTCTGTTTGGCTTCTTGAAGTCAGAATAGGAAAGCGGAGCAACTGTGTTTACAGGTGTGAACATACACATTTCATTACCATTCTCTTAAAAAAGGGGATGTGGACTGTTCCTTTCCAGGAACCTGTCGCTTTTTGTTTCTCAAGATGGAGGAACAGCTAGAGAAAGAGAAGTCTACCAACCAAAAGCTCCTAGCTCCTACCTGCGTAATTCCTACACCTTCTCCCCTCTTCTCCTCTATGGGAAATAGAAGAATGAATAAGCTGCAGTAAGTCTTTATTCTAAATCAGAAGGATTACATCAGGCTGTAAGGCATAGTATAGTGTGGATGCCATAACAATTTCCTGGTCCATCTGATTTTTTGTAATAGTCAGTTACAGCAATCAAAGTTAGATCTAAAAGGGTACTATAGATTTTAAGTGCTCAGTTTGTATGAAGTATTCTTGAAAACATAACACAATCCACTCAATAGAATTTTGTGTTGCACAAAACTGTTACCACATGATGAAATATCTCTGTCATTCTTTCATAGCTACTTGCTCTTATGAGTATGCAATCAAATGGGGAACTCAGAATTCAACTAGTGAAAGGTAATGAGATGCACAAAACTGTGTTATATCAGAGCACATTAATCAAAACATGGTTGACCTCTCATCTTCAGAAACATTGCCCATGAGTGATTTCTCCTTCTGATGGACTTTAACTTTGTAGTTCTGTAATACCATTCTTGCTACATTGTCCAAACCTATCATTCCTTTGAAATAAATAAATATTTCAAACCCAATATTATGCTGATACTCTTAGAATTAAGCTCATAGTTGCTATGTTCAATTGGATTTACTTCCAAATAGATTACTTTGCATGGGATTAGATTTTGTTTGTTTGTTTTCTTAGTCTTAGATTCTGTTGTTGTTTTGCTTCTGTATGTGCCATTATGTCCACCTTGGCTCATTAGAGGGAAGGTGCCCGGACTGACATACATTTGCACCCTAGAACTGCCTATGGATCAACACAGTAGCCCATCATAATGAGATTTTGCACATCCAACATTAGTCATGACACCATTGCCTATAAAAGCAGAACATGTTGTATAGGGAAGAAAGAATATTGGCTGAAACTGAACACAAAGTTAGGCATGTTTAATCCCATTGTATTTTATGGTCCCAAGTACGCCTATCTCTGTATTGGATTTAGGCCATTATGTATAGTTATATATTTAGTGCTTACCTGTGAGTTATCTGTCAGGAGGATGAGTCCTTTTACAACATTTATGGGGTCTCCAGTGGCTGAAAACATTTTAGACATTAAATCACCATACCCTTGGAAAAAGGTGACTGGCCTAAGCTGAACATCAAACACAATTGCTGACATGCCGGCAAAGGACTCCAGATTTTCTTCACCTTCATCTGCAGATGCAGCTATTAGGGATTCCAGGCCTTGGGCCTCAATGACCACCTATAAGAAGACAGTGATACATAGCTTGTTTGATGAAGGCTGTCCAGTTGCATGGAAAGACATATTTTCCACCCTGGCATGTATTATAACCAAGCCTATGTAACTTCATCAAGGTTGCCCATCATTCATCTTCAAGACTATGCTCCACTTTTATCACAAGAGCAACTATGTGAAAGGAAAATGGGGCTCTTTTAGGTAGCAATTGCAGGAAAAAGACCTGACTGCTGTCTTCAGGTGCTGATTTTGGAAGTAACACATTAAAAATAATACTGTTACTCATTATTTCTTTTTCTAGTAGCAAAGGCAAACGCTTTAAATCATTTTAACTACAATAATATCAGTTATCATGGCAAAAAAAAATGAGTGGCAAGTAATGTGTAATCATTCAAAACTTTTTGGGGCAGTCATATTTTAAAATATTTTAAAACATTTTATAAACATTAATCTTAAAATACAATCATCCCTCCACATTTGCTAAGGTTAGAGGCACAGGGCCCCCATGAAAATGAAAAAACCGCAAATAACTCTAGGCCCTCCGAAACCATATTTAACACACAAAAAAAAGTATAATCACCATTTTCAACCGTCTGTGGATTCCTCTGAGGCATCAGGGTTCCTTCACATGGCAGAAGTGGCTGGCTGGTGGGGCTTACTGCCACCTTGACTGCTGCTCCACACCATTATTAATAGGGACTTACAAGCCTCGTTCACAGTTTCTCAGTCTCATGGGGCTTGCAGTCCCTATTAAAAATGGCCTAGGGAGGCAGAAGAGGGGACAGCAAATAATCCACGAATAATCAAATCCGCAAAAGTGAAACTCACAAATGTGGAGGACTGACTGTATTGCACTAATAACATGTTACCTGCTACTAACAGAACAGTAATTTATGCTAAACATTATATTAACTACTGATAAGCCTCTGGAAGTGGTGAGCTCACCTCTGCTACAAGTATTTAAGCAGTGTCTAGAGAAGCCATCTATCAGGGATGCGGCATCATACTGACCTTCCAAGGTCCCTTACAACTTTATAATTTTATGCTTCCATCAAAATTTGATAATAGGTGTGAGTCTGGCATTCAGAGATGTACAGCTACATCAATTCTCTTCCACTCAACTATTAAAAATTCAGCATATTTATTCTCTTTTGCACCTGCCTTCATTTTAATAATGAATAACTTTTAAAAAAGAAAAAAAGGAGATGGTGATGCTATCACTTAAGACCTAAAATTCAGTGACAATGCCCATCCTTTGCATGCAGAAAGTCTAAGGTTCATTCTACATCTCTACTTGAAAGGCTCAGGTGATGGGAAGCACCTTTCTTTGACACTCTGGAGGCCCTGTGCTAGTCAGAGTAAGCAATTCTAAACTAGATGGACAAACAGATGAGATATAAGAAAGCTTCTTATGTTTGCAAGTTGGGTATCTTGTCCCTCCATGCTGCTGTTCCTCACTAGCTCTCAGTATGATGTAATGGACTTGCCAGATTGTGTGTATGGGACTTACTTGGTTGGCATGCAGCTGAGCAAAGTTATTGAAAAGAAAGATATTCATGTTACTTCTTCTCAAGATGCCAGAGCCAGAGTACAATATGTCAAGGCTATACGTAGATGAGACATCTGGGCCACCTGGATTAAGCAAGAGCATAAATCATAATGATTCTTCTGGAAAAATAACTAAGCATCAAGAAATATTAAATAAATCTCCTATCTAGTTTGTTAGTTACACATACGTGTTAGGTACCCAGAAAAGGCCGAGGAAGAACCCATCTTTGAGAATCGGTCATAGTTATGAATTAACATGTCCTTCAGAGCTGTGCGGATCATTTTGCTGAAACACAAAAACGTGTCCTTAATTAGCAGCAAATTACATCAGGCATAACTTGCATTTTATGATTCTTTCATCACTCATTTTGTAAATGCAACATTCATAATCATACAAATTTTTTTAGAAAAAAAATTAAATGATCAGATAGAAAGATTTTACATGTTGTTGTTCTTGCTGCCGCTGTGTGCCTTCAAGACACTTCCAACTTATGGTGACCCTAAGGCAAGCCTATCACAGGGTTTTCCTGAGGCTAAGAGTGTGTGATGCACTCAAGGTCACCCAGTGGATTTTCGTGGCCGTGTGAGGAATGCTCAAACTACTACACCAGGCTGGCTCTGTTAAATTAGAGTTATTTTACTCAAATTGCTCATAGAGTGCAGAGTTAATAGATAAATTCAAGAACTGAGAATTTGTCTACATTTCTGCATATATCACTTTGCCAAAAATTACGTGTTCATGTTCTTTAATTTGGATGTAGATGAATATAGCAGAAACATGAACATGGAGTTGTTCATCAGATGTACAGGACTGGTTTCTCAGTTTTTACAACAGGAATATAGACTATCAAATGGAAAACTGAGTCAGCATTTATCTCCCCATTTCATGAAGGCTTTAGGCCCCCTTGAAAAATATTTCCAAACTCTTATGTCATATACAGTCAGCCCTCCACATTTGCGGGTTTCATTTTTGCAGATTTGATTATTCATGGATTATTTGCTGTCCCCTTCTGCCATTTTTAATAGGGACTGCAAGCCTCATGAGACTGAGAAATCTGCAAATGAGGCTTGTTAAGTCCCTATTAAAAATGGTGCGGGGCAGCCATGGAGGTGGCAGTAAGCCCCACCAGCTCCCCAATTTCTGCCTTGTGAAGGAACCCTGATACCTCAAAGGAATCCACGATGGGTTGAATATGGTGATCATACTTTTTGTGTGTTACACATGGGCCTAGTTATTCATGGTTTTCCCACTTTCATGGGGGTCCTGTGCCCCTAACCCTAGCGAAAGTGGAGGGATAACTGTAAATTCATGTTTTGGCCTAAATCCAAGTGTTAGATCCAACTAGGGTATACCTTTGAATCTACAGAATTTGCTTAAGTGCTGACTTGCCAAATTCCTGTTGATTCAATGAATCTACTCTGTTTAGGACTAATAATTGGATCAGGTCTTTGTCTTCATTTTTAAATATTTCATAACTTGAACATAGGAAAAAAAGGTCTCAAGAACTGAGGAGAAAATGGATTACAATAGAACTGCCAGGTGAAATAAGAGACAGGTCTCCTGTACCCATAACAGTTGTTCAGAAGAAGAAATTTCAGCAGGTATTGCTTCTTATATAAGCAAAACATGCTGAAATCTCCTCTTTAGCAACAGTTAAAAGGGGTAGGATCTCTCTCCAGGGTCACTAGCTCAGAATCATCATAGGCTTTGAGGCTTCCAGGCCAAAATCTGAGACCTAGAGACAGCTCAGGTCATGTCATTATGCTTTAATTATCAACCACAGTTGCTCACAGCCTATCATTCAAATAGACACAGAGAGAAAATATTTTCCTGTTTGCAAATTAAGAGAGAAATTTTAGCTAAAAGGGCCATTCCCAGAATAAAGGGAAATGAGGAGATTACTCCTTCTCACGACTTAAAGACATAAAGGTAAGAAACACTTGCTTCTAGCCAGAAGGCGGATGTAGAGTGGAGTGGAGGGTAAGCTTTGGCCTACAACAACTGACAAGGAAGGAGGAAGCCAACTAAGTAAATACAGACACTCTTAGGAGAGTCTTTGCAAGTTAGAGGAAGAAATCGATTAAGCCTTGCAAATTATAGCAATCTGCTGCTTTTAATAGCTGAGCTGGACATTTGAACACAGCTCTTTTCTCTTGCCTGGAGTTGTGTGCCCACCAAAACTAGAGAATTTGCGCTCTCATCTCTGCTCTGGAGATGACCCATGAAAATTGGAGACTCACAGTCAGATCCTGAGATCTGGCAACCTTCACGCTCTCCTTTACTTCACCTGGCAACTCTACTTCACAATTGCTAACAAAATAGGGTGGTTCATAAATAGTTTTAATTGCAAACCCGCAGAATCTCCTCCCATTTTCAGCAGCAGACCCTGGAGCAGAAAAGGTACATTCATGCTACAGCCAAGTGTACATATCTTCTTGTGTGACATTATGTGGAGGCATGCACGGATACATAAATAACAAATGAAATTTGATCTACCTGGCAGGCATTTCAAAATGCAGAATGTCCTGGACTAAGGAAAGCATGTACTTATTCATTTCCAGTGGCAGCTCTCCAATCGAGAGCAGGAGGTTTTTAACTTCCATGAAGGAAGGACTGTTGCCGAGGATGATGGCAGCTGCTGTGGTGCGGACAGTCTTCTCATGAACTTTGCGGTTCTGGTGATAAATCCTGTTCATTGTTTTCTTCACCTAATTGGGATGCAAAATTGTTTAGTTACAGTAGCTGACACAGGATAGGAGAAAGGACAGAAGGACTGTCACCACCCTGTGGCAATGGACAGGTTATGGGCTTCTCATGCTACATCTTGTATACAAATATAGTCTTTTAATAAACAAAGAATATTTTTCAGTACCAATCACTAGCAAGGAACCCTGCCTCTTTAAAACTGAAAGGGAGAGACCAATGAGTATAACATCTGACAAGCAGCTTATCCAGTTGGAAGAAAAACCTGATGGGAAATTATGTGAATTAAATGTCAAACCTGGAAATGGTAGAGGTGATTGCTAGATGAATAGTCTTCATATCCCCCTGCAAGTCTTCCTCCCTTCCCCTCCAGAGGCAACTTCACACAATCTAGGACTGCACATCTACTGAGTGTTCAGGACCCTTTCCCCCACTTCTGGATCTCAACAGGCTACATTGCACATATAATCTCTCAATGTTGGGAGGAAAAATTACTGAAAAGTGGCAAACAGTGATCCAAAAGTTCATGGCATTTTAAATATTATTTCAGGTCCCACCTAGCTTGCATTAGAAAAGGCATGTTTTAGAGAAGTTATTTGGGGCCTGGGGAGAAATAGTCTTTCAACGGAAATTCAAATTTTCCCCTAGGTGTCTTGGATGTGGAATGCTATTTGCCTTTCTTCCAGCAAAAGAATAAACTGTCAGAGGATTTAACCCAGGTAGCGCTTTGCTCACCCCTGCCCTGGCTGGATAACATCTTGTCCAGTGTCTTGCGATACAGATGGAGACAAACACACATCCCTCTTCGCCAGTTCTCAGTTGTGCTCCTTTGACTTGGAATAACACTTGCCCAAGGCAATAAGCAAGCCCTTAGTGCAGCCTTCCTCAACATACCATCCTCCAAGCAAGATAAACAATGACTCCCATCATTCCCAAGCCAGCATAGGCAATTGTTGGGATTGATGGAGTTTGTTCCCCTACTGGTGAAAGATGATGGGCACTGTGGTCCAACACATGGCCAGGCCACCCTATTGTTACCTTGCCCATGCCTCCCACATACCTGTCAATAAATCTCCTTGAGAAATATTTTAGAGTTGTTTTTAATAATTCTTCTGGATATATAAAGACTTTTCTCAATCAGTGGCATAGGGACAGGGCAGCGAGGGGAGCAGTGCATCCTGGGCGGCACTTTTTTAGGGGGTGCTGCTGCACCTTGCCTACCAGCTATGTGCCGTGACCCCTCGCCCTGCCCCGGTGCACCATTGCCCCGCCCCCGCGCCCCCACCTCTGCTGACCCCAGCCCCCCCCACTCGCTCCAAGCTACACCACTGTTCTGGATACGTAAAGATATAAAAGGGTAAAAATAAACTGTAATGTATTGTTTTGCTTTTTTAAAAAAAAAACTCTGCTATTTAAAAACCAGGGACAACAGGCTCAAATGTACTATCTGCAAGATCTTCTAGCACTTGTGGGTTTTTATTTTTATTTTTACCTCACTGGTAATGAAAGAATGGTCATATCTCTGCAGGGCAGAAGCAGCAACGTTGCTGATTGGCCCTTCTCCTGACTCCGCATATTTCAGAAGCACTGGAATAGCTTCAGGCAAAACAGCATTCTTTAGCGCCAGAAGATAGATCTTCACATCATCTGCTTTTTCTGCCCTGTTCAAGCCCCCGAGTATCAGTTTCTTGGCTTCCACAACAGCCTGGAAAGAATACATTGCTGATTTCTAAAGCATCTTTTTTACTGAAAAGCCAACCACCCCCTTAATGAGTTTTTAAGGAAAAAATAGGACAAGCTGGCAAAATAGCAATTTTTAAAAAATCTAGAAATCAAGACATCTTTACCCATATGGAAATGCATGTAAATATTCAATGAGGTTCTTACTGGATCAGATAAAGTTAGTGATATACTCAGCTGCTTATTAAGACTGCACAACTGACTGGGGTTGCACCCACAGCCATGGCATGAATACGATACATGAAGTAGATTCACAATTTAGAAGAGAAGAACAGACATTTGTGAACTGTTTTCAAATTTAAGAACAAGTATTGCTGTTGCTGCTATAATTCATGTTCTGTACATAGCACCAACAGCATGCCATGGCAGTGTTCTGAATACGAAGTGACAATTCCCAGCCTGGAGGTTTAGCAGTCTTCAATGGATGGACAAAACTAGAAGGATGGAAAAAGCAAGGGAGAGTCAAAAGTTGACAGGGTTAGTAAGATGGAGAGATAAATTATGCTAAAGAAGGTAGAATATGGATGAGCAATTACAAGAAATGAGGGAAGTGGTCAGATGAATTGAGGAAGGCTGTTTCGGATATATAAGCCAGCATGGAAGAAGGCACCAGTGGTCAAAATGAAACAGAGAGGTGATTTAACCTGCTTCCAGACAGACATTCAATCACTACTCTGTATTTACTCCCTTACCATATTTTTAAAGATTATTTTTAATTTTTTGTGTAAAGAAAAAGAAAAGAAAAGAAGACAGAGGAAGCTGTGGAAAGATACGAGAGGAGTATAACTATAGGACAATATTATTTGGACAGACACAGATACACCCCATTTCCCAATAAAACTGTGTGAATAAAGCAGGGTGATTGTGAGACAAAAGCCTTGTACGGAAGCACTCTTTCCTCCACATTACCCTCTTTTTGTTTTCAACAACAAGAGTACGGGTAGTAAAAGAAAAATAATACATACAGGCAGCTTGCAGCCTCCCTTGTCACACAGCTTTCTGATGAGTGCTCCAGTAATTATAACAACCATTTCTCGGATTTCATTGCTGCCAATCCGCCTGTTATACGTATTCTGTTATACAAAGAAGAAGAAAAAAATTTAAAAAAATACATTGCTAATTTCTGCTATTTAACCCTAACTTTCTGAAATGCTCTTGATCCTCTTGGCTGTGTTTGTACTTGCTTCTGATACCAATCTATGAATGCATGACCCTAGCAATTGGAAAGAAATTTACTGGATTCTGTACAGAAATACCCAATTTGCATCGCTCAAGACTGCCAACAGAGCAAAATACACTTTCACTCAGAACATGCACATTTGCAAGGCTGTGATACATTTCAGAGAACAAAGGCACACAAAATTATGCATCTGTTTCAAAAATGCACATCACTAAAAATGCCTCCATGCACAAACACCAATGCCCTTTAGGAAATGCAAAAAAGTGTGCACATAACTGTGTGTGTTAGAAAAATGTGTAACGGTATTTGTTTTTGTCTGTATGCCTTAAGTCACTTGTTTGGCCTATGGTGACCCCATGATTTTCATAGGTTTTTCTTAGGCAAGAAATACTCAGACCAGTGCCTTCCTTCAAAATAGTTGGTGGGTGGAATTTTTGCAACCCAGTTTAAAAATAGGAAGGAAATTAGAATATTGAAGGAAAGCTGAGAAACTCAGAAAGAAGTCTGTGAGATTTTTCACAGCCCTATTTGTCCCAGAAAAAGGTAGTGAGGCTTCTACCAGAAGAACTGCAACAGATCAGCTAGATCAGCTAGATCAGAAAGGACTGGAAACAGACTGGGTGCCTTCCCACCAACAGCCCTTTCTCCTACTTACCATACTACATGGGGACTCTTAGGACATAACTACGTATGGCAATAATAATATGACCAGTAATCACACTCTGTTGTATTGTAATTAAAGTACCAGGCCCAGAGAAATGCAGGCAATAAAGATCAATGTCATAGTGTGCAGTGAGCGAAAATCTTTTTCTTCTCAGCTACCACCTCAGTAAAAATCTTCCGTTGCATGGAAATTAACACAAGGGATTTCCCCCACTAAGTATGTGTGTTCTGGAGTAAACCCTGCTCTGTTCAAAGGGGCTCATTCCCAAAAGGCAACTACATAGGATTTCAACCTTGATTTCATGGTCAGAAACTCATTCCCATTTCTTTGGACAAAGCATTTTCTCCACAATCTTTTTTCTTTCTTTCATAGAGCTGTGAAGCAAACTGTATTTCCTTTAGTGTCATTGGCACTTACAAGTAAAGATCTGAGTAGCAACTCATTAGGGTGAGAAGCAAACCCACAGGCATAGAGGAACCGCTCCTGAAGGACAGATCCATTCTTGTTCTTGAAATCCAGAAAATCCAACATGGCTTCTAGAGCAGCTGAGGTCTGTGCAGAGGCTACAGCATCAACTAATTGAGGACTGGAAAATAAAACAAGGCAGCAAAGTAAAAAAGAAAACAAAAAGAAAAAAAGAAATCACAGGTTTAAAAGCACACAACAATCCCCTCAAACTAGCCTACCTACAGATGTAATTTAATTGACATCCCATCTTTATATCAAAAGACAACCAAGATGGCTTACAACAAGATTAAAGTAGATAGAATTAAAAATTCTAATGGTAGAACAGTTTTTAAAAAATTATGAGCTATCATGTAAAAACACTCATAAGGGCGTAAATATACTAAAGGCACCAGATCTTCTCTCATCTTGGAAGCTAAGCAGGAGCTTGGATGGGAGACTGCTAGTGAATACCAGGTGCTGTAAACTAGATTTCAGAGGAAGGAAATGGCAAAACCACCTCTGAGTATTCTTTGCCTAAGAAAACCCTATGAAATTCATGGGGTTGTCATTAGTTGACTGGTGACTTGCACATAGCACACACACACACACACACCTCATAATATAACACAGTATAAAATAACTTACAGCACATAACAAGCATTAAAATGCATCACATACCCCCATTAAAAGACTAATCCCTCCTCTCACTGCCTTAACCAAGTTTAATAGATCAGCATGAACATTTATCCTGATTAAATTTAACCAGGTTTTCAGCTCCAGCAGGATATTGCATAACTAGTCTCTCATTTGAAGCTGGATTTGAAATAGAATAAAAAAGCTGGATTAATAAAGAACCATCCTGTGAGTAACTATAATTACTCATTTGCTGATGTATCTCTTAATGGCACTTGAGGCACAATTTGCTTCAAGGAGTGAAAAGAGATAGAGAGTGCTGGCATTCCACTGTCTATTTCCTAACTTTGCTTAGGATCTTGAATTAGTTCATGGAAGCCTTTTACTTGAGAAGCAATTTAAAAAGATCACTAGGTAGGATTTGTTATTTTATGCCTTAAGGCATTTTTGTAACTTATGGTGACCCTAAAGCAAAGCTTTCACAGGGTTTTTTGGAGCTGAGTGTGTGTGATGCACCCAAATGGGTTTCAGTGGCCAAGCAGGGAATTGAACCCTGTTCTCCAGGGTCATAGTTCAATGCTCAGACCACTACAACACATTGGCTCTCAGGTAGGACTTACTTGTATGCTTTGGCCAGAGCTTGGAAATGTTACTTTTTTGGATTTCAACTTCCAGAATCCTCCAGCAAGCATTACCAGTGGCCATGATGGCTGGGGAAATCAGAGAGCTGAAATGAACATTTCCACACTGTGTGTTTGGCTCACAAATAGCAGTTGCAATACCCATCATTCTACAAGCAAATGCCTTTACAACTGTTCCTGCCTAACAGTAAAAAATACTAGCTACCGTAGATCCAATTCTCTATATGAAATACGTACACTGTGATAATATTCCTTCAGTGCCTGTGTGAATTTAAGATGATGTCCTACACCAGGGGTGGGCAGATGTGGCAGCTCTGGGGGCCATTTTATGCCCCAAGACCCTCTGCTGGCCAGATAAAGAAAAAATCCAAAGTAGCCAGAAGTCTATGTTCGGTTTTCATAATGGGTATTTTTTTTTTAATGTTAAACAGCACAAGGAGTCCTTGCAACCTATTTAAAAGTTAAATTGTTACACCTGGAAGTTTTGAGGATCAGAATTCCATCCTCTCTTTTTTGCTGCCAAAAAAGGTCTTTCTGGGGATTCTAGAGGTGTCAAGGGCCACAAACCCATTGGGAGGCCATATGCAGCCAAAGGGCCACTCTTTGCCCGCTCCTGTGTTAGACATTGGAAAGGAGGTTGGCAGCAACTCACAGTACTCCCATGTTTCTTTCACTTTTCAGTATCTGGAAGATTTCTTCTTTTGTAGCTTTTCTTAAATTCTGAATAAAGGACAAAAATCCTCTTGCAGCATCAGCTTTTGAAAGATTTTCTGGTTCCAGCTGTTTTCGGACGGTCTCCCATTGCTGAGAAAGCTGCCAAAAAGGAACAAAAGTCAGAGGTCAATCACTTCTACTGGTTTGTGCATGCACATTGGGGTATTGTTTTGTTGCTTGGTTGGTGGGTGCCACTGGGCAAAAATGCTCACTGCCCTTCATCTGACATGAAGGGAAAAGAAATATCCAGTTCTAGCTTGAATGGCGTGATAGTATATCAAGTAAAAACTGACCAGCTGATTCCACTCTGGTCTCACTGCAGTAGTGGGTGCCAATGAGAAAATAAACACGTAATATAATCAAGAAACCTGTTGGAGGGAAGATGCTTCTAAAAGAGTGCTCGCTGGGCATAAGACAACATGGTCTTTCCCCTTTAAATAATATATACATCTAGAATACAGAAACTCTTCCCAGGAAAAATTTCTTTCCTTCCTTGTCTCTGAGTCTGGGTTTGTTTCAGTGCGTGAACAAATTTCTTTCTGCATTACAGTTCCTCGAATCCCCCAGCCAACATAGACAAAGGCCATGCCAGCTAGGGGATTTAAGGAATTATGGTCCAAAGAGGAACTTCCCCAAGCCTTTATATGCATTCAGGTCTTATATATTTTCTCAGATTTTGGGTTTCTGGTTGACCACCACACACACCTCTGATGATATTCTTTATGATACTGCTGTTTATTTTTATTGATGCTACTTTTGCTTGGTTTGCATGTAAAGTTTTATACTGTGTTCAATGTCCACCTTAATAGAGAAGAAGAAGATATAAATACATTAAAAAGTAAAATAAAATGGAATGGGATTAAAGAATCTCTCTACATGCCCATCCCTCACAACTCCAAACATCAGAGAGACCAGAAACAAAGCCAGCTATCTATCCCAAAAGTGTCTTAAAGTACATTTTCCCTTTATTTTCTAGTATATTAGTGAGATTGATGCTCTTCATTAGACATATAGGGAAAAAGTAGCTTGTAACTAAGAGGTACACTTATATTATAGCTGTGGATGGTCGGCTCTTCACTGCAATTCAATAAGTAGTATGTCCCATTTCTCTGTTCTAGCTCTGTGGTATGTACAGAGTCTGTGGCCATTTCCGTACTAGCCTATTATAGCGCGATGATTCCACTTTTAACATCCTCTGGACCTGGGGTTTGCAGATTCGGGAGGGACCATCTGGCCCCTCCCGAAACTGCAAACCCCAGGATTCCAGAGGATGTTAAAAGTGGAATTATTGCGCTATAACAGGCTAGAGCGGAAATGGCTTGTCTCTGCCCAAGACACATCTCCTTCTCATCATCATGCTAGGCATTTTCCTTGTAATTTGCATCTCTCATATCCTGTATTCAATTCCCTTGTAAAAGCAGTATG
The DNA here is from genome assembly GCA_948474755.1 of Ctenosaura bakeri. Taxonomy (NCBI): domain Eukaryota; kingdom Metazoa; phylum Chordata; class Lepidosauria; order Squamata; family Iguanidae; genus Ctenosaura; species Ctenosaura bakeri. The sequence continues at coordinate 319,405 of CAOLHI010000709.1, forward strand.
AGAAAACTAAATGCTACTTTGATAGTAAGTTTGGTGGGAATTATTTTTCAGTAAGGGCCAACAGGTTTATTTTGAATCTATAATCATTCATATCGAATAGATAGTGGTAAATATCTTAAACTAGCAGTGTTATGAGTTCATTTGTAATACCATTCACTAATCTCACAATTCAAAAAGTACATTAAACATGAAAAGTACATATCTACTAGCAACTGGTTTAAAAGATGAGGTTGGAAAATCTACAGAAAGCATTTATAGAATCCAGCTGCTTTTAAAGGAGAAGGAAAACCTACAGAGTATTTATAGATTCATTTAATAGGGATGGGTGCCTCTCTCATCTGCAATCCATCCACAGACTAATTATTTTGTAGGGTATGTTCTTAGAACTCATTCTATCATGAATTGTAATACATTCATTCAGAAGTAGAGTAAGAAATTCTTAACAGTGGTATAAAGCAGATGATAATTTTTCAGAGATTCAGACACAGTATTGTAAAGTTATTATTATTCACCATATACACTTTCATCGTTTTTGTTCACACAAGGTCTCTGGTTAAATTTGTTTGCCAGTACTTCATGTATTGTGCAAATCACTTTCTTCAGCAGGTGTATAACAGTGATAATTCTGCCTATGGCTGCTGTAGGTATCTATGGCATAAGCTTTTGCATACTACAGTAAATCCAGAGTTCTATATAATGTTTAAAGCAGCAATGCTTTAAACACTTCTGTGACAATAAATGCTATTCCTTTGAAGACAATAAGTATATAAGTCTTCTAAGGAGGCATGCATAGTATTGGACTGTCCAACAATATTTTGACTCTTTCAGTGCAATCCCAGGCATCTTTACTCTCAAGTAAACAAAGGGGTTTCCTCCCTAGTTACATTTTATAGGATTTCCACCTTAGGATCTTTAACACTTCTAATTTTCAGAACACTATGGCTATCTTGCCTTGTGGCTTTTTGGTTCCTCAAGAAGAAGACACAAGGTTGCCCTTTCAAACAACCTCCCTTAGAGAAACTGAGTGGGTATTTTAGCCTGTGCCTCTACTTCTGTTATCTAGAGTTATCTATAGCATTCATTGGAGAAAGCTCAGCTGTTCTTTCCAGTGATGTTTATTGCAGGTCTCCTAACTGGGAAACCACATCATCGCCAGCTCAGCCTTTGCTAAAATATCCTATCTGCTGCGTAGGGTCAATGTTGTTAAGATCATGCTATCCACAAATAGCACCAGGACAGTACAGAGTTCAACATACCTGAGCTGTAACTAAACATAATTAGTTAATGATGAGTGAGATGGAGGCTATTTCCTGTGGATCAATGACCAGCAGGGGTGTGTTAATGGCCCAGGGCACAGATGGAGACATTTAACTTCATCTGGTCATTATTGCATAGTACTGTGGACATTCTTGTTACAGAATAGGATTGGGTATCATGTAGCCCTCCCAGTGTTGTTTGCAACTCCAAACCACTTTAGCCAGCATGGCCAATGGTAATGAATGCTGAGAGTTGCTGTCCAACAACATCTGGAAGACCGTATGATTCCCATCCATGCCATGGAAATTCAGAATGGCCTTCTATTTGCTGTGGAGACATAGCTGGATTAATGACTGAGCAACACAGTTTTCCACAGTGGGATTTTTTAAAGACAGTTGTGGAAGCACAGTAGCCAACTGAATGAACTAAGGAGTTTCTAGTTCAAATTATAACTTCACCCACAAGCTCACTAGATGGCTGTAATCTGTCCATGACCTCTCTGTCTCAGATATTTCCTCCATCTGCAGTATGGATAATAAAACTAACCCACTGCATAGAATTGTTGTCACAAGGAAATCTATGTGAATATTTTAAACATTCCAAATTGTTTCAGAAGTACAGTCATTATTATCAAAAATCACTACCCTTGCCTGGGGCTTATATGCTTAGGCAGCATCTCCTCTCTTCTGTACTTTCATGTTCTCTTCAATTTGTAATCTTTATCTTGTTTATAGACAACTGTGGGAGTTTATAGACCTGGATCTTCACTGTGGTGGAATGCCTTTTCATGTGGATTCATTTCGCTCCCACACATTTAGCTTTATGTTCTTGTGTGCCTTCAAGTTGCTTCTGACTTATGGTGACCCTAAGATGACCCTATCATGGGGTTTTCTTGGCAAGATTTGTTTGAGAGGGCTGCCTTTGCCACCCTCTGAGGCTGTGAGGTCACCCAGTGGATTTCCATGGCTGAGTGGGGATTGGAATGCTGGTCTCCAGAATTGTCAAATACTAAAATCACTACACCACACTGGCTCTTTGTATCATGATGGCTCTCTAGCTTTATGGCACCAATTTAAAACTTTTTTCAATAGGCACATTTGTGGTGAACCTGGTGCATCAACTACACCCTTTCCTTGACAACTCAGATCTGGCCATGGTAACACATGTCTTACATCCTGTTTGTATTACTTTAATGTACTCTACATTGGATTGCCTTTCAAAAGTGCTAAGAAACTTCCATTGGCCCAAAGTGCTGCAACCAGATTGCTAACTGGGGCTGATCACAATAAGCAGACAACCCCCTTGTTGCAACAGCTCTACTGGCTGCTTGTCTGTTTCTGGGCACAATTCAAAATGCTGTTTTTGACCTATAAAGCCCTATACGATTTGTGTTCAGGCTACTCGAAGGACCGTTTCTCCCTTTATGAACTTTTAAGTTCATCTGGAAAGGCTCTTCTCTCTGTCCCACCACCTTCTCAGGCTCATTTGATGGGAACAAGAATGGTGGCTGCTCCCAGACTTCGGAATCCCCTCCCTAGGAAGACCATAACAGCCCCATCCTTAGTCTCCTTTCATCAGCAACTTAAACTTTTTTATTCCATCAGGATTTTAGAAATTCACTGGGATGGTCTGTTAATGCTGTATAGTGCTGTTTTTATAGTCTGTGTGTTGTCTTTTAATTAATTTCAATGTTTAATGTTTTTAACCTTACCAATAGATTAACTGCTTTTTAAATATTTATATTTATACTTTTATTGAAGCTTTTGTATAGTTTTAATCTATAGTTTAGTTCTGAAATATGCTGTTAGCTGCACTGAGTCTCATTATTGAGAGAAAGATTGGATATAAAGTAGTAGTAGTGGCTTATCTAGCATAAACAGCACCTAGGACAAGTGTGGAAGTTGTCTTCTTATCCTTACCCCACCCCCACCCCTACATGCATGACTTTTTTGCGCCCCCCTGGCATCAGTGCCTGGGGCATGTACCCTACTTGCCCCACCCTAGATATGCTTCTGAATAGTACTGGTAGTAGTAGTGGTGGTGGTAATTCTTTCAGCATGGAATATAGAGAACTGATTGGTTCAAATTACAACAAAGGAGATTCCAATTAAATACCAAGGAGAACCTTCTTCAAACATGGGAGACCAGCTTGGATCCCATGTTGGAAGAAAAGCAGGATATAAACTAAAAACAATCAAACAAACAAACAAACAATAGAAGGGAATAGACTACTTAAAAGGTCATAGACTGCCTTTTGTTGGAAGGCCAAATCTCCGGGACACTTTAGCTGTGGATTTGTATACCGTTAGGGACTTGGACTAGATGCCCCTTCAACTGTATGATTCTATAATCAATACACAAGTACAATAAAATTAAAATGGCATCATTCAAGTGGAAATCACTTCCAAACATGCCACTTAAAAGCAAGCTCAGAGCAGCTGGACAACAAAATGTAACACTTGGCACATTTGAGTCTATATGGCTTTGTGTGTCCATTCCAGTATACTTCCCTTTTGGTTATAGTCAAGTGCTTAACTTGGTCTGTCCCATTGCCACACACACTCTCCATCAATTACACCAGCAGGCTTTAGGATAAATAAACATTATTGTTGTTGGTTCTAATTTCAAACATCCTTAAGAAATACTGAAACATTCTAGCACACAAAAATCTTTGTGATTGAACATTTCTAGTAAAAAATTAATAGGGATCTAGCGCTGGGCAGAAAAGTGTAGACAACCTTTCTTGTCTACAAATGTACATGTGAAGGACAGACATGCATTCTTGGAATGAGCCTGCAGTTTCCTTACCATTTAACCATCTCTGTGAAAGCTTCCAAGCCAAACAGGAAAGTAAAGAGATTTTAGATCAGCATCCTTTTGTATGGGCAACATATCTCAATATACATAGACCAGGTTTGTACAGTGAAATGGGCGGGTCTACCATTCCCCCGAGGCCATCACCTGTCCAGTGAAACTTTGAACAGTCTAGATTTCTGAAATGAAGCTGTGTTACTTATTTATATCCGATGCTATAGTTATGTTTCAGTTGTAGCAGGGCAGACTCTAGTTTGCAATGGCTACAGTTACAACAGCATCCAATTACTGGTAAGCAAGGCAGAGCTAGTTGGCATGGCCCCCTGCCGGAGACACACCCATGTCCTATTCCTAGAAAAGACAGGCATAGAGTTATACTAGCTTTCCTCTGATCCCAATGGTTCTTTGTGAAGCACAGTTGGCCATCCCAAGTTACCAAGGAACAAGAACTTGTAACTGGTGATTCAAGAGAGACTGTCAGCAAAGGAAGATCAGCAAGTGAGCCTCATTTAAATGCTTACTCACAGCCTATTGCTTTGTTGTAGCAATCAAGTCTTGGAGAAATGATCTGTCTCTCCTCTTCTACTTGCTACACCCACCTTCCCTTGTGTGTTTCGTCTTTCTAATTTGTAAGGTTGGTGGGAGGGTCAACTGTGCCTCACTTATGAGTTGCTTTAGAAGACGAGAAAATTAATTGTCTGATTAAATAAATGGATGAATAAGGAAAAATGCAAATATTGTTTTATTTAAAAACAGACACAAAAGTTTCAAATATGTCTGCTTCCTTATTTATTTGGTGGAGATGAGTGAATCAGTGCTGAGACACTAGCACTTCTTACAAGTTTAATTTATGGCCTTTCCACAGGTTAATGGATCCTGGCAGTGTCCTGTGGGGATCCCGGTACAGCCTCTCCCAGGAGGGGAGCGTGACAGGAGCACTCCCTTCCACACCGGTTGCCTGAGGGAATGGAGGAGGCGCGATGGCCACAGCACAGCCAGGCACCATCCCAGGCTGTGCTGAGGGAGGAAGTGTGGCCATAGCACTTCCTAACCCTCTGCAGCTCAGATAAGTGCGGGAAGGTGGTGGGAGGGCTGCGCAGTTGGGTAAAAACCATCAATGATTTGCAGTGTGATTGCACCACCTGAGGATGGGAAAATGATGGGAGACAGACAACATCCTGCATAAGCGTTGTCCGGGTCCATTCTTCTCCCATCTCCAATGCAGGACAATGACATCCTGCAGAAAGGGCCTTAGAAGCAAGATCAACTGAATTCAGTTGGAATTAATTTCAAGTGAATGTATTAATGAATTAGGGAAATTAATTGGTGGTAAAACAATGCTAGCGGGAATGAGATTTCAGTAAACTATTTGTTCTTGAATTACTAGATCAGTTCCATTGTTATTTTCATGGAAATCACTGTTTCCCAGCTCTAAATGAGGTCCAAACTCAAAAAAATAGATAAAATAAAATAACAGAACAGTGGCATAAAAGAAAGATAGGATAAGATTTTGGCAAACACATAGCCACTGTGTACACCACAACAGAGAAGCACTAATGCACACAAACATATTTAAGTGCTAGATACTATTATTGTCCCTCCAGATACCATGCTCTATTTATAGCCCTGCTCTTTTCATAGCACATACAGTAAAATACAGTAACCAGTGAGAGAGCAGGAGCTTATTCATAGAGCGGAGCTAGCTCTATGAAGAAAATCATAGTCGTCATTCTTTTTAACAGTGGGAGAAACCAAATAGCAGCTCTGCCTGGTAGTACATTGGTATCTCTGCACTTAAATTCTTTGCTCACATGACTTGTGCAAATACCCAAAGTCACCAATAACTATGCCCTTTTTCTTGTGCCATCACCAGCACATTTTCCTTTGCACAGCAGGAGACAATTTAAATTTGTTTGCTGCTGCAATCACTTCTTTGTGGAATGTGCTTTGCCATCATGTGACCCCTCACTCTTTTTGCTCCCCTCCCATTTTGGTGAAGTTTTGCCCTAATTAGCAAAATCCTGTGTACCTCATTCCTCCACCACATTTCAGCCACATTTTCTAGCTGACTTCTTGGTTTTGGAGGTGTGTACCAGTAACATCCCACAGGGTCATCACATAAGGTTAATCATAACCCTAAGAGAAACTAGACAAGTCAAAGAGTGTGTGAAAGTTCAGAGGCCATTATGTCATAGGATCAAAGGCAACTCTTCTGAGAAGTAATATGAATAGGTATGTTGATTTAATATAAAACAGGGCAGATCCACTTTTAAAAAATGTTGGAGGATTTGCAACTATGGGAAGTAAATATCTGCATGTAGAATCTTCCAATGTGTGCAAGTTCTGAATGGCATCTATTTTTTTTTCTTTGGAAGTTAGATACAGTATCAGATCTAAATTATTTTCATTCAAGGAGCAATACAATAGAAAAACTAGCTGGGGAATACTTCTTCCATTTATTTTATATTTCATTGGTTTTCCATTTACAGGACTTAGAGGGCATGGCCAAATGATGTACACGATGCAAGCACCACTCTCAGCAGAATAGGTCTTTCTCCTATTCCCTCATCCCAAAAAATCCACACTCAACTCAATCCCCAAAACATGTTCAGAACTTTGGAGAGCTCTTATGGAGTCTGGAATAAAACCCAGAGAGGCTTCACTGCACCACTGATATAGAAGTCACTGGCCATACCTTCATCACAGCAATATTTACCATGAAGTTACCACCAAGCAACCTAACTCTCTCCTCAGATAGTTAAACTTCTTGTGTTTATAAAAAGTATTTTATTGTTGAGTAAACACATCAGCCAAACAGAATCCATTGAGGACTTCAATGAAGTCCTGATGGCCACTTAGAATCATCATGACAACATCCTACACAAAATATTACAGTCTTCCTGCAGCACATTCACTGACAATGATGGTGTGATATATCTGTCACCACAATCAGTTCAAAAAGGGAAATATGCATGTTAGTAGCAAGGATACTATTACTGACCTAATATTTAATGGCCTGATCTTATGGCATCCTACTCATCATTAACAAATTAGTAATTAACAAAGGTAATAATCACCAATAAAACAATGCAAGATGCCATGATATACAGTATTACCACAATGTCACAAGACCTGCCAGCTCACTCTAGCACAGCCACACAATATACAAAAGATCTGAAAATACTGATGTTTTATGACTACAAATAAAAATCTTTCTAGCCTATTGATGAATGATAATCTACATTCAAGGGGTGCAAATTTCCTACCTATTTTGATTTAGGATGTGTGTGTACATGTGTTGACCTTTTATTTACTTACTGAGGGACAGTTTCTGCATTCATCTGGGACAGGCTCAGCCATGAGTGAAATGGCAACATAATTTGAATCCAGAGCCTTGACAATGCTGGCTACTTGCTTTCCAGCCATCATTCTTGGCCCAGCTTCTGTTGATTTCAGTTCCATTTTCTGCCTGTATGCACACATATTGAAACACAGGTTTAAATCTTGGTTTTAACTCAAGAGATTATGTTCCCAGTGCTAACAACAGCCTTATAATTGCTTGTATACTTTACTTCATGTCATCAGCTTAAATCATATTGTTCACCCCTACTGTACTGAACTGTATACCCATTAATGCACAAGGATTTTCTTATGTATTGACTCAGCAGTTAAGAATTGATTTAATGGGCCTACTCCAGTTGGGACTAATTGATAGGATTCAGGCCAACATTTACAGATTAAGGACAGTAAGGATTGCCACACTTGAAGCTATCTATAATGAAATAATGTTCATGGGCAGGGGCTCTACAGAACAGAGCATCCTGAGAAACTCAAAGCAACAAGAAGAACTCTTTAGCTCTGCAGATCACTTACGTCTTTAAACCATTATGTAGATTCTGATATATAGACAATGGACTGAACAAAAATAGGAAATTCAAATAACACAGAATGATGAAAAGCAAGAACAAAAACCTATTAAATGGATCTAACATTCATATGGTACAAAATAGTTTTCAAAGGATTTTTTTTTAAGTTGTAGCATCTATATCACCAATAAAAGGCAATGAGTTAGCAATAAAAGCACCATCAACTGAATACAGGAACTGGACTTTTTCTGCAAATTAGTCAAACAAGTCATCTTACTTTGAAACTATTTTTGCATCAATTGCTCGCTGAATGTTTGCATTTAAAATATGATTTTCCTCTGCCCGCACAGATTTAATGAAGGTGTCCTCCAGCACGTATATTGTAGCCGAAGTGGATTTTTTGCTGACATCTAAAAGCTGCAAAATAATTTGTATGTTTTTATTATTTATGTAATTACATAAATAAAATGAGATCCTGAAAACACACAAAAACTTTAATCTGATAATGCTTGATATATACTAATATGTGGTTATACTGGGGGAAAATACACAGAATAAATGATACTGTTACAGCTCCCCCAACTTTTGCAATATTCAAGAGCAAGGAACTTTTGGATGGATGGAATAACCCATGCAATTAATGAAATGGATAAGTGGTCTTTCCATCTTTTGTTTTTTAATGTTGAAGAAAGGCTAATATATTGATCAATGGCTGCAAATTACACTAAAAAAGTTTTCATGGGAAAAGCCACATTTTTCTATCAAATGTTTTTGAGAAACTTGCTACATAAGCATGTTGTGACATTACTAGCAGTAGAGATGTCAGTCCTCAAATTTTTCATCCTCGGATGTGACAGGAAGGAATTGCAGTAGTTTTGTCTCTGCAGTGGGATAAAATGACTGTTCCCTGCAGTGTCCTCCCTGTATCTGAATGTCCCAAAGTGTTGAGAAGGAAATATGCTATGGAGAAAATATGTCAGTTTTTGCACCAAAAACGTTTTCTGTGGAGAAAAGGGTTTTCTGATCATAAAAAGTATCTTCTGTGCAGGAAACAGTGCTTTTTTACACAGGAATACTATTTTCTGCACAGAAAAAATGAGGGGTTTTGCCACACATTCTTCTCTACAGACTAATTCTTCCACAACAGTTCAAGACATCAAATAGCAAGAGAAGGGTGTTCAAAATTCTCACTGGTCTATTCTTCCCAGTGTGTTTTTTCCTGACCATTAGTAAATCTGTTTTTCTGACCTGGGAATGAATAGTCCTGAATATTATTTCCATCCTTACCAGCACTATTCTTAAAACAAAATTTCGATATGACAGGTAAGGATTGCTGAATGTAATGTTTTGCTTCATTTAATGTTACTAAACAATAGAGAGAAATGAGAGATACTCATCTGCCTGATAAAATTATAAGTAGCCCATGACTTCCAAAGTTTTGTATCCTTCACAGGAATGCCAAAAAGGCTGCAATTTTTATCCAGCCTTTGCTGGAAGATGAAGATCTGGTGAAAGCGCAAGTTCAAGTACTGAATAACGTTAGCCAATATGTTTACTGTGCATAGTTTGGTAGACCTAAGAGAGGTCAGAATAGGAGCTTGTAACATTATTATAGGCAGAGAGGGAGAATAAAGCAAAATCTCCCTTTGAGTCATGCAGTGAAATCTATTACCACCATCTTCCAGAAAAGTTTTTTTTAATGCACCAGTTAACCAGGGATCAACTGCCACAATTTAGCGTGATGGTTCCTCGGTTAAATGACTTAAATTGAAAATAAAATATGCTGATTGATCGGGGACATATTAATGGCTATGGGCTCTGACAGTCAAAAAGATGCAGTTTCTTTATTCTGTATTCCTCTTTCTCTGTTTGCCAGGTGTAGGGAAGAAATTAATGCTCACCGCAATCAGTTTGTGAGGTTCCCAGCTACAATTAGGTGGCCATTCCAGAAAATGAAGGCTCTTTAGTGAGATCCAACAAAGCAAGTCTTATATCAGACTGGCAAGTTTTAATCCTATCATTGGGAAACGTGCATTATTCTTCTGCATGAAGCATGTCTCACTGTCATGTTCCAAGACCAGCTGTACAAGGACTTCCTTGCATGTCATAGTTTGACATTGTGTTTGCCTTATGTGTAGAAGGCGTTAGGCATACTGTACCTGATTATGGCTGGTAAAACCCATCCGTTCTAACTTGCAAGATTTTACTTTAGTGACTTGGTTTTGTCGAGTCTGGTAAGTAACATTGCATTTCCCACAGATATCCACCTAGAGAACAAATGACAAAGCAGAATCTTATTGGAGCATCTAAGGCTTTCAGAACCACAATGTCAAAGCCAGATTAGATGTGAAAATGTCTAGGGCAGAAGAGGGAATCTCCCATTGGCGCTAAAAAGAAACCTTCCTTCCCATGCAAATAGCACCTTCATAAGCTTTTGTAGACCTAAGCCTATTTCATCAGATGCCATCTGATGGCAGATGGCATCTGATAAAGTAGAACTTAGTCTACAAAAGCTTGTGCCACAAATTGCTTTCTCTCAATTAGTCTCAAAGGTGCTACAAGATCCTTTTGCATAATGAAAGATTGCTTCACATGTGTAACTTAGTACATACCTCACTGGCAGTCCCGGAATGCAGCTGTATCTGAAACAAGCTAGCCAAACCTCTCTTGAGATTCTGAATAACTGCAGGTTCCTTTTCATAGGAGTAAAAGGTTTTAATCTGGGGAGAAGAGAAAAGTGGGGAGAGAAACTGAAGTGTAATATGAGCAAGATTTCACCTGAAAATCACATTTCAAAATTCAACAGGTTACAGCATCTAATTAACATAAGTAATATTCAGCTGACTCTTATTGTTGATTCTGTGTTGTTTTGCATGCCACTGTTTCACATAGATACACTCAATGTGGTTGAAAGTGCAAGAAAAGCAAAACAAGGACTTTTCAAAGCATTATGGCAATAAACTGCCTGACACAAATCCATTTCAAAGAATAAATACAGCAATCCAAATAAGCAAGAGTTCATTTCAACAGACTTAACATAATAATACTTAAAATTAATCATAATCTTGGCAAGACCAATCACTGAAACTCATGAAATAGTGTTATTTATAAATTGTTAAAATACACAAGCCAGAGTCAAATATGTTGTCACTTTCTGGTGGATTAGACAAGTGCAGGTAATAGCATTATAAAAGTACTGGATGCACAGGTGTCTGGGGAATGAAGCCTTTGATCTTCTTGAAATGGGTGTGTAGGAATATATACTTTTTGTTTGTTTGTTTGTTTGTTTCATTTGTGCACTACCTTTCTTTCAGAATGGGACCCAAAGTGGCTCCCAAAGAGAATCTATTTAAAAACTTTATAAAATTTTTAAAAAATTAAAAATCACCACATTAAACAGTATGAAATTATTTTAAGGACATACAAAAGGTTTTTTTGAAAATAAATAAAACACACATAAATTCGGAAGAGCATAGGTTCAATCCCTACAATCTCTAATTCGTAAGTAAATTAAAAACAGTTGTCTTCTACTTTTCAACAATTCACTCTTTTGATCTTTTTCAGTTACAATCAGAACCCATATATTAGATGTGTGGTCTGCTCTTTCGGCCACATGTTGAATATACAGGTTCTGGTTGTAACTGAGAAAGGTCGAAAGAGCAGATCATCAATAAGTGACCACATGTTGCTTTTTCTCTTAAATAACTTGGTGCTATCTTTCTGAACACAGACTGAACAAAAATATGGTGCCAAGTCAATTCATAGTGCATCTCTTCTACATAGTACATCACTAACTATATTGTACACTTTTGTTCATTTTACTGTACAATCTTGTTTTGTATATTTTAAAGATGATGTTTATATTTGTATATTTGGATACACTTATATATATATATATTGGAACAGATACAACTGTTTTTAACTAAAAAACAAAAATCTGTGTGCTTGTTAAGTATTTATAACCAAAACAGCAGATGTAAAAGTGAACAAGAACAAGAAAGAAAGGAATGAACAATTTTTTTCCCCACCCCAAAAAGTGACAAAACAATGGAGACCCCAATTTTTGAATGTCATGCATGGGGACATTTAAATAAAAGTAGTTTTTTTAAAAAACACATACACACACACATTAAACCCCTCTTTGGGATGTGGGCTAAGAGATGATTGTCTCTAAACATCAGAGCAAAATAAAGGAATGGGGAAATTTCCATATGGCACCCAACGTATTCTTCCCACCCCACCCACAAACCAGAGAATGTGAATTTTTTTTGTCTTAAATCTCAACTTGGGGTAAGTTTTCCCTATCTTCCAACTCAGAGAGTTCAGACTGGTTGTAAACAGAAACAGGTCCAAAGAGAGAGATTTGAGGAGCCGAAATCTAAACTGGGTGTGTGCCAAAAATTTATCTCGTCAAAGATGTGAGCTGCCTCATTCATCTTCTGGAAAAAACTCCACTGTCTCTTTTCTTTCCTTAGCTGTCTGCGTTGTCCCTTTGTATGTTTAAAGGTAAGGGTTCTGCATTTCAATGATTTCCAGTGCTCTGGTCCCCAACATGTTGAATAAGCAGGGAACACCTGCAGTGTACCTACTTTCCACATAAGACCATGGAGAGCAGCTGATAGAACAGATTTTGATAGATGGAGAAATAGCCCAATTCTGACCTGGTAAAAAACAACTCCCGTTCCCTGTCTCCAGACCTCAATGCTAGTCTGGTGAAAAGTGCTTTGAACATCAGGAAATGACACAGAATATACCTAATATTCTCACATTTCATCATAATTCCTGTCTTCACAGCCCAGCAGAAATTTCAAGATAGCATATATTTTGTACTTTGACCAGGCTATAATCATGTAAAAGTGAGACTCAAGTAAAGCAGCAGCACAGAAACGTGTCAGATGCACAGTGGACTTTGAACTGCCAAAGAATAGTGCTACATCTCTACTTAACACAAGACTTTGCACCATTAACTACGTTCTCAAGGAACTGCAACCTGCAAGATCTCCCTCCCCGCAGCCCTTACATTACAAAGTGAGACTGCAAGGAATACATCCTCTGTTCTGGGCAGCCCATTGCCAAATATTTGTGTTATGGTGATACATGCCATTGGTGCCTTGCGGCAATGTCATGAAGCTGTATTCTGTGTGACGCAAGTGGGTAAAATCTGTTTTGCAACACAAAGGAAAAAAAAAAGGCATGGTAACCCCCGATAGATGTGGTCTAGGAAAGAAGCTAAGTTTCATGATGCTGGAAAAAAAAAAGAGAAAATTTTATTCTTGAAAATAGTATTTCTCTCCCCATAACCCTTACATTACAAAATGAGACTGCAAGACTGCAAACAGACTGCAGAGGATTACAACTTTAAAATCAAACTGCAGAGATTCTTTAAAAAAAATCTCTCTGAGGCCTATGCCTTGCAACTGATAACTATGCAAAGGTACAAAACGCTATGCTGATGGATACAAGGTTTTTGTTGTTATTGTTGTTCCAAATGGTACATAAGTGATTTCAGATCTTATCCCATTTCAAAAAAATGCAGACTTTAAATCCAAACTCACCTGAAAGAGGTTCTTTTTACATTTGCTTCAGGAATAAACAGTAACTTCAAAATAAAAAAAAATCCCTCTTGGCTTCCTTACCTTTCCCCGAATCCAGTGTAGGACCACAGGCCTTTTTAAAGCAGTCAGATGCTCTTTTTCAATTATTGCATCTGCCTTTTTCCCTTTAAAAATATTTTTCTGAGCAGGGCGCTCATTCACATTTTCAACAATTACATCTTCAATCTAGAAAAAGAGAAAGGAGAATAGGATGAAGATGCCTGTCTTTGCATTTATAGAGATTTCTCAAAAGTATTTTCATTTCTCCCTCACTTATGCTTTCAGTCTACACTTCTCATTATTCCTCTACAGTGTATGTGGATTCTGAAGCCCTACATGAGGCCCTTGGGCCATATTTTCCACATTTCTGCCCCATGTATCTACTCCTTAATGCCAAAAAAGTCCTATGAGGTGACAGAATCTCCTGATACTGACCTCTGATCCATCTCCAGGCTTGTCAAAGCAGGGGCTGGGAACAAGCCAGGAAGCAGAACTGTGATCAGATATGCATCAGGCAAATATAACAAAAGGTCTACCAAACACAGTGCAGTGGCAAAGAAGCTGCAGTGATGAGCTGGATTAAGGGAGCAAGGAGACAGCACTCAGGGTTCCTTCTTTCTACCAGTGCTTGAAAAAGTTATATATTGTTTTGCACCACCATTCCCAGAAGTCTCCAGCTGCAATGATTGAAAACTATATCCCATGGAAAGCAAGGGACCATATTTGCAAGTCAGTAAATTTAACAGTGAGAGCCAGCATAATGTAGTGGTCTGAATGCTGGGCTTGGACTCCAGGAGACCAGCATTTGAATCCCTGCCCGGCTATGGAAACCTACTGGAAGACAGTGGGCAAGTCACATTTCCTTCAGCCTTTGAGGAAGGCAACAGTAAATCTCTTCTGAATAAATCTTGCTTAGGATAGGGTTCTCATATGTCAGAGTCAACTTGAAGGGACATAACAACCAAAAAACTTTAACACTGCAATCTTGAATACTGAGAACTGCACGTTAGGCTTAAATATAGCAAATATTTTTGTATTTGATGTGTTATTTAATGTAAAAGCAGCAACTTTATTTCATTTTCAGTCTGTATCCCACACTTACATACATTAGATTTTTCTTATATAAACACATAAAAACAATATGTTTAATCTGCTGATTCACAATAAATGCCTACCGCAATTTTGATCAACTGATCGTCGTCATTAGCAGGGTTTCTCCATACTAAGTTAACATCCACTCCAGTTGAAATTCGGTAGCCCACACTCTCCTGAGGTAAACCTTTCCCTCTGTTAATAAGTACTTCTGTGGAGTAGGCAAATTTATATAACTTATCATTGTTTATCCGTGGACCAGTATTGTGGCCTGTCGGGGAGAAGAAAACAGAGATGTGGAAGCATCACGTCAGTGTGAGAATCATATATCCAGATCATATTATTTTCTTTTCCCACATACATTCCTTAAAAATGAGAAACAACACATCTTAAGCCTGTCTGGGAATTATACCTTCCACTAGCCTGAAGCTACATTTACACAAAGCCAGGGAGATGGACAAGGTTGCTTAGTAGTGAGGTAATAACACTCTTTATATGCTTAGAAGCATTTCCTTATTTATAGTACTTAACATGTAGCACTTAACATGTCCCCTTAAGTATCACACCGTAGTACTAAACTATTGTCTGCTGTTACTAATTGACTGGATAAGGGCAAACAAATTGAAATTTAATTCAGACAAGACAGAGATGATCCTGGTCAGTTGAAAGGTAGGTCACGGAACTGGAATCTTGCCTGTGCTGGATGGGGTTACAGTCCCCCTGAAATCTCAGCCTTGCAGCTTGAGTGTTCTCCTAGACTCTACTCTGAGTCTGAATGCCCAGGTTTTATCAGTGGCCAGGAGTGTATTTGCATAGCTAAACTGGCGTGCTAGCTGTGCCCATTCCGTTAGACATCAGATCTGACTGTGGGGACACATGCCTTAACTACATCCTGTCTGGATTGCTGTAACAAACTCTACATGGGGCTGCCCTTGGAAACTGTTCAGAAACTTCATTAAGTCTAAAATGCTGCAGGCAGGGTCAATTACAGGAAATATGTGACTCCGTTGTTTAAACTGGCTTCACTGGCTACCAGGTTGTTTCCAGGCACAACTCAATGTGGTGGTCATGACCTATAAAGCTCTATATGACTTCGGTCCAGACTATCTAAAAGACCATACCTCCCTAAACAAACCTGCCAGTTTAAGATCTTTCCCTTGATCCTTCCACCATCACAGGCTTGCTTGGTGATGGCACGAGAGAGTCTTCTCAGTGGCTGCTCCAACTTTCTAGAACTCCCTTCCACGGGAGGCTAGGCTGGCCCCCTCCCTCCCTGCTTTCTTTTCTCTAGCAGGGAAAGTCCTTTGTGTTTAAGCAGACTTTTAATATTTAAGGAGGGAAGTTTTTTGCTTGGATGTATTTATTTTTAAAATGTTTGTGTAAATAACAACAACAACTTACCCACCTCTCTCTATGGACTGAGGTGAGGGACAACAATAAATTAATAAATAAATAACATGTATCAGTTAACAACAGAACATCAATTAAAACAATAGTTAAAATGCATAATATCCTCTTTAAAGAACAAATAATACAAATTCCTATTAAAACAGTCAATATATGTTTAAAATTCACAGTTAAAATGCACGATTTAAAAGCATCTGGAGAGGCCTGCTGGAAGAGGCTGGTTCCTAATGGTGTATTAAATTCTGACAGCATATTGAGCTGTCAAATTTCTTCTGGCAGGTCATTCCACAGTCTAGAAGCAGCTGAAGAAAAATCCTCCGGGTGACCCTTGCCAATCTAGTCCTGATCAGTTGAAGTCAATGTCCCTCAGAGGACCTGACTATGTTGGGCAAGTTATATGAGAGGAGGCAATCCTGTAGGTAACCTGGACCCAAACCATGTAGGGCATTAAAGATAATGACCAACACGTTTTCTTTTGTCCAGAAACTAATTGGCAGCCAGCAGAGTAACTTTAATATTTAATATAAATGATTTTATACTCTGTAGTGTGGGGATTTTTAACTGTTTTAAAAATTTTATTGTTAAAGTTTTTAAATTCACTTTCTTTGAGGACTTCCTTGAGTGGCATAAAATGAAATAAATAAATGAAATGAATAAATAATAGTAGGAGACAGACAGCAAGGTAAGATGGGATACAGATTTTGACTGCTGCTGTTGAACAGTAAGTAACAGTGTTACCCTGTATTGTGGGGGTCCCTGCAGGGACGCCCAAATAACCATATAAAAACACAAGATGGAGAAATTAACTTGAGCACTCTCTTAAGCTAACGAGAGGCAGGGTAACTTTAGCTGGGATCTTTTAACCCTATGTATACAGTGTCAGGTCAGAAGAGCAGTCAGACAGTTTTTAACAGAGTAAAAATAATAGTTTTATTAAAGGACAAACAACAGGAAAGACACCACAAGCACACAGCTAACTAGAAATCAGAAGTAAGAGGTTTTGGGGGAATGGGTGATACGACACTTTTTCTCATAGTGCTGGAGAAAACGGAGAGTTGCAGGGAAGAAAGCTCAGCGCGGCTCGCTGAGGGGGCGACTCGCTGGACAAACCGACAGCCAGGCGGGATAGCAGTCCGGAGTATTCCGAGGAGGGCTCGGAATTGGGGACTTTTTATAGGGTGGATTGTGCCTACAGGCCATGCCATGCTCGGTGAGAACAAAGAAAATTTGGAGCGGGACAAAAGCGTTGGAAAAGATCAGGGTTTACATGATGAGCTTAGCGCTGGATGACAATAGTGTAGCCGGTATGCAAATGGCTCAGTATAAAGAAAGTGCCGGCTCTGGGCCGTGCACCTTTGTGTAAAGTCGCGCTTAAGCAAGGTGTGTCTGCAAGAAAATGGTCCCTGAAGCAACGGAGAGGCATTAATCTGCCTGCCTAAATGGGGATTGGAATGTCCAACCATTAATGGCCGCACCTGTTAACGTGCTTGTCCGGTGGCCCTTGCAAACACGTAGAGCAGGGTGGCAGAGTAAGGTCAAGTAAGGCCAAATAAGTTTGATATCAACAGATATCTGGTGCTATCACCAGGCATGTCAGAACTGTGGTAACAACAGGACTGGGGAATCCCTCATAATGTTGTTAGAATTTGGAATTAAGAGATGGCAGAATGGAGAACCTGGGCCACCAGAGTGTGAACACACAGCTGCTGGCTCTGATGCCATCTCCGCCACTAGAGAGAATGAGGTGGCTGCTTCAGACAGCAGGTAGTATGAGACAGGGAGAGTGTATGTTTCATATAGCCTCCCATGTCTCTCCATTTTAACCTGCTGCCCTTAGATATGGTGAAGAACTAAGGCCCTTTCTGCACCTTACCTTTTTTCGGCACTAGAGTGCAGGGATCGCACAAGCAGCCTCCAGCGAGAGGCTCTTGTGTCCCCGCTGCTTCAGCTCCACACGAGCTGCCTGCTCCTGAGCAGGTAGCGTGAGAGCCCCGCCTCTCCCTTCTGCAGCGCAGCCTTGGAGTTTCCCAGGCCGCACTGGGGCAGGAAGCGTGACTGTCGTGGCTCCGGAGGCTCTGCATGCACAGCAAGTGCCCGTGGGACCCTGGAGCAATGCGTGATCGTGCACCATTTTCAGCTGAAAGCTGAAAATGAAAAAGCGCGTGAGCGGTGCCTACTCGACCCTGGAGTGTCAGGCAATTGTGAGTGTGTCGTGCAGATTGCTCCTCACAATCGTGTGACGCGCAAGGGGCCCTTTCACATGGTAAATGCTGTGCAAAAAGGGCCTAAGTTGCAGGAGTTTATCACACAAAGCAGGTAAATGACAGTTACAGCAGGATATTCATGCCTTTAGCTAATACTTATCACATAACATCATTCCCTTTCTATCGTTCTCTTGGCAGGAGACCGTTTGAAAAGTGTTTCTTTTACAACCACAAAAAATCCATTAAATCTATTAAAAGAAATGCTTTCCAAATGGTCTCCCACAGTAACAGAAGAGGAATGAGATCATGTGATGTCCCAGCCAAAGATACTGTTATTCTGCTGTAATTGCAATTTACCTGCCTTTGTGATAAGCTCCTAAGACTAAAGGCAGTATGGTCAAGATGTCATACTGCCAGAGCAATGCATTATTCCTGGTTCGGGATCAATTCTATCGCATGATGTCATTGCTCATCAGCAGCTATAGCTTTGCAATCCATTTGAAATATTCCTTTTTTCATGCTGTAAATAATCTGCTAATAACTCCCTTTCCCACAACAATCCAGTTAGCTGCAGGAGTGTGGTTTCCTCATAGTGCTTCCTTCCACAGTTGATCCAGTAGTAGGCATGATGTGGGCTGTCCCTCCCTCAGCTACTCCCAAGGAGATCTCTGGCCAATAACCTTCAGACAAATTATGAGATGGGGTGGGGAAAAGGACTTGGCAATGACGCTGTAATACAGAGGGAAGATCAGCATGAATGATGCTACTCATCCGCAGATGTCGAAAGGGTGTGATTGAGAGCATTAATAATCTGATACCATCAGGGGAATGGCCATAGTAGGATTCCAATGGAACAACACGGTATTACATCATGGTGTAATAAGGCTGTAAGTCTGAATGATGGTTGAAAGGTCATCCTAGCTGCTTTCTGTACAGACGATATGCACAACAGAGAAGAATATCACCTTGTTCTTCACCTTGGCCACTTTGAATGGCAAAATGACTAGCCCTCATAGACTTCCTAGCACTAAGCTGTCTAGATCCACAGCCTGTACTATCATCTACCAACACTACATTGGCTGCTTCTCCCACTGCAGCAAGACACTTAAAGCTAAACAGACTCCTCGAGCCGCCAACCTGGCAATTATATTAGTATTTTATATTAGTACTTCCTTTCCCAAATATTAATGGCTCCCATTATTTCCATTAAAAGCCACATGAATTAGGAGAACTTAATATTCTTTTAACAAGCTGTGTGCATTCTGTTTCTCTGTGAAAAGCCCCCCACAGATTAAGGGAATCATCAGCAAGTAACAACAACAACAACAACAGCAATAATAATGATGATGATGATGATATAGTGATTTGAGAGTTGGACTATGACCCCAGGACTAGGTTTGATTCCCCATTTGGCCATGGAAATTCACCAGGTGACCTTGAGTGCATTACACACTCTCAGTCCCAGAAAATCCCATGATAGGTTCATCTTAGGGTAACCATAAGTCAAAAGTGACTTGAAGGCACACAATAACAACATCAAAACAATCAGAATAAAACTATAAAAGTGATAGCCAGTCCTGCCAGAGGCATACAATCTAATCTTTTTTGAAAAATATCAGGCCAGATACATATATAAAAACAGTTCAATACAATTGTAGACCAAGCTATCCAAATAATGCAGTGCAATGCAAAACTAGCTAACAAAGACATATAATGAAAATAGACAAAATTATAAACAACATAACAGGAGACAGAGCAGACACACAGCTCACCTGATCACAGTATTTCTCACTATAGTGACATGCATTATATTGATATCTAAATTAAACTATATTTCAACATTTGCATTTATCCCTATGTCTTCTCTTGCCTTTTTTTAATGGGGAAGGGTGTGCACTTTGCTCGGAATGGGATTTGGAGATTAACTGCCTCCTTTTTTTTTTGGAAATTTATATGCAGCCATGCTGAGGGAAAAAAGCCGAGAAGTGAAGGAATATGAAAAGGAACAGAAGGAGGCATCTTGAAAAGAGTAGAAGACTGGCTGATTGGAATCCTCAACCAGGACACACTGCACTGCAACAATTAGTTAGTTATAGACCCCACTGGTATCAACTAACTAGCAATGTTTCAAGACTGAAATGTGAAACTGAGGCCATTTCCACACAACACTCTTATAGCGCGATGATTGCACTTTCAACCTCCTATGGAATCAACCTCCTTTCAACCTCCTATGGAAACCTCCTATGGATTGCACTTTCAAACTCCTATGGAATCCTGGGGTTTGCAGTTCCGGGAGGGGCCGGCCCCTCCCGGAACTGCAAACCCCAGGATTCCACAGGAGGTTGAAAGTGTAATCATCGCACTATAAGAGTGTCATGCGGAAATGTTTTGAATGTAGCTTTAGACAGATGGCTTCAGTGTTACTTGGGTTGTGAACCTGCTTCAGATTTGTCTTAAATGTAAAGGAGTTTTCCAAAGTGCTGAACCTATTATAGGGATAGGGTTATGGCTTAAAACCTATAGCAAATTTACTGCCCCTTTGAGATTGGAACCACCTGCTGGTGGTGATTGTGGTTTCAAAATATATCTTGCTTTCTTGTTTGTTTAAATAGTGATATCCCATCTTATGTCCAAGGATTTCAGGGCAGTATATGATAAAATCAATTTGTATGGTTTAAAACAAAAATATTAAAGACTAAAAGCACACTAACCCATTTATAGCACTTAAAACAGGGCACAGTTTTTTAAAATAATAAAAACCACTTATGTGTGTAAATTTGGATTAAATTAATCACATTCTAAAAGATTTACTAAACAGCCCTATTCTTACTTGTCATTTGGATGACATCACCATTGACCTCTAAAGGGAGCATATTCTGGGGTAATTTGGGTACACAGAGAAGGTATTTTAAAAACTAAGGGGTCCCATTGGATATTTTGCAATGGATGGTGGCTGGCATTCTGTATTGCAGTTACAGATTTGTAACCTAGAGCTATGGGTCTGGAACTGCTCTGTATTCAATAGCACTACCTAGCCATGTTGGTGGCACTATTGCCACGATCATAAGTGCTCCCCAAGCCCGCCTAAACAGCCAGCAACTGCACTGAGTGAAGGATATCTGCTCAGCTGCCAACTAGGGCACAAGCAGGAGGATGTTTCCAGTTCCCTGTGACCAATGAGTGAGGCCGCAATCAGGAATTGCAACAGAGGTTCTGCTTCTGATTGTCACAGCTTCACTCACTGGTCAGAGTGGGGCTAGAAACATTATCCTCTATCGGTCCTGATCATCATCTGAACAGACCTCTTTTGCTCAACGTAGCTGCAGGCTGTTTGCAAGAAGTTAGGCTGGGAGACATTTTTGCAAGGGTTTGGGGCACAGCACACTTGCAAAAGTGGAAACATTGTAAATAACTCCCCCCACGATTCCCCTCCAGAGCTCCCCCTCCTATTCCTTTGCCTCTAGTCATGGTGCTCCTGGGGGCGAGGGGAAGACAAGGGAGAAGAGTAGAACACTGAATTTCTGGTCTTCCTAGCTACTTTTGGTTGCCATCTTGAGAAAGAAGGTTCCTCTCAGAAGGGAAGGGTAGGAGCAAAGAAGGCATCTGACCAATCTGCAGCCGTTAAACAGCAGAATGTGCAGCCACATGGCAGAGAGGACATGAGTCCAGCGGGGGGGGTGCTCAGCTAAAAGGAAAAAAATGTCCATTTTAAACACAAGCCTTGCAAGCTTGGACTGAGGAATGCAAAGGAATGAAAGGAAGAGGAGGGCAAGCATGTGCCTTGCGAGTAATCAAATTTGTGAAGGTCAAACCCAAAAATGTGGAGGGAGGATTGTACTTTGTTACATATTCATAACTAGTTAAGAATTTGTAACTAAGCAGCCAATGTGGAATGTCAGCATTTAACTTTAATACTATGTTTGCACTAGCTGCCATCCAGGACTAAAGGCTTATAGTTACTGGATTATGGAGAGCAGCAAATCTTACCCCTCCCTTCCACATTCCAGCAATGACAACAGAGATGTTCTTGAGTATATATGAAACTCTATCCTGCACCAAAGATTTCTGCCAAGTCCACCTCCACCATCACTCAGTTTTGCTGAAAACATCTTCTACACCTGCTGTACTGCTTTCATTTACTCTTCTGTAATAGCCACTCCTACGCTGTCTTTGGACTAAAGTGGTCTGTGTGCGGAAACTAGCCGTAAGAGCTTCCTTCTACTGGAACTTAAGAATGCTTAACCTCTTCTGATTGTACTCAAAATAGCTACAACTCAAATACATTTTGCTGTATTTAACTCACTTCCTCAATAAATGGTGAGGAAGGGGATGGTGATAAGCAAGCAGATGTGCCCATCTCAACTCCAAGACTTGAATAAAAAACAAACACATGTTGTTATCTGGCATAATACCAAAATTGCAGAATGCTATCCTTCATATCTCCCACAGAGATCACAGGCATAAGATTAGTGTAATGTTTTACCTAGGACAGGTGCTACACAACACGGCCTGGCCTGGGAGAAAGAAGCAGTTGGATATTCCAGACTAGTCTTGTGGCACAGAGCCTCAAATTCTCTCCCAACTGGAATGTGGATTTTTTGTCAAAAGCAGCCAAGGTGAGTAAACTCAGACTAGCCATATCATGACAAGGCATGACTCACTAGAAAAGACAATAATGCTTGGTAAGGTGGGAGGCAGTAGGAAAAGAGGAAGGCTGCATTACAGATAGATAGACTCAATCAAGGAAGACACATCCCTGTATCTGCAAGATGGTTGATGACAGAGTGGCTTGGTGGTCTCTCATTTATAAGGTCACCAAAGCTTGAGGTCATCCTGATGGCAGTTAACAACAAAGGGTACTGCTGCAATTTCACTACATTTTGGGGTCGATGGTCTGTACCCTACCCTTTAACATGAAAATCATGAGACGTGTGGGCAAGAAACATCAAACTGTGATCAAGAAAGCAAAAGTTATTAACGATCACATACTAGGAGAGGCAGCAGCAGTTTGTTTTTGCCTGAACTGCCAAGATTCTGCTCCTTCCTCTCCTTTCCCCACTGCTGAGTTAACTAAATGCAGACTACTTTAACCATTCAGTTTGTAGCAACTGAAGTAAGCCAAGGACAACAGGGGAAGAGTAAAAAAGGGAGGAAAACTGAGACATAAAAGTAGCTGAACAAGTGGGTGCAGGATTAATCACATCCTTTCAAATCAGGACAGCAGGAGGGCATGCTGTTTTAGTTCCAGAAGAGCCCTTTTTAAAATCAAGGAGTGAAATAGAGAATTGATTTCCTGGTAATTTTACCAATGAAATGAAACGAAAATTGGGGTTTGGTGTGTGGGAGGCACAGTGGAGGAGTACAGTCTGAAAATGACCCATGGAGAGCTAATGTAACTCCCTAGCCCCTTCACCATTGCCCACTCTTGGACTATTCAATTTTTAAAAAGCCAAGACCAAGAAAAATTACAAAATAGTTAGCAAAGTGGCTGTATTCTGAGTCTGGGTGGTATAATTCAACAAAAGTAGCAAAGGTGAGTGTGTTTCAGGAAGGTAATATATGTAAGAACAGGTTGCTTACCTGTAACTGTGGTTCTTCGAGTGGTCATCTGTGCCATCATACACTAGGAGCTTTAGCGCCTGCGCGGTAGCGTTCGGAAACTTCTAGAGCTTGTTCGCTTGGCGGGAACCCCTCCCCCACGCCGGTACTGCGCATGCTCCTCCCGCCGAGCAACGGTCTCTCCTCAGTTCTGTCGTCCGCCGTAGAACCTACAGGGACCTGAGAAAGAGGGGAGGAAGGGCGGGTGTGTATGATGGCACAGATGACCACTCGAAGAACCACAGTTACAGGTAAGCAACCTGTTCTTCTTCTTCGTGGTCTCTGTGCCTTCATACACTAGGAGACTGTGTAGCTTACCGGTCGGATGGCGGGTCAGGTCCTACAGCACGGAAGCCAGCACCTCACGTCCAAACCGGGCATCTCTGCGCGACCGGCAGTCGAGCCTGTAGTGGCGCACGAAGGTCGATGGTTGGGACCAGGTCGCCACACGGCAGAGTTCATGCAGGTCAACTCCTCGCAGGAGGGCCGCAGAAGTAGCCACCGCTCTGGTGGAGTGGGCTCGAAGCAGGACTGGCGGAGGCTTCCTCGCGAGCTCATACGCCAGTTGATAGTCCGTACCACCCACTTGGAGAAGCGCTGGGTGGACACTTTAAGGCCCTTCCGACGTCGCCCATAGCAAACGAAGAGATGCGGCGTCTGTCGGAAGGAAGCAGTCCTGTCCATGTAGAAGGCCACGGCCCGACGCACGTCCAGGGAGTGGAGGGACCGCTCCAACGGTGTCGTCGGGTTCGGGAAGAAGGCAGGCAGGATGATGTCCTGGTTGAGATGGAAACTGGACACCACCTTAGGCAGGAACGAGATGTCAGGTCTCAGGACCACCTTGTCTCTGTGGAAGACCGTGAAGGGCTCATCGGATCGAAGAGCTGTGATCTCACCCGCTCGCCTCGCTGAGGTCACCGCTACCAGGAAGGCAGTTTTCATGGTCAGGAGCCTGTCATCTGAGGTCGCCATCGGCTCGAAGGGCGGCTTTGTCAGCTGCGAGAGCACCAGCGAGAGGGACCACGGCGGTAGCAGCGGCGATACCGGCGGGTAGAGATGATGAAGTCCTTTCAGGAACCGCTTAACGGTATCATTCCTGAAGAAGGCCGAGGCAGCCGATCGTGGCGGTTGGTATGCCACGATCGCGGAGAGATACACCTTCAGGGATGGAAACGCCAGACCCTGTTGCCGGAGGTGCAGGAGGAAATGCAGGACGGTAGAGAGCCCCGCGGGCGATACCGGCTCACTCCTCTCGTTAGCGAAGGTCAGGAAGCGTCGCCATTTATATTGATAGTTGCGACGGGTGGATTCCTTCCTGGCCGCGACGAGGACGGTACCGAGCACGGGATCGTCTAGTGCGATATCCTCCAGGCATGGAGGGCCAGGCGTGGCAGGTCCGGATGGAGGACTCGGCCGCCGGAGTGGGAGAGCAGGTCCGGTGTCGGTGGCAACCGAAGCAGGTCGTCTCGTGCGGCTTGTAGCAGGGGTGCGAACCAATGTTGCCTCGGTCAGTACGGGGCTACCAGGATCGCGTCGGCTCGGTCAGCGAGGATCTTCGATATCGTCCGGCCGAGCAGCGGGAACGGCGGGAACGCGTAGAGGAGTTCCCCGGTCCACGGAAACTGGAAAGCGTCCCCGATGGAGGCACGATCGTGGCCCGCTCTGGAACAGAATCGGCGACACTTCGCATTTTCCCTGGTCGCGAAGAGGTCGATCGATGGTTCGCCCCAGCGGTCCCGAATCAGTCTGAACGCCTCTCCGGAGAGAGACCATTCGTGATGGGATGAGGTGTCCCTGCTGAGGGCGTCTGCCGTGGTGTTCTCCTGCCCGGCCAGGTGAACTGCCACGGGATGCGTGTGCAGGCGAATGCACCATTCCCACAAGTCGAGTGCAATGTTGAGCAGGGTTGTGGAGTGAGTCCCTCCTTGTCTGTTGATGTAACAGACGGCGGTGGTATTGTCCGTCAGAACCAGGACCGTCCGCCCCGCTACGACGTGGCGGAACGCCCGTAGCGCTTTCGAGACGGCGAGCAGCTCCAGCGCGTTGATATGGAGAGCGGTCTCGTCGTCGGTCCATCTGTCGCGGACTCTGAGATCGCCGCAGTGGGCACCCCATCCATACAGGGAGGCGTCGGTCGTTACCGTCACCTTCGGTGTCGGCTGTTGGAAAGGCATCCCTGACATGAGATTGCGTCGCGACTGCCACCATCGGAGGGATGAGCGGAGGTCTTCCGGCAGCTGCAATCGGAGTGTCTGTTCGTCTCGCAGGGGGTCGAATATGCGGACGAACCAGTGTTGAAGAGGTCTCGCTCTCAGCCTGGCGAGATATGTCACAGCGGTCGTCGCAGCCATGTAGCCCAAGAGCTGCTGGACGCTTCTCGCAGGTAACGTCGGGGCCGTACGAGCGTGAGCGGCGGCCCGGATCAGGGTTTGGGCTCGAGACTCTGGTAGGTACGCCCTGGCGGAGGTCGAGTCGAGCGTCGCCCCGATGAAGTCCAAGATCCTCGCCGGCTCGAGGTGGGACTTCTTCGGATTCACCCGTAGACCAAGGCGGGTCAGGAGTGACAACGTCATGTGGACGTCGTGGTAAAGTCTCTGTTTGCAGGACGCCACCAACAGCCAATCGTCGAGGTAAGGGAAGACAGAAGCACCCTTCGTCCGCAGGAAGGATACCACCGGGGCCATGCACTTGGTGAAGATCCTTGGGGCAGTCGAGAGTCCGAACGGCAGCACCTTGTACTGGTAACAGGTGTCGTCGACTGCGAAGCGGAGGTACCGTCTGTGCTGCGGGCGAATGGCGATATGGAAGTATGCGTCTCGGAGATCGATGGAGGCGAACCAGTCCCCTCGATGTAGGAAGGGCAGGATCGACGGTATCGTGACCATCTTGAACCTTTTGGGGCGGATGTAGTAGTTCACCCCTCTGAGGTCTAGGATCGGCCGGAGGGTACCATCGGCTTTCGGTACCGTGAAGTACCTGGAGAAGAAGCCGGTGGTCTTGGCTTCTTGCGGGAGCTGCTCGATCGCCCCTTTCTGGAGGAGGGACTGGATCTCTTCCAGGAGGGCCGGACTCGACGGCGTGGAATAGTAAGCGCCTCGAGGAGGAATATCGAGAAACTCGATGGCGTAGCCAAGACGGACGATGGAAAGCACCCAAGAGTCCGTAGTAACACATTGCCACTCCGCGAGATGTCGAGCCAGAGTCGGTCGGTCTCCGAGCGCAGATGGTAGGCTGAAGAGTGGGTATTGGTAGGTCCTGCCAGGCACGTCAAAACCGAGACTTTGTCTCGGAGGAGGACTTCTTGGACGAAGCCGGGCGTCGTCTTATCGTGCGTCTGGCCGATGAGCCGGAGGACGGTCTCGACTGTCCAGACTGGGCCGAATGCTGGAACGACGAGGTGGAAGATCGTCGCCAGGATGGGCGGAAGGTGGAGGTCCTGCGGGCTTGCGTGGCCGGCTGTAGCCCGATCTTCTTGGCGGTCAGCCTCGCCTTAACGAGATTGTCCAACGCTTCGTCGGTGGACGAATTGAATAGGCCCTCACCGTCGAAGGGGAGATCTTCAATCCTCCTTCTGATGTCCTCCTGGATGTCGGCCGGCCGCAGCCAAGCATGGCGGCGCAGGCCGATGGATCCCGCCATGACCCGGGAGGCAATCTCCACTGCGTGCCTGGAGGAGGCCATCTGCTGCCGAGCGATGGAGATGGCCTCGTTGAAGATCACGGAGGAGGCTTGGCGGATGTCCTCCGGTACCGCCTCCATCGCCGGTTGCAGGCGATCGAGCACCTTTTTCAGGTATGCCGCGAGGCAAGCCTGAGTGTTGGACAGCCTGATCTGCAAGGAGGCGGCGGAATAGAACCTTCTTGCATAGGCGTCCAACTTCCTGCCCTCTTTGTCCGGCGGGGTGGTGTGCTGCCTGCCGGAGCCTTTCGTCTGTGCCGACTCGACCACCACAGAGTTCGGTGCAGGGTGATTAAAGAGATAACCGGCGTTATCCTTCTGCACCCTGTAGAGGTGTTCCAGCCGCTGCGGTATCGGCTGAGCCGAGGCCGGCCTATCCCAGGCGGCCTTCACCAGTCTGGATACCCGGGGCAGGAGAGGCAGCGGGGCCGTGGCAGGTTGCTTCCCTTCAAAGACGGAGAAGACTGGATCGTCGTCCTCCGGCTCCGCATCGGCGATCTTCAGGCCGAGGGTAGTAGCCATGCGGAGCAGCATCGCAGAGAACTGGTGGACGTCCTCTGGAGCAGAATGTGGGATCGGGTCCCCGAATCCCAGCGGAGGAGACTCCTGGGAGGCCGCCTCAGACACCTGTGATTCCGCACTCGAGTCGTACGACTCCGAGCTCGGTGAGTCCTCTCGCCGCTCGCTTTCCGGCTCCTTCGCAGTCGCCACAGGTGTTGCCTTCCTAGGCTTCTCTGCAGCCGGGGCGGTGGTAGTAGCAGCGTCCCGCTTGGGCTGGCTGACCACTGACTTCACCTTCTTAGTGGTGACAGGGGTAGTCTGGCAGGCTGACGTCGTCGTAGCCCGCTCAGTCACTACCGACTCCGTAGGGCGCGTCGCCGTTGCCGTGACCCTAGGAGGTGGCGATATCGCCCAATACCGAGGTGAAGGCTCCCTCGCCCTATGATATCGAGGAGAGGGAGAGCGGCTGAAGGAGCGGCGGTCCGACGGAGATCGGCTTCGGTGTCGACGGTACCGAGCCTCGTCCCCTCTAGGCGAGCGCGATTCGCGCTGTCGACGAGGTGACCGGGACCTCCGGAAGGTCTCCCAGCGACTCGGGCCACGATGGTACCGATCCCGGTACGATGGTGAATGTGACCGATAAGAGGCCGGGCGCTCTCTCCATTCAGATTCCCTTGCGTACCTGGCCACGTAGGACGCCGAGGTGTATCTGGAGGCAGACGAGCGAGGTTGTTCCTCTCTTGTCTCCCTAGGAGGCGGCGAGGCCACCGGACGCTCGGAAGAGCGGGACCGGGACCGGAAGGAGGTCGAACGCCGCTCCGGAGAAGCAGAGGGCTCTCTCTGCTGCAGGTCGGCCGACCTGCGACGGCTGGGAGGGCGGTGGCGCTCCACCACCAGGGTTGGAGGGTCTGCCACAGGCGAGTCCGGGCGCTGTTGGGGAACGTCCTCGATCTCATCATCCGAGAGATCGACGGACTCGCCTCGCCCTTTGGAAGGCTGCTGAGTAGGAGGAGGAGTCGGAGGTTGAACGTCCCCAGCCGGGGAGCGCTTCTTCTCTCTTCTTCTTCTTCTTCTCCTTCTCCTTGCCCTTGCCTCCGTCCGGAGCAGGGCGCTTTTTAGCAGGCGTCTCCGTCAGGGGAGCCTCAGCCTTCCTCGCCGTCGAGGATCCTTTCGCTGACTTGGCAGCCGCCGACAGCTTCGGGATCCTCGGTAACGCCGAGATCGGCGTTCTCGCCAGTACCGAGCCCGATACCGACGAGGTGGACGGACCGGCAGCCGCCGATACCGTCGATGGCGTGGTCGTCTTCTTGTCGGCCATCTTGGAAGTGGAGGTCTCGTCTATCGCCCGCAGAGACTGTTCCCAACAATAAGACTTAAGTCTCGCGGACCGGTTGCGGAGAGTTTGGGGAGTAAAATCCCGGCAAATTGGGCAAGTCCGAATGTTGTGGGACTCACCCAAACAGAAAAGACACTCCTTGTGGCCATCGTTGAGGGCAACTTTGCGCCCGCAGGACACGCACTTCTTGAAGAGCGCGGACATAAGACGAAGAACGCCAAACTGCGAAAATCCGAAAAGACCAAAAGCCGAAGGGGGAGTCCGAAAGAGAGGTCAGAGACAGTCCAAAAGTCCGTAAAACCGTGAAACAGCAAGCCAAGCACAAAAGTGAGAGGAACAAACCAAAGAACCTTCCATACGCGACGGCGGACGAGAAAGAACTGAGGAGAGACCGTTGCTCGGCGGGAGGAGCATGCGCAGTACCGGCGTGGGGGAGGGGTTCCCGCCAAGCGAACAAGCTCTAGAAGTTTCTGAACGCTACCGCGCAGGCGCTAAAGCTCCTAGTGTATGAAGGCACAGAGACCACGAAGAAGAACAGTAATTTCAGAATACTGTTTCATGGTCGGTGATATTGTATGTACAGGATGAGGGATTGTGGTGGCAGTGTGGAAAGCGGATCTATGGCCCTTTCCACACGCGGGTGGAGAAACGGGGTAAGCCACGCGGAAACGGGGTTTACCTTAGTCCGTCGCCACGTGGAGCAACCCGTTTCACCACTCCACACTCGGCGGCGTCCACGGCGTCTGGCAGTGCCCAAAATGGCGGCTTTCAATTGGCGGAGGCTCTCCGCCAGTCGGAGAAGCTCGCCAGCTGGAAATCCCCCCCCCGCATGATCTGCAGGCACACCCTTGCGCACGCCTGCAGATCCATACCGGCGGTGCGACGGGGCTGGACGGGGCTGCACGCCCCGTGCCTTTTAAAAACCACAAAACAAGTGGTTTTCAAAAAGCACAGGGCGGCCCCACTTCTGGTCACCCCTGCGTGGATTGGGGTGTGGAACTACACAAAAGTAGTCTGTCCCAATCCACATTACGGTGTAGACGACCTCTGTGGAGGTCGCTCTACACCGTTTTTTTAACCCCGTGTGAAAAGGGCCAATGTTACAGGTTTGTATTGGAGTCTCCAAAATGAGTGTGCAGAACTTGGATAGGGAGCAATTTTCCTCTTTCTGTCCCATAATACTAGAATCTTTGCTATCCACTGCAACTGAATTGTGACTTTTCAACTCCTAGATTTATATGTGAATAGAGTAGAGACATAAATGTAGCTCTTCATGTCTACTTTGGGGCAGCTCATTTCTCCTGGCTGTATTGGAAGGAAAAATAAGTCATCAATGTTCCCTATTGGTTGACCTGAGAAAGCCAAGCACCATTTGACTTCTTTCCTTCTGCAGATAACTGCATACCTGTTCACTATTTTTATTTAAATCCTTTGGGTAATAATACAAAAGGTCCACGTTTGCTCCTCTTTCTTTCTTTTCTTTCAACATGCCTTCTTCCTTTCCTATTGTATCTCACATATTATAAGACATTATTTTGGAGTGCATGTTACCAGTGACATTCCTTAAATGCTTTAACAGGACAAAAAGAGACTGTATTACCAAATTTGTGTGTGTGTGCGTGTGTGTGTAGGAATAATCTACTATAAGTTTTTCAAATTTACTTCTTTTATTTTACCTGATTTTCCTTCTAACCTTTGTTAATGGTTTTGCCTTGTTGCTCTACTGATTTTTGTACTGCAGACTGCTGTATGTGTCTTTTATGATAGGAACAGGAGAGGAATAATACTGAAACAATCTAAGGCATAATTAACATACAATATTATGTTAATATTCATTTGTGTGTCTGTGCATGCAAGTCACCTGTTTACTTATGGTGACCTCATTAATTTCATAGGGTTTTCTAAGGCAAAGAATACTCAAAGGTGGTTTTGTTAGTTCCTTCCTCTGAAATATCGCCTATAGCACCTGGTATTCATTTGCTATCTCCCATCCAAGTACTAAGCAGAGCTGACTCAAGATCAGACAGGATCTGGTGCCTTTCCAGTATTTAAGTGCTGTTAATATTCCTAGCCACCACTTATGATATCCATAAGAATTTCTTTAACCTACCCTGCTTTCCCCCTCAATTATATTATTTTTTCTGATATCATTGCAGAATGCAGTCATATATACTTAGTTCATCCACTTCCTTAAATAGTACTAGAAATGATCTTTAATACCCTATTTTAACACACTGACTTAGGGTCAAGAGTGCCTCTGTGATCTAAGTATCTTACAAGTAGGAGTGGGTACATACAGCCCGAATTACAATCCTAGTGTCTGTCATTGAGGCAGTCTATAATTATATCATGATACTGTATAATGCAGAAAGTTATGCTGCCTGAGCTGAGGCAGCTGTCAGGATTTGTACCTTTTATTAGTACTCTCGGCATGTACAACTTGTGCAACTCTAACCACTAACTGTTTCTAACAGTGTACATTTACATTTGCTGTTTCCTGCAGTGTCGATAATGTCTTACTGGGGAAAAAACTTTAAGTGATTTAGGAGAAAAATATAATTGAAATATATTGCTAGGCAATAACACATACATTGATGAAGTCTCATTCAATCACGCTAACAGTGTTAAAACATATTATTGAATTAAATATTTAGATGATGAAAGTTTGTTGTCTGACTGAATCAATCAGTCAAAACAGGGTATCTTAAAGCAAGATATATTTTAGTTCAATTCTTCCAATGACTATTCTGATTAGTGGTAGTAACCATATATCACTTATGTATCTAGTAACTGGCACACTTTACAAATACCATGGACTGCCAGAAAAACAAATAAATGAGTTTGAGAGCAAATTAAGCATGCCTCTCACTTGAAGTCAAAATGATAAAACAGAGGCTATCATACTTCAGACATATCATGAGATTACACATCTCATTGGAAAAGGTGACAATGTTTGATTAAGTGGAAGGCAGTAAGATGGACTTAATAAAGGAAGCATAGCCCTCTTGTTACCATACCTTACACCCCCATTCTGTGGGATGTTCTGTTTTCATAACTGAACATATTTATAGCTGGAAAACATGATTAAAGGCACACTGGCTGGAAGAGCATGTTGCCAGGTCAGGCTGACCTTTGACCTAATCAGGTCATAAGTTCAGAGAACATTCAGTGGCAAACTCAGACACCAATGGGTCTATGCTAATCCTTTCAACACCTCAGGCTTTCAACACCTCAAGCACACCCCGAAACAATGGAAGGTGAAACTGCCCAGGTGAAACAATCAGTGACCAACCCTTGCCCTTGCCTTGTGGAAACCTCCACTATATCCCTTGTCCAACCAGACATTAAGAGACTGTTATGACTGACTCCCATCAATGTTTTGTCACCTAGAGTTAAGGCAATCAGGCCATTCCGGACTCCTTTGTCAATCCCATAAGAAACTCATTATGACTTTGTCAATGCACCTCCTTCAGGGTGTAAAATAGAGTATATGAACCCTAGCTTCAGCCCCAGCAAATTGTAGTATATTGGGCGTATTATGTTGCATGTGGTACCTCAGACTCTTATTCCTCTATGCTACCCTCAGATGCTGTGGAGTCAAGGAGAAATCCCTCACCACCATCTTCTGGAGATGGCTGTCCAGGTATCAGTTGAACCACTGAAGCGCAATGTTCCCCACAGCAGCATCATACAGTTTTTTCAGAAGGGTATCGTGATAAATGGTACTAAAAGCTCCTAGAAGACCAGGAATCCTAAAAGAATTGTATTTCCTTATCTCTCTTTCATTAAAGGCCTATGAGATGATCAAAGAAGGTTCAGTGTGAAAACCAACCCTACACTATAACTCAAAGGCAGATAAAAATCTGATTCATCCAAGAGTGGACAGAGTTGGCCAGCAACCATTTACTTGAGCATCATTCCCAGGAAGGGAATGTTAGCAACTGGTTGCTAAGATCTTGGTCCAAAGAATATTTTTTCAGGAGTGATCTACCCTCTCTATTAAAAAGTTATTACTTCCTGGACCCAGCTAAATGTTAGACATAATAAACAAAGAGGCAGAACAGATGAGCACACAAATGTTTAAGTACATTGTCTGCATCCTCAGATCCTAAAACCTTAATGTCATCCAGGATTAGGTGGTACTCTGACAACTAAACCTAGTTTAAACATGTACGCATCATGGCAGACAAGAGCAGCTTTGTATTCAAAATGTCTCACAGATGCATTACAGCATCCAGTCAAGGATTCCATGATAGACAGCTGGAAAAAGGTCACAAATCAAGCAAGAAAGCTCCACCCAGTGACATTGTAAGGATGCAACAGCAGTGGAAAAAATATTCCCTTTCCCCTCTCAATAACAGAGGGGAAATGACCTCCTGTATATCCAACTGGGCTTGTTAAAAGATCTCTTCTGCTTGCATTCAAGATATCTCATAACCTACTTCATCAATCAGAGGTATATCACAGAGACATACAAGCTCTGTTCAGTGGGAGAGGTCATTTGGGAACAAGTATGCCAAATATGCAGGTCATCTCTATGTTCCATTCTGCTGTGTCAGCATTCTACTACTTCATTTCCCACCTGACATCTGTAAGCACTTTGTCTTAAGCAAACATGAATGAAAAACAAACCTGGAAAGTAGTCCTGTGAATTGATTCTATGTAAGAGATATTTATAGTTCTCCTTGAAAATTAACTAGAATTCTTGTAACCCACTCCCCAAAACTTGGTAAAAATTCATACTGTTAGTATGTGAAGTTCGCACATTTTGTGGCTATTCACACAATAGTTACATAGCCCTGGCTTTTTTCAGGAACAGGCCTAGTTTCTTTCAGGAACATAGCCTGCTGACTTTCCATTTTACTCATAGACTCAGATTTTAAAAAATAAAGTTTTAACAGTTTGAAAGATGTAAGGTTTCAACATCCATCTCTAAGTGTTTTGAGTCTATGGGAAACAGAAGGAGGGGAAGAACACTAACTCTACCCCCTCCATGCCTGTTTCCATCATCATAATCTTTACATGGAGGGTGACTTTTTGAAAAGAAGAGCCTTCTCTAACTCTGAATTTACATCCTGAGAAATCAGAGTTCCAGAGAACTTCTTAAGATAAATAATGCACTCCTCTTCAGAAAGTTGCTATCCACGTGTAGAAGGTAAGAAAAACATACAAGGAGTATGGTCTTCCTTCTTATTTCATATAGGACAGTCAATGGAAAATCCTTTCTCTGGAGACATCCTATAGTTGAAGGGCTGACCAATCCAAATCTGGTTGAAAAATAAAAGATCTTAAAGAATAGAAACCTGTGCTCATCAACAATATCTGGACAGGAATAGGTACAGGCAAAAAGATCATGGTTTTCCTCAATTCCCCAGTTTTTACAAACAAACATTTTTAAGTAATGCTTAATAGTAATTGTCTCAACATAGTTTACCAATGAAAAGCAAAACATGCACACACAAATGATCTAAATACGTAACTTACCCTTCACAGATGCTGAGTAGGTTGAAATGATGCATGGGAAAAGCACAGTAAGAAGAATCATATCTGGATCTTTTAAGCTGTAAACTCTAATACTATGAAATACTGTTAGGCGATTGAGAAGTGAACTGCTCAGACTGGAGTGCAGCCTGAAAGAGGGCTTCTGAATCTGTCACAATAATGTTTATCTAGATGTAGTAAGGGTCAGATTCCAAACTCCACACTTGGGTACTAAGTTCGTTGAAGATCTTTCCAGTTAATTATTAAGGACTGAGTGGTATTCAGAAGTTTTATTGTTCTCTTTAGCTTTCATTAATATAAAAAGTCATGGTATTGCATGCTGGCCTTTACCAGCTCCTTGAATATATAGTAAATATCATAGGTAACATTACACGTAATGGTGGACATCCCCTGTTCACACTTACTGACTCCCCTTTTGCCTCCATACTGCATAGCATTACTTGTCTAACAATAGGAAAATATGTGGACCAACAGTATCCCTTCAGAATTACTTTTGTCTGCATTTTCTCCCACTTCATACATATCTTTCTGTAGCCACTATGAGTTAAAAAATCATATATAACCATCTTATCTCACTCCATATTTGTAATAAAAAGCTCCTCCCAACAAAAGCAGTTTTTAAGTAGCAGCAGAATTCCTGAAAAGCACATTAAGGTCAGGTGAAGCTGTATTCTGCATGTCATACTAATGACATTTAGGCTGGAATCCAGAGCTACTTCAAGAATGCTGGGTAGGAATTTCAACTTTAAAAAAAATGTAAACAAGATAATCTCCCCTGCCTTATGCCATTTGCAATGTGATTTTTTTTAAAAAGTACACGGAGTGAGCAAGTATGTATCATGAGGATTTGCTGCTCAAGAAGCACAAACTTTCATACCAGAGGGTGTGGCATCTGTCCTTTAAGGCAGGCCAACATTATCATCCCAGTTGTCAATCATGATGGTGCACAGAACATATGAAGAAAAAAGAGCTTTCCAAATGCATGGAACTTAAATATCCGGGATGTTAAAGATAAGATTCCAAAACCTATACAGTGGCTCCTCCACTTTTGTGAGGGTTCGGGGTGCAGAACCCTGGTGAAAGTAGAAAAATAATTCCTCCTCACAGTCCCCTCCCATTCCCTTCTAGGGCTCCCTCCTCCTATTCCCTTGCCTTTTGCCCTGGCACATGAGCCTTTTTTCTGCATGCCAGGGACAAAGGTAAGGGAATGGGAGTGGGGAGCTCCAGTGCAGTGAAGGCACACATACGCCTCCCCCCGATTACATTGCCTTTTGCCTTGGTATGCATTCTTAGTGCCAGGGCCAAAAGCAAGGGAATGGGACGGGGGAGCTCCAGAGTGGAGAAGGCATGTGTGTGCCTCCCCCATTCCCTTGTCATTTGCCTGGACATGCATGCTCAGCACTGAGGGCAAAGGCAAAGGAATAGGAGAGGGAGTTCTGGAGGGGAAAAGGAAGGCGCATGTGTGCCTTGTGCCCCATTCCCTTGCCCTTTTGCCTTAGGAAGCGTTTTTGGTGCTGTGGCCAAAGGCAACAGAATAGGCAGAGAAGGAAGGTGTGCATATATGTCTCCTCCTCCATTCCCTTGCCTTTTGTCTGGGAGCATTTGCCTTCCTTCTCCTCACCCAGCAAAATGCAAGGAAGCAGAATGGAGGGGGGCACATACGTGCCTCATAAATAACCAAATTTGTGAAGGTCAAACCCTCAAATGTGAAGGGAGGACTGTAATTGTATATGGGGTAACATACAGAAGATTCATCCAACCTTCTGTCTTTTTCTTTACAAACTCCTAATTTGTCTCCTGTTGCCCGCTCATTGCCAATCAACATTTTCGACTAGGAGCACAATGCGTATCAGTGTGCTTGCTTGTGTTGATAGCTGGAAAATTCCTATTTTTTATTTAAGCCTCCAAATCTCACAGCCAGTACATACAAATAAGTAACCTTTCTTTTTCTTTATTTTTTTTTTAAAAAATAATACTGAGGTAGAATATATTTTTTCTTCTGCAGTCAACAGCAACTTCAAGAAAGTAAGTGAAATCAGGAAAGAGTGTTAGGGAAAGGTTTAAGCCCATTTCCCCAAGTGCTACAACCTCAACACATTCATGAAGCTAATTTATGTGAAGAAGAGAACATTTAGATATAATAACTTACTGACAACCTGTTGGATCAGACTAGACCTGTATAGTGTAGTACCCTGTCTCTCACAATCGCCCACCCTGTAACTATGGGAAGCTCAAAAACAGGACATATACAGGTATACCAAGGAAAAGTATCCTTGATTTTACAGGCAGCCACTCTGAAATGTCACATCCAGTTTGGTCTCAAGGTATTGGGCAACTTCACAGAATTCTAATGCAATAAATCTGCTATATATCAGAAATGACTACGTCATGAAACAGATCCATAAAGAGTTCCCAAAGAAGACACACATTCATATTTCTAGGATGAATTTGCTATGCAATTAAGTGAACGCAATTATTATCTTTGATTTGAAGAAGGACTCTCTTCCTGTACACTTCAATTAAGCCTTGTTGGCCAGTGTTCCAGGGTTAAAGTACTACCAGTGTCATAATTTCCAGAGTCCAAGCCATAAAAGTCCTACCATTATCACTTAATGAAACTAATTATGCTTCCTTTGACCAAACTGGGTTCAATAAAGCATCCTCATTCTGTTCTTCACACAAAGCAGAGTACATCTTTAGTAGGTTAAATGTCACTCACAAATCTGTCATTTCTTTAACATTGTCATTCCAGAAATGTTAGTCTAGACAGCTTGTCCAAGTGATGCATTCTTTTTCAGCCAAGCAGAAATAAAACATTACTCAGAAGTCAAATTTCCATTCAGTTGTGTATCTCCTGAAGTTATAGTTCTCCCTATCTCAATTCATATACGGATTTGGAGATGACCATTCCTATTATTTTATCTAAAGTATAAATGGGAGGGTGGGAAGATGGTATTAAATGAATGATACAACTTTTTTTTTTACAGACATGTAGCCACTCCAAAAACAATAATTACAGAATGTGAAAAGTGAAGAAATTCATATTAAGAATGATACTGAATATATACCATTAATTATAGAATGATGATGATGATTAATATCTACAATATTACAACCTATTATAAAAATAATACACTATCAAGAAACCTGAAAAACAAAAAATGCCTATAGCACATAGTAGGAAATAAAAAACAAATGTATTTTAGAAATGAAAGAGAATGTAAAGCTGAAACCAATGTAACCTACGTAAACAGTTGGGATTTATAAGAAATAGATCACTTGGCTAGCATATACGTTTGCTGGGTTCACATTTACATAAACTAGATAAATATGTTTATTCCTAATCTGTATAGCTTCATTTTATAACTTCTTCTTTTGACATATTGCAGTAATTTTGATATAGTTCCATACAGTTTAATACAGTTCCAAGAAAACAGTAGATTAGGAAAGATCAGTGGCATAACATAGGTTGGTATCTATCAGGCAATAAAACTACAGAAGCATATGCCAGCTTGGACGTTTAAGATCAACTGTTGTTATATAGGCCATTTCTGTACTATGCTGTTATAGTGCAATTATTCCACTTTCAACATCCTGTGGAATCCTGGGGTTTGCAGTTTAGGAAGGGGAATTTAGAATTCTCAGCCAGAGAGCTCTTTGGCTTCAGGAAACTACAAACCCCAGAATTCCACAGGATGTTGAAAGTGGTCATATTTAGCAACAGCAATAGGTTAAATATAGTTGAAAAGGATAGAGTTAAGAATGTAACAAAAATATATAGGCAATATGATATATAACATGTGGAATAAGTGTATGATGATAAAGGATCTGGAAAGAAATAAGAATGTAAACTATTTCGTTGTAATGTTTTCTCTTTCACTTTTATGGTAATCACATGGTGTTATGTTTTGTTTGTTTTTCTTTATAATTAATAAAAATTTAAAAAAAAGAAAATTGAAAGTGGAATAATAGCGCTATGAAAATGTAGCGCGGAAATGGCCATACGATCCGGTAGAGTACCTGGTCCTAAAATATTTGGTATTAACGTAAATTTAGGGACATGTGCAAGACTACACTCAGTCGTGTTAACAGCATATGAAAAATATATGTATCCCCTCTTTCCTTTGCTTACAATCACCACTTCACAGATAAAAATTGATTAATTCTGTGCATATGTATCTACAAGCTAAAATGGATTGCCTGGATCCATTCTAATCTGAGTTCAGGCCTGGTTATAGGACAGAAACAACCTCGGTGATCTTGGTCAGTGACTAGCACTGGGAGCTGTACAGGGGAAGCACATCCCTGTTGGTCCTCCTAGATCTCTCAGTGACATTTGATACCATTGATCATGATGTCATTCTGGACCATTTGGCTGATACAAGGGGCACTGTTCTGCAGCGGTTCCAGTCTGTTTTGGCTGGATGTTCCCAGAATGTGGTTCTGAGGACTGAGTTCAGTCTTTGGCCACTAGCTTGTGAGCTCAGTACTGTCTATTATACCTTTTAATACAGATATGCCTCAGTTAACAAAGGCCCCTTCCACAGGATCCGGCAGTGTCCCAGGAGGGGAGTGTGACAGAACACCCCCCCTCCACATCGGCTGCCTGTGGGAATGGAGGAGGCGCGATGGCCACACCTCTTCCTTCTGCAGAGCAGCTGGGCATTGTCTTAGGCTATGCTGGGGCAGGAAGTGTGGCCATTGTGCTTCCTGACCCACCACAGCTCAGGGTAAGTGCGGGAAGCCTGCATGATTGCCAGTCATTGAGAGAACCCATCAATGATTCAAGGCACGATCATCCCACCTGGGGACGGGAGAATGACAGGATATGGATGATGCCATGCATAGGTGTTGCCCAGGACTTGTCCTTCTTCTTCCCCAATGCGGGGCACCAACACCCTGTGGAAAGGGCCAAAATCTCTGACAAAAAACAAACAAACCTCTTTTACAAAGTCTTTTTATGTCTATCCAGTCCCAATCTTCCTCATCCTCTGTCTAGCTGGAGGTTTTTGTAGTAATATCTGCACTGGGAGGATGGTGAAGGAGGGTGGGTTGGAGGCACACTGACATTTAGTGTCGGATTGCAGCAGCATGTCTGCAATAAATAAAGCAAAAAGTGTGTATTGGGAAAGAACAGGATTCTTCTCCAGCCAACCTTACTGCAGCTGTGAATGTCTGCCTACAACAGGCAAGATAAATACTGTCTTCAGAATCCCTTACTGAGCATCCTCTCTCAGCATAGCTTGTTGGAAAACTGTTACTTTATTGTTTCTTTCTTCTAATGTTACTTTTAAAAAGAATTCTGAAGTATTTCACAGGCATTTTGACAGCATTTTTCAGGTTCTGTGCTATCATTCCTAGTGGTCTTTCTAGTAATTGAAAGGCACAAGCAACAAAACAAGTTACTATATGGAGATGTTATTAATTCATTTATTTAAATTAAGTAGGCAATGAACTGCCACACTGACACTGTAACATATGTCAGAACAAGTAAATTTCTGACCTCTCCCACTTAATCCAATATTGGGAGGTTTTCTCTCATGTACAGAAGGCAGAGCAGGGTTGGGCCAAGAGTGGCCCTTCAGCTGTTCCCAGACAGCAACTCCTCACAGTTACCCACCTGGCCTTGGGAACTAAAATTCAACCCCTGGAGGGCTCCACCGTTCTCACCCCCCATATGCAGAAAATGGTTACACAGCCACCCCAATAATGACACCAAGATCTGGGCCATTTCCCCACTTCACTGTGAGAGTGTTATTATTCCACTTCCAGCATCCTAGGGAATCCTGGGGTTTGCAGTTGAGGGAGCAGAATTTAGGATTCTCAGCCAGAGAGCTCTTTGGCCTCAATAAACTGCAAACCCCAGAATTCCACAGGAGGTTGAAAGTGGAATAATAGCACTATAACTGCGTAGTGCCGAAACGGCCTTGGACTTTCTCCCTCTTGAAGGGTATTCCGCTGACTTTCTTCTAGGCGAGTTTTACGTATTTGCACGTAATAGACCTTGGTCATTTCCGCACTAGCCTGTTATAGCGCGATGATTCCCCTTTCAACATCCTCTGGAATCCGGGAGTTTGCAGAGGATGTTGAAAGTGGAACCATCGCGCTATAACAGGTCAGTGCGGAAATGGCCCTTGGTTTAAATTACACGCGCTCATATGCCACCCTCGCTCCTCACCTTGGGAGTGGCAGATGACGATTTCCATGTTTAAAAAATCTATTCTTACCTGAAGGATCTCTAATTTCACAATACCGATTAATTAAAAAAAACAGTATATGTTATATTTAGTCCATTTCCGCACTATTCTGTTATAGCGCGATGATTCCACTTTCAACATCCTATGGAGTCCGGCCGGCCCCTCCCGAAACTGCAAACCCCAGGATTCCATAGGATAAGAGCGCTATTACAGTCTGCGCTAATTGTGGAGTAACGGCGGAAAGTGGAATAGCAGCTCTATTACACCGCCATTACAGTGTACAGGAAAAGGCTTGAAAGTGCTGCAAAGCTGGGAGGGCGGGAGAAGGCGGAGCCTTTCGCCTCATCTTACCCATTCGGGGCTGGTGACGTCATTAATACGCGCCGCTGCTGAGTCGTCGACGCCGGCGGCGCCTGCGGGGTAAGCTCGGGCGACGGGGAGGGATTGGCAGTTGGTGTCCCAACGCGGCCGGGCATATAGGTAGGTGCTGGGCTGGGTGGGGGGGTCTGTGGTGAGTAGTGGGGGGCGTTGTGTTTCCTCCACACACATTTAATCTCGGTATTTATGTAATCTCGCGAGAGGGAGGAGGAAGAAGAACGAGTTCTTCGCAGCCTCTGGGAAGCAAAACCTTTCTCTGCCGCCCTTCTAAGGTATTGTCGCCGGTATTGGCAGGTCTTCAGAACAGCAGAAAGGACCGTTCGCAGTGCGTGAGGTGCGAGGCGAGGTTGATACACCGGGAAGCCGCTAATTTTTTTATTTTTATTTTGCTATCGCGTTTATTTATGTATTTATTTATTTAGGATAAATATGAAAGATATTTATCAAAGGTTGGGATAACGTTCTGACAGATTTCCGGAATCTTTGGGGCGGCGAATATGGAGTTTCGAGAATGAGGGTAAAAGATGCAGGTGCTGGAGTTAGATCAGTTTGCCTGAAAGACAAAGGCCTTTTCCGCACCACACTCTTATAGCGCGATTATTCCACTTTCAACCTCGTAGGGAATCCTAGGCCATTTCCGCACTAGCCTGTTCTAGCGCGATGATTCCGCTTTCAACCTCCTCTGGAATCCTGGGGTTTGCAGTTTCGGGAGGGGCCAGCCGGCCCCTCCCGAAACTGCAAACCCCAGGATTCCAGAGGAGGTTGAAAGTGGAATCATCGCGCTAGAACAGGCTAGTGCGGAATTGGCCCTAGGTTTGCAGCTTCAAGAGGGGCTGGCTGACCCCTCTCAAAGCTGCAAACCCCAGGATTCCCTAGGAGGTTGAAAGTGGAATAATCGCACTATAAGAGTGTCGTGCGGAAAAGGCCAAAGATTTGTGAATTGCTTTTTTTTAGGGTCTCTCACGTGGGAGGAAGTCAGGTCAGAAGGCGGAACGGTACTAGAGAATGTACGATGTATATCATAATAATGTATACTTTCTTTCTCTTCTTGACGGAATGAGTGTTAATATTACTATATTAATATTTATTAGTAAAAAATAAAGTCGGTATTAACAAGTTTCTGTTCAACCTAAATATCAAATGGAAGCATTGACTTCACTTATCCTAGCCGTGTATTTCTCTGGAAAACTAATGTTTAATGTCTACGTTAATAAATTCCATGAATTTTTCTGTTGTTTGTTTTTTGAAGGAGCCACAACTTAAAATACAGGGCATCTTGTTCAGTCTGCATAAAAGGGAGTGGTCCTTAACCTTCAAATAGGGGACATTCCTTAAAGTATTTTTTTTTTTGTTATTTATTTATTTATTTATTTTTATTTGTATCCTGCCTCTCCATATGGATCGAGGTGGCGAACAACTTAGAAATAGCATGTATTTCTAAACATTTCTATACGTGCCTCCAACAAGCTGGGTACTCATTTTACTGACCTGCGGAAGGATGGAAGGCTGAGTCAACCTTGGAGCCCGGCAGGATCGAACTCACAACCTTGTGGCTTGCAGTACTGGCATTTTAACCACTGCGCCACCAGGGGCATCTGCCAAGTCTATAAGGGACAAAGTTTCTGATCTTCAAATAAATGACATTCTTTATTTGAAAAAGGGACACTTGACAACACTAGTTGTCACAGAACAAGTTTCTTTAAAAAATTCTGAGCTAAAATAAAAAAAACCTTGGTTGTGCAAGTTAGCTGCAGTGCAAAACTGCCAAGCATCTTGCAGCATCCTTGGGTGGCCATATGTGAAAAGGATTGGGCTCCTATATCTTTAATTGTTATGCAGAAGAACCAATCTCAGCAGGCATAGGAGTGCTGTTCTCTGTTATGTGGTCAGCCTATTGTAGAGGCTTTTTTATGTCACAGAAGCTTTTCATTTGTATGCCAGAGATTATTTCTGTGGAGGCAAAATGAGTTGGTCTTCAGTGAGATGTATTAAAATTAGTAAGAATAATGGGAGTTGCCATAGGAAATAGTCGGAGTGTTAGTTGGCATGGTGGGATTTCCTGCAAGCTGTAGTGGTGGTATGCCTTCAGGTTGTTTCCATTTTATGGTGACCCTAAGGAAACCAAGCAAGCATTTGAACCCTGATCTCTCAGAGTCCTAGTCCCAACATTTGGTCCATTATACTACACTCAGCAAATTACAGATTAATTAAACAAGGGGCACATTTTGAGAGACAGTGAAGTGGGCTGCCCCAATAGATGTCAAGTGGCATGGCTTAAAGTCTGATTTAAATTTTCTATTTTGTTCTTACTTTTTTTTATTATTATTATAGACTGCTTTGGAAAGAAATTATAAGTGGCTTCAGAAGGTGTTTATGTTCATTATATCAAATTGACCATGATGACAGGCAGAAATAATGGGGAATAAAGGTAGAACCATATGGCCCTTGGAACTTGAACAACAGCCCTGTAAGTGGTATGATGGCCCCTGAGACTGAAATGATAAGCATGACTTTGGAGTAACTGCCACTAGGATTAGATTGACCAATTTGAGTCTGGAACAATAGATCTGCAACTGAAAAGATATTATTATCCCAGGGCTTTTGCTGCAGCCTCAGAGACCCATGTTCCAGTCCTGTGGACCAAAAGCGTATACAAACCACCTTTTGAAATGTAAACATTTTTCCAAACTGATCTACATATTAAAAAGTCATCAAAATCAATATTCAGAGTAATAAAAGTTAATCAGTTTCTTTAAGATCCAGCCCTCTGTTTTCTTTGCAGTTTCCTCTGATTTCAATAAAGATTAGTCATCTTACTTGGCAGTCAGAACTTTCATTATTTCCTGTGGGCCTTTGGAGAGCTTCTATTATTCCTGGTCAACAAAAATGTGTGTCATAATGAATGTTACCAGTCTGTAATAAGATTCTTTCTTTGGAAGCCTCCTTCTTTGCAGTACTAATAAGCATTAGCTATAGTGCCACTGCCTTTAGATCCTCCGCTAGTGTCACCCCGACACCACTACTGCTGCCCAGTAGCAGTTTGGCACATTTAGTCTTGCTTCTCAGCCAAAACTTGTCTGATATGGGAGAACCTACCAGCAGCATTGTTGCTGGCACCATAGCCTCTTACCTCACAGGAACACTAAATCCCCTCACTGTGGAAAGGTAATGCCATTGGTGGGTAACAAATTAGTTTTGATTAATTTATACTCAATTAAGTTCACTTAGAATTTAGTGCAGTTAATTGTTTTAGTTTTTGAGTAGAAAGTAAGAAGATTTTGTTGAGTTTCAGTAGAATTTCAAGGCTGCATTCCATGGTCATGTTTTGTAATTTGATTTCAAAACTATTTTTTTTCTCTCTATAATTTTTTTTAAAAAATAACACTCTTGTATTTCAGTTATTGCTGGAAATCCATGAGAGTTGCCGTTCAAATGTGCAGTCAGCCCTCCACATTTGTGGGTTTCACTTTCATGGATTTGATCATTTGCAAGTTTCTCAAACCCTTGTCC
This sequence comes from Ctenosaura bakeri, assembly GCA_948474755.1. Lineage (NCBI taxonomy): Eukaryota > Metazoa > Chordata > Lepidosauria > Squamata > Iguanidae > Ctenosaura > Ctenosaura bakeri. The sequence goes on from CAOLHI010000709.1 coordinate 364,339, forward strand.
CCCAAATTCTTCTTTTCCAGGGGAGCCTTCCTTCTTGGCAGCTCCAATCAGGCTGTGCAGCCCTTTAAAAACCCACCTCTGATCCTCTTCTTCCACCTCCTCCTCCTCCATCACCACCAGGGGCTGCTTGGCCAGCCAAAGACAGCCCACAGTCTGATTTCTCAGGCTCTGCTAATGCTTCCACCCCACACACACCTAAGGAAAGAGATGGTTGAGAGAGCAAGTACAGGGCCACCAGACCAAGCCATCCCTCTCCTTTCCCCGACCTGATGTGGACCCTGGGTGCCTGCTCTTCCCACCGTGCCTTGGCCCTCTTCCCACAGAAATGCACACACATTTTGATATTTGCAGTTTTTCATGCCCCTAACCCTAGCATATGTGGAGGGCTAACTATATGCATTTTAAGTGTCTCTAGAGGGAAGTATTCTTCAGCAAGCAGAACACTAAGCTGTGTGAGGGTAGTTAGTGTTTGTTGATAGGATTACTGTGAGGGCACATGGAAGGATTTTAATTTGATCTGTTGTGGTGGTTCAATTTTTTTCACTTGTTGTTGTGTGCCCTCAAATTGTTACCGTCTTATGGTGACCCAAAGACAAACCAGCCACAGGGTTTTCTTTGCAAAGTTTGCTCAGAGGGGGTTTACCAGTACCTTTTTATGCTAAGAGCGAGTGACTTGCCCAAGGACACTTGCAAGGTGGGTTTCCAGGGCCAAGTGAGGATTTGAACCCTGATTTCCAGGGTCCTGGTCTGGCACTCAAACCACCTATGGTATAATGTTCTAGGTACTTTTTTCTTTTGTTTTTCTGTGAATTTCAAAAATATACTAAAGATTTTTGTACTTCTCTTTGTTCTATACATTAGTTACTTTGAAGCTTAGTTTAAAAATAGGTTTTGGAGTGGAAAACACGCTTCTTATTCCTGGATATCAGTATTGATCTTAAAGCTGCATGGTGTCTAGCTAGTGATGTTTTTGTCAGACCTGATATTCTAGGCACACCTTTCTTACTAATATTAAATATTTTTTTAATGCAGTTTTGGAGAGAAAAATTGTACACTAATTGATCCTACAGTCTGTAAAATCTTCAGAAGAGGAGCAGTGAAATAGAAGGCTCGTGTCAATAGGAATGGCACCAGAAAACCTTACAGAAACCAAGATTACTGATGTGGAAGACAATATTAAATGCAGTGTTGATAAGACAGAAACCAAGGAGTCAGCACTAGAAAAGATGGAGAATATTGAAGCAATGTCAAAGAGGCAAAGAAAGAAGCTAATGAAACAGAAGCAATGGGAAGAGCAAAGAGATTTGCGCAAGTATGTGTTCTTATTTTGCAGGTGGGTTCTTTGGGTTGTTAATTTTGGACAGGTTCAGCTTGTACTTTATACTCCTATGCATACCCCACATTGAGTTCTAGCAAAAAGGAGTAAAGAAGTGGGCTTCATGTTTGTATGCACTCTTTCCTTCTGCTCCCTGTCATAGTTGGGAGAATTGAACAGATTGATTCAGGAGAACCCATGTTTATGTGAGCACAGGATCTTTCTGATCCTGCATAGTAAGAATCTGCTGAAAGCAACTGTCTTATCTGTGCGCATGTATGTCTCTTTGATATTACAGTGTGCAAGTGTTCTGCTTACTAAATTAGCAGTTTGAAGAAATGAAGCAGTACATAATTGTTGTCATGGGTTGCTAATGAGGAAACACCAGGTTTGAGGTGTGTCTATCATATCCTGTTCATTGTGGATCATTGTTTTGAATCCTGCTTATCATGCCTCTCCGAGGTGCAGAACAAACACATTCCTTGAGTCTTAACACTGCTCTATTCTTTTTCTTAATGCTGGTGGTTCAGTTCCACAGTTTGATTAACACAGTAGTAATAGACTTCATGAATTTTAAACCACCTTCTCTTTGCACCCTTTGCTTATTTCTCCTGTATGGCTTTGCTCCCCTTTTAGCCAAACCAAGACACTGGTAGGGATAACTGATGTTCTTCCAACCTCATTTGGAATACTGTGTCCATTTCTGGGCACCTCAATTCAAGAAGGATATCAACAGGCTGGAGCATGTCCAGAGGAGGGCGACCAGAATGGTGAAGGGTCTGGAAGCCATGCCCTATGAAGAGCGGCTTAGGGAGCTGGGTATGTTTAGTCTGCAGAAGAGAAGGTTAAGAGGGGACATGTGTAAATATTTAAAGGCATGTCATGTTGAGGAGGGAGCAGGGTGGTTTTCCGCCATTGCAGAGACTAGGACAAGGAGCAATGGATTCAAGCTGCAGGAAAGGAGATTCCACCTGAACCTCAGGAAGAACTTCCTGATGGTCAGAACTGTCCGGCAGTGGAATATGCTGCCTTGGAGTGTGGTGGAGTCTCCTTCTCTGGAAGTTTCTAAACAGAAGCTGGATGACCATCTGTTGGGAATGCTTTGATGTGTGTTCCTGCATAGCAGGAGGTTGAACTGGATGGCCCTTTTGGTCTCTTCCAACTCTATGATTCTATAACTCTTTCTTGGTAAGTGGCCTTCATTCTGAGGAGCACTTTCACTCCCTAAAGGCCAGTCCAGTTGGACAGAGGGATCTTTTTAGGCCCATAAGATTGCATTTGTACATGGATAGAGCCTCTTCCCATAAGCTGATCTGAAAATTGTATTCTTTAAATAGTTTCTTTCCTCTTGCTATGCTCAACATTGCCTTTGAGGTTCCACAAGAAATTTGAATCCACAAGGGAAATTGAAGTAGAGAAAACACGCATGTCCCTCTCATGGAGCCATATAATTGAAAGGGACCTTGTAGCTCATTGAGTCCAACCCTCTGCTCAACCAAGGAACTCCAGCTAGAATGTCCCCAGCAGCTGTCCAGCCTCTATTTGAAGGCATCCAGAGACAGAGACCCCACTACTGCTTTGGGCAATTGGTTCCATTGCCCAATTGCTGTTACCATCAAGAAGTTCATTCTAATGTTCAATCAAAATCCATCCGCCTGTAATTTAAACATTAGACCTGGTCCTGCCTTTTGGGGCAGCAGAGAACAAACTTGCACCTTCCTCTTTGTGATAGCCCTTTAGATATTAGATATTTAAAGAGTGCAGTTATTTCACCCCTCAGTCTTCTCTTCACTAGACTGAACATGCCCAGCTCCCTCAACCTTTCCTTATATGTTTTGTTTTGCATACCTTTTGTCATCCTTGTTGCCCTTGTCTGAACTTGCTCCAGTTTGTTTATATCCTTCTTCAAATGAGGTGCCCAGAATTGAACATAGTTCTCCAGATGAGGCCTGACCAAAACAGAATATAGTGGGACTATTACTTCCTTTGATTTAGAAACCATGATTGTATTAATGCAGACTGAAATATAACTTGCCTTCTTTGTTGCTGCATCACTCTGCTGAGTCATGGTCAAGTTGCAATCAACATATGTTCATCACAATTGAAACCTTCCATTTCATAATTTATGATAAACCTGAACATGAGGAATGACTCTGTTGTGGGTTATCCATGTTCATGGTGAAAGCTGACAGGTGGAGTTGGTCAAGAGATGGGTCTTTCCCTCAGCCTTGGTGTTTGCAATTCCCTTGCTAAAGCTAGGTTTATTGAACTGAAATGGACACAGGATTCTTGTGAAAACAAAATAGCCTGTGAAACACCAACATTCCTCCCCTCCCACCCCCGTCCCAAATATTTAAAGAGTATACTTGCTCATCGGCAGCTGAGTTGCTTAATGATCTTTAGAAAATAACAGAGTACTTGCCAGATCTCTGGTTGTGGTTTCTTTATGGGGAGAAGCATCTTTGAAACATTGTGAGTTTGAATTGTTTGCTTAGGAAAAATAGAGCGGAGAAATAGACTACATTTAACCTTCAGTCATCCCAATAGAAGAGTACCTTTGTCATAACAGGTGATCGACTGGTACCCACTTCCCTATGAACAACTAATACAACTTAGTGCTAAGCATAGGGGCAGTGAGGAAGAGGTGTTCCCAAACATTCACAGAATTACACACCTAATGGCACCCCTGGTTGTATGTTTGCATACTTTATCACTATATAGTGCAGTGATAATTGACTGTTTAAAAATTAAAACCTTTCAGACAGAAACGTAAAGAAAAACGCTTGAAGAGAAAACTGGAGCGCCGGTCTCAATTGGAGTCAAGCACTGAAGGAAGTGTCAGGAAACGCATGCGTAGGGATGTCGTTCCCAGTACGCTTCGCCTTATTATAGACTGCAGTTTTGACAATTTGATGGAGTTAAAGGTAAATGGAAATAACATTAAAACCAATTTATTCAGGATTCTTTAGTTGGGTAATTTGAGAGATAAGCAGGATATAAATGCAAATTAATTTTGAACCAACTCCTTATCTGTATTTAGGTTTTCAAGAAGTGGGGTTTTAGTCACCATTGTTGGTAGGTCTGTTCTGATACTGTACTATAGGACAGGAAAATAAGATTAAATCTTAAGTAAAATGGTTCCATTTTAGGTAATATGGTTAACATTTAACAATGATATTTAGTGAACACCGGTTATATCTGATAGACTTGAGGATATCTGATGTATTGTTTTAAAAAAAGGAAAAAGAAAGAAAGGAAAAAGGATTATTCATATAGCTTCTTCCAGGGCTAAAAATTTCCATTGTTCTTTCTGTTGCATTTAATGAAGAATGGGAGTTAAGAACACATGGCAAAGAAATTTGTTCTAATGGTGGAAAAATGGTCACAATGAAACTGGAACAGTGTTGCTATCCCATACATAACTGTTCTGAAGACAGTCCCATTGAGATTTATTGTCAAATAAGCATGCCTAGAAGTTTCCCCCACAACTGGCTTACAGATTAGGTTGACCATGTTTGGGTTTGATTTTCAACCTGATCAACCAATACTGGCTAGCGAACATCTTACGGTGGCAAGGGGATACCTTTATAATTGTAATGTTTACATAGTTTCTTTATAGTGAACTTAATGTATCTCTCCCCAAGGAAATGTTCTATTTAAAAAAGTTTGTGTTGGTTAAAAGTTTCCTTTCTCTCTCTTTAGAGTCTCTCTGAATCTCTTGGTTAAAGCATTTTATGGTGCTTTCTCTGAAGGACAATATAAAAACAAATTGTGTTGTATACAGGATGTCAAGAAACTTCACAAGCAAATTCAGAGATGTTACGCAGAAAATCGCAAAGCACTCCGTCCCGTACAGGTATGTCAGTGCAAACTGTTCCTCAGTTCTTTTACTCTGACTCTTCTAGTGATATACATGAAATATGAAAGGGCAGTACTTGCTAATATGACAGTACAATCAATAGCCACTATGGATATAATTTAACAGTATTTTTTCATGCATACATTAAACTCATTTTTTCATTTTACATCTGGAAATAAAACAGTACAAATGTTCATGTATTCCTACATGTAAATATAATGTTATGCTATTAGTATTGTGGAGTGCTAATGACCATCTTGTAGAACATCTTGGGGGAAAAAATCTCTAATATTCAAAAATATTTCTACTATATTTGAGCTTTTTGAGTTTCTCATTCTAAGTAAGCAACTCTTCTAAGATAAAACTAGAATATTTCCAAAAATAAATTTTGCTTGAACAAGTGGACTATGAGATTGAGTATCTAATTTGGGGTTAATATTAGCCGTGCATAATGTGCATTTCTTTTTCTTCTTCATCTTCCAAAGTTTTATTTGACCAGCCATGGAGGTCAACTGAAAGATAACATGAATGAAACTGACAAAGGATGGGTAAACTGGAAGGTATGAGTAATTTACATATCTGCTTTGACTAATAACATGGAATATTTTTCTTCATGAACAGTTTGCAGTTCTTTTTAAATAAAAGTGAAGACATGGGCCGCCTCCTTTATTCTTCCTTTTCTCACCATTTTATAGACATGTGAGTCATGGAGTCTCTCTTTAATATTACCAGCTACCTTACCATTTCTCATTATCAGATTGTTTTTAATACTGTATTTCCTGTTTCTTTATCTGAACTGCTAACTCTGGTTGAGTAAGAGGACCGCTTCATGTATGGTTAGATTTCTAAATTACAAATAAAGGCTGACCTCCTTGGAAACAGTATTGTGATGCCAAGGTGGTATAATTATTTAATAAAATGACTTTATTGCATCTTTTGAGAAAGAGATTCCCAAAGTTCTGTTATTTTGAGTGTTTATCCTCAGCCAGATTTACTTCTCTCCTTCCATGCTGGTTAGGATAGCTTTCTGGACCAGCAAGAGAGTTGGTTCAGTTTACAGATTTTCAAATAAAGCCATTGTAATGTAGAGAGTGTGTTACTGAATGTGGACCTAATACAGAAGCCTTTAGATATTTATTAATCTGTCAAGTTTATTTTGTAGTCGTCTTCCAGGTAATTGGTTATAAACATGAACTAATGTGCAGGCATGAAATCAAATTGCTCTTTCAGCTAAAAGCACAGCCACAATGACAGCACAAAGTTAGACCAGGGTAAGGTATGCCTAATTAATGTATAACACCCCAAGCCTAGAAGAGCTTTGGATTCATCACAGCTTCAGCTGACCAGATGTCAGCTCACCCTTGATCCTGTTGGTCATCTTAGCTAAGAATCAAGGTGGGTATGAAGTATACCCATAAGTCAGCTGAAAGTCCTGGGCTTTTTTAGCCAAGTAATTCTTTTGATATTTTTATATGTATTTATGTCTTGTAGGATATCCACATTAAATCAGAGCATTATAGTGAATTGATAAAGAAAGAAGAGCTTGTGTATCTTACATCAGACTCCCCAGAGGTCCTGAATGAACTAGATGAGTCCAAAGCCTATGTCATTGGAGGCTTGGTGGATCATAATCATCACAAGGTAGGTCACTAATGGTGGCAGTTCTGTGCATATATATTAGGAGAAGAAATTGCATTGAACTGGATGAAGCTGATACAGTTTGTTTAAACTACTGTTTTGAATAGGGGTGGGAAGAACCCAGAATTTTCCAAATCCCTGGAAGGTTCTAGGAATCCGTGAATCTCACGAATGTCAAATCTTTGAATCCTTTTTTTAAAAAAGAGTTTAAAAAGCAAGGGAATGAAAGCACTTCTACTGAAAAGTGTTTTTGAAGCAGAATTTGACATCTTTGTTTAATGAAAAACAAATTAAATAATAGTTTTCATTTTCAGGAAAAAATATCTATATGATTATTATTATACTGAGGTAGTTTCAAGTTAAGGAACTATAATTTTTAATTTTTTCATTTAAACAATCTGTATCTGAACTCCCCCTTTTATGAATTGAACATCAGCATAAACAAATATAGAATCATAAAATGTATTAAAATACAATGCAGAAAACAATAATTGCAATCTGTGTAAGAACACACATTCTTGTGAGTGATAATGCAAGTACAGAAGTTGATGTCTCTTGTTTGATCAGGATCAGTCTTTGGAATAGTTTTTTTTTTGGGGTGGGGTGGGGGAATCACAGCTCTGAGAAGCACCCAGCCAAGATGGCCTGGCAATGCTGGTTGTGAAATTATGGGAGTTGCATTCCCACTTGCTCAAATCTAGGATTTACTGGCTCAAAAGACTGCTGTTACGCATGCCGTTCTTAGCACTGGGGATCTGCAGCCACTACTCAAGTATATGTGTGTGCGTGCATGCATTTCCAAAATGCACTGAAAAATTCCCATTTAAGGATGAGAAGAGATTGTCAGTGCTCTTCAATCTTGTCAGTACTCAAATGTTAAATCAAATATTAGGCCTTTGAATAGATTAGAATGACTGAATCAGTAGTGCATATAGCTGTTCCTTACCATGTTATCCTTAAATCAAAGGCTCTAAAAACTTCCATACAGGCTAATAAGTGGTGCTATGGAGGGAAATCCAACCCTCAGACCTAATGGGTTTGAGATGGTGAAATGACTATGGCTGCTTGATGACCTCCTACCAAAGCAACAAACCATCTCTCCACTATTTCTTTCCTCCATTTCAGGAAAGGGGTCTCCTTTTCTCTTTTTGTTCATTTTCTTCCTTTTAAAATCCACAGGGTGGTGAGAAAAACAAGACAGGCAAAAACAGAGCTGAATGATGCATTTCCTCTAATCTTAATCCTTCTTATTAGTCCTCCTGTATTTTTTTAACAATTGAAATCAAAACACTTCATTAATTAATAATTAATTAATTAATAATCTGGAGATATTAATTATTAAGGATTAATCAGGACCATCGATACCAAATTGGGATACCTAGAATGCATGCATTTCCACTCTATTTTAAAAAGGAATTTTAGGGACAAAAAAAAAATCCCAAAAATGGCATCTAATAGACAAATCATTCTTCAAGAGGCTTCTGGGGTATAATAATATTGGGGCAAACTGGAGGGATTGGAGACTTGTGGGGTTGTGCCCTGCCTGCAGGCCATACCTTGCCCACCCCAACCCAGGTGCTTCAAAAACCTTGCAAAGGAAACCTTTTCTTGGAAGTAGTTTTGCTGAGTCAGTGGAGTATCTGCTTTTCAGAACTGGGATAACTCAGGAAGGAGAGATTTCAGCAGCTATTTTTAACCTGTATTCTGAAGCCCCACGAGAGAATAAGGCAAAGGATCCGGCTGTCCCGGACAGGATCTGGTCAGCGGTGGCTGGGAGGACAGCGGAGGATGTGGGATTGCGCTCCTCGCTGCTGCCTCCCTCTCGCCCCATGCAGGATCCATGGGAGGATGGCGGGGAGCGGACTCGAAAGATTCTGTTCAACTATTTTGGTGGTGGAGTTCGGATCCGCAGAGCTCAAAGCCTTCCCCAGGATTTGAGGATTCGGTTGGCCCATCCCTAGTTTTGAAGTATTCTTCCCTTATATACAACAGATTGAAATAGTGGTTCTTTCATTTCTGCATCACTTCCTTTTTGAGTGTTTTGAAACTGAGCAACAAATATTCTGTCACCACATAGACTCTACCTTCTAGGAGTTGGGGTTTGTTTCCACTGCTATCTCCTTTAGTAGCCACCCACTTCAGCTTCCACAGTAAGAATGCAAATTTCTTGTAATTATACTTGGAGAAGCAGATACATCACAGTAAGACTTTAAGCACATAAGCTTGGAGAAGCAGGTTGACTCACTCCCCTTCCCATGGTTAAAGGAGGTAAATGAAAGGGACAGAGTATCAGCTTATCTCAGTTGCCAGAAAAATCCCCTTCTGAATGTGAGAAAAGAGAGAGAAAATGAGAAATACTAGGAAAGCGTACTGGTATCTGGTGAGATGGTTGTATGTGATAATTAGAATATGCTTAACTTCCTCACACATGAAAAATGACTTTACATTCTCTCTTTAGTCACCATTTTGTGTATGAACTTGATAATTCTGTATTCATTCCTCACACTGCAGTATGATCCCTAAAACAGCTACAGCAGTGTCAGCAATGTGTCTCTGGCTGCCAGAGCTATAAACAGATCATCCTCTGTGATTCTGTTATTTTTAATCATACTTATTGTAGTATTTCTAGTAACTAACCAAGGGTAGACTCCCAAGTAATGTAGTCCCTTATAAAAGTGTTTATAACATAAGTAGATAAACTGGACACAAGCTTAAAGGAAAATGCTTAGCATGTGCAAATTGGGCAAGCTGTTGAATGGTTGGCATGTTTTATTATTATCGTCTATCATCATCTTTCTGCTCTTCCTTTAGAAAGTTTAGTGGCTTGTATGGTCCCCAGCTATCTAATGTTCAAGCATGGATTAGAGGCATACCTCCTTAGCTTGATCAGGAGCATTTTTAAAAACTTATGTTGTATGAGCATACTTAATCACTTCCCCCACCATTTGCTATAGATCAGGGTAGTGCACTAAAGCTTTAGCAGAGTATTCTGACTACCTCACTAAACTATAAATCCTAGGTTTCTTCAGAAATCATCTGTAATAGTTAAAGTGGCATAGAACTACTGTGTATGGTGGTACACTCTCCTTCTGCCCATACAACTGATTTTACTTATTCATCCAGAAGGATGGAATTAGGGACACGTTGAAAGAAGTGGAGGCAGAAGTGAAAAGGCAGCATGAAATGGCATTAGGTGAACATCAATATTGACCCCAGATAGGAATCAGTATTCACTATTTCTTCTGTGCTGCCTCTCTGAGGTGATTCTGTAGATGCCAAATCTACTAGCAAGGTGTGAGGAATACATGAAGATATTTTTTTGATCACATATACAAGGCAAGAGCATTGAAAGTGCAGCCTTTTCTCAGTCTTTTAGTTATAGTTCCAGCAATTTTATGTAGTCTAGAAGTGGGTTTTTATATTCAGATGGTTCAGTGAAATAATAGGGAGAAGATAATAAGAATCTGGAAGTTCTGTGAAACTGTTAAGTAGTGTACAAATCTCATTGCCAGATCATTAATTACTTTTTCTTTTTGTCTTATTTTTCAGGGAATCACATACAAAAGAGCACAAGAGCAGGGTATATGTCACGCACAACTTCCTTTAAGTGTCTTTGTAAAAATGAACAGTAGGAAGGTCCTGGCAGTGAATCATGGTAAGGATGAGATTGATAAACACAAATGCCTCAGAACAAACATGTTTAAATGTATGCTCTCAGAAATAAACACATATAATCATTGTTTTTTATTCCTCCATCCCTTTTAAAAGTTGCTCATATGTAAGAGAATTTTGGTACGTTTGTGCCTATTTTGTGAATACATAATTTATCTGGGAGACTATTCACCCATTCTTTCAGTGGGCTTGATATATTTGTCTTCTTACACGCATATATTCTTGATTAATTCCACTCACAGCGGTTGGATCACTTCATGTCAGAAATAGTATATGGTTGTTTTGTCTTAATGCAGTTGCAGCACATAACATATAGGTAACAGATAATGTATGTGAGCTTGATAAATGCATAGCAGTCTTTAAGTGACTTAATTCCAAATGATCCCTAAATATTTTGTTCCAGGTTTTGCAAGTTAACTGCCAGGCGGGGGTTCATGGATATCAGAGGTTGCCATCACGGGTTGTGGTGTATGCTGACAATTCTGATATTCTATTAAATTTCATAACCGTTAGACTTCAGCAATAATCTAAAACATGTATATGTTAATTTGATTAGCCTAGCCTATAATGTGCAAAGCTCTATGTAAACCTTTATTGCACATTCTTTTAAAATCAATTAATATTTGCTACAGTGTTTATTGAGAGTTATCATTTAACATATTCAAGATCTAGTTGTGATTTTTCTATAAATGTAATATTAGACTGGATTTTTTTTTAAAAAATGGTATACATTATCTGCTTTTTTAAAAAAAAACTATTGAACCTGTATTTCAGTATTAACTTATGTATGTTCAGTATTGTTGGTACTTATTTTCCCCCTGCACAAGAAGATGACATATGATTTTAAATATCAGTAAACTGAAGGTATATTAATGGAATTGTGGCTTGATATGGTCTGTAAAATTGTACAGTTCAGCACAGTTGAAGTGGTCTGAGAATTGGACTATGACTCTGGAGAGCAGGGTTCGAATTCCCACTTGGTCATGGAAGTTCGAATTCCCGCTTGGTCACAGAAATCCACTGGGTGATCTTAGGCAAACCACACTTTCTCAGCCTCTGAGGGTGGCAAAGGCACCCTCCTGAACAAATCTTGCCAAGAAAACCCTGCAATGGGTTCACTGTAGGGTCACCATAAGTCAGGAGAACAAACTTGAAGGCACACAACGACAAACAATATGTGTTAGGGGAACTTTGTAGTTAACTGGCAACAGCAACCTAATATTAACTTTCTCTGTTAACAATAATGAAAATGCTATACAAGTCAAATACTGGTATGACTATGAGTAGTTTTAGTAGTTGAACCTAGCTATACATTGTTAACTAGAATGCATCTGTAGTATTGCAGTTTGAATAAATTCCTGCTCCTGTTAATCTTTTCCATACTTTTCTGAAGGAGATTGTATTTTTTTTCTTTTGATTTCAGTGTTTGAGATCATTCTTGCATACTTGGAAAAGAGAGACTGGGAAGAAGCATTTTTCACTGTTTTGCCACAGCGGAAAGGAGCCAGATCACTAAATGAGACAATGGATAAGTCTGAGCATGTACTGCAAGATTCAGAAGTAGTTCAGGATGAAGTCCCAGATAGTGACTAAGCACAAGAGGAGATTCATTTGTATAAAAGAGCCACAGATGTGAAGGGACATAAGTTGGATGGATACAGAAAAATGTTACACTATTCTTGTGGTGTGGCATTGTTTATGGCAAGGAAGGGCAACAGACGAGGCTTGGGGTGACCCACCATAGAAAACTGGAGGGCTGCACACACATCCCATTGCCACCCTCACCCAAAATTGGGGTGAGATGATTTTTCTTTTGCCCCCAAATAGCTGATAATCCCCACAGCCTCAGCATGTGTGCAGCACACACACTACTTGCCATATTTTTAGCTCCGCTCTCACATATATAGCTTGAACAGGACTGTTTTTAAATCAGGGAGTGATCAGAAGTCATGTTTGTGTCACTTAATGTTTTGGGGAAAGGGCCTGTATAAGCCACAGACTGCTCTTTTAAAATGTGAGGAGTACTCCAGAATGCCCCCAAAGGATGTGAAATGGCGAGTTAATATATGCAGAGGCCTGGTAGTGCTCTTGGCCAACTTGGGAGCAAATTTTGGCAGGTGGGGGAGGTGGGGCATGGAAGCTCTTGAGGGGGCACAAAAACCATTTGGAGAACCACACACATCCCACAGATTTCACTTTAGCCTTGCCCCAATTTATGCCCTGAGGCATGGCTTTTGTGTTGATTTCATCTGGACCACACACTTACTTGCAAAATACTTGATTTTTAGTATCTTTATTAAGCTAAACTGGAGATAAAAAGGTCTTTATGTTTGCCAGGGAAGCTGATATTTATTTGCTGTTTTTAGTGCTTTAATTTGTTACTTGTCAAGATAATTTTCCTGTTCTGAACATGGTAACAGAACTTTATTTAGAGTGAACTGAAATGTTTATAGGGTTTAGTTTTAAACTTTTAGGTTTAATTTGTACCTGCCCTTCCTGCCACTTTCATTATTGACCTTGCTGTGCCTTTTGGCTTAATTTTTGTATCATTTTGGGGATCTGTTTGATGAGTGCTTGACAAATTCCAATTAGAATTGCAATGTTGGTTTCTGGGGGCCAGGATGGAGGAGCCTTTACTGTTTGAGTACTCCATGTTTTGAGTACTTTTTATTGTAATGTAACTACTTCCTTTTCCTGGGTATAAAAATGAAATTATCTCCTAGATTTGAAGACTCAGCATTGAATTCATTATTCATGTCATCTTTACTAAAGAATGTTTTCTTATAACTAGGATGATACCTTTTCTGAATGCTGTTTCTTAATGGTAGTTTATCTCCTTCCTGCTTTGAGAAAGTGTCTCCTGAATCCCAGCCCATTCTGCAGCTGTCTATTACACCATTGTTACTTATTTAGTAGGACATGCCTCTATGCTTCTCCAAAATCGCTAGGAATATTTCTTGGGTCATTTTCAGTGCAGAAAGCAGCTATATTATAGCAGTTCTTATATTGCAAATTTCATGCAAAAAGTGACCCTAAGTGTTACTGCAGAATGATTAAACGTTATTTGATCACAGCAAGTTGTTGTTGTAGTGTGTTTTTTAAATAAAATAAGCAATTTGTCCTTGCTTCCGTCTTAGTCAGTGTGTTGTAACTGTTATGTACTCAGAACACATATTCTGTGGGTTATAATGCTGTAGACCCACATGCAAACAAAACTGTATCGGGAGGGCTTCAGTTGTCAGGAATTCAGAATTACTGTAAAATGTGGTATGTAACAAGATTTTGCCATCACCAAATCAGAGTTAAGTTTTTTGCAAAATCACCTCAGAAAGGAAACATTAAGCATTTCCTGAAATTTAAAATGCACAATTAACATTCATTTAAATGTATATACAGGTGGCCTACCACTTTTGCAAGTCTCACTTTTGTGGATTTGATTATTCACATATTATTAGCTGCCACCTCCACTGCTACTCTTTGCCATTTTTAATAGGGACTGCAGGCCTCGCGAGACTGAGAGATTGTGAATGAGACTTTTAAGTCCATATTAAAAATGGAATAGGGTAGCAGTGGAAACAGTGGCAAACCTCAATAGCCAGCCACTCCTGCCCTAAAAAGAAACCCCAACATCTCACATGCATCTGTGGTGGGTTGAATACACAGATCATAGTTTTTCTGTGTGTTAAATATGGTTGGGAGGGGGCTGGAGTTATCTGTGTTTTTTTCACTTTTGTGGGGATCTTGTGCCCCTAAACACAGCAAATTTGGAGGGGTAACTGTAGATAAAACCCTACAGAGTATGGACTATTCCAGTTGAATTGGATAGTAGGATTTTCTCTCTATCTTAGGCGATCCAGATGTGTTTTGATTTTAAAATAGTAAAGATCTATATGTAGCTCCTTTTTGCCAATTAATAAATGAATATCTTGAGCATAAAATCTGAAGTTGTTTGCACATACAGTGTTTAACCTGTGAATGAATTTGCAGAGGTGTTAGAATTATATGCTTTATCTGTATAATTTAAAGTTACTATGTATTTCTTAAAAAGACATAGAAAACGACACAGAATATTCCAGTATTTGGATTTGTTTGGCATAAAAGAAGTTGTCAATAGGCACATTTTGATATATGTATAAATAATAAATAAGTGTTGCAGTCCAATGACCTTGGGAGGGCCACAAGTTGCTCAACTTTGATACGCAGTTACTTCCTGAGTTCTGTTGGCAAGGATTTGAACACAGGTGTTCCCATTCTGTGTTCCAGTGGTCTCAACCTCACCATGGCTTACCTTTGTAAAAAAAACAACAAAAAAACCTTGTACAAATCTTCTTTCTTGGGGCAGGGGGATGCTAGTACCTGTTGTCCAACTTCATTCAGCATGCACTTCTTTTCAGTAAAAGAAGGCCCTCAGCATTGCTATTAGGCATACCTTTCCTTCCTCGTTGCTGGGAACTACACCTTAAATGACAGATGAGCTCCACTTCTTGCTGTTTTAGCACGGACAGTTGCTAAATCATAGCCTTTAGTTGTATTTTTTTAAGTAATACAGCTGTGTTTGAAGAAATTACTTTCATTCTTCGTACTATAGTGTTGCCTGCCTTTTTAAGGAATAGTTGACCATGTACCATTCCCATAACATTGTGTTTATTGTACATTGCACAGAAGTTTTTTTTTTAATTTTATTTTAATGACAAGCCAAATCTCTAAAGACAAGTTTAATAGCTCCCTAGAGTAAGTTGTGTATATATATGTGCCCAGGAAGATTAGGTTGCAGTCTGAGCACTTTTATGAAGTGTTTGACATGGATGTATGACTGTTTAAATTAGTGTATCTGCATCTTTGCAGTACTCCAGACAGAGAGGATCCTGAAGACTTCAGACTCAGCTGTTAGTGTCTAGGGAAAGAGTTTGAAGATGGGCCATATTGCTTTATTATAGTACAATGAAATGTGACCACCTCACCAGAATAGTCATGGGTATCACTTGTTTCTGCACTCTTACTTGTTTTGGTATTGTTGCTTTTGATGAAGAACTCAAGTCAGTAAAATAGCAGGTGCACATGGGTATTGGGTGGAAGGGGAACTAGAGGACACAGGCATTATTTTTCCTTATCCAATGTTATGCTATGGTAAACAAACAGATTGCTATGTATTCGTTTGAAGCATTAAAGAGCAGGGCCAGGATTTAAAGGGCCATGTATGCTATTCCCTACAGGCTCTAAGAGCCCCTCCCATGCTACTGTACCTCTCCATGCAAGTACTCATAGTTGCTTCTGAAGGTTAGGCGACAGTGTACCGGTGTAACACAAGTAGCTGAAACTAGAGCAGAAAACTGATAATATCTCCCCCAACCCCCATGCATGTGCATAAACATTTCTCCATTTGTGTATGTGTTCTTTGGATTGCAAAACAGATTTCTTGACAATTACACGGGAAGATACAATAAATTACTTCTGAAATGCACTATGAATAGAATGTATGTGTACATGCATGTCTTATAATGTCTCTGTGTAGCATTTTGCAGCAGTTTTTTTTTTTCTCCATGAACAAATTGGTCCACGGATACCTCTGTATATTCCAGATTGCATTTTATGAAATGGATACTGATCACATTTTTTAATAAATTAAGTCATGGTACTTTGAACTGAATAGTAAAGTAGACTTATTTGCTTTTAATTCTTTTCTGCTCTGTGAAAGGGATGGTTTGGCTCTGGAAGATTTTGTTGTTGTGTGTCTTCAAGTCATTTCTAACTTATGGTAACCTTAAGAGAAACCTGTCACAGGATTTTCTCTGCAAGATTTGTTCAGAGAGGGTTTGCCATTGCCTTCCTCTGAGACTGAGAGAGTGTGATGTGCCTTCAGTCACCCATTGGGTTTCCATAGCTGAGCAGGGATTTGATCCTTGTTCTCCGGACTGCTCTTCTGGCAGACTTTAAGATTAAACAAACAAAAACAAACCCCACCACCTTACATTAAACTCACTTAAGTGACTGAGCTGTTAGCAAGCTCTTCTAGAAATTTTAGATGGTCAGTGCTGGTAGTTGCAGATCAACTACATCATTCTAGAGGGTTGCATTGTTACCTTGTATTGTGGGGGTCCTGGGAGGGATGCCCAAATAACCAAATAAAAACACAAGATGGGGAAATTAACTCGAGCACTCTCTTAAGCTAACGAGAGGCAGGGTAACTTTGGCTAGGATCTTTTACCCTATGTATACAGCGTCAGGTCAGAAGAGCAGTCAGGCTAGGATTTAAAATGATAAAAATAATAGTAGCTTTATTAAAGGACAAACAACAGAAGAGACACCACAAACACACAGCTGACTGGAAACTAGAAATGAGAGTTTTCGGGGGAATAGGTGATACGACACCTTTTCTCGTAGTCCTGGAGAAAACGGAGAGTTGCAGGGAAGAAAGCTCAGCGCTGTTCGCTGAGGAGGCGACTTGCTGGACAACCCAACCGCAAGGCAGGATAGCAGTCCGGAGTGTTCCAAGAAGCGAGGCAGAATCAGTTGTTGGAAACTGAGGGGACAACTTCACTGGACAGAGTGGCAGCAAGGCTAGATGGAAGTCCAGGGCAATCCGAAGAGTGCTCGGAATTGGGGACTTTTTATAAGGTGGATTTTACCTACAGGCTATGCCATGCTCGGTGAGAACCAAGGAAATTTGGAGCGGGACAAAGGCGTTGGAAAAGGTCAGGTTTTACATGATTAGCTTAGTGCTGGACAACAATAGTATAACCAGTATGCAAATGGCTCAGCATAAAGAAGGTGTCGGCTCTCGGCCGAGCGTCTTTGTGTAAAGCCGCGCTTAAGCAATGTGTGTCTGCAAGAAGTGGTCCCTGAAGCAACAGAGAGGCATTAATCTGCCTGCCTAAATGAGGATTGGAATGTCCAACCATTAACGGCCGCGCCTGTTTACGTGCTTGTCCGGTGGCCCTTGCAAACACGTGGAGCAGGGTGGCAGAGAAGGATCAAGGGAAGGCCAAATAAGTTTGATATCAAGAGATATCTGGTGCTGTCACCAGGCATGACAGAACCGTGGTAACAGCATGATTGCCTTAGATGTTCATTTTTAAAAAATTTTTGGAAAAATCCATCAGTCAAATATTGAGTTTCCAATTTTACACACTGCATTCAAATTTTTAAGTCCATTTTAAAGAATTCTGTAGTTCCATATGGCAAGATCCAATGAGAGCCTTTCTGATGCTGGAAATAATACAAATAATAACATACATTTCCAAGATTGTAGGTGACACGCCTACATACTTCAGGCGACATGTTAATGTGTCGTGGCACACTGTTTGGAAAACCCTGTGCTAAACCTTTGGTAAACGTTAAGAGCAGGATTTTGCACAGTATAGAAAGCTGAACAGGGGAACTGGGTGGGAAAGAAACCCTGTTACACCAGCCGGCAGTTGCTCAGTACTGGGTATGACCTATAGTTTGCATGTTCAGTCTTGCCCTACAATTCATTCCAGAGTTTAAAAGACTTTTGTTGGACCAAATTTTCATGCTGGATGAAGTGTAAAGTTTTGAGTTGGTAGCTTTTGTCATTGCAGAAATGGAAATTATGTTACTGTGCTTCAGTAATGCCACTTTTGAAGAATGCAAATATTTCTATTCAGTTTGATTTGTTTGTTATAGCCTTGTTACTTCACTTTCCCTTTTCTTTATGCCAAAGAACAGCATTCATAAACAGAACACCAAAGAGTTCATGAGTAACATGCATCCAAATGCTACACTTAATTAAAGAGTATGAAACTCCCTCCACTCAGATGCATTTGGTAACGCCATTCTTTGATGCATATAAGCTCTTTATCTAGACTTTTGAGAATTGGATGAGTGATAACAGGTTGTGCTGTTTCCACTGTAGTGAAATTGTGGTTGAATTGAATTCTTAATGCTGGTTTTGTATTCATATAGATATGGGACCTTAAGTGAAAGGTAGGTTATAAACTGAATTAACAAATTCTAGTTTTTCAATAATAGTCCTCAAAATGTGCTCACAGACCAGTATTTCTGTATTTAGCTGAAGGCCAGATTCCATTATAACTACCGTAGCTCCATCCTACAGAAGTCTGGAATTTATAGTTTGTTGTAGTACTTAGAATTCTCTGGTAGAGAGTGTTCCAATCCAAGAGAATGCCCTGAATTCCCCTGAGCAGAGAGTTCTAGTATTTCACAAAACTACAAATTTCAGGATTCTGTAGGATGGAGTGATGGTGTTGTTGTTGAAGTGTTTCAACTACTGTCTGGGTACACTCGAAATCAGGAGTAGAGAAAGTGAGGCCTTAGGGGCTGCATTTGGCCCTCATCTCTTTGAGATCCCCAGCAGTTTCTGCCTCCTTTTCTACTGGTGTGGGGGCAAAAATCCCCAAGCTGTTACTGGACCACCCCCCCAAAATCAGGTTTTGTTAGTTTCCTCTTCACAACTGCCCAATTTATCCTAGTGGGTGTAAAAAGTTGGAAATCAACCAAAAACAAAGGTTAATCAGAATTCATAGTCTTTTCCAGTTTTGCCTTTACAGCTCATTTTAGTTGCCTAGGAAAAAGTATGGCCCACTGGCAATTGACCTTTGGTCTTGACACAATGCAATACCCCTGCTCTAAATGACATATTTCCTGGAATTGACCTATTCTGTATTAATTGTGAAATACACTCAAAACCCTGAATGTTATGTAGGAATGGCTTAATTCTATCTTTTACATTCTGACAGGATGGAAATGTCCATGATTTCTTTCCATATCAAGAATAGGGCACGTCTCATGAACTCTCGTATAAGAGGAAAAAATATGTAAAGTAGACTATCATTTAAGATTTTAGATGCAAGTCTGTGTGCTGTATAAGTAGAACTTCTTAAGTAACAACTTTATTTTTTTAAGTAAGAGCTGGAAGGTATGAACCTAATTAAGGCAACTTTACAATACACATTGTCTTTGGAGAAAATGTCACATTTTCTTTCAGAGGTCCTAATAATGAGTGTCCTCTTTTCAACTAATGTGGCGCCGTTTAGAACGAGACTTGCTGTATAGCAATTGAGTGCTGGTTTGTAATGTTGCAGGAGTGTGAGACAGACTTTCGTTGGTTCCATGTCTGCTGAGAGAATGCTCTAATGGCAGATTATCTGAAGTTGGGATCCTGATTTTCTCCTTTGAGGGTGAGCGATTTCTGTCCATTTCTGAAAGAGATTTTGTAAGAATATACTGAGAGTCTTGTTCCCTCCATGCATCTGAACAGCTGTGCTGATTTGTTCTGCCATGACAGTTATTACACAGTTTTTCAAATGGCAGGTTGTTACAAATCTCCCTGTCATTTGAGGGGTGGGGTTGGTTTAAATGTACAACACATACCTATTCTTGGCCCTTTACCAGCTGTTGATTCTTGGCTTAAAGGCCTAAGGAGAAAAAGGAGGTTTTTTTGCAATCTAAATGAACCTAAATATTAGGTATGTACTACTTGATTAGGAAAAGATAGGAGAGAAAATTTTTACCACATGCAGAAAATGAGCAAAAAAGCCATATTGGATGTTACAACAAACCATGGTGTGGTTTGTTGATATCTGGTCTTTTGTGATGCATACTCCTACCTCCACTAACTAGCCTTGGCTTATTAACAAGGTTCAAAATACTGTCTAAGCCAGGGTAGGCAAAGTGGTCCTCGAGATGCCTGAAACTCCCAACAGCTCTAGCCAGGATAGCCAATGGCGAAAAATGTTGACTGCTGAATGAAACTCTTGACATGCTGATTTAGAAACTCAAGTTTATTTAAATTATGGGTTCTTGTGATGTCAAAACCTACATCAGTGACTTCTCCTTGGCTTGTTTCCCATAAAGAAAAATGAGCTGACAAAAAGTAGAGAAACAAACCAGAGAAGAGGAAGACAAGTTATGTTTGGGGGAGGGTTGGTCTTACAACATGAGATTTGTGACTTTAGCCACACAATCCATAGTTTGTCATGATGCTCAGTTGGGCCTATCGAACATGGTGGCGCAAGTTCAATTGTTAGTCCTAACCAGAGTATATTAGTTGAATCTGTTACTGAATTCTAAGTCAAAACCTATATAAATCTCATTGATTTAATGGATCTACTCTAGCTGAGAGTTGCAATTGGATTTAGACCAGTGAATACTGACACTGCTTATAATAAGTTAGGGATTTGTCACATTGGTAGCTTTCTCCATTTTTTAATATATTTTTTTTACATCAGAACCTCAAAAGCAAAAAATAAATACCCCAAATATGAAATCTTCTCTATTGTTCAAAAGTTTACCACTGTACTGGAGTCCAATAGAAAGCAGATTTCTTCATAAAGTGCACAGTTTGCATGTCTCTCACCAAATGTATTATTGCTAGAGTACTTTTTTGAACTGACTCTTAAAATATGACCTGAATGTTTTAAAATATGCCCCTATTACAACTGATTTTCAATTAGAATGATAACTTGCTTTGCCAGAATTCATGGCTCACTGTTAGATTTACAACAAGGATGAAAATATCTTTGGAAATGACACTGGTGGTTTGTTTGTTTGTTTGTTTTGCGTTCTGCTTGTTTTTGCTTTTGTGAACACATTCCTAGAGAGAAAGCTACCTGTACTACTTAAAAATAATTTGTTCCCATTACTCATAGTGTTGGAAAATAATTTAGTATTAGGAAAAATAACAACACTTTATTTGTTATGTCACTTTTTGTTTTTTCATTACTTTTTAATTAAAACTTGGGGTTCCTAAGAGGGTAAGTAGTTACTTGAAAAATGGATTTTTAAACTCTCTCTAAAATGCCTTAAACTACCCTTAGATGTAACTGACTAGAAACTGTTTCTTGTGATTTCATTTGTATTTGTTATATTGCTTTTGGAATGTGACATCATTCTACTCTTGTTCCACACCCTACCCCAGATAACTTGCTACTAGTAATTTTGTTACTTGTAATCCCTCGTGTTCAAATTTTGCTTCTGGAGAAATAAATCATTGTCATTACTATGTTGTAAGTGAAATTGCTTTATAAGCATCAAATAATGAGCAAAGACTTGATGAAAAATTCCTTAAGCTCAGCCTAGTAGGATCTGTAATAAACTTCAGATAAACATGTAGGATGTAGTGGGTCAGCAATTGCAGTCTTTGGCCATCCAGAGATTTTCATGTTATATTTCCCATCAACCCCATCCAGCATGGCCAGTGTTAAAGGACTGTGGGAGTTGTAAACCAAAACAGCCAGAAGGACACAGGTTCAACATGTTCAACTGGTACTCAACCATGTTTTTTCATGTTGCTCCATTTCCTGCAGGAATTCCTCTGAATTTACCTGAGCTGGGTGCCGTCCTCTAGTGACTTTTTCTGATTTCCTTTTTGAGACTTCAGCAGAGCCTGCACGTTCAAATTCTCTGCTTCATTTTCCTTCTGCATGCTTTGCCGATAATTCAGTAGGTCACGGCTGGTCACATCAGAGCGTATGAAATTTGACACGAATTCTTTCTCTGAAACACCAAGAAAGAAGAGGCAGCTTCTGTTTAAAAGAGATAATTTGCAGCTGAAATAGATACAATATTATTGTGGCATAATATTAAGAACTTGGCTATCTGGGATGTTCCTGGGCACATGGAATGGTAATTCCTAATCCTGTTTCAATATGAGAGGATGTTCCATACATGCCTCCTCCACTGGTCCTCACTATACATCTCATTCACTACTTTACTGCTTTATTGACTTACAAGAAATCCCATTTTGAAATGAAATCTGATTCTTTCTAAATGTAACATCCATGTGTTAAATGGAACTCCACAGGACTAGGAGACAGAATCATCCAAACTAAAATAGATTCAGTCAACAGTATTTGCAGTTAGAAGGAACGATTACCTGATAATAAAAAAATCTAATGCAATTTGTGTGCATCTCTATTTCTGTATATGTGTATATGTTCAAAAAAATACTTGTAAAAAAATCCCACAGAGAGTAATAACGCCACAGCCAAAAACTGGTTTATGTTCTAGCCGTGTGCAGCTACAGCCTCCCCATTTGTGGGTTTGACTTTCATGGATTTAATTATTTGCAAATTTCTTCAACCTCTGCCCCCTCAATCTCAGATGCTTCGTTTCCAGGGGAACCTTCCCTCTTGGCAGTTCCAATCAGCTTGTGCTGCCCTTTAGAAACCCGCCTCGGTGTCTTCCTCCTCCTCCTCCCCCAGATGTTGCCTGACCAGCTAAGGGCAACTTGCAGCCCAGTTTCTCACCACCACAAACCCTCTCCCAATGCCCTGAGGAAGGAGATGGGTAAGAGAAAGGAAGTATAGGACCACTATGCTGACTCATCCCCTTTCCTTCTCCTTTCCCTGATCTGGCTTGGACCCTGGGTGTCCATTCTCCCCACCGTGCCTTGGTCCCCTTCCCGCAGATACACACACATATTCCGGTATTTGACATTTTGCAATTTAGTGAGAGTCCTGTACTCCAGCCCTAGCGAATGTGGTGGTTCAAATGTATTATAATTTCCTTCTTACCTTTTATGCTTGCCTTTGCTAACCAGTTCTGGATCTCTGCAAGGGAGTCTGTCTGTAAAATATCACGAAGCTTTTCAAGTATCTAGACAAAGAGTGGAATGGTCAAAGGAGGCATTTCAATAAAAGTAGCTAGCCTTATTGTTCAAATCTGTTTATTTCTCTAAAGTTAAATATTTCCAGAATGAAACCACCTTTTGTTACATCCAGTGGTGGAGGGGGCTGTGGGACTTTAGTGTACATTCTCAAGGGTACTGTTTGAAAATGTCTTACTTAACAATGCATAACGTATTGCTTGTCTGCTGCATTCTGGTCACGATATTTCAGTTTTCGTAGGAACGTAGATGTTGAGTATAAGTTGGTAGATTATAATTCAAGGAAACAAAGATGTTTTATGTGCTAATGTGCAAGGAGAAGATAGGACTCATTTGCATGGTATTCATCTTATACAGAGTTTGATGCAGAAGTGAGAGTGTGAGGAATATAATTTTGCCAGAGGTAGTGATTATTTTCCCTTAGATTAAAAGGTCCTCTGAAGCTGTATGTGCAGAAGGCATTTCATGCCCAAGTTTTTAGCTGCTCCATGAATCACTGAAGGACTGGCATATCTGTTGAATTCCTTCTGCCTCCTTGTACTTCAAGAGTAATTTTTGCTGGAATTATGCATCTAATTTCGGTTAATGGCATGCTCTAAAAGTTCAGACTTCGGGATCCCCTCTGAATACTTGGTAAGGGCACACATTTATATGTTTCTGCAACTAGCAAAATACTAACAATAGGAATAAGTCTGGCTGTCAGCTGGTTTTTCTATCATGTAAAATAGCATAACAGGAATCCTGCTGTCTAAGTCCGATGAATATTTCAGTTAACTGAAAAATATTTTAAAATTGAGCATACAGGAATAACATAAGAAGAGTTCTGCTAATTCAAAACAAAGTCTACATTTACGAGAACTTGGTTATTAACTGATCTCAAATTATGAAAGTTGCATTCTCTCAAACTCTGTCTTGAAAATGGAGAAATACTTTTTTCCCCCACAAGTTGCAGCAATGGATTTCATGTTACAAATTGTCTTGAATACTACTAATTTCCGCTGCTGTCTGCAGGCTTAATGTATAATTCCGGTTGGATAGTGGCAATGCAAAACAATTCAAGAATTAATAAGATTATTCCAGACCTCATTCTGAAATGTACAGAACAGAAGTAACAGCATTCCTCCATTCTGTAATCTAAGAACCAAGTTTATCCTGATACCTGAAATGGGAGTGTAAGAATTTGTTCTATTTTTGAAGTGCTGTGAATAACTGTGGCTTGATAATGAGAATAAAGCTGAAAAGCTTGGACTATCAAAATTTCTAAAATGATCTCCTCTTTTCTTGGAAGTATTAATGCCATTGTCCCTGTGTGCTAATTCATCCCAACAGATCATTTGGTTGCAAACAAACTGTGCAATCTATGCATGTTTACTTAGCTGTAAATCCTAGAGCTTTTAATGTGCCTTTCTTTGCACCCTACAAGGCATGTGATATGAGATAATTATTCGTGGTTATATCTTACTTTTATTTCTTGTTCCAAGTATGTTGGAGCGTGATTAAAATTCTCTGTGATTTCTGGTCTTGAACGCATTTCCTGGCCAGATGAAAGACGGCGGTCCTGGGATGTCCTCCTCTGTTCATAATCTCTTAGATATTTCCTCATAGGATCATCCTGATGATGGAGTACCATAAAAAGAGATCCAAAAAAGATACATGAATGGATGGAAAAAATGAAAACTTCCTATTCTTACTTTATTTCTGTTGAAGTGCAATAACATTTGAACTGGTCTTATACTAAATGATTGCTTTCCAGTGTGTTCAAGAATCCCGGCGTAATCTTGATGTTAACAAATGCTATAGAGTAACCTACCCCAAACTGTTATCCTCCAGATCTGTTGGACCACAATTCCTAGAATCTCCCTCAGTTAGCTGGGGGATTCTGGGCATTGCAGTCCTATACATTGGGAAAGCACAGGATCGAGGGTAGCTGCTATAGGGCAATGGTTCTCTTCCTTTGGTCCTGCAGATGAATTTTGGACTGGCCATACTGCCTGAGCCTTTTCAGAGCTGAATTCCAAGGGGGCTAAAGGTGAGAACCAGTGTTATAGTGCATAGCTCAAGCGTTAGGACCAAAAAACTTGTGAAGTTAAAAGGCATCTTTGCATCTAATGTGCAATTTGAAAAAAAATAACCCACAACATCAGCTGGGGTGGGAAATGACCATCAACAATATCAGAGTGGGCATGAAGGGTGAGCTTAATCTTTTCCTTTCCTGTTGTGGTCCTGAGGTCACTGTAGTGAGGAGAGAGGTACATTTTCACTAAGATTTATGATGAAAACATTTCTATAGATTGTGGTTACAGATCTTCATTCAGCAGTTGGTATGTTAAAAGAGACAATAAGCAGCCCGTGGGATATATCCCTCTCTATAGAATCATTTTCAGTGTATTTCCTAGGATGAATGATGATAGGTACATCTTTCTTTCTTTTTTATTTTCAGCTATTATTCCATGCATAAGTAGAGGACACACATTCAGCAGAAGATGAAAATGGGGCTCCATGCACATAATGTATATCGACTCAGAAATCCAGATTACATTCAACTGACTCTGGACCGCCAGCATGTGTGCAAGTGTACAAGGGATCTAGGAGTCTTTATGCACCACATGCTGAACATGAGTCAGCAATGTGATGCAGCAGCTAAGAAAGCCAATGTGATTCTTGGCTGCATCAATAGGAGTATGGTGTCTAGATCAAGGAAAGTAATAGTACTGCTCTATTCTGCTTTGGTTAGACCTCATCTGAAATACTGTGTCCAGTTCTGGACACCTCATTTCAAGAAGGATATTGACAAGCTGGAGCATGTTCAGAGGAGGGTGACCAAAATGGCGAAGGGTCTGGAAGTCTTTGTTAACTTGAAATTTTGGGGGTCCCCAATGGAAGCCTTGATGTGCTCCAAGTGATGGGGAATGTAAGCTCAACAGAGTACAAGCAATAGCACTATGAGAGGCAGGGTAACCTAGCGAGATCTTTTACCCAATTTTTACGGGGTCAGGCCAAGCCAAAAACCACACAAAAAGATCCAATAAATGACTTTATTGAACGGAAGTATTATGCATCAACGCATGCACTCACGGATGCATTCAAGCCCTATAGAAAGGCAAAGAGTGGAAATTAAATAGAGGGATTATTAGAGGATTTGTAGTGGGTGATACTGCACCTTTTTCTGAAGTCTTTGGTCCAAGATAGCAGCAAAGAAGTAAAGCTCAATGGAAGGATGCTGAGGGGATTACTCAGCTGCTGGGAACGGTCTGTTGGTATGACCAGGAGTTATCCAAAAAACAAGCCAAAAATGGGGACTATTTGTAGGGAAAATGTACCTTGAGAGCAAATCCTCTCCCAGGGAGAATGGCAACGGAAAAACAACACCACACCAGCACCTTCTTTGATATTAGAAGATAACAAGAGCCATTTCAGCACAAGATTGTTATAGTGCTATGATGCCACTTTCAACATTCTATGGAATCCTGGGGTTTGCAGTTTCGGGAGGGGCCAGCCGGCCCCTCCCAAAACTGCAGACCCCAGGATTCCATAGAATGTTGAAAGTGGCATCATAGTGCTATAACAGTCTTGTGCGGAAATGCCCAAGGTGTTACCAAAGTTTCAGGATCTTCCGCCACTTTGGGTCGCAGTGTGAGTTTATGTAGATGGTCCTTGCCTGATAAGATTTTATTACTACCAGTGCCCAACTTGTGGGAAAGCACCTTAATCCCTTCAAGTTGGCTCCTCAAAGGCTGAGGACCTTTTGTTCACTGTGGGTTGGCACAGCTTGAAGTCTCCTGTGGTTACGTGATGGGGGAGTTTACTGGCCTGACCTGGTTTTCTGATCGTAAGATCATTGCTGCTTACATGCTCATCTGGGAGACCTCTCTGGTGTGCTAGGTTATGTTTTATATCAAAATTGTAGACCCCAGGACAGGGTTTACCATAGGCCAACACCATGCCATATGAAGGGCAGCTTAGGGAGTAGGGGATGTTTAGTTTGCAGAAGAGAAGGTTAAGAGGGGACATGATTGCCATGTTTAAATATTTGAAGGGATGTCATGTTGAGGAGGGAGTGGGCTTGTTTTCCGCTGCTCCAGAGACCAGGACAAGTAGCAATGGATTCAAGCTGCAGAAAAGGAGATTCCACCTGAACCTCAGGAAGAACTTCCTGACCATCAGAGCTGTTTGGCAGTGGAACATGCTGCCTCGAAGTGTGGTGAAGTCTCCTTCTTTGGAGGTTTTTAAGCAGAGGCTGGATGGCCATCTGTCAAGAGTACTTTGATGTGGGTTTCTGCATGGCAGGAGGTTGGACTGGATGGCCCCTGTGCTCTTTTCCAACTCTGTGATTCTAGGTATAGAAACAGACTACACATACATGGTTGTTGTTGTTGTTGTTGTTGTTGTTGTTGTTTTGTTGTGCGCCTTCAAGTCGTTACCTAACTTGTGGTGACCCTAAGATGAACCCATTACTAGGCTTTCCGTGGCTGAGAGTGTGTGATGCACTCAAGGTCACTCATGCTTAAGCAGGGAATCAAACCCTGTTGTAGTCCAGTGCTGAAATTGCTAGACCATGCTGGCTCTTATAGTGATTACTAGATCGTTATAGAGATTTGGTTCAACTGGTGACTTTTTTATTCCTCTGTTATAGTGTTGTTATTATAATCTATACAACAGCAAGATAAACCAGGGCAGTTTTCAAAGGTATTATACAGTTTCGTAATGCAATAACTCTACAGCAAACTTGGCTTTGCCTACCAAAGTTTGATATACCAAGGGGGCTGGAGCACGGCATAGAAAGTAATGGTATTATTGTATTCATCCTTCATATATTCAGAGGCATATTGAAGAGAAGTTGAGAACATTCTTAGATATACATCCAAATGGAATCTACCAATTTCAGGACACTGGGAGAGCAGGAACCTTGGTAGGTTGATGCAGCCTTTACAAGGCCAACTTCATATTAAGATAGAAGATATTAAGTAATTGCTTAAAGTGAATATTAGGCCACAGATATTCCATATATACCATGCTGGTATAGTGGTTCAGGGCAGGTAGCTTGAACACAAGAAGTCTTCATTGTTTGGATTATGACTGAGGATAGAGCTTTGTCAGATTACCTTTTTCTTTAACAGTGGGGTATTTGCTACTCTTCTTGTGAGCTCGTTTATCTCGTCTTTCATAAGTTCTGGAATATAATAGATGAGATTTTTAGTGAGTTAACATCGGAGTAATAATGGGTTAAAGGTTCATGAGGCAATTTGAAAAATTTAATGCAGTATTTAGTGGGGAAAGTGGGGAAAGAATATCTTCAGTTCAAGTGTGGGGTATTATGACGATTTATAAATACTTTTTGTACAAAAATGTACAATTCTGTATACTTCATTGTGTGAAAAACTGAAAATCCTCAAGAGGAAGTACTTTGGGCAGAAAATGCATTTTGAAGATAGGATGCTGCTAAATGGTTGGATATTCCCTGCCACAGTCTTTAAAGTAGATTACCAAGGTAACCCTTTGCCATACTCCCTCTATTGGATCTCTTGTTATGGAAGACCCAGAGACAGCAGGATGCAATTTGTCCGTATGGCTCCTAGCCACTGATCTCTATTCTAAAGCAGTGAAAGAATTTAAAAGTCAATGTGAAGATATTGGAAGTGGTGAAGTAATATTTTAATGTGACCATTTTTGTCCACTTGCTTCTCATATACAAAAGTCATTTTGAAGTAGAGGATTTTGAAATAGAGGAATCGTATCTCGGTATGCTAGCAAACTAGAGTTACTTACGTTCAGTTTTCACCTTAGGTAGGTTTTGCACTAAGTTTGGCAGAGTATTACTGGGAAGAGAAGTGTTACCAGCTGTTCCTGTGCGCCTGTATAACTGATTGTGTGCTGGGCCTGGTGAAGCAATGTGGCCTTCATTGAATCCTCGATCTTTTACAACACAGACTGGTGCATCATTTAACCCTGAGGGGGGAAGAAAGGTCCTTTTAATATCTTCCCAATTGTTTTGGGTTTGTTATAGAAGTACCACGCCAGCATGGGTACTGAACCACATCTTGATTTATGAAACATACTGCTTATGAAACATTTGGGATAGGTTCACACTTTGGTGTTCCATCAAATGATTCTAAAATCATGTGGGAGCATATGCCTATGAGCTGTCACAGATTAATCCCAGAGACAGAATTTTCATTTCGTCTTCCTGACTATTCAGTCACAATGCTGTTCTATGGAGAAAAATCTCACTCAAAGTTCAAGGAGTCATCCAGGGATGCAGATGTATTTGTGAAGCAAAACTTGATGAGTTACAAGTGCACTTGTGAACTGACTATTGCTTTTGAGTTGACATTAGTCAGTATAAATGCTTTGGAGAGTGATCAGTCAGAGGTTAATCCTTCCATATGCTAGCCATTATTTGGTGTTGCAGAATCTATAGGAACACAGCTAGTTCATAGTGAGTCAGACCATTTGTGTATCAAGCTCAAGCACTGTCAACATTGAATTGCCATGGCTTCTGTTTTGTCCTATCAAACTTTTGATGAAATATAGGAATATAGGAAGCTGCTTTGTACTGAGTCAACCCATTGGTCCATCTAGTCCACTACTTTCAACTTGGATTAGTAGCAATGGCTGTTCAGTGTAAGAATTCTTCCCCAATTCTGCTTGGAAATGCTAGAGATTGAACCTAGCATTTTCTACATGGAAATCATGTAACCTGACAACTGATTTCACAGTACCTCCTAGATACTAAATATTGCCCATCCAGAACAGAAGCAAGCTTTAGTCTGGGTTGCTAAATTACCCATTGACTAAAACTGGCTGCAGGTGGCTAGCTCTGTGCTATAAAGTGGTTAGATTTTCTAGCTATTGCTAATTGTTCCTTAGCTGAGCCAGTTTTTAAATGCTGCATAGCAAACAACTGACTAGTCTTAGCCCAGTCCTATCTATGTTTGTTGTTCATATTGTTTCTGACTAAAGGCTTCCCTAAGATCAACCTGTCACTTTGTTTTCTTGACATGATTTGTTCAGAGGGAGCTTGCCATTGCCTTCCTCTGAGACTAAGAGAATGCATCTTGTCCAACGTGGGTTTCCATGGCTGAGCAGGGATTCAGACCCTGATCTCCCAGAGTTCTAGTCCAACATTCGAACCACTATACCATGTTGGCTCTCTTATTGTTCATGTAGCCAAAACAATTCAAGAGCCATTTCAATAAGTCAGGGACAAAAATATGTGGCCTTCAGATGTTGTTAGGCTGCAGCTCCCATAAACTTTCACCATTGACTATGCTAGTGAGCTCCATGTTTACCTTTCCTAATGCATGTGAAAAAGGTATGCATTTATTGGGCAGGGGCTAGGCTGGGCTGAGCTGACCTTTCCTCATCTTAACTTCCTGTTTTTACTTCATTTGAGGATTTGAAAAAACAAGATGAGTGGTGGAGAAGGATCAGCTTTAGAGTTGCCTGAGTGAAAACTGTAGAGGACTATTCTTTATGCTTGTGTAGAAAAGGGAATTTCGCCAGGTAACAAGCCACACCTGAAATCCCCTCTTCTGCACAACCATTAAAGGTACATGAGCTCTCTCCAGTTCTCACTCTGGGAAAGCATGATATGGTTCCCAGGAATAGGAAATAGATTATCATTACTGTACTTTGAAGTATATCAGCTGTACAACTGGAGACCGATGGTGGTAGCTTTAGGAGCTGGAGTGCTACATGTATGTTTACTCCCCAAATATTGCATGAAATCTATCACTTCTGTTCTGGAACCCAAGAGCAAATGAAAGAATTGTATATATCAACCTTCTTTTACCTTTACCTTTAATGTGGCACACTGTCTTAGGATGTGGAGAGTGTCTGCAAACAAAATAAGTTGTATTTCCATATGGGGTCAACTGAGGATCAGGTTGGGCTTTGAAATTGATGTTCATCTTAAAGCTGTTCTATATTTTCTTTGCAATTCTTCTTTATGTAGCAGGAAACAGCAGCATTTCATCAAGAAGTTCCTATACTGGTAGCACAGAGGAAAATAAGCGCCAGACCCATAAACATAAGATACTCCTTTAGAATGTGTTTGCACGCACCCCTTCATTGCTTTCTACACAGCTACAAGGGTGGGAATTATGCAATCTCCAGATGCTGATTGCAGTTCCCAGCAGTCTTCATCATTGGCTATACTAGCTAGGGCTGATAGGAGTTGCAGTCCAGCCTCTGGAAGGCCACATGATTCCTGCTTGTGCTTTAGGGATTGTCCTAACAAAGTGGCTTACAAACAAAAATATTAAGAGAAATCTAATAAATGAATCCATAACATGCCATAAAACAGCCCCAGATAAAACTGTAAACAATGTGACATCAATAAAATGTATTTTATCTATTGAAGTTAGGCCACTTTTAAAGTTAAAAATCTGAAGGCATCATAAAAGATAACACAAAGCTCAAAACAAATACAATAAAAATCCAGTAAGTTGACGTACAATGGAAATTCAGTAAAAAAGAGAACTTATCAATGAAACCAGCAGTCCCAGAATGATGGCAAGATGAGTATAAACAAGTAGATCTTCTGAGAACTTCTGAACCACTGATGGAAGGTGTGGGACTACCACAGAAAAGGCCCTCTCCTTTGTATTCAGCAGCCTACCCACCTGCTGTTGGTGATACGAAAGTGAAACAAATTTCCACTGATAACCTCAGAGTGGAGACAGGCTGGTGCAAGAGATGTTTGCCCTTCAAATAACGGGTCAAAACTAAAGCCATTTCCACACAATGTTACTATAGTGCAACAGCAGCAGGTTGTTTTTGGTTCAGGAGCTGTGCTACTGCGCAACGTTATCACTATCCAGCTGGTATCTTGTCCTCAAGCATTGCAAAGCCACTGTATTCTATTTCCAGAAAAAATCTGCTAAGAACCTCCACTAGGGCTTCAATCCAGTCAGCCGTCTTAGTGCAGAACCATAATAGAGTTTGATAGCGCTTCCTGTTATCATGGATTCAGTAGTGGGCGGGCTGTGGGTGTGCCCAGGTTGTCCCTTCCTCCATGACTCCCATGGCATGGTAACTTCAAAATCTATCACCTCTCCATGTTTATTTTAAATTTCTCCTTTGACTTAAAACCTTTGTTAAATACATTTTTAAGGATCATAGAGTGAAAATGCAATAGTGTATGGGTATGTCCTGCCCTTACAACATTGATTCACTTGTATGGCTTCCACAGGAAAAAAGACCAATCAGGGACGGTGGAGTGGGATGAAGGCAGGGACAGGGAGTGGCCAAAGGCACTGTAGTGTGGAAGGAACACTGGTGGTAATGCCACTACTAATCTACTTAAGGCAGAAGGGTGAGGAAAAGAGTGTTCCTAACCTGGCAAAATTGCTCAAACGACAATGCTGGGATTGTAACATTACAATATACTAATGGCATCTAGTGCAGAAATGGCCTAAGTCTTTAAACCTGAAAATCAATATTTCAAATTGGCTCATAAAGCAGTGGCAACAGTACAGCTGGTGAAGTATCAATGTCAAATAAGCAGTTTAAAACCACTCCCACAAAGAATGCAGTATAGTACTCTAACCTGGTTATCATTGTAGCACAAATAACATACCTTCCAACATTTCACAGATGAAAACTGGGATGCTTATGGCCATGCAACATCACAGTGTGATCAAGATGGCAAAAGTTATTTATGAGGAAGAACACACAAGCTAGAAGAGGCTGCAGCAGTTTGCTTTTGCCTAACCTGCGGGGAAGGGCAAGTTTCCTTCCCTTCCTCTCTTCTCCCTCCTGCTGAGTTGAGGGCAAACTACTTGCCCTTTGAACTCAGTCTGCAGCAACTGAAGTAAGCCAAGGACAAAGAGGGGGAAAGGGAAACTGGGAGATTTTAAAGGCAGCTGAAAAAGTGGGACCACAGAGGATTAATCAGAACTGTCCTGGCCTTGCTATATAAGGTAGATTGG
This sequence comes from Ctenosaura bakeri, assembly GCA_948474755.1. NCBI lineage: Eukaryota > Metazoa > Chordata > Lepidosauria > Squamata > Iguanidae > Ctenosaura > Ctenosaura bakeri. The sequence continues at coordinate 397,341 of CAOLHI010000709.1, forward strand.
AAAAATATATTATTTTATGGCTGTAAACTTCAGACTAAAAAAAGGAAATAAAAAAAGGACTGTCCTGCCAATAAGGAATAGTTGGCGGATACAGAACAATCAAGACAAATCCTCATCTCAGCCTAAACTAGTAAAAATAAAACCAATAAAAAGCTTGGTAAAATAATACAAATCTTTTAATATCTCCATTTTGCTCCTTTCCTTGCACCCTTTAAGCTTAGGATGAGAAATCTTTGCTCCTCTTGTTTTGTTTTTGTTTTGTTTTTGGGAATACAACTCCCTCAGTTCTTTGTTATTTATCAATTAATCATGCTGGGAAAAGTGACTAGAAATTGTAGACCAACAAAAGCTTTGCTGCTTCTAGTTCTTTCTCGCCTATTTCTTTTTGAGAAAGAAAATTCTTTATTAAACCATAGGACCAACTACAGAAAATCTGAGAGTCAAACATAAGACTGTATGTTTGTCACTTTTCTTTTTGCAGAGGTAAGCAGATTGTCTTTTTTCTTTTATGGAGGTAAGCAGAGCCAGCATGGTGCAGTGGTTTGAGAGGTTGGACTGTGACCTAGAGATTTGATTCCCTGCTCAGCCATGGAAACCCACTGGGTGGCCTTGGGAGTGTCACACACTCTCAGCCCCAGAAAACCCTGTGATAGGGTTGCCTTAAGGTCACCGCAAGTCAGAAATGACTTGAAGAGACACAACAACAACTCCTCAATTGGTGAAATATGTCTGCTTATCACAGCACATGAATTTACTTTCCTATGTATCTTGCATTTAGCATGTTTTGTTTGTCTCTGGAAGGTTAGCACAGGCTTAATTTCCAACTCTGATTACTGAAAAATATGTCTCTGAGGACATTCCTCTGCAGGAGGGGAAATGGATTAACCATAGGGAATATGGTTTCACCCTTAACATCTAATATGGCAGTTTCTAGTACATAACTGTTTTGCCAATGAACAATGTATGACTTGGTGTATGTTAGATATGTTGAAAACTGAGTGTAAGAGCCTGCCTTCTAACGAGTCAGATCATTACTATTCATCTAGCCCAATATTGTATATTCTGATTGGCAGTAGCTCCTTCAAGGGTCTACCTGATTCTTTTAACTGAAGATGCCAGGGAATGAAATTGACTTTTCTGCAGATGAAGAATGTCCTCTACCACTGATCCATAATTCTTCCCACTTGTAATTGGACTCTGCAGTTATAGAGTCAGGGCATACTACAACATTTTAAAAAACTTTTGGGGGAGCTGCTCTTCAGTGTGAAGGAAAAAGAGATAAGAGGTATCCTTCCTCATGTGTAGAAGCTGTTTGAAAGCATATCTTGAAAGGCAGAAATGTGATCTCCAGTGTCTAAACATGTTTATGTGGAGTCTGATCGATTTCATTGTAACTTTATTTCTAAACAAATGTTTTACGAGTGCAGTCTGTGAACGTTAAGTATGCGCACAGAAATGTGTTCCACTGCAATTATGGCAATGTATCATTATTGAAGATTATGGTGCCCACCCTCTTTAACACAACAGGGAATGAACCTATCTATCTTTGGCTGCAGAAATGCTTAACTTGTTTAACCAGAAATTATGACTTAAGCCCGTATTTGCTCTAATGACATAATGAGACAAAACTGGGTAGGAATCCCTAACAAAAATATGTAGTGTACAGAAAGTACCTGCTGTACAGTCATAGGAGGAGATTTTGTCCAACAGCTTAAACTCTATAGTGTCTTTCTTATTTTAGAGTAGGTTGCTCTGTCTTCTCTTTTGTTTGAAATTCTTGCTTTTCTATGTTTAAAATAATTTATGCTGAATAGACAAAGCAGTTCTTACAATGATATATCCAGCCCTTGTCTCAGCCAATGTGAGACAGCCAGATTTCAACCTACATTTTGCTTTCTTTAATCACACTGTCTCTTGGCTCCACAGAACATCTCAGGGGTGAAAAAACAGACATGAAGGCAGCAGTCTGGAATCCACGTTTGGAATCCAAGAATCTTTTCTCTCCAGCGTTCTGTATACATTACTTTGTTTATGACATCTTCTAGTCTCATACAGTGTTACTTGTATATTGTAGAAGTAAATGCTATAAGTAAAGTTATAAAGCAAGCAAAAGCATCTATTATATTCTTAACTTCATATGGAAAAGTTATTTATTTTCATGGTTATGTAGCCTGCACGGGAAGATCAAATGGATGTTAAATATACGGTAATGCAAAATCATGTCATTTCTAAATAAGGAACAGAGTTGGTCATAAGATTTGTAATCCTTATGGGTTTTCCTACCACTTTGTCCCTGTTTTTTTCTTCTCTCTTTTTTCTCCTTTATTTATCCCTCCTTTCTGCTTGTACAGGACCCAAAGTAGCTTACCACATCAAATCTGTTTACGATAAAAGGGCTTTCTTTTGGATAGTGGACATATCAGGAGGGAAAAATCAGTAGTGTAGTCCATTGTGCCACTAGATGGCACTGTTTCATATCTTAAAGCACTCCATAGATGAAGCTTTCCCCATTCTTGAGGCCTTGTAGCACCACAGCTTTCACAAGTGTGAAGGGAGGACTGTTTTATTTATTTATTTATTTATTTATTTATTTATTTATTTATTTGTATCCCGCCTCTCCATATGGATTGAGGCGGCGAACAACTTACAAATAGCATGTATTTCAAAACATTTCTATACATGCCCCCAACAAGCTGGGTACTCATTTTACCAACCTGCGAAAGGATGGAAGGCTTTCTCTACCTGTTCTGGGCACTATTCATTTAACCTGGAAAGACCTGTTGTACTCTCTGGTTCCCTGAAGTATGGCATGATAGTAATCTTAAAACACACTTTCTCTTTACTAAAACCTTAACAAATAAGCTAGCATGTAACCTTGCAGTGGGTCCAGTTGTATTCAGCACAAAAGTCCCGCAACGTAAAACACATCCAGCCGTTCTTATCTGTCTTGTGGTTGTAAGACAAGCAAAAGAACAAGAAATACCGGTCTGGATGGAAGCAGTGCACTGCAGTTTGGTCTGCAGTATGTGAGCAATAACATAGACAAGCTCTCTGGAAGTATGTATATCAAGAGGTGAGGAGAAAATGAGTAAAATCAGCAGGAAAGGAAGCAATCTGTTGGATCAGCATTGGATATGAGGTAATAAATCAGTAGTAACCTACAAGCCCAACTCACAATATTTTTTCTGTTGGAGGTAAAAGGCGTTCTCCCCGGCCCCCAATGGTGGCTAGTGGCTTTCATGTTGAATGGTATATCTGTTGTGAGTGTTACTCTTCAGTCTTTTAGCCTTTAGCCATAAAGAAGCTACCCAAGGTGCTGAACTCATATCTGGCAAATAGGTTCAGAACTTTGGATAGCTCTTTCAAAGTTGGGCTACAACCCAGAAGGGATTCACAGCTCCGCAGGTTTGGAATCTACACACTGCCACAGACACGCAACAGCCAACTTAACTGGCAGTTAAATTTAATTCAACATTGGCAACTCACTAGTGCCCCTCACCACAATTGAAGGAAGCATGCTAGTTTGGAAGACCACAAAGCCCACTGCATGACACATATAGCTTTAAAAGGGAAATAGGCCTGGACTTAGGAGCAATGGTTGGAAGTCTGGCAGTGCTGCCTCATCATGATCAGTCATCTAAAGTGGTTGCCTCACACTGCCTAATGATACGGTTGGCCTTGAAAGCCTCACAGGATCCAGGGAAAAGTTGTCTAAATGGTGTTGATGGCAAAGATGAGGATCTACACAACAGCTGGCTAAAACAGGAGATCTGGGTTTGGTGGTGTTATCTTAATATTTCAGCTGGTTATCCTAAAATTGGTTTCCTTGCTCTCAGTATAAAATTTGTGAATGGTAGCCTTGATTGCCATGTCTATCCTGTAGTCCTAAGAAGAACAAAAGAAGGAGAAAAAAACACCAATGTAGTAATCCAGTGTAATATTTAAGAACAAATTCCAATATGGAGTGTTCCTCTCCATAGAAGTGTTTGAGGGTCTTGTTACTGTAGGCAAATAACATAAAACTGACATTTTAGAATGGAAAATCTGCTACCTGTCCAATGGACGGATTTTTCTGATAGCAGGAAATTACAGCAACTAAATGTGTATCAATAATACTGTTGTCTTAATAAAAAAAATTTATTTTCACAGGCCAACCTGTCACGATTGCCTAATGTGTGTATGTGTATCTTCAGGTCATCTATTGAGCTATGGCAACCCCTGAATTTCATAGAGTTTTCTTAGGCAAGGAATATTCAGAGGTGGTTTGCCTTTCCCTTCCTTTGAATTGGTATTCCTTGGCAGTCTCCCATCCATGAACTAAATATGGCTGACCCTGCTTAGCTTGTAATATCAGGTAGCATCTGGTGTTTTCAAAGACATGTTATTCCTTTAAAACCCATGCGTTTCTGAAGAGCTGCCTGCAGCAAACTCAGAATCCAAACATGCAGTGTTCACCACCAGTCCTTCATTCACCCAGTCCAATTTCACTTACTGTATTTGACTAAAAGTCATTACGCATCTAATAAAAGAATACATACATACATGTGCAAATACAGAAAAAAGTCGAATTAATGAATCCTCTGTGCATTCTATAGCAATAGCTTTCAGAGAGAGACCATGAATACTTTTAGCAACTTTAGCAAACAGGGCTATTTTATATGATATATGCCCCGTAGTCTGACAATAGCCACCATATTTTCATGTAAGAGTTCTCTCCTGTAAAACAGCCAAAATCTCTTCTTGGGATTTTGATTTAACTGGTAATAAAAGGAACAGTATGGAATATCCTTGTACCTCTCCCATGTCACAGATGCAGAGCCTTAAGCTTCTTGGAATGTTTTTATACAGGGTTCTCCCACTGATCTGACAGGTTAGGGATTGGAGCACTGTCAGAAAACAGAATTGGTTGAAAAGCAGAACTCATGTACTGTACTGTAGGGAGCATGAGGGACTTAATGGAGACTTACCTTAGATGAACTGTGCACACACTGCTTGCAAAGTCTCTCAACCAGCTTAGGAGCATTTTTCTCCCCTCACAGCTTGCTTTGCAAGCAGCACATGTATGCAAGTGGTTCGAAGTTAGCCTCTGTAGGCAAGAAGAACTGATGAAAGAGCAGAACCTCCATCAAATTAATGGAACTTGTCCTTAATTTGGAATCATTAGAAAAGCAAGTTACCCAATAATAGGGTGTCAAAAAGTTGGCGCTTCCTGTAACTGCCATAAAAAAAAAAAAGTTGGCATAGTTTGGGAGTGTAATTTAGTAAAAGCAGTTCTCAGGGAGGTGAGGGTAAGTAAGTATTGAACATTTACATGAATTATTGTCAATAAATGGTACTGGATGGAAAAATTTGAAGATTTAATTAGGACTAAATCCTGATTATTATCCAACTTGTAAATCCAGTCTCTCAGCTTGTTTTTAACTCTAATAAAAATGTCTTTTGAAAGGATTTTCGATGTTAATTAACCTTGATATATCTCAGTCACCTTTCTTCCATTGTTCACACAAATGCATCATTGGGAGACATTCCTCTGACATATCCAAAACCCTCTTACAGTAGAAAAGGGATGTCTTCTGAGTCCTAGCTTTAGCACATACCACACCTGTCTCTGTCCTGAGGAATGATGTTGGAATCCTTAGAGGTACAGCCAATAAGTATCTCAGAAAATTGTTTTGACAGACCTCTAGGTCATTCAAATTGTTATGCTTTATCTTCCAGATTTCAATACCAAATTATATTTGGGCAACTACTTTTCTTAGAAATGCTTTCAATGCAGGAATTACCAGCCTGTTGCCCCTAGAGTTGAAAAATTTTAAAATAGCGTGAGATGACTTCTATGCTATTTAATTTGATGTTTTGTTGCTGAGCCTTTCAAGAATTTTATTTTTATCAAAATATACCCCCAAATATTTAAAAGAGGAAACCTGTTCTTTCTTATTCCCCCCCGATTCTAATTGTACATACTGAGGTGACCATATACCAAAAACCATCCTGATATAGTGTAGAGCATTATGTGTGCATTTGGTTGCCCACCTGCACACTGATAACATTGGATAAAGTGAAATATGTTCAGCATTGTTGAGTTGAGCATCCTCACATAGATTTGGTTCAACCACAGTTTAAAAAAAAACAACAACCTGCAGACCTCAAGCAATAGCCTTCCTAGGGCACATACTATGAAGATAGCCTCTTGGGTAACAAAATGGAAGGACAACGCTTTATGACGTTTGGATGCACTGTTCAAAGATTTCAGGAGAGATATATTAAATACCAGTTCAGTTATTCACTTTTTTTTTTTTTTTTGCCCTGTCCATCCATACCCATCTGTTCATTACGTTGTTTCAAGGTGTTCTCCATTCATTTTAACAGGATTTGTATTATATGACACTGAAATGCAGGAAGTCTTGGCGGATTATGCTTTTCTACCTACAGTCCTGAAGGGTGCAATAGTAACATAAAACATATGCTTATCAAACAAATCCAGAACAGCTGGAGCATCCTCCCATCCAAAAAGCCTGTGTCAGATGTGTGTGTGTGTTGCATTTAGCTGGAGATCATCCACTGAGCAGGGGGTTGAACTTGGTGGCCTGCGAGACTCCTTCCAATGATTACTTTATTCCATTTCATAATGGTAATACATATTCTATTGAGCAAGAGTTATGCCTCCAGCAAGAGGGCTATGCAAATATTGCAAGCTTTTGCAATCTGTCATTTACACAGGCAGAAACAAACAGAAGTGAGACTGAGACCCAGTCAAGAGAAAGCCTGTTATTTTCAACTAGTTGGGAAAAGCGGATGGAAGCCTTGGAGCTCCATGGCATATTTTAATAACAAATTAATTGGCTGCATAATGGAAATGCCAGAGTTAGTGACTGTTGTTTCATGAATTGACCTGTAGAGTTATCCCAGTAGGTTTCAGTATGGTGGAAGGTAACAGAGGTTATAGGATGTCAAGAGCAGTGCAAGATATTTTGCAGCCTTGAGCAGAAAAGCAAACAGTGGTGGCTGGTGACTTCCCCGTCAATGAGGTGACAAATCTGCTCTGGTTTTTAGTCTGGTGTTATCCAACATGCTGAACATATTTTGGTGATAAATTTTAGACTAAACTCTGGAGCATATTCACTGCCCCCCGCAACACATACATTTGCATATAACGTTGTGTGGTGCCAAGCCTAGTCCAGTTATACATGCCTTGCATATATATCAGTTTTAAGGTACATAAACTAAATATGTACATATTTTTAAAAGACCTAGTTAGACAGAATCTGCTTTGTGGACACCAATACAAATATCACATTATGTACATAACTTGCAAGTCTTATCCTCATTGAAAACATTTTAAGCTTAATCATTTATTTAGTAATACATTAATGCCCCATGTTATACTTACTCAAATTTGCTGAAGATAACAAATGTCAGTGATCTTACAGTCAAACCCACCTGCAATTTGTTATGCTAAGGAACAAACTATGGGGTGTCTGTTAGTTAAACCAGTGTCTCTCAATTACAAGACTGTGGGGCAATTTTGAGAATTCACCATGCATGGTGGTGTTCCCGAAAATAGGCTTCACATTTGGTGAAGATAATAAATGTCAATGATCTATAAGTCAGCTAACCCATCTGCAATTTGTTATGCTAAAGAAGAAACTATTGGGTGCTCATCAGGTAAACCATTGTTTCTCAAAGAGAAGACCCTGGGGCAATTTTGAGAATTTGCCATAAGCCCCTCACATAACAGTGCCACCTAAAATAGGCTCCTTGTGAATAATTCTATTCACACACTTCCATAGCAATGTGTTTGATGGCTTTGTGTGCCTAAATTGACATCATGACATTGGCCTGGGCAGGAGGGAATATCTCACTCTAACATGGTAAGGTGAGCTATTTTCCCATCTCAGACTACTGGTAGAGAGCTCTGTCCTACTCACCACTAAGAACGTAGTAAAGAATTATTTCAAAGAGTGAATAAGATGTCATGAAAAAGTTCAACACTGCCTCCTGAGGCTCATACAGGAAAATAAGATTTTTGTCACAGATACATATGCTGTTTCATTTATGCAAGGATGTCCCTGTCACCACACAACCCAAGCACTGTTTGTTAATGCCCACTGTTAAAGTAATTATAACCATTTGCGCCTTTTCACATTTTAGCCTCCTCTGACCACAGTCTCTGACTGGCTAGCTAAGGAGGCTTGGGTTGCTGCCCAAGGTCTCACCACCACAAATCCTGTCCCAATATCCCCCCCCCAACACACACAAGGAAGGAGATGGATGTGAGAGAGGAAGTAGAGGATCACCATATTGACTCACCCCTTTTTCCTCTCTCTTTCCCTGACTCTGGGTGCCCGTTCTCCCCACACCTCAGCACCCTTGCCAGAAAAACACATTTTGATATTTGTGGTTTTTCCAATTTGCAGGGGTCCTGCTCCCTTAACGCAAGCAAATGTGGAGGGCCAATTGTATTCTATAATAAAACCAGTGTATTTACTCGGCGTTGCCTGGGATTTTATTTTCTCATAGGTAACACTTGTTAGAAATACCTTAGGAGTTACCCTACCTTACTTTAGGAATTATATGTGGTTGAAATACACAGGTTTGAGATCCTGTGTCTCTAATTCCCCAGACTGTGTTGTCCAGTACCTATAACTTTTGCCTATATTCCCCAACCCAATCTGTGTTTAGAGTTATTAGCATACAAAGGTTTGGTTTCTGAGGGAATACACTGTCCTCCTCCTTCTTGCTGGTGGGCCTCATCTCCATAGCAATCAGCCTGAGGCCCAAGAGCTCTCAGCTGAGAATTCTAAAGGCCCCTCCCTAAACTGCCAGCCCCAGGATGCGCTCTTCAAAAAATGGAGGAAAGAGAGAGAGAGAAGGACAGATCACACAATAGAAGAGGAATTGATGTGGGAAGAGAGAGGGCATGGCTAAGACTAACAGCAGGACATGAATGCATACTATGCCAAAGCTCTTAAAGAGATATGCAGACTAGTAATTACTGAGTATAGGCATGCTAAAGTTGCTATCTCTAATAGGAAATTCCCACAGGGCATTTCCACACTAGACAGTTATAGTACTATTGTTCTACTTTCAACATCCTATTGAACCCTGGGGTTTGCAGTTTAGGGATGGGCCTCAAATTGCAAATCCCAGGATTCCATAGGATGTTTAAAGTGGAATAATAGCGCTATAACAGTCTAGTGCGGAAATGGCCACAAACGTTATAGCTTCTCTTGTCTCTTGAGATGCCAGCATTTAGTTTCCAGTGTACTGTTCAGTTTTTTTATTACTGAGGCCTGAGCCCCCTGTACAATGTAGTTTGCATTTTTTGGCTGATTTAATAAAATTATCATGTACACTTTGGATTCCCTCACATGTAAGGTATTGTGTGCTGTTGGATACATACTGCTCATGATCAGGAAGATGTTCAAAAGTGGGCAAGAGCAGCCAATTCTCTCTTTCTGTCCCCCCCGCTTTTCCCTTTCTCTTTGCCCTCTCCTTGCTGCTGGTCCAGAAGACATGGTGTTGGATGCATGTCATCTGTACTTCCTGCCTGGCTGCATCTCTATCTGCCTGCGATGGTTGGCCCAGGGAATTACTGGAGAGGCCTTGATAACTCATCTCCGCACAGATGGCATTTCAATATCCATGAGATGCACTGAAGTTGACTAGGCTAATGGGCATGGGGATATTTATTAGCACTTTGATTTGCATCCAGACGGTTCTGAAAACATTCCTTAAGGTTGCAGCAATGATTCCCCATAATGAATCATGGCAGCATTTATGATGGTTTGTCAGGAAGCTGCCACTTGGTGATGCAAGGGTAAGGTTGCCCATCTAAATGTTTGTCTTGTTGCTTTTTTTGTTCCACGAGAATCTTTAAACATCTGCAAGCTTGTCATCCGCAATATGGGATCTCCTCAGAAAAGCAATATTCATGCTGTGCCAATTTCAGAGGTTGATCTCTATCTGAAAATATCTCTTTCTTGCAAATCCCATTCTGGATTTTTTTTTAAGTGGAATCAGTTCCATCTTCCTTTAAACTGTTTTTTCTAAAAAAAATAAATAAGAAATACCGTTATCTCCGCTGCACTATTGTCAACACGCCTTTTTGTTAGCTTTACCATGTAACATCTTGAACATATGCAGCCATCTTAAGCAAAGCCAAATTATTTGTACATTTAACTCAGGATCGTATCCCTTGGCTAGCAGCTTTTCAAGGTCCCAGACAGTCAGACCTCACCTGGAGAAATGTGTCCAGTTCTGGGCACCATTTTGTGCATATGACTTTGGAATATTTGTTTAAAAGAAACCCTTGGACCAAATAATGACTTCCAAGCTTCTATTCTGGACCTCTGGACTCTTGTCCTGAGGTGGCCACACCCTCTCTTCTTTCCTGCTCCAACTGGTTCCCCACCCGCAACATCAAAACTGATGATGGGAACTTTGGCCATGCTAGGAAATGAGTACACCTGGATTCAGATGTCCCCCTGTCCCACCATGGCATAGTGAAAAACATTCTGCTCTCCTCCAGTTTTTGACTCTCCTCCTGTCCACTGCTGGAATGTGGACTCCAATGGGGAAATGATGTCTCGCCTCTCTTCTAGATCCTGATTCTTCAAGCATTGAGCATTTGCACCTGCAACAAACAGGAAAGCAACTGCCTAGGGGATAAATAGCAATAGCATTTATTTCTATACCGCTTATCAACTGAGTGTTATCTAAGCGGTTTACAATGTATTTTAGCTAATTGCCCCCAACAATCTGGGTACTCATTTTACCGACCTACGGAAGGATGGAAGGCTGAGTCAACCTTGGAGCTGGGCAGGATCGAACTCACAACCTTGTGGTTGCAGTACTAGCATTTAACCACTGCGCCACCGGGGCTCCCTAAAGGCTCCCATAGCTTGCTGTACTGTACCACATCAGAACTGGAGGTGAAGTAGATGCTTCCCTAGATAAAAGTTTGGTGTACCTAGAAAACAGACAGGTCAAAGAGAATCTGCTTCAGGTTAAGGAGTTCTGCTTCAGGTATGCAAGTCTCTCCCACCCCTCCCCAAATGGAAAGCCTTTCAGTCTGAAGTGGTAGAGTCCCATAAATGGTTTTAGCCTCTGCTGAACAGTTTGCATTGTCTGGGCCCAGCATCTGTGCCAGGATTCAGAAAAGTTACTCTCAACAAATAACTTTTCAAAATTCAGATCTATGCAACACGAACGTAGTCTCACACTGTGCTGTTACACTGACCAAGTCACCCCAGCCTTTGCAATTACTTTCTAATGCCACAGTCCTTTAGGCTAGATTGTTAATGATTAATATTACATTTAACTTCCATAGAAGATAGTCCATCAGAGACAAATCTGAATCCTTTTGCAAGGACTGCAGATACTTTTTGTGGGGGAGGATTTAAAAAAACATTCAGACATGAACCACTTGAAAATACAAGTGCTCATTGGAACATTCTAATGCTCAGTGCTTTTCGTAAATGGGTTACCTTGATAACTCAGTTGGTGAACCACTTACCATTTGAAAATTGCTAGCTTGTGTTATTACAGAGGTCTGTATTTTGCCCTAGCAAGATTTCATGAACACCAGATAGGCACGTCTCTGAAGATGACCTTTCCATTAAAACATGCACATATTGTCTAGGTTTGTTGCTGAGAACAGAAAATGCTAGCCACCACGCTCCTGTCCTGCTGGTTAGGTCTTTCAGTGGGAAGCTTTACTGTAACTCTTCAACCTATGAGGTCTTTTTGACCCATCTGTCCTAGTTTCTGGTCCTACTGGACTGTAACAACAGAAATCCTCAGTTAATGTCATAAAGCTACTTTCTTATTTGGGAGGTTGCAGTGATGTATTTAAATCTTTTACTCCAAGTCGAGTCAGTGCAACATTTATCGCTGAGTCGAGTCCAAGTCAAGTCACCGAAGCGACTTAAGTTCAAGTCTATCAACTCGAGCCTACATCACTGGGAGGCTGCATGGAAAATCTTGGACCATTTCCGCGCTGGACTGTTGTAGCGCTATTATTCCACTTTCAACATCCAATGGAATCTTGGAGTTTGCAGTTTAGGGAGGGGCCGGCCAGCAGTCCAGTGCGGAAATGGCCTTGATGGCTTCTTCTTGCTCATTCATCCTACAGTTACCATGTTGTGGCTTCAGAGAAACTTACAATTGCCATTCCATCAATCCAGAATTTTTAGATTCTTTGTTCTTTTCATTCACTCCCTACTTTTTCACCCCTCATCCTTGAGAAAGGGTTCTGAAGAACATGAAAACTTTCTTTGGCATACTATAAAGGCACCAAGGAAAGAGATTAGCCATCTCTGATTTTTTGATGGCCTTTATTCACCATGGGCTTTCCTTTTGCATTCTGTGCCTCAGAAGTTGGGAGAGGGGGTTATTTACTTATTTAAAACATTTTTATGCACCATGCAAAAAGCTCCCAGAGTGTCTTAGCAATATTTAAAAGTCACAGGGCACAATCTTAATACAATTTTAATGCAACCACAATCTTAAAAGTTAGGAAGGAAGAAATAAAAAAGAAAAAAAAGTGGGAAGGGAAAAGGAGAAAAGTAGGCTTACGTTTGTTATTCCTATGTGCCTTTAGCTTGACTGTCACAGGGTTTCTTGGCAAGTTTTATTCAGAGGTGGTTTGTCATTGCCTGCCTGCAAGGCTCAGAGAGTGTGACTTGCCCAAGATCAGCCATGGGCTTTCATACATCAATTCTTAAAGTTTTCAAGGAGGTAGCTGTGTTAGTCTGTTTCAGCATAAAAAGAGAAAGTCGAGGAAAAGGCATCTAGCAGCACCTTTGGGACTGACTGGTTTATTTTAGCATAATCTTGTGCAGATTTCATGCTAGTATCAGAATGTAATGGGATACAGAATGGTGCCAGTTGTGACACTGACCAAAAACCTTCGAACAATTGAGTAAGATGATATAAGGCTGTTGAGCAAGTGGGCTGTCAGTCTTGAGGTGTTAATATGTTCTGCTTTCCTAAAAGCCAGTTTTAAGTTTGGGAAATCCTTGAAGTCATAGTTCTTACTGTGATCAGCTAGGATGGAAGTAGGTAGCCTGATGGAAGGGCTGTTCTAATTGACAACTGGGGAATCATAGAACCATAGAATCCTAGAGTTGGAAGAAACCCCAGGGCCCATCCACTCCAACCCCCTGCTATGCAGGAACACACATCAAAGCACTCTCGACAGATGGCCATCTAGCCTCTGCTTAAAAACCCCCAAAGAAGGAGACTCCACCACACTCTGGGGCAGCATATTCCACTGCTAGACAGCTCTGACCATCAAGAAGTTCTTCCTGAGGTTCAGGTGGAATCTCCATTCCTGCCGCTTGAATCCATTGCTCCTTGTCCTAGTCTCTGGAGCAGGGGAAAACAAGCCCACTTCTTCCTTGACAATGTGTTAGCTAATTGCCCCCAACAAGTTGGGTACTCATTTTACTCACCTGTGGAAGGATGGAAGGCTGAGTCAACCTGGAACCTGGCAGGATCGAACTCGCAATCTTGTGGGCTGCAGTACTGGCATTTAACCACTGTGCCACCAGGGCTCCCTAAAGGCTCCCACAGCTAAAGCATTCCTAGGAAGTAGTCCTCCAACATCTATTTATTGAACTATCTGAAGTCCTTCTGATTGTCAAAATTCTTTCACAGACATTCTCATGCACCCTGCACGTATATCCTCTCCATTCACCCAATTCTGGATACAGAGATGCCAGTCATCGCAACCTGGAAATTTCCTTCCCAATAGAGTATCTTTGAAAGACAGCTACAATTTCTGTTCAAGTTTCTAAAACTGTTCCTCAAACTATTAACTTTTCATCCATAAATAAACTCTAGAATACTTTCTGTTTCATTTATAAGGGTATTGTTTCATGCCTTCAAGTCAACTCCAACTTGTAAGGACCCCCTTCTAAGGTTTTCTTGAGAAGATTTATTCTGAGGAGATTTGCCACTTCCTTCCTCTGAGGTTGAGAAAAGCGTGACTTACTCAAGGTTCCCAAGGCTTGAGTGGGCATTCAAACTGTGGTCAGTCCTCAGTCATTGCATACCTGATGTCATGCTGGTTTTTCAGCAGATTTTGAAAGGTTGCAGTTTTTCTAAACTCCTCTCACCTTCTCCATTTTTTTTGTCTTGGTTGACTTCAGTTTTTGCAAACTTGAGTTCAAAGTGAAAAAGCAGTTTGTTTTCCAGAATTCTGCCCTTCCCTGCATACTCAGGCAAAAGCAAGCAGCTACAGCTTTCATTAACTATTCCATTCTTCCTCAGGAAAAACTTTTCCCGTGTTGACCATATTCTCATGTTCCTTGACCATTTGCATCTGGTTTTCATCTGTGAAATGTTGGGATTATATGTAATCGTGACCTATTGTCTCTGTAAAGCAAAGTAATTTATGACTCCTCAATCTAGAATGTGAAGTTAAGATTTGTTAAATTTACAGAAGGCCCAATCCTGATAAGAGATGAAGACCACTAACACTGGTTCATTGATATGGATCAATGGGGCTGCCTGTATTTGGGGCTCTCTTGTTTGGGACAACATGGGGCTTGTCATAAAGAGTAGAACATGACTTCCACCCAATCTGCCACTTGGCTATTGTGGAATCCGTGGCCTCAGCATGTCCACCTTCTGTTCTGCTGCTATAGCACAGAAGAAACCAAATCTCCTTATGGGTTTCTCAAAAGCTTCTTAGGACCTAGCTACCCGAGAGACCAACTTCTCTGTCCCAGATGTACTAAGCATTATGCAGGTTGTGGCTGATATTGCCACTCATGCATTTCAATGAAACAAAACTCTGACTGAGAGCACCTAAGGGCTTTGAAATCTGTGCCTATCCCCAAGCGTCATATTAACTGAATTATCAATAATATTAAAAGCATGTCAAAACCTTTATTAAAAAGAAAAAGAAAAAAAGTTATACAGCACTCCAGGGATTCTTTATGTGCCTCTTCTTCTCACAAATCCAGCATGTAGATACACACTTTGGATTGATGCTCAAGATGCTCCCCTCCAAATACCAGCCTCTCCCAGCATGCTGTCCCCCCAGATGCCCTGAGCCACAAGTCCCATCCTCCCCAGCCAAAATGGCTGAAGTCCATACTCGGGGGAGAAGATGGAGATAGCAATCCAACCTATCTGCAAGCACCAGGTTAGGGAAAGCTGAGCTAATGTAGAACCTGGAAAAGTTACTTTTGCAGACTGCAGCATTCAGAATCCCTCCCCCTTAACATGGCCACTCAACAGGACAAAACAGGCTGGAAAGTAATTGTCATTGTGTGGTGGCACAATCAATACACTTCAGCTTTTTTAAAAAAAATCAAAATAGACAAGAGCAATCAACAATGCAACTTTGGGCAATGCATTAGATCGGTTTGTTCTGAAAAGAGCCGCCCTGATCGCTTGGCCTGATGGTGCTTACTGAGGCCCTTTCTGCACGAGGCGAGGGAATCGCTCTGTGCTGTTACCTACCCCTGGGGTCCAAAGCAACGTGGACTGTCCCTGAAGCCCTTCCGCAGGGCTCCTCCTTGGTCCAGGGAGAATCGGAGCAGTGCGAGGTCTGTAGATCCGCACTGCTCTGGCTTCCAAAATGGCGGCTTTCGGCTTCCAAAATGGCGGCTTCCTGTTGGTCGTGGGTCTCGACCAACTGCTGAAGCTTGCCATGCCTAAAGCCCGCCCTCCACAGATCGCAGGCTTGCATTGGTGCGAGCCTGCAAATCTGCACAAGGGAGCAAGAACGCAATGGCGTGTTCCAGGAAAATAAAGGTCTGTTTTTTCTGGTCTTTCAAAAACACACTGGAGGACCACTTGGGGTCATTTTGGAGCCGACTAAGGTGCGGACCTCTGGTAAGTAGTCTGCTCCTAGTCCGCTCCAAGGTGCAGGCAACCTCCGTGAGAGGATGCACTGCCCCGTTCTAATTGCCTGGTGTGGAAAGGGCCTGAGTTTGCAGGGCAGGCCTAGGCAAAGTTTGCCACCTGTTGCCCTTGGCAACCAGAGATCCAAGTCCAGTCCTCCTCCAATCCCTTGGTCTGTCTCTGCTGGGGACCCAAAAGCAGACCAATCACAGACAGTCTCTCTTTCTCTCCCTCTTTCTCTCTTTTCCAAGGAATGAAGGAATAGGGAAACCAAGGCCATTTCTGCACTAGCCTGTTATAGTGCTATTATTCCACTTTCAACCTCCTATGAAATCCTGGGGTTGCAGTTCAGGGAGGAATTCCACAGGACATTGAAAGTGGAATGATAGCACTAGAAAAGTGAAGGGTGGAAATGGCCCATAATTACTAAATAATTTTTCACTGGGATCCCCCCCCCCGGAGGATTGTGGATTTTTTTTTTATTGTTTTGGAGGAATGCTTTCTCATTGGCTTTCTTTCACCCACATACATACACAAATAGCCAGGGAGATAGATAGATAGACACACACACACAAACACAAACACACAACGTAATATTATTATGTTGGTCTATTTCCTAATAAAAAGATTGCAATCTTTTTATTAGGAAATAGACCAACATAATAATAATAGACGAGTAAAGAAAAGAAGAAAACAAAAAAGAGTAAGAAAACCATACATCACAAAGAGAAGCAAAATCCTACCAAAAAAAAAAACACCATACTACAAAATTATACCAATTTAATGAACTATACAATTATTTCTTTTTATTATCTCATAAAGGACAAAATTATATAATTCCAAAGACAGTCCAAATTTTCCTATTAAAACACAAACAATATAACCAAAAGGATCTTCCCTTATTTTCTTTGCCTGCTCTAGTTGGTGATTTCAGATATAGCACTTATCAACAATAAATTATTTGTTGAAAATTTTCCCCATAGAACCCTACCTCCCTTTGTTTTTCTTAAAGCTAGTGTTCCAAAGACTAGTTTTTAAGGTCTTATAAATTGTCCATTTTTTCCCTTACTTTCTTTGAGTGATTTTTTCTTTGAAAATCTCACGTGTTTCTCCACTGATTTTTATTTTTGTTCATATTTGTGAACTTTATCTCCGGGATTTTTATTCTGCTTTAGCTCCTGGCTTATTTTCTTTAATTACACATTTGTCTCAATTGATCTAAATATTCCATTACAATATTTTAATATTCCATCATACTGTGTCCTTAATCATTCATACAGAATGCTCAGATAGAACAGATAAATTCAAAGCTATATTTTGACCTATATCCATAACCCTATCTATTAACTAGTCATTTCTCTTAATTTCTTAGTGAAGGGCTTAATTAGGGATGGGACAAATTCAGAATTTTCCGAATCCGAATCTATATCTGAATCCCTGGAAGGTTCTGGGAATCCATGAATCTCACAAATCTCAAACCTTTCAAATTGTTTTTTAAAAAAGGGTTTAAACAGCAATTGTTAAAAAAACTTTTTAAACTTTTTAAAACCTTTTAAAAACAGAACATAAAAAAACCCCTATTTTTGGTTGGTGGATTTGAAAGATTCGGTTCACCTATTTTTGCACAGGGATTTGGATTTGCGAATCTGGAATCCTTGCCAAGGATTCGAGGATTTGAGGATTTGCAGACTCGGTTGGCCCATTCTTAGGTGTAATCATTTATCCCCATTGTAACTAAACTCCCCCATTTAGCCTCCACATATATACAGATGTAGCCTCCATGCTTTTTCTTTTTCTTTTTTTTTACTGTCAGAAAGGTTCTTTCTGCAAGAATTCCAGACCATTGTTTCCTTCCATGGTCGCCCTGGAGATGAGAATGTTGTGAGCCCAACTGAAACTAGCTATTGCCTTTCTGGCTGTTGCTGTGGGTGGATGGTCTTGTGGCTTGCTCCTCCCAGGGGTATTCCACTTCGCCTGCCTGTGACTGCGTTGTTGTGTTCTTACAATGATGGCCCTCTTGAGATGGTTCAGGGTAAGGGGCCACAGAGAGTTGGGGGGGAGGACGAGATGGCCACTGTGTGTGTGTAGGGGTCCATCTTCTTGCTGGTTTGGACCCCCTTCCTCCTTTCAGGCCCCTAGGAGGGACTAGGAGGCCAGCCAGGGACTAGGAGGCCAGTCAGCACTCCTCTTTCTCTGAGAGGTTCCCCATTTTATCTCTTTTGGAGAAGCTCTGGAGGAGGTGCCCCCTCTCCTGCTGCATGAACCACGACCAAGAGGAGGTTTCCGAGGTCCCTCCAAAGTAAGCCCCCTCCAGCCCCCTATTCCCTTCCAGGGCAGGGCTTCCCCCTCCCTCTTTCACAGGACACCTTCATGTTCCTGCACCAAGGGAAGACAGCCAGCCAAAATAGAGATGATGGGGTTGGCAGGAAGGAAAGGGAGGATCTGCCTTTGCACTTTGGCCTCCGAGTCATCACTGAGAGTTTTCAGCCCTGCAGTCTGGAGTAAGTGCAGTTGAGTGGAGGAAATGGAGGCCCTCGTGGCCCCCCAGGGACTTCCTAGACCATCCCTCTGGTGACATCCAGTGAGATGGATTCTTTGAGGCGCTGACATTTCTTTACCTTTTCCTGCCCCATTGCAGTTCTCCAGAGCCTCAGGAAGCCAGCATTTAGGAGGAGTCCCCCCGTGGGACATACACAGTGGAAAAGCTTTCTTCATCAGGGGTAAGAAAGGAGAGTCTCGTCTTTTTACTTTCTCCCTTCGCCTCACCTCCTCACCTCCCACCTTCACTGCAGCGTGCCCGATAACATCCCACGAATGGTCCACATTCTGTGACCAGGAGGCAAAGAATCCTCCCTCTACCTATGCAAAGCAGCTTTGGGGAGGAAAGGGCTGGGATTGCAGGAGAGGGCAAAGACTTTTGGTAGAAGAGCGTCCAGGTGTTCTTCTTTTTTCTTGCCAGGGCTCCATGGGAGCAGAGGATAGTTCCCGGGGACGCAGTGACCTGAAGGAAGAGGAGGGGATCAGCCTCCCAATGAAAGAGACGGAGGTCCTGCAGAGTAATTTGGAGAGGTATCTTTTTTCCATGTACAAGAATGTGTGAAGCCTGGCGGTTTAGAGTATAGAACAACCAATGACAGTGAAGAGACCTGTCCCCCAAATTTTACCCTTAGGCAGGGAGCTTTCAGGGCAGCTGTCCAAATGATTTTTGCTCCCTTTCCAGCCCAAAAGTGTCTAGTCCTGTGCCTCATCCCTGTGGTACTGCAGAGCAAGCAAGGGGGTGGCTGCCCTCTCAGTCCTGTTCCTCTTTCCAGGCAATGTGCTGAATTGATACGTGCAGTCTTCAACTCACCAGACTGCAGTCTGGATGCAGCGCTGGACCTGCTCCTGGCCCAGGTGAAGGGAGGCCATCAGCTGCCCCAGGAGGGGACGGAGCATCCCAGTTCCCCTTTGGATACAGCCACGGTAAGGACCTCATCACCCAGAAGAAGTCTCAGCTGCACTGGCCCACCCATTCCCCTCGCCTGGTTCTCTGGTGTCTTCCAGGTAGAAGGAAGTCCCATCAGATGGAGAGGAGGCCCAAACCTTGTTGAGGCCCAAACCTCCTTCTCTCCACAGGTGAAGGCCACCCGAGCCATCAGTTGGATCATCCCCTGCATCCGTGACATCCAGAGCCTGGAGGAGGTGTGGCCCCCAGACCTTTTTGCCACCTTAGTGAACCTCTTCATTGAGGTCACCAGGCTGGAGGAGGAGGAAGGGACCAGTGGGAACCCGGAGAACAACTGTCAGTGCCAGGCGGTGGTCAGGCAGAGGCAGGGGAGCTGGTTAGAGGTGCAGGGCTTTAATGCAGTCAAAACTCAAAAGTACAAAGCAAGCAGGCTTCTACACAGTCTTAACAGAAATAAACACAGGCTGTTAAAGTACATAAGGCAGGTTACTTCAACAAGGCGAACAGGAGGACTGGTCTCAAGCGCAGGCAGGAACAAGGCACGGACAGCAGGACCACAGTTGACCGACGGTTGTTGCTCCGTGCCTTCCCCAGCACGGCGCCTGCCTCAAATAGCCCTCCAAGCCAGGAGCCGGCCAATCAGGCGTGGCCATGTGGCTGAGGGCTCGCAGCTGTGCTGTGTCTCACAGCTGCGAGCTCTCTGCCCGTCGCCTCCTCTCCAGCAGGTGTCGAGACCGGCGAACAGCCTCCTTGGCCTGCCGCCGCTGCTGGAAAGGAGGAGGCAAGGCGAAGGCATCAGTCTCCTCTGGATGGGGGCCGCAGGCAGACTCCCAGGCCTCCCACGGATCGGGGCCGTGGGTGGGCGGAGCCCCGGGAGCAGGCCCGGCAGGCCGGCCGACGTCGAGTGATCCGAGCTTGCAGCCTCGAGATAAGTGGCTCCAGGCCCGGCAGCCTTTCCCGCGGCCGGCAGGCCCGCGCCGTCGGCCGCGGCGGCCTCCAGACAAGGCCTGTCAGCCGCAGCGGCCTCTGCACAGGCCTCGTCAGCCGCAGAGGCCTCCGGGTAGGCCCCCCCGGCCGCAGCGGCCTCCGAGTAGGCCCCGTCGACCGCGGCGGCCTCCGCACCATCCGCCACCGCTTCAGCGGCGGCCTCAGGGGCAGCAACAGGCCCAGCCGGGCCCGTGCCCCTGACAACAACTCCTTGTCTTCCGGGTAAGCCGGGTGATTAGGAGAGGGGTGAATGGAGAAATGGTCAGGGGAGTTTCTGGCCCTCTTGAGGGGCTGGATGTGAGAGTCCATGCCCCCCCCCAGCAAGCAAGCAAGCATCTCTATTGTGTCAGCTCAGGCTTTGAATGTCCCTCCTTGTTTGTTGAACTCCCTCCTACCTGCAGTGAAATCTTGAAGATCCTGGGAAACCTGCTGGAAAGGATGGCTCAGGTATCCCAGGAGGAGATCTCCACAAAGTACCAGGGCCTCTTGCTTCAGGTGAGTCCTCTCTGCCATTCTCTGGTAGTGGAGGTGGGGAGTGTCTTCGCTTCCCCTCTCCCCAAGGTTCATACAAGGGGTTGGGTGGCCAGTTGTTCCTGCCTATGAAAAGATGGGCTCCTTTCTCCCTTTCTCTTTCTAGGAGGTGCCCAAGGTCCAGAAGTCAGCCCTCGCCTTTTATGGGCACCTTATCCAGCACCTGGAACATCCCCGGACAGAGTACCATACTGTCTACGACCTCTTGGCAATACTGATGCTGGTGGATGATGAGGATGTGGGGGTGGCTCAGGTGAGGAGGCCAAAGTGCTGGCCCCACAAGGCATTGGAGGTTTGGGCTGCTGTGGGGGTCTGGAGGAAGGTCAGCGGAAAGGGTGACCTTTTGCCCTCCAAGCAGGTCTGACAGTTTTCCTCCTTTACTTTGAAGGCAGTGAAGGCAACGCTCTGGGAGCTGGCTGAGCGTTTGCAGTGGCACCTGGAGAGCAGCCTTCTGGCAGAGGACACTTTTTCCCAGCAGGAGGTGCCTCACAAGGTTGCCAAGCGCCTGGCAAGTGCCCGCAGGGCAGTCTGGAAGGGCCCAAGCTAAGAGGGCATGGGGCATTAGACCAGGCTGAGGGCACCCCGATTTTGTCTTTGGTCTTTCACCAGCACTGCGACTCAGGAGAGGAACTGGATAACATAGCGCATATCTACCAGTTATTTTTCAACAGCCCGCATCCTTGGATGAGGAAGACGGCAGCCATGTTGTTCAGTAAGGGAGCTGGGAGGTCTTGGCCCCTTTCAGGCTCATTTGGGAGGAGAAATTTCCCAGAGGGCATTGTGCAGGAAAGGACAAGGCTCTTCCCCAGAGGACGGTCTCTCTGGACCCTTGCAGCACCTGCCACTGAACCATGAGCCTCCTGTTCGGGGAAGCCATGCTCTTTGGTCCCCCCACCACAGAAAAGCACCATCTGGAGTCCTCTTGGGGGGGGGATGCCCAGCCCTTTTCCTTCCTGGGGCATGGGACGGCCAGGGAGCACCACGACTCTCTCTACTGCAGCCTGAGAGGCAGAGGGTGGAAAGTGCACAGCGGTATTCCTGTTTCTCTTTGGCATCCTCTCTCCAGGTCATCTCGTGCACAAGGCCGGCGGATTCTTCTCTGCAAGCCACATTCTGACCTGTGGGACTGGTAAGGGTGGATTTGTGAGTTCAAGAAAGCAGGGGGGAAGGGTCCATGGGGGTAGAGGTTGGAGTTTGGGAAAAAGATTCCCATCGGGGTCTGTGTGCCAATCTACCACCTACTTCCCTTCCTCCCTCCCTTCCAGCGCTAAGTTGCCTTCTATTGGACGGGGACCCTGATGTCAGGCAAGTTGCCAAACAGACGAAAGCCATCCTCTTGAAGGCCTTTGCCCTCCACCGCCACCCCGGCTGGAGGGCTGCGTTTCGGTGCACGTTGATGTTGCTCAGGAAGAAGAGATATCCACCGGAGTATGTCTAAGACCAACCGGTGAGGAAGGAAGGCTGGGAATCCCTTTCTCAAGGGACTGGGATGAAAGAACGAAGCAGGCTTTCCAAATTCCTTTACACCTGGGATAGAAAAGATAGGAAATGATGAAGAAATGTACTGGGGGATCAACAGAAAAGGACGGCACTCTCTCTCTCTCTCTCCAAATCCAGGACTTTGAGCGCTTTGCCCTTTTTTCAGAAGTATGGCTTAGAATCTCTTTGCCCTCAGCTGTGTTTGCCAATCTAAATTGGGGTTGCCACCTCTTTCCTTCGAAGAGGACCTTCATATCAAGTACTATAAAGCAGGCATGTCCAAGATGGGCTTCTCCAGGCTGAGAAGAATTGTAGCTATTGAATGTGGCAAATGAGGGTGAAGTTTTCTTTTCATCTGCTTTTTAAAGATTTCAGTATCATTTAGATATTGGGTGGAAAAGGAAGGCTGTTGGTATCAGATGGTCCTTTTCATGGTGGGAATTGCTCCTTGATTTTGGCCAGAGGAGAGGGAGACTTTCATTTCATTGGGGTTCTTACCAACATTCACAAAATCCTTCGTATTTTGCAAGTAAAGTACTTGAGGTTTGGGTCGCTTTAACTGTTTACAGAGATAGTAATCTTCTAGGATTAGCAGTAGCAAACCATTCTTGACTCCAAACTGAGAGGACTGAGTTTCGGATCATGGCTGAGCACTGTTCAGAGCCCCAGTAGCTGTGTCCCATAGATTGATTTCCCCTCAGAGAAAGACCTTGCCCTGTGCGAAGCTGAATAAGGGGGTCTCCTTCAGACCCCCCAAGGGGATGGTCTCAGAAAGGAAGTTCCTGCCGTGGAGGGGAAGGAGGGCACGCAGTTACCCATCCCTTTCTTCTCCCGGTTCCCCATTCAGGGAACACGCAAGGGCTGGAGCTTGAATCCCCTTAGTCATTCTGTTGAGAGAAAACCTGTGGGACTAGTTGTCAAGCAGTGACTGAACACTTGCCTAATCTTCTAGATTCAGCAAGTCTACCCTACTTCGGGCTACCAAGAGAATTCAGGCCTGGGAGGAACAGAGATCTTCAGTATTCCAGGCCCTTGGTCTGATATGCCCGGGACTGCATAGTTATAGAGATTCCCCAGTTTGCACAGATAGCTACAGGGTGGCAAGAAGAGAAGAGAGAATAGGGGTAAAGGAAGGTCCGGGGGCAGGGAGCGGGGGGGTTCCTTCCAGCTGAAGTCAACAGGGATAATGCTGGGAGGGAACTAAACCTGTGCTTTCTCTGCAGGGACGTCATAGCCCTCCCTCCTCATGGCAGAAAGACAATCTGCTACAGCTGAGCTGCAGCCCCAAAGGAAAATCAGGCAAGGCTTAAGAATGAGGCCGGAGTATGGCCACAAGTTTGAAAAGGACATTGACTAAGAAAGCTTCAATGGAAAAAGGCAAAGTGCCTGGTTATTATTATTTTAAAAAATTTATTGTGGAATTTAGGCAAGACACAGCTGCCTATGAGAACATCTTTCAATAAATTACTGGAAAACAGCTGGGAAGAAGAACTCAGAAGGCCTTGCTGTGGCAGTATGGGTGAAGCAAGACACCTCACCGTGCCACCCCAAGCCACAAATTCACCACCTAGCAATAGTATAGCGACTCCATGAAAGTCGTATGTGTGTGGCTGGCTGGCTGATAGGTTAGATATCCACCTTCACATTTGCTAGCTGAAGACACTCATCAAGATAGTGAAGAAATAGTTTGGAAAAGGTCTAATTAGCCCTGCTTTCAGCTGAAGAGGTTATCAGTACAGATCAAATTGACATCAGGCGTCATGCCCTGCCTTGGAGACCCTGGCAGTGAGGAGAGGGATTCTGAATCCAAGGCAGAAGTTTCTCCAGAGGCGAGGGTTTCCCTAGAAGCTTGCTCAGGAGAAGATAACAAACAACAGCAGAGGCCTGAGCAACTCTTCAAAATGGGAAAGGGGGAGATATGAAAGCAAATATGAATAGAGGGGAGGAAAAAATTGAGGGCGGGAGAAAAGGAAAGTCGGGGAGAAAAGGACTGGGGGGAACAAGGAAGCGCGGAGAGGGGGCAAATTAGAGCCTGCTATAGCTCGCACAGACCTAAAACTTTGGCTACTTAATGCTGTAAAAAAATGCAGGACAATAAAAAAGAGAGCCAGCTTGGTGCAGGCTTTAGACTGTGGCTATTTCTGCACTTACATTGTTATAGTACTACTATTCCATTTTCAACATCCTGTGGAATTCTGGTGTTTGTAGTTTTACTGAGGTCCAAGAGCTCTCTGGCTGAGAATTCTTAAATGCCCCCCTAAACTGAAAGTGGAATAACAGCACTATAACAGTGTAATCCTGGGCTTTGCAGTTTAGGGAAGGGCCTTTAGAATTCTCAGCCAGAGAGCTCTTGGTCCACAGGAAACTACAAATCCCAGCATTCCACAGGAGGTTGAAAGGCAAATCATAGCACTTGTAAAAGTGTAGTGCAGAAATGGCCCATGATCTATGTGGAGATTCAGGTTCTCCTCCCAACTGAAGCCACGCAACTCCCTGGGCGGCCCCGTCACTCTTTCTCTCAGTCTGGCCTACCTCATAGGGCTGTGGTAAGGATAGAATAGAGAGTAGAAAGAGAGTTTTATATACTTCTTGGTGCTCACAGGAAATTTGGTTAGTTCATGCAACTACTAAATTAAAAAATATATGAATAAATAGTACTCACAGCCAGCCAATCATATGAGGTCTTCTTGCCTCACACAGCCAATCATATGAGATCTTTGCCTGCCTGACACAGACAAACATTGACTTTTATATAGTAGACGTGTTGGTATTTAAGGTACCCTAAAGACTCTGTTGACACAGAGATTTGTAGGCTCAGGTAAATGGATGGTTGGCTGGATCAGAAGAAAACCTGTGCATTATTTTGTCAGAGATGGTTTGACCAAACCTCTTGAAAAATACTTTCTAAAGTTAGTGTAAAGGTCATGTTGTTTTAATTGCTTTAGCACCTGGAGAAAAGAATGTGACTCAACATGAGTTTGTGCTGAGTCAGGCTGATGAGCACCAGGTGCAGTCAATACAAGGGTTGGCCAGGTGTCTGTATAAAGGAAGCACAATCCCAGCCAACACTGCACACATTGTTTGAAGTGTGTGTCTGTTGGAGAGGGCAAGCTTGATATGCTGGATTGCCATCTGGACTTTGTAAATATTGTATATATGTTGTAACAAAGATTAAAGAGCCTCCATATTGGAAGATTGCAACTTGGAGTTGGTGAGTGTTACTGGCTTAGTGCTTGAGCTGCTAATGGTGTTCTCTGCTGCTAGGCATGCTTCCATAGCTGTGTGTAGCTATCTCTGCTAATCTATAAGGAGTTTTCCTTGACTGGCTATTTTTGCCTTTTCCCCCCTTTTGTTTTTGGGGGACATATTTTGCCCTGATGGTGGGAGAGAGAGTCATGTAGCTCTCTAAATGTTAGATTGCCCTCTCCCAGCCAGTGATAGAGAATGCTGGCAGCTGAAATCCAACTACACTTGGAGAGCCATATGATTCCCATCTGCCCAGGATTCAGGCTCTTAGAAGCAGGTCACAGGGAACATGTGTATTTTGAAGAAGGGATAGAGTGTACAGGTGTACATGATTAGCTCTTGGCCCTGTCATGTAACTTGGAGTTTTGTGAGAGCAGCCCAAAACCTGACTCTCACTAGAGGTCATTCCCTTTCCAAATGTTTGTCCAGATATTTCTCTCCTGTTCTTAACATCTGCTAGTTATGACCTGTAAAGCCCTATCATGACAATTTCTGAACTACACTGTTATAGCACTATTATTCCACTTTCAACATCCAATGGAATTCTGGGGTTTGCAGTTTAGGGAGGGGCCTCAAGGCTATCAGAAAGACTGTATCTCCCTTTATGAGTCTGCCTAACTTCTAAAATCTTCAGTGGAGGATTTTTCTCAATTCCATCATCATCACAATTGCACTTACTGAGGACATGGTAGAGGGCCTTCTCAGGGCTGTTCCTCAGACTATGGAATTCCTTCCCATTTTAGGTTTGGTTGGCCTCATCATTGCTTTCTTTCTGTCAGCATGCAGAGACCTTTTTTTAAATTGAGCTTTTTAAAAAACTTGAGTCTTCAATTCTTAATTTGTTGTGCAGAAAGATTTGTATCGAGTGTGTTGGAATTTCATTTTGATCATGTTTTAAAGAAGTTATACCATGTATTTAAATTAATTTTTAACAGGATTATCAAACTTTTCTTTTACATTTTTAATTGTATTTTCTGTCATCTTATATGTAAACCAGGAAGAATATAAATTAAATTATTAAATAAATTCTTCTTGTGGTTCCCAAATGCATCCTGCTTTTGTGGTGGGACCTAAGTGGAACAGGCCCCAAAAATCATTACACAAGCCCAGCACACATGTGTATGTACAAGAAGCTAAACAGCCTAAAAGCACTAGATCTCATCTGATCTTAGAAGCTAAGCAGGGTCAGTCCCTGGTCAGTACTCCTGGATGGGAGATTATCAGTGAATTCCAGTGGTATAGACTATATTTCAAAGGAAGGAACCTACAAAATCACTTCTGAGTATTCCTTACCCAAAAAACACCTATGAAATTCATGGGGTCACTATAAGTTGACAGGTGACTTAGAGGTATGTGTGTGTGCACGTGTGCACACACCCATACACCCACAAATAGAGTGTGCAGGTGTGTGGGATTAGCTCATGGCTAATCTTTAGTGCTCTATGAGAACAACCCAAAGCCTGTCTCTTAATGAGGTCCTGTACTCTACAAATGGGTGTCCAGACATTGCCCTCCAGTTCTTCCAAGGAAGCAAAATAATTTTCCGTAATAAATGAGTAGGCTGATAATAAAAGTAACTAACAGGGACATAAAAGGAGCACTTGTTTTATCTCATTGGTTTTGTCAAGGCTTTGGAAATAGGCTTTCTGATGGTCACCATGATAGGTCTTTTGAACTGTCTCATGTACTTTGTCCTCTTGCCACCACATGTTTCCTTATCTCAGTCAGGAGGCAAACAGGCTGCACATTCTACTCAGAAGTAAAACAGACCTGTAGTTAGGCTCTGGTGAATAGCCTAGTTCTTCCCTTTCTCTGCTATCTGCTAATTATTTGATGAAGTGTGACTCAAAACAGTCTGAGCAACAGGGGAATAAAAAATAGTGCTTCAAGGTGCAAAAAGGAAACCCAATTCAGCCCCACAATCCAATTAATCCAATTAAGAAAGGTTATTAAATGAAGATTTAAAAAAAGAACAGTGAGGTGGGAATAATGAGTATGCAAAATAGATCCTAAAATGAGCAGCAGTGTTGGTCTTTCTCAACCTTAACACTGAATAAGCCAAGCAAAGAGGGAAGCCTGTGTTAGGCCCTCCCCTCAGTGACATTCTGCATAGTGTCCTGCATTGACCAAGATGGATGGAGAAGGACAACAAAATACCCTCTCTGGCATTTTCTGATATTTCTTTTGAGATGACTTTTTGACCAGAATCTTGCAGAGTCAAAGGTTAATCTAAAAACATTTGTGCAAGCAGAAACACTTTCTCAAAGTTTGCATAAGTACAGTTCCTTATGCAACTGGTAATTTTGCAAGTACCCACACAGTCCCTTTTCTCACTTTTGACTTGGTAGGCAGCAAGCTGATCAACAATTCTTCAGTGGCTGGGCTCAGTGTGGCAATGTCCATTGTTCAACTTTGGGATTGAGTGTTAAGTACACTGGCCAAACTTCACATTGTGCTAAGATTATAAAGTTTGTGGACCTTTGACTAAAAACAGGAGATAGCATTATTTTCCAACATTCACTGGGACAAATGTGGCCAAGCAACATCATGGTTGTTTGTCAAGAGCTGGTGACCAAGATGGCAAAAGTTATTAATGAGGAAGAACACACAACTTAGGAGAGGCTGCAGGAGTTTGCATTTGTTTCAGCCTATTGGGAAGGACCAGAAAATGCTCCCTTCACCTCTCCACTGAGATGAGTACAAACTGATTTTGCATTCTGAACACAGTCTGTAGCAACTGAAGTAAGCTGAGGGCAAAGAGGGAAAGTAAGAGAAGGAAAGAGAAACCAGGACATTTTAAAAACATCTGAAAAAGTGGGACAACAAAGAATCAATCAAGACTGTCCCTGCCAAACTAGGACAGTTGGAGGGTATAGACTAGCCCTTGGCTAATGAGTACAGTTTCACACAGGCAAGAAATACCTAAGGAAGAGAGCAATTATGGCCAGTGTTTATCTTGGGAAAGTTAGAACGAGGCAAGGAAGAACTTAATCCTTTAATTGCAGGCTGCATTGTGTATCTAAGGGACTAAGTGGACAAGAAGATTGTCCTGCCAACGTGGCTGTCGATCCATGTTACACAGAAGGGTTAAATTTCCATCCTCTCAGATTCTGGAGCTATGTGACCAGTTTCTTCTCCATGAAGAATATATTGGTTCAATTCCATTTAAGCAAAATGTATTAAAGGGAATAATAGGAAACAGATTTGTGAAAAATCTTCATTACTATGATAATTTATGGGACAAGATTTGGCTCCAGTAAGCATAATAATCTTCCTGGGAAAACCTCTTCCCAAATCAATACCACACATAAATAAGTATCCACTATTTTCTTCTTGATTGGAACAATTTGTTTCCAGTACTTAAACAAAAAGCATTAGTAAAATGAGTATTGTATCAGAAAATGAATATTCTGAAAACTACTTTGTCTGCTTGCCTCATTTAGGGCCTTTTCATACTACACATTTATAGCACTATGATACCACTTTAACTGGCCCAGCAGCATTCTGTGGAATCCTGGGATTTCTAGTTTGGTGAAGGCTCCCCAACAGAGAATCCTAAATATCTGTCCCTAAAGTGCCAATCCCAGGTTTTCATATGATGTTTCCATTGCCATTAAAGTGGAATCCAAATACTATCCTCATGTAATCTGAAGGGTCCTTAGATGAAGCAAATTTTATGGCTCACAAATAGCATGATTCAGCAAAGATAATGGCAAAACCCAGCACTCGAATACAATTATTTCTTGGAACAGCTCCCCTTGGACTCATGATACATCTCTGTTATGATCTAAGACCTCAAACACTTGACAAGTACCATGTGTTTAGTTTGAATCTGGATGAATAAGTAATTCTCTGTCTAAGGTAGTGTGCTGTTCCGCACTAGTTCAAGTGGTACTCTAGGATTTCTTCTTCAGTTCTTTGTTACTTCAGATGAGTTGACTTGAAAAAAGGGAACGAAGTGAGAAGCAGGAATGAAAGATAAATGGGATACTCTTTTTACAGGACCCTCTTTGTCAATATGTTTGATCTCCAGAGAAAGATAGGTTTCTCCAAAATATGTGTTTATTGTTGCTATCATGTGTTTTCACATGATAACGCCAACATATGATGACCCTGTCATAGGAATTTTCTTGGCAAGATTTATTCAGAGGAAGTGATTTGTGACTTGCGCAAAGTCACCCAGCGGGTTTTTCTGGGTGAGCAGGGATACCATGTTAATATACAAGGATAAGACAAGATGAATTAGTTCCCATTGTGTTTATATACGGTAATCTAACTCTAAGTACTTGCAAAAAAACACTACGGCCATTTCCACACTACACTGTTACAGTGCTATTGTTCCACTTTCAACATCCTATGGAATCTTGGGGTTTGCAGTATAGGGAGTGGCATTTAGAATTTTCAGCCAGAGAACTCTTTGGCCTCAGTAAACTACTGGGGAGGTCCTACATTTTCAAGGAGCTGATATACTTTTCTTCTTAATTGATTTTAAGGTGCTCAAGATATTGTGGAACATTACTGGGGGTTAGATACGTATTTATCACTGTATTCAAATTATAGATCAAACATAATATGCTGCAGGAAAGGGGATTCCACCTGAACCTCAGGAAGAACTTCCTGACGGTCAGGGCTGTCCGGCAGTGGAATATGTGACCTTGGAGTGTAGTGGAGTCTCCTTCTTTGGAGGTTTTTAAGCAGAGGCTGGATGGCTGTCTGTCGGGAATGCTTTGAGGGTGTTCCTGCATGGCAGGGGATTGGACTAGATGGCCCCTGTGGTCTCTTCCAACTCTACATTTCTAAGATTCTATAAGAGAAATTCTCACAAAATATTTTGATGTGAACAGCACCCTTATGGCACTCTTGGCAGGAGATGAGCAGTGAAGAGTCACTACAACTTTTTCTTGTTCATGAATTCCAGACCCACTGTGGAAGAAGAAAACTCATTCCTTTTCTCAGCCATAAGAACACTAGTTTTCTTCAGCTCTTGTAAGAGTTTGTAATCTTCCCCCTTTGTCAAAAGATCCAGTCTCTGCATGACTTTTGGGTCATACAGACGAGAAGGCCAGGAATAATTTCACTATAGATGGTCCTTTCTTTCACCAAATTTGGTGGGATGAGGGTGATCCCCAATGGATTGCTACTGCCCGCAGAAGGGTAGAGAAATTTGTATTGTCCTAAACAGAGGGTTGAGACACTTTACATTCCTCTCTGTTGGAATTCATTTTGTTAGTTTTGGCCCAGCTGTCCAGTCTGTTAAGGTCATTTTGAATTTTGATCCTATCCTCTGGCATATTAGCAGTTCCTCCCAATTTGGTGTCATCTGCAAATTTGATTACCATGCCCTCTATTCCTTCATCCAAATCATTGATGAAGATGCTGAAAAGCACTGGGCCCAGGACAGAACCCACTGGCACCTCACTAGTCACTTCTCTCCAGGAAGAAGAGAAGCCATTGGTAAGCGTTCCATGACTGGTCAGCAAAATATTAACGTCAAATTTTGCCACATTTATTTTATAGAGATTAACATAACCGGGATATACTATGGCAGGGGTGAGGAGCTGGCACTTCTGAGTTACAAATGTTTACTCTGAAGTCGTCTGAGAGTTTATCTGAAATTCTCTGCTTCTTCCTCATTGGAAACTGGCCTTTTGAAAACAAGTGATGAGATGGGAACTAAAACGTATTTCCACTTTGACATTTTTCCTATTGGTCAACTAATTTGACCAATGGTGTTATGAAATTCCAGCATCTATCATGCATTTGTTTACATGCATTTTTCTTCTAAAGATTAATAATTGCATACAACAAGTTAACTGAAAAAGAAATACTGATTGCTATCTGAAACTCAACTTTTCAGGTTTTTATAAAGCTACTGTTGAAAACATCGAAAAAAGAACAGTAAAGAACATGAAAACAACAACAACAACACCCAAAATATGATTAAGTCTGTGGACCAGAAATAAATGGATAAAACATTAACTGACAGACTTTTCTTCTAAAAATTAATCTCTCTAATTGGCAAATTCCTTGAAAAAGCAACCCTGCTTACTAGCTAATACCTGTGTTTTCAAGGATTGCTCACACTAACTGGTGGTAACTTTGAGAAAGAAGAGTAAAAGATAAACACATATTTAAAAATATGTGTCTCAGAAATAGCAATACATTGATAAACATAAACTGATTGGCTTTTCCTCAAAAAACAAACAAAAAAACAATGTTGTAACTAGAAAGTTACTAGAAAAAGCAAACTATCTGCTTCAATCTGAAATTGTTTTCAAGGTTTGGCCAAACTGAAAAACAAAAGAACAGGAGAAGATAAGCATAAAGCAACAAAACAAAATATGGTTAATTCTCAGGAACTGCAACAAAATGGTAAGTGTCAGCATATCCTTAAGGATGTAAAACAGTTTCACCCTTCACCAGAACACAGGAGAGTCAATACCAGGTATGAAAATCTAGCCAACAATTGTTGTTGTTGTGTGCCTTCAAGTCATTTAAGACTTATGGTTACCCAAAGGCAAACTCATCACAGGGTTTTCTTGGCAGAATTTGTTCAGAAGGGGTTTGTCCCACCTTCCTTTGAGGCAGAAAGAGTATGATTTGCCCAAGGTCACCCACTGGGTTTCCATGACCAAGCAGGGATTCAAAGCCTGGTCTCCCAATGTCCTAGTCCAACATTGAAATACCTACCTCATGGTAGCTCTATTATTAGCTAATAATTAACTTACATTAAATAAACTAATAACATCAGCATGGGCATATTCTTTCTCCACGCTCTCTATCATTTCTATTCTTTATATTAGATTAGTCTGGAAAGAAATATGCAGATACTGTCAGGCCAGTTGTCTTTCCTATATGGGGGTGATTGCATTCCTTGTCTTTAGTTCTTACACCTATGGTGATGAGTGCAGGAAGATATTTATGTTATTTGGCATACCTCCGTGTGCAAGATTCCAAATGTATTTATGGCAATACCTAAAATACACTGGTCTCTGCATTGCATTTAATAACTCATCTTGACTCTATAGCCAAGCAGAAGTTGGTGTTGTCAAGTTTTTGAAACATTTGAAATTCATGACATGCAGGATTGACAATCAAGGCATAGCTGTTTGGGTTCTACTGAAATATCAAATGCAAGTATTAATTTCAGTTCTCTGTACAATTAACATATTGTCCACATCCCTATATTGCATGATGCATACCAATCTGTCTTCATGAAGGGTCCACATCCCCAAATACAGGTTTGTTTTGCATCTTGTTCAATCTATGTAAAAGGAAAAGTTTTCCAGCCCTCAAATATAGGACTTCCCCTCTAATAAGGGGTACCTGCCAATCGGATGAGGGACGAGCTTTGTGGCCCTCAGTTAGGAGTCTTTCCTTATAAAAAGGCAGCCCTAGTGG
The DNA here is from genome assembly GCA_948474755.1 of Ctenosaura bakeri. Lineage (NCBI taxonomy): Eukaryota > Metazoa > Chordata > Lepidosauria > Squamata > Iguanidae > Ctenosaura > Ctenosaura bakeri. The sequence continues at coordinate 430,291 of CAOLHI010000709.1, forward strand.
GAATCCCATTCAGTAAACCAAATGGCAAAGATGGTTCAGGTAAAGAGTTTTTCATTCAAGTTGACTTCTGGCAAGTCACTGGCTAATAGAGAAGGGGCTTTTTAAGCAGAGTGCCTTTACTTTTTTTTCTTATATTGCTTTTAACTGAGCTGTGTTTGAATATTATAAGATCGATTTTTATGTGTATCTGTGAGCTGGCTTCTTGAGAGGAAGATGGAATATAAAATAAAGATAACTTCCCTGAAGATGCTTAAGTAGACAGAGAAGGAATGGATTGCTCCATTCCTCCTTTACCAACTTTTCTAGATTCTGTGAAGGCTACAGAAAGACCACTGCAACCAGCATGGACATGCCACAAGTATGAAGAGTTGGTGGCCCATTCCTTCTATTCCAATCCACTTAGCTGGGGTGAGTTTTATTTGTTTGCTTTACTAGCTTGTTAAGATGCCAATAGCCTAGTTTTCCTGGCAGAAGAAATGGTTTCCAGGGCCAGCTCAAGACTCAAGACTCCAAATGCTGCCCACTCAAAAAGGCAAGGTATGTTAACCCAAAGCTGTGTTATTTTTAGCTCCTGTGGGGAAAGAAAAATCTCACAAGTGATTTTTGCCCTTTTTCTGACAGGAAAAACACAATTACTTGCCCTTTCATGAAACCAAAGTTCTGCTGCCAAGGGCAGCTGCCTTATTCTGCTTAATGCTAGGGCCAGCCCTGGGGATTTCCCATCCATCACTGCCATGATGGAAACATGATAATTTATCTTTCTGTCAAGCTTCTAGTGAACATTTACAAGGCTATGATAAAGTGTCAACCGTTTCGTAATATCTGGATGCTATTCAACTGTTGCCTGAAGTCTGAAATTTAGATTCAGTTGGATTCATGGGTGAGACTTGGGAACTGGTGGACTTGCTTAAATGGCACCAAACTTGTGCAGTTGTAGCTGGAAAGGGTATTGATAAGCATCTTGTCCAACATTCACTGAACAGTAGAGATTGTTTAGACTATTGGCTTTCTAGAGTAAGAAAGCAAAGAGGAACAGAATCTGCAAAAGCAGGGAAGTACCATGACTACTGCAGGCAAAGTAAGTGATGAGTTGCATGTTCCTTCTTCACAGAATGTGGGAAAGTTACTTCTCTGGACTACCATTCCCAGAATCCGATAGCCTGCGTAACTGAGCTCTGATTGTTCATTTGTATTCCTAGTACAAAATTAAGGTTGAATTATATGGTGATTAATTAGGAGTATTAGAAATAGGTCTTCAAGCCATATTTTTGCCTTTCTTTAGTTATTGATATCATTTTAAATTGTAGTTGCAAAATTGTTACAATAAATTATTCCTTCAGAAAACCTCAACTTAAGAATTGGAAAATATATTTATGAGAGGAACAATCTTCATAGAATATGTTGTATAAGTGAGAAGAAATCTATTAATGTGGCAGGTGGCAAGGAAGCACAGTAACACCACAAAACATTATTTGAAAGGGTGATGTTGTTTAACTTCATTCAGGCTATTCTATTATTATTCCACTTTCAACATCCTATGGAAACCTGGGATCTGCAGGTTATGGAGGGCTCGCCTCTCTAAACTATAAACTCCAGGATTCCATGCGATGTTGAAAGTGGAATAAAAGCACTATAACAGTTAAGTGCAGAAATCACCTCAGAAAAAGGGTTGTTGTTTTTTAAGGTCCTTAAGGTTTCATACAAATAGGGTAAGCCTACATTGTACTGCTTATTTCAACTAAAGAGTTAAATATATGCTTAGCTCATTCAGCAAACTTCATTTGAAAGTGATCAAGCTTGGCAATGCTGATCTGTTCCAGTTGTAATTTAAGGCAATACATTACATCTGCCTGCCAAGTAGCTCTCATTTTATCTTCTCATTTAAGACCAGAGAATGAGCTCATTTGCTTAGATCAGTGGTTCTCAACCTGTGGGTCACGACCCATTTGGGGGTCAAACGACCCTTTCACAGGGGTCATATTTCCTATGGTCTTAGGCTCCATTCCCTCCTCAGTGGTGGTGCGTAAGTGCGAGCCATGCACTCACATCCTCCTGCTTCCTTTGGCCACACGCGCTACCGCCAAAGGGGGAAGGAGTGCGTGAACTTGTGGCTCGCACTTGTGCACCACCACTCCTGGGCCTTTTCCGCATGTTACCTTATCACGGAGGTGGGGAATGCCGTTCGCGCAAACAGGTTCTTGCGGGAGGCACTCTCTTCGCTGCTCCTTCATCCCGCAGCTGGCTTCCTGGTCACGTGACCGCCCCGCCCCTTCCTCCCCCAGTGCAGCCTACAGCTCCCAGGCCTCAGCCCATCCCTAAACTGCAAAGCCCAGGATTCCATTGGATGATGAAAGTGGAATAATAGCACTATAACAGTCTAGTGCAGAAATGGCCAAAGTCATTGGAGGCTGGTGATTCAGATGTCAATGAGATGGTGAATTTATTTTAAACTTCAAAAGAGTTACCCAAGATACCAAACTTATTCAGGGTTAGGTTCACTACATTGGACAGCACTTTTAATGTCCAGATTAAAATCCAGAGTATATGGATAATATTGCAGTCACCAGCTATCAGTGTTCCATTCCAGTTCTAATGCAACACACATTCAGAAAAGTTGCTTGATCTTTTGCTTTTTTATTTTTACAGGTCATTAAATGTAAAGCAGCTGTTTGGGAGGTTAAGAAACCCCTGAGCATAGAAGAAATAGAAGTGGCCCCTCCAAAGGCTCATGAAGTTCACGCTAAGGTAAACAAGATGATGAGATGGATGGATGTGAACAAATTTTAGAGTCCTCCCTGAGGTGTTGTTCTTTTTTTATTTGTTTTGTCGAAATATTTAAATATATATCAAAATTATTTCTACAGAGGGAAAAAATATGAAGTCTATGAGGTTCTCCTCAGCCTTACCAAGTAACAGGAATTGCATAATTTGTAAATCATCTTTTGTGTGTGAAAGGGTTGACCAGAACATGCATGCATGCCAACTTCTCTGTTCAGATATTCATTTCCAAAATTCCTTTATATATTGGAAACAAAAACTTGTGTTTCTTAGTTGTTTTTTGTCTAGTGCAAGGGTGTCAGTTCTGCACCTCTCAGAAAACAACAGGCATTTCTCTTCTAAAATGACTTGAATAGCTCTTGTCTCTGAACATGTGCAAAAGACTTCCCAACTTGGACTTCAAGTTACTTTTCAGTAGGCATGTATAGGATTGCACAGTTAATATGCTTTAAAAAAGAAATTAAGTACCATTCTGTTCAATAGTGCTTACTCCTGAGTTAGTGGATATAGGAAGGACAAGGTCACCCTGAAATGAACTTTTGCCCCTTTTCCCCTCTCTTTTTCTTCATCCTTCTCTCTTTCCTGTGTGATGAACAAGCACATACGCACACAGAGACCTTAATGTTCTCTTTCCTTGCCCTAGTGAAAGCAGAATGCCCAATGCAGTTACAAAAAGAAAAGCTTCTGCCTGCCCAAGTAAGGCCCCGAAATGCAATCAGTCATAGCTGTGATTTCATTGCAGACAGAAAGAAAGAACTGTTGTTGTTTTTCTTGTAAACCTATAGGGCAAAATAATAAATGGATATTTTTGTTTCTTGCTCATGGTCTCTGTAACTCGTACAAGTGGGTTGTGAGTATGAATGGCCATCTATTCCGGGTACCTTAGCCCCGCAGTAAAAAACTTTTTTTAAAAATGAACCAGAGGGCATCCTAGATTACTGAGAACTGTTAGGGAAGATCTGCAGGTCAGAAACATAGCTGAGAACAGTCTGAGTCAAGTCCAGAGACAGAGTCCAAAAGCCATGCCTCACTGAGTTCCAAAAAAAAAAGCCAAAGCGCAGTCCAGATATCAAACCAGAAACCAGCAATACATAAAGCAATAAAGCAATACAGCTCGCAAACAGTTCCTTCTATGATGCTTCTGCAGTGGTCAAAAAGGGGGCTGAGGGTTAAGCCTGAATTGGGGGTGCTCACATGGAAACAGGGGAGGAAGGACTACAGCCAAAAAATTTACGTAACAGCTCTAGAAAAATTTCCCAAAAGATGCACTGCACAGGTTCAGTAAACCCATTTGTGTGAGTTCACAGGTGGCCACTCAAAGGACTTGAGTTACAGGTAAGCAACCCTCCTTTTTCCCGTCTAGCTTTTATAAGTTTAGAAAATAAATCATGAAAATAAATAAATGCTGGGAATCAAAGTCATCTAGTAGATAAACAACCACCCCAAAAATGTTTTTTAGTCCAGTTGAAATCCAACCAACTGAGCAATTCTGTATGTTTCACTCTTTTTTTCACTTTCCCCCCCCCTCTCCATTTCTTGTCTCAGTACTCAGTTAGACTTTGCCTCTTATTACTCTCCTCCATGCCCCAGGAACAAGAATTAGGACCTGGGGTGATTTGAACCATGGAAAGGGGGGAAAAAAAATGTTTAAATAGCTTAAACCCAGGTCCCAAATGCCCCCGCTCTGAGCATTGGGACCAAACCTCAAGGCCCCTTTTTTCCCTTTTTTTCTTTCTTTCTTTCTTTCTTTCTTTCTTTCTTTCTTTCTTTCTTTCTTTCTTTCTTTCCTTTCATTTGTATGCCACCTTTTCTCCCAGAATGGGACCCAAAAACAGCTTCCAAAAACAAGCTAAGACATTTAAAATAGTTAAAACTAAGGTAAGGTGTATCCCTCTCATGTCCCCTTAGTATTCATGCCTAGTTAGAGATGTCTTTGGTTTTATGATCTTAAAAGGGGATGGTGGGAACTCTCACTTTTATTACTATAAATATTTTTGGATTATATGAAACAGGGCAAAAAGAAAAAGAAGATTTCTTCATCCTATCTTGAAGCATGATTTCATTTCTGTGCAGATTGTGGCCACAGGGATATGTCGCACAGATGACCATGTGCTTAGTGGTGCTTTTACTGTGCCTTTACCAATGGTTCTGGGCCATGAAGCAGCTGGTGTTGTGGAGAGTGTTGGAGAGGGAGTCACCTGCGTGAAACCAGGTACAAGAAAATATTGGGTAGATTGCCTTTTCGAGAGACCCAAGGATTTCTTTACGTATGACTGTGATGGAGTTCTAGGGGGTGTGCCTATCCGGAGTGTCTGAGCAACCCAGCACCAGGTTGCCAGAGAACCAGAATAGCTGCTAAAGAGTGAAACTCAACCCATTCATGTGAGGGAGGGTCTGGAGGCTAGAAAGGAGTACATATATAAAAGGCACACACACTCTGACTGAAATGTTTGGCAGTCTTTCAGCCAGAGAGAGCTCTGGAATAAAGTTCCTAAGTGAGCCAAGGGGAGTTGTCTGAGTGGGAGGGTTTATATTTCAAGGAAAGCCTAAGGCAGAGGCAGAAGGGAATTCAAACCATTTTTGACTCTGATCAGAAAGTATGACCTAGATTTTGTGGTTGAGCCCTTGGGGACAGTGTAGCCAAAGAGCTCTTTGTGATACTGGTACTTATATGAGGGTTTCAGGACATAAGGAAACTGTTTAAAAGAACTTTGAAGAACTGTCTTAGCTGCTATCTGTGTATGAACTCGAATTCTTTGTTCTGTTTGCTATTTTAAATAAAGGTATAGTTTATTTTTATAAATTTGGACTCGGCTGAGTAGCATACAGTATTTAAGACCCAAACAGAAAACATGCTGCCATGAAACTCTAAAGGTGTTCTGGTTAACCACTGAAACACCTCACTCTTTATGCAGAAGAAGTGTTTAAAGGGGAAGGCAGAAGGGTGTGTGTGTGAAGTGACAGGGCCCTTTATCAGATTTGGGGACCTGCCCTACCCATCCGAGACAGAAGAAGCAGACTCAGTCACAATGACCCGTGCTGATTATTTGTGGCCATATAAAGAGAACATCAGGCATGACATTTCAGCTGTATGCACATCACTACTACCACCACCACCACCACCATCATCATCATCATCATTATTATTATTATTATTATTATTATTATTATTATTATTATTATTATTATTTTATTATTATTATTGTCATCTTTATTTATATCCTGCTTTTTTCTCAGCTTGGGACTAAAATAGCTTAAAACAATTAAAAAGACATAGTTAAAACTCACAGAATACAAAAGTTAAAACGTAATTGAACAATCAAAAGAATTAAAACTATGTTAAAATACGTAATTAAAAACTCACACCCCTATTAGCATCACAGTATGTAGCACATGCTATCTGACAGGCCACATATAGTCACAGTTTGAACTCCTGTCAGAATAAAAATGTCTTTATTTGATTGTGGAAAGATAGTAGCAAGAATGGCAGTCTGACTTCTCTGGGAAGGCCATCTCTTTGCATATGAATGGAAGATGGGCATGAGTGGAAGGTCAGGGCTACCCCATTTCCCCTTCCCAGACAGGCCATGTGATTAATTTTTTTTCAAAGTAGTGAAAGTCCTACTTTGCTGTGTCATTGTATTGTGAAACTGACCATGAGTCCTCAAAGATTATGCTAGTAAAGTGTAAGATCTGGTAGGTCCTACAAATTTTGCAGTGCTGGTTTGGGGAGTCTGCTAAAGCTCTCTAAGTACCTCACCAATATCAGTCCTAGGATTTCATAGGTGGATTGCATGATAGTTAAAATAGTTATCAAACAGATATAACTGTATAGTGCGGGGTGGGCATAGTGTTAGCCACAGATCACAAGAGGCCACTGAAATCCATATTGCAGACCCTGAAGCCCCCCTCTTATCAGTGCTCAAAAGCACTCCAACTATTTAAAAATGGCATGATTTGGATTTTTTTTTTACCCTGTAACCACATGGAAAGCCCCAAAGTATACGATAGCACTCCCAGCCCCACAGAGAAAGCCCTTCAGAACTACTCAGAACCCTCAAATGCCTCTATTTTCATCAGAGTCCTTCTCCAGTGACAGAAAGTGACACGACATCACTTTTCGTTGCCATTTGGGAAGGACACAGAAGATGGAGGTGTTTGGGAGGGCTAACAGAGGGATACAACCCAAAGAAGTGTTCAGAAGAAATTAATCCCTGCCCCCCACATACATGTCTACCCCTTGTGTATTGCATCCACATTGGTGCTTTAGGCTAGAGCAGCCAGACACAGGAATATCTGGTGAATCCATTGGCACAGGGGCAGTACATCTGCTTCCAGTTTTAAGGCTGCCACTACTGCTGTAGCTCTAGATTCTCTGGGGGCCATTGAACTGCTGGACCTGATTCATGACAGAGTTTCAGCACTGGGAGAGCTCCCCTACAACCTGGAGTAGCCTCAGGCAGAGCAGCTGTAATATTAGATTTACCTCCCACCCAAGAATGGCCCTACCAGTCAGCCCTACCATCTCGACCCCAATGTCCATATTGATATCACTTGATTATGTATCCTGAAGCAGAGGATCTTAGGGACCCACACAACAACATAGTCAACCACCAATATTCTGAAGTATGATCGTAGAATCATGGAATCATAGAAATGTGGAGTTGGAAGAGACCCCAGGGGCCATCCAGTCCAATCCCCTGCCATGCAGGAACACCCTCAAAGCACTCCCAACAGATGGCCATCTAGCCTCTGCTTAAAAACCTCCAAGGAAGTTTTTTTTAACAAAGGAAAGCTGATGGATGCTCACCTGTGAGAGTATTTCACAGATGTCCCAACAAGTGCTTCCCAGCTTTCCAGTTTCTCAGTGCAATTCAAATGATGATGCTCAAAGGTTTACTAGAGCTCTTATGTTAAAAATCCAGAGTCCAATGGAATGCAACGCTGTTTCATGTCATTTATAGAGAACTTTGTGTGTGTTTGCTTTTACCTGCGTGTTGGATTGAGGAAAATATAACTGTTTATTTATTTCTGTTCCTAGGAGACAAAGTAATTCCACTCTTTGCTCCACAGTGTGGAAAATGCAGTGCTTGCCGACATGCCAGAGGCAACCTGTGCACCAGTAATGAGTGAGCTTCTTTATTACTTTGTTATGACACACAGCTTTTTATCATTTCATGACTCAAATGTACTAACTAGGAAGGAAGAAGTTTTCAGTTAGCCCATGGTCTGTCCCTGTCTCACATGCTCCTAATTAGAATTTTGTCTCACATGCTCCTAATTAGAATTGGTCTTCACGAGGGCTCTACTATCTACCTCAGTAGTTTGGTGGAACCTTCTGTGATTCTATAAGCAAGTCAATTGTGATTCCTAAACAGTTCAAAACAAAGTGCTCAGAAGAAACTGCTAGGACAGGAGGGGATAACTTATACAAGTTGCAAGTCTCACATTAGCAACCTCCAATTCACAAAGGACCACATCCTAGCCTGCTTTGTCACTAAATTTACAAACTGCTTTTTTCCTTTAAATAAGCCGTGCATTCCCCATGTACCTCATTTACAAGTAGAATCACACTTCCAGCAGGTTCTAGGAATTTCATTCCACTTGTAAACAGGGCATGCATAGATATGCACCTTCTTTTAAAGAAAAGCCAGTGCTTTTTTTCACCACTACTATGGCAAATTCAGCCAGGATAGTGGCAGGGACCCCGGTCGGTAGGATGCAAGTAGAGAGCTGTCTGCAGGCTGAGTGTTGCCCACTTCAGGCTTTCTGAGGGCCTTTCTGCATTAGACTGCTATATTGCTATTATTCCACTTCCAACCTGCTGTGGAATTCTGCGGTTTTTAGTTTACTGGGGCCAAAGAGCTCTCTGACTGAGAATTCTAAATGCCCTTCCCTAAACTGCAAACCCCAGGATCCATAGAATGATGAAAGTGGAATAATAGCACTATAACAGTGTTGTGTGGAAAGGCCCTAAGACTAGAATATTACAGGGGATTATTTCCGATCCTTTGCACCACTCATACTTATCAAATAGGAACAGAAATGGTGTCATATGGGAATAGAAATAGAAATGGAGCCCTGGTGGCGCAGTGGTTAAATGCCAGTACTGCAAGCCACAAGGTTGTGAGTTCGATCCTGCCCAGCTCCAAGGTTGACTCAGCCTTCCATCCTTTCGTAGGTCGGTAAAATGAGTACCCAGCTTGTTGGGGGCATGTATAGAAATGTTTCGAAATACATGCTATTTGTAAGTTGTTCGCCGCCTCGATCCATATGGAGAGGCGGGATACAAATAAAATAATAATGATGATGATAATAATAATAATAATTAATTCATATTAGAAATAAAAGGAGCAGTAGTATGGTTTATGAAAGTTATTTGGAAGTTTATCAAAGTTATTTGAAATTTAGTTTCCCCTGCATATCACAGGCTAAACTGAGGAGGAGCCTGAGTTAGCTGCAAGTTTTTGAACTGTTCCTGGGTAAAACACCTGCAGTCTGTTCATCAGAGAAGAAACCTCCACTGCAAAGACAAGAGGCTTGACCATCCCCTACTCAGAATTTATGCTGCGTATACTAACATTCTGAAAACATTTCTGAACTCTTCAAGACAAAGTGCTTACATTCTAAGTCAGATGACTGCAAAGTTGGGAAAAGTTACTTAGAGGGGTAAAAGTGCTGTTGTGTTTCCAGTTCTGTAACTCCCAAAGGAATATTTCTAAGCCCTGATCTTTGCTTTTACTTGCTGGCTGTCTGACCATGCAAACAATACCGGCCTGAGACCAGACAGCTTGACAACAAACAGTATCAAAGGTGATGAGAAGGGAGATTTTAACCTTTTCCTCCCCTTCTGCAGCCCTAAGGAAAATGTCTCCTCTGAAGCTGGTATTTGCATTGGTAAAAAATGTACCATTGGCAACAGTGGGAATTTCTGCATAATCCAAATAGCAAATTTGAGAAAGACTGTCATCAACACCATAGCAGGGATCTAGGCATGCTGATATTCCTATGCCTTTTGGCCCCTCCCATCCCCACAACTGGTCTTATTACATTTTTTTAAAAGAAGGACTTGCACATCAAATGCAATATGTCTACTACATCCACTTCAGCCCCATTGGTCTTAGCAAGATCCCTTTTTATACAGTCTCATTTTCCACATTTCTGTGTTTCTCTTTTCAACAGCATCAGTGTAGCTAAAGGTTTAATGCCAGATGGTACCTGCAGGTTCACTTGCAAAGGGAAGAGTCTGCACCACTTCATCAGCACCAGCAGCTTCACCGAATACACTGTGGTGCATGAAAATGCTGTGGTCAAAATTGATGATGCTGCCCCTTTGGAAAAAGTGTGTCTGATTGGCTGTGGGTTTTCTACTGGTTATGGAGCAGCTGTTCAAACAGCCAAGGTGAGTTCCTGAACATAATGTTTCAAGGCTCTAACTCCTGCTTAGGTTCAATAATAATTTATGGTCATCAGTAGAGGCCCTGTTTTAATATGTCCCAGGGTCAAAAGAAGCTAGGGCCCTTTCCACACTAGGCAATTAGAACGGGGCAGTGTGTCCTCTCACGGAGGTCGTCTGTACCTTGGAGCAGAATAGGAGCGGACTACTTACCAGAGATCCACACCTCAGTCCGCTCCAAAATGACCCCAAGTGGTCTTCCAGTGTGTTTTTGAAAGACCGCAAAAAACAGGTCTTTATTTTCCTGGAATGTGCCATTGCGTTCCTGCTCCCTTGTGCAGATTCACAGGCTCGCACCAATGCGTGCCTGCGATCTGCGGAGGGCGGGCTTTAGGCGTGGCAAGCTTCAGCGGTTGGTCGGGACCCATGACCAACTGGAAGACGCCATTTTGGAAGCTGGAAGTTGCCATTTTTGAAGCCGGACGTCGCCATTTTGGAAGCCAGAGCAGTGCGGATCTACAGACCTCGCACTGCTCCAATTCACCCTGGACCAAGGAGGAGGCCTGCGGAAGGGCTTCAGAGACAGTCCACGTTGCTTCAGACCCCAGAAGAAGCGGTAGGTAATGGCACGGAGCGATTCCCTCACCTCATGTGGAAAGGGCCTGAGTTAGTGAGTATTCAAGACTCAGCCCCAAAGTAAAGGCTCCCCAAGAGAAATTATACTGATTCCTTACTTCTAGAAAGATTTTTCATTTGACTATTGATGAAGAGAGGAATACAGAAAGCTGCCTTTTCCTGAGCCAACCCGTTAGTCTACCTAGTTCAATAGTGTCAATTCTAATTGGCAGGAATGACTGTTCATGGTTTCAGGGAGGATTCTATTCAAGCCTTACCTGGAAATGTCAAAGATTGAACTCTGCTTAGCTTCTGAATTCAGATAAGATTAGATACTATTTCTTTCTTTGTCTTGTATTTATCTGTATAAATAATACAGGTCAATATCTCATAATATTGGACATAATTTGGACATATATCGGCATCCCCTTGTTCTGGTTGCAAGCCAGGTGGAAGCTACAATGTATAAATTCATCATTAGTGGTCCAAAATTTTTAATTTAATTACATTTATGTTAGAAGTTAAACAAATTTAAATGTTGTGTTTGTGTTTATTTGCCATTTAGGTTTAAGGTAAAACCCTTACCAGCATACAGTTGAAAAATGTCTCTCTGAAGCATACCAAAATAAGTTCTTTGTCACTGCAGTTGTTGTTTGTGTGCCTTCAAGCTGTTTCTGACTTATGGCAATGGTAAAGTGAACCTGTCTCAGGGTTTTCTGGAGCTGAGAGTGTGTGATACACCCAAGGTCACCCAATCGGTTTCCATGTCAAAACAGGGAATCAATCCCTGGTCTCCAGGATTTTGTTTCAGTGCTCAAAGCATTGTACCACACTGACTGTCATTACTGGAGGAACATGGAGTTAATTCAGTTCAACTGCATGTGTCATTGTATAAATAGGGGCTTAATTTACATTAACTCAAACTATGTCAAGCCACACCTAGTGTGATCAGCATTACCCCAAAGTTTTTGTCGTGTCTGTTTATCCTCACACTCACAAATTTGTACATGCATGCTACTTTTCTTCCAAATATTTGCTGCCTCGGATTCCAGGAATAGGACCTGTGGTTCACACCTATGGTCTATTCCCTCTACTCTAGGTTTAACCCTCCCACCACCAACCTCATCCAAAGTTGGATTCCATGTAGAATCATAGAATCATAGAGTTGGAAGAAACCCCAAGGGCCATCGAGTCCAACCCACTGCTATGCAAGAACACACATCAAAGTATTCCCAGCAGATGGCCATCCAGCCTCTGCTTAAAAACCTCTAAAGAAGGAGACTCTACCATACTCCGAGGCAACATATTCCACTGCCGGATAGCTCTGACCGTCGGGAAGTTCTTCCTGAGGTTCAAGTGGAATCTCCTTTCCCGCAGCATGTAATCAAACTTTGCATGTCAACCTTCTAAGGGCTATTTGGAAGGTCATGATGGCCCCTAGTACATAAAAGTGGAACTCAGAAAATTTTTGGACTACCAGTATCCTTCAAAAAGCCACCAGGATTCCTCAAACAGCATCTCCCAGGGATCCTGAAGTTTTAGTCCAAAGAAAGAAGGCATCTCAAGCTCTGATAAAAGATAGCTCTTCATTCTAGTTTTTCATCCTTTGAATGGTACTCTAGAAAGCACAGATTTCAGATGCTGCACCCTGGTTGTTAGGTACCTTCCAGCAAGCTCCATCTTGTGGTGACCCTATTATAGGGTTTTCATTGGAAAAATTTATGTTGAGGAAATTTAACACTGCCTTCCTCTTAGGCTGAGAGTGTGTGACTTGCCCAAGGTCACCCAGTGGGCTTCTGTGTCGGAACAAGGATTCAAACTGTGGTCTGCCAGTGTCCTAATCTGACACTCAAACAATTTTTCCAGGTTTTCACATGCCTTTAATGCCCCTCATGTCTGAAATTTCAGAATGGAAATGATACATGGAACGATCTGAAAAATACATGAATGGGCAGAGACAACTGAAAACAGTGCCCCCACCCCTATTGCACAAACTCAAGTTGGAGAGATTAGTTTTATGCATTTGTAAACTCTCCAATACATATACAAATAAACTATCTGTGGCCCACAAATTAAGAAGTTTCCCAACATTGCTTTTTCTGACCTGAAGCATACAGGGAAAACTAAATGACATGTCATGTTTTGATCTTCTGGTCTTCTAGGTGGAGCCTGGGTCTACCTGTGCCGTCTTTGGCTTGGGAGGAGTGGGTCTCTCAGCAGTGATGGGTTGTAAAGCAGCTGGAGCTTCTCGAGTAATTGCAGTTGACATCAACCAAGACAAATTTCCTAAGGCTAAAGAGTTGGGAGCGACTGAATGTGTCAATCCTCTGGAGTTCAAGAAGCCCATCAATGAAGTGCTGTTTGACTTGACAGGTGGAGAAGGTGTAGACTATTCATTTGAAGTGATTGGGCGTATTGATACCATGGTATGTCACTTTTGGAACTGTTGTACTGTTTTTTTTTTATTATTTATTTATTTGTATCCCGCCTCTCCATATGGATCGAGGCGGCGAACAACTTACAAATAACATGTATTTCGAAACATTTCTATACATGCCCCCAACAAGCTGGGTACTCATTTTACCGACCTGTGGAAGGATGGAAGGCTGAGTCAACCTTGGAGCCAGGCAGGATCAGACTCACAACCTTGTGGCCTGCAGTACTGGCATTTAACCACTGCGCCACCAGGGCTCCCTTAAATGCCAGTACTGCAAGCCACAAGGTTGTGAGTTCGATCCTGCTCCTGTTGTGAGTTCGATCCTGTTGTGCAGATAAGATAAGGCAAAATTAAGATCAGTCAACCAAAGGAAGGATCAATGATTCAATCTGATTAGTCACTGAATGTCGCTGCCCAGGGTCCTTTCACACTACATAAAAAGTATAGCATTATGATTCCACTTTAACTATGATGGTAGTTTATTCATGCTTTGCAGTTTTGTGAGGCTCTAGAGCTCCTTGACTGAGAATTTGAACTATCCTTCTCTTAACTCCATGTCCAAGGATTCCATAGGCTGTCCTCATGGCAGCTAAAGTAGAACCATACTGCTATAATTGTTTGGTGTGAAAAGACCTCTAATATTGTGTTACTGTGATCTCCAGTTCCTTTTGGAAGCAGCTTTTGACTCTTCCATTTTGACGTGGAAACATGTCAAACATTGTGTGATATTTCCCATATCTTGCAAAAGTTGCTGTTTTGGAATATAAACCTCAAAATCTTCCAAACTGCATGGTCAGTTTCCAGGGAGTCCTAGGAAAGTCCAAGCTTTGGTTTTTCATCTGTGAGATAAAAGTCCATTCCTTTCTGCTGTTCAATGTAGCAGCTTCTTTAGAGAGGCAGTGCAGTATACAAAGCTCCTACTTTACTCTAGTAGTACAGTGGTGCTTGCTACATCAGATGTACTATACTACAACACTTTTGCAACCCCTGATCCTCTAAACTTTCTGGATTAGCCTTTTTCTGGCCATAAAAAGTGTGCATTGGTCTTCTTAGAAGTGTCCAGGACTGGCAAATCACTTTTAAAATAGATTGCATTCCTGATTCCTGATCATCCCAGTTTGGAGGGATTTTTTGCAGATAATGTGGCCCCCAGAAGGTCTCAAGAGTCAGAAAATTCACACGCACATCTGGAGCAGTTCCTCATCCCAGATTGTACAATGAGCTTAGTCTAGTTATTAGTTCCAACTAGAGAATACTCATTGAATCATGGAATTTACATAAGCGTTGACTCATCATTCAAGAATTAATTAAATGAGATTATTCTAATTGGGACTACTAAAAGGATTGAGGCGTTGGACCAGGAAAAGCACCAGCTTAAACTCTCTGTTTGTGCATGATTTTAAGTGACTTTTTGAACCACTCCCTATCTCTCAGCCTAATGCCAGGACCAACCAGAATTCCTCCACAAGTGGCTCAGAGACTCAGTGTAGTGGTGGGCATCCTTGTACCATTTTGAGAATAGTCCCTTTCTCACTCAGTCCATCAGCTGCCATGAGCACACAGTAGAAGAAATGTAAAATTTTAAATAGTGCAATCATAGTTGATCATAAGAAGACATTGCCAATTTGTGTATTCTGTTTTGTTCTTATGGGTCAACACAGCATCCTCTGTTTTTATATTACCTCTCAGGTTTATTATAAGGATAAAATAGGGTGAAGAAAAACAGATGGGTCATAGGTCATCCTGAGCTTCCTGGAGGGAAATACATATATATATAATACACACACACACACACACACACACACAAATTTATTGCTATGTTCCATTGGGGTTTGATGTATGGCCCCTCTCCTGTCTATCAACAAAAGCAACAGACCTGGACTGTGAACTGGCTTTGACTCACAGACAACATCACATGTTGCCAACAAGATCGAGAAGGCTGGCACAGCCAGAATGGCCATGGAGGATGGAGGATGAGGGCCTTATTCGTCAAATAGAAAAGCTATATGGGAACATTGTCAATAAAAAATATGCAGTAATAAAGAGATGTTTGTCTTTTTCCTTCTCAGACTGCTGCTCTGGCTTCTTGCCACAACAACTATGGAACCAGTGTGATTGTGGGGATACCTCCTTCGGCATCTCAGATCACTTTAGACCCAATGTTGCTTTTCACAGGACGTACCTGGAAAGGATCGGTGTTTGGAGGTACAGTTGCAGATATGACACCCCTGCCCCACAGACATGCAGTATGCCTTAAAAAAAAAAAAAAGACTATTCCTCTGCCTTGAAAGGTGGGATAGATCAGTAGGTAATCTGTGCATGTTTGAAGATAATGTAATGTAGTGGTTTGAGAGCTGAAAATATTTCTGTTTGTGCCTGAAATTATGCCAGTTCATACTTGGAAACCCAAAGAAAGGCATCAATCCCTTGTGTTCTACACTGGAAACCCTGGGGCATATTCACTGGATCACTGTGTGGCTTAGGTCTTTATGATACGGGGCAGGAAAATCACAATTACACCTGGACAATAACATTTTTGGCTGGACTTATCACATTACCTGTTCCTCTTCTGTTGTTCCCCTGGTGGGAGAACGTTTGGAAAGAGTTTCTTTTGCAAAGGAGGCCATTAATGGATTAATCTAAACAGTCTTGCATCCAGACAGCAACAGTAGGGGAATGAGGTCATGTGATAAATCCCAGCCAAAGACGCTATTATCCTGCTGTAATTCCAATTTACATAACTCATGTGATAAAGTTCTTAGTATGGATTCTCATGATAATTTCAAACATTTGACTGCCTCTTTTTCAATCAGAGGTGTATTCTGACCATTCTTTGTTGGTTTTCAGGTTGGAAGAGCAAAGACTCTATACCTAGATTGGTTAATGATTTCATGGGGAAGAAATTCACTTTGGATCCATTAATAACACATACAATGCCTTTAGAGAAAATCAATGAAGGATTTGATCTGCTCCGGTCTGGACAGAGGTGATGATTCTTCTCTTCCTGTCCTCTCTCCCTCCTTACCTCTCTCTTTTCATTTGTTCATTTGTTCATTTGTTCATTCTTTCTCTCCCACTTTTTGATTGTTTGGTAGTTCATGGGACACCTGTTGTGCAATGTTGCTATTCTGCATGGAGGTTGCGCAATATGCATGCTGGCCTGAGGACCTAGTATCAGAGCCTGTCTAGAACATTTTGCTGCCTGAGAAAAGGAAGGTCCTATCCCTGATTGCATTCACAAAACCCAACCTGTCTGACTGTTGACTTTTATTTCAGCACTGGAAACAGGACAGCATCATCTACTGCAACTTTGGAAAGCAGATGAGTTTGTGTGTGCGCGTGTATTTGCCTTCAAGTTGTCTGTTGATAATCCTATGAATTTTTCATAGGTTTTTAGGGCCTCCTAATGTCTCAGAATCCTCCAGCTAGCACAGCCAGTGGTAGATAACTATGTATGTACAGATCTATACATTCCATGGTCTTTCGCATCTGCTGTTTAAGTGACTGGCTTCACTCTGCCTAGTAGAAGAAGTAGCTTTTCTATGATTATGTGTGCAGCCTCCTACCTTCAGTGGTGGATGATGAAAATATAACATTGCCATCACAATATTTTCATATCTACTGATGGTAGTACCTCCCATGTCAATGGAACAGTGAATGTGCTGCAGATGTTAGTCTGAACTTTAAAGAAAGTATCTAAGATGCTGAAACCCTTCCCCCAAAAAGAGGACTAACACTTTGAATAGCTCCTTTAAAGTTCAGACTAAAAGCTAGAATGGATTCAACTACTGCAATGGCGTGGAAGCCATTAGTCACATCTGTGCATATAATACACATGTAGAGATGACTGAACTAATGATTCCAAAGAGCACACGTCACATTCCCAAGAAGGTTGCATGGGACCCAAGCATTATTTATGCTCTAGAGAATCATCCACTCTCTTTATAAGATCAGACTAAACCAGTGGTTCCTAATCTTGCTTCCTGGGATGTGGTTGGACTACAGTTTCCCGAATATGGCCAATGGCCAAAGGTTCTTGAATCTCTGCTGTAATCCAGCAGCATGTAGAGATCAAAGGTTAGGAACTACTGGGTTAGATGGAACTTTAAATGCATAGACAGCATCTTATTCCAGAATAAGCACAAAGCAAGTGATCCAGACTCAGAGATTACTCAGGCTTTTTTATTTCATTAGCCACACCATTCACCCAGTTCATTTTCTAAATTACAATTTGGCCTTCCAACTCAGTCATTAGTGTAAAAGCTAAAGGGAAATTCTTCATTGCCAAAGTAGAAATCCAATAGCATTTACTGTCAACACAATGGTCACTGAAACTGGAAAGCCAGCAGTTCTTTGCCTCTGCTGTGGTCCCAATTCACCTGGGTATTTTTTTCCAATTTTTATTTCTCTGAAATGATCTGTTTTAAAAGATCATATTTCAGACAACATAAAATGCACACAAGGACTCCCCAATCCTGCCAGGACCCACAGAGTATGCATTTTTTTAATTTAAACTTTATCCCAACAAACATGCTAGTCTTGATCTGTATGCTTCATCTAGTGTAATCAAGAGTAAGCACAGGATGCTTAATTTAGTGTAACAATGAAAAAAAAAGTAACTGTTTCTTTAAAGTACAGTAGGCTTGTATATAATGCGCATTCAATTTATGTGGTTTTAATTGTACACCAAGTCCCAGCACTGCTCATTCTATGGTACTTGCAGTATTTGGTGCTGCTGGCTGCTGTTACCTTGTGCTCCTTGCTCTGCTCTGGTGCTCCTGGTTGCTGTTGTTTTGTGCTGCTTCTGGTACAGTATCTGGTGTGGCTGGCTGCTGCTACTTCATGCTGGTGAAGTAGTCTTGCTATTGAATAATGACCACAAAGCACAAGAGTGATGATGCTGGCAATTCATGATACCTGCATATCAGAAGGTCAATACTGGCGGTTTTCAGCAGCCGCATTCATTTCCTTGTTCGTTTCAGATAAGCAAAAAAAAAGGTTCCACACTATTTGTGAAAATCATGTAATGCAAAGGGTCACAGAATGGGTCTCTTCTGTTATGTGTGGGCCTATTGTATTATCTAGTTTGGATGCAGTCTAGTCTTCCCTCTTCTAAAAACAGGTTAGAGAAAGACAAGACAGAGAGTCTGAGTTCTATTTAAAGGTCTAGAACAGTGCTCATCAAACTTATGGAACAAACATTTTTGTCTTTCAGCATCCGCACTGTCTTGACCTTTTAAGACCTTGGAAGAAGAAGGACGGCATGGTCTCAGTTGAAGCTCCTTCTCCACAACTTTGATAATCAACAATGTGAAGTGTTCTTTCTTTCTTTCTTTTTCTTTCTTTCTTTCTTTCTTTCTTTCTTTCTTTCTTTCTTTCTTTCTTTCTTTCGCTCTATCCTCATAGCTGCTTAAGTACTGAATAGATGCTTAAAATTCTGAAGAGACTTCTTTTAGAAAGAATGTCACTATTCATGGTTTAAAATATACACATACTTGTAAAAGTAACTGACTGGATAATAGCAAAAAGCCATCTCCAGCCACAGAAATTCTATCTTTAGGTAAAATATTTTCTACACAGTGGTTCCAAATTTAAATTCTGCTTCCAAATTCTAATTTTTTTTAAAAAATAGAGGCTATCAAAATCACAGTTCTCCAATGTCAAGAGATTTGACATGGTCATGATTTCCTTTTTAGTCTGATCATTTGTTTCCATTCAAGAAATGACATAATATATTGCACTGAAATGCTGAGCTTCATCTGTTTGGCATTTGAGTTGAGATTAAATATCAACTTTTGTCTTGGTCTAGAGCAGCGGTTCTCAACCTGTGGGTCGCAACCCCTTCGGAGGTCGAAAGACCCTTTCACAGGGGTCGCCTAAGACCATCGGAAAATACGTATTTCCGATGGTCTTAGGCTCCGTTCCCTCCTCAGTGATGGTGTGCAAGCACGAGCCATGCGCTCGCGTCCTCCTGTCCCCTTTGGCAGGAGTGCATGCAGCCCAAAGGGGGCAGGAGGAAACGAGCACGTTTCCATTCGCGCAAGCAGGTTCTTGCACGAGGCGCTCTCTCTTCGCTGTTACTTCATCCTGCAGCTGGCTTCCTTGTCTTGCGACCGCCCCTTCCTTCCTTCCACAGTGAGGTCTGGGAGCTTTAGGCTGTGCTGGGGGAGGAAGGGGCGGGGTGGTCGCGTGACCAGGAAGCCAGCTGCGGGACGAAGGAGCAGCGAAGAGAGCACCTCGCACAAGAACCTGGTTGCGCAAACGGCACCCCCCACCTCCATGATAAGATAACGTGAGGAAAAGGCCAAGGAGTGGTGGTGCACAAGTACAAGCCACGCGCTCATGTCCTTCTGCCCCCTGTTCAAAAGGGACTGAAATCGCTTCCTTTCTCCGCTACCGGGAGAACCTCCCTTCTGACGGGTCAGCTTGGGGGGGCGATGGCAGCATGGGGGGCAGGCCCCCTCCTCGCCACAGCTCCTGTCCCACTCGCCACGGAGGGGGGTGCTGCGGAAGGGCTGGGGGGGCGCTTTTCTGGGGGGACGAGCTGCACCCGGCGCAAAAGACAAAGGTGCTGGGATTCCTCCCCCACCGGCCAAGGTCAACACTCTGGAAACTTTTCCCACACTGCCCCCACCAGCAGAAACAAGAGCGAAGCAGAAGCAGAGCCCGGGGGGAGATCTCGGAGTTTTTTCCCAGAGGAGATGCGTAGCTCCTCTTTCCCTCCCTGCCCGCTCCCCCTCGTTCCTGGCCGGTGAGGCGGCCTTTGCCGGGGGGGGGAGGCATTGTAAATAAGAAATAAATAATTTTATGGTTGGGGGTCACCACAACATGAGGAACTGTATTAAAGGGTCGCGGCATTAGGAAGGTTGAGAACCACTGGTCTAGAGCCTACTTATAGGTGAAATATTGGTGCAAAGACATCTACTCCACTTGTTTCCTCAAGCTTCAAAAAATTAGCACATTTTATATATACAAGTGGGTGGGTGGAAAATTTGTTCTTTTGTTCTTATAAATGGGGACTCCTTTACCACACCTGCAAAGCAGAACTCCATGTGAGCATTTGGATCAGCTCAAACATTAACTTTCCTGTCTTTTTTAGCATGTTCAAACAATTCAAGGCAGTACATTTTGTGTATTCATTCAGCTTCATCTTAATATATTATAGAAACTGAAATCCTGGAGAAAAAAAAGTTTTTTTGACTATAGTTCACAGAATCGCACAATTGTGCATCCCTCCACAAAATGAATGAATGAATGAATGAAATGTTGCACATCATTTGGAACTTCCATTCAGTGGCTGAGATCCTGCATCCAAGGCTGTGACTCATAAATTAATGATGCCATAGCCGTGTTGCTGACAGGACATGAACACCTAGCTAGTGAACTGTAACATTTTGTATCAGGACATCCCTCATGGTGTCCTATTACATGAAGGGAGTTCCCATTCTGCAGTGAGTCTCATAGCATTCTGGTGTCCATTGCTCAATTGGTCCCAAGTTAAGTAGCAATCATGAACACAGAACAGTTACTTACATTTATTCATCCATAAATGTTCCATGTTCAAGGTCACTATTTAATCATAATTATGAAAATATTCCCATGATTGTAACTCCTTTCCCCACCTACTTTACTGGGCATCAGCTTCGTGAGGAGAAGGAGGTCTGTCTGTCTGCCAGCCATTAGAACACAGGTGAGTGATGTTTCTATCAGGTTTGCACGGAGTTCAGGCAAGGTAAGGTTACTTAGGCCATTTCTGCACTAGACTGTTATAGCACTATTATTCCACATTCAAAATCCTATGGACTCCTGGGGTTTGCAGTTAAAGGAAGGGCTGGCTGACCTCTCCTGAAACTGCAAATGCCAGGATTCCATAGGATATTGAAAGTGGAATAATAGTGCTATAACAGTCTAGTGCAGAAATGGCCTTAGTTAAGCATATCTACTGAAGTATAAGTATAGTTATCTAAGTAGCTGATGTAGAATACTGACCAACATCTTTAATAAAATAACTGTGTACCTGTTTCCCAAGTCAAAGTCAGCACTTCTACCAAAAGGGACAGATGTGGACTAGTGATGCCTGTCCCATGCTAAGGATCTTCTCTTTCCCACCGTGCCATGTCTGATGCAGATCTTGCCTGTAAGATGATGGGAGATGGAATACTACAGTTCAGATACTTCTGCCATAACATTACCTCTTGCACAAACAATAGAACTTGCAGTGACTAGATATCACAAAATCCATCTCTGCAGGACTCCCTTAGGATACCTTGGATTCCCTCATTGTTCCTTACTTCCTTGCGTGGATAATGCAATTTGCTGTGCGGCAGCAACAGGGGTTCCCGAAAGCAGAATGTGTGGATGCCAAGGGATAGTGTGCAAAACAACAACCAATCCTATGAGAGGTTCCTCCATTGAGGAGTAGGGAAATGGACTGTGTCCCTGTATTCTCTTACTTCCTCCAGTGTGAACAATGGGAGTTGCAGTACAAGGCAACCCATTTTTCACAATTGTTGGAGTAGGTGTTGCCAGAATCCACCCTCTGGTGCTTCATGTAGAACACAATGTGCCTTGCTGATTAGGGCCATATATGGCCTCCCAAATTAAAACAGCCACATATGGGCCCTTTTGAAACCACATCCAGCCCTCCAAGTATATGTGCACATGGAGGGGAAAATGGAGGGGGGTGGTCACCTTACTGCAGGACAGAATGTATGGTGATATTGCAACTACAATGATACCCAAGAGCAATGATGGAAGTGGGGGTGACCATCAACCACATTTTACTCAAAGCACCAATAGGCCTTTGATCCTGATGCACCACCCCTCAAAATGTCCCCTTAAGAAGAAAGTGAAGGAGGTGTAACTTTAGCCATTGGAATATGGTTTCCATGGGAAGCAAGGAAGGTGAACCCAGATTTTGATCCTATGGTCCAACTGTGGACGAAATGGGAAATCACAGATGAAGAGTTACTTAGCAGTAGCAGGCAAATATAATATGTACAAATATATAGAACGAAATGAATGGGGCTTTGAACCAACTTAGATAGAGTGAAGATTAAAATAGAAACATAAGGGAAAGGTAAGGTAATGAAAAGCCAAGGGAGAAATGGGGGTGGGTGGGTCACAAACACATGCTTAAATCCAGGAAAAGTTGGTCCTTGCAACCTCACCACAGCAAGTCAGATCAATGAAATCTCCAAAGTAATTCCTATGCAGGATAAGTATATAGGATTAATAAAACATGTGAAAGATTTGTAATCAAAAATACATAACTGAAAATGAGAAAACACTGCTCAATTTACAAGCGGGGGATGTTAGATGATCCAGGAAGGTAAGAGGAAGCCAGCCTACATGGTAATGACAATGGCTATAACAGTAAGGGATGGTTCCACAAGAAAGAAACACACAACAGAGAAGAAATGGAGGCAGACTGCGAACTTTCAAATCATAGGTTTTATTACATTACAAAATGTTACTGTTGAAGGTAACGGAAGCAGGAAAAAGAACAGGGAAAAAAATTGGGACTTTCTGGTCTTATTAATCAGCCTGTAGGCACCCTGAAAGAGAGCAATTCACATGCAGAATTATATCCTGAAAATGCTTTTAGTGCAGCTAAGGCCCTTTTCACACGGGGTTTTTAAAGTTTCCCAGTTCGACCTTGATCGGGTGCCTTTTACATGTTAGAGAGCATGTGGTCGCATTAAACTTTTTGGTTTCTCACCACAATCTGAGCGGGGGAGCCACCAATCAGCATTTCCGCGCACTTTTCAAAGACCGGATAAAATGTGGTCTTTTCCTCCAATCCGCGCTCGACGTTTCCATGAGAAAGCAGCGGTGCGTCCTGATTCGTGCGGGCGATCAAGAGAGGGAGGGATCAAGGCGTGGTCAGCAGAAGCCACAGGACCGCCCCCAGCATGAGCGGGCGGCGCCATTTTCCAAACCCGCTGAGGCGCCTGCAAGGAGGAGGCAAACGAACGAGGAACGGAAAAAAAGGAAGGTTTCAGCGGCTGCAAGGAGGAAGCAAAGGGACGAGGAACGGAAAAAAAGGATGGTAGGTTTTTCCCTTAGCTATCCTTTGTCCGTGCGGCGTCATGAATTGCGGGTTTCCGGGGGTTGTGTCTCCCGAAGGTGCCCTGATTTTAAATATGGGGTCGAGGGGGAGGTGGTGGCTGGTGAGTGGATACACTCGCCGAGGATGGCATGGCAGGATGCTTTTAAAGGTTAGGGAAAATTGGGAAAGCTGTGGAGGGGGGCAGGTAGGAAGGGAGGGAACGTCCAAAGCAGCCACCGCGCCAAACCCGTTCTCCAGGTTACTTTGGAAGCGGGATCATGGCGCAATGACGGGATGCTGTGTAAATTTGGGGATGGCTGCTGTGCTGCTCCGGCACGAGGTTCCCGTGCAAACTTTTACTGGGAAACGTATTATTCTTCTCTGGGGACTGTTTGGCGCCCCAGAGAAAAATGGCCCTTGGTAATCTTCCATTTTAAACCAGATTCTCGGGCTGGGGGTGTGGGGGGTAGTGGCTTCTGTTTGACCCCTGACAGTAGTTATTTTTCGAGCGGCCGCCATTAATACAGTCACGCCCCATAAGGGCCTGCTGTGTTGTTTGTCTGAACCCCCCCGCCACATGCAGAGGGGGATGATCTTCCTGCCAGGGCAGGAGACTCAGTGGTGTTCCATGCTTCTTTAGCTGTCTTGGACATGGCAGAGATCCATAGGGCAATGGAACGCACATCATTGTTTGGGGGAGGCAAGCATTTCATCTTTATCAGTCCATGTGGCTCTGGGAGGGAGGATCCCATGGGCAGAAAACCAGTTCCTGGGACTATTGTATAGGCACACAATTTACCACATCGTTTTCACTCTAGCTTGTGCCAAAATTTAAGTTGTTGTACATTAGCTTGAAGCTGTTGATATCACAAAAGCTGAAAGGTTATCTCCCCTGCTGTGAATATCTGCCCTCTGAAGTTATAAAACAAGGCAGTTCCCTTTGTCAGTTCGTACTGTTTGCTTTGTTTATAAATACTAACGCCCCTCCTTGTCTCCACAGGATCGGAAATCCACGGGGAGTGCGCATTCCCAGTGCAAATCTTCCCACGGAGTGTTGATCCAAGCTGAAAAGTCCACGCTGACACTACTGCCCTTTCCACCACTTCGCCAAACACGCAAAACAGTTTGTCTGGCTGGCAAATTGCACAGTGGTCCGTGACTGAAACAGTGGCATGCCACAGACGCCACGCTGACCTAACAGCTTTGCAGGGGAGGGCTACATGCAAGGAGCCACACACCTACTTGAAAGAATAAATTTTTTAATAAATAAATGTTTCCTTTTTCCAAAAAAATATATTTTCATAACTACATATTTACATAAATAAATAAAAAAGTGCTGTACAGGGTGGATGTGCGTTTGGGAAAGGGCTGGGGGTTTCAACATTGGCCTTGGAACGTTCTACTCCTGGGCACAGGGGTGTTCCTCCTCCGGCTCCTCCACATCCGTCCCTGGCCGCTCCGGTTGAGGGATGTTCTCTTGGTCTGCTGCCCAAAACAAAGGTGAAATTCGATTAGGCATGTGCGCATCCACAGCAGCCTTTTTGAAGGAGGAAACTTTATTGTGTCCTTTGTTGATTGTTGGGGCGTTAGGAGGGAAATGAAAAAATAAGCCAAGGGCCACTAAAATAGAGGTTTTCCTACCTTCCATCCCTGGCATGTCCTGCGTGTCCACGGGGGCTTGGTGGCCAGGCGCATGGCGTCTTCTGCCTATGGAAATGCAACAGTAAATCAGCGTGGGTTCTACTCAGGCAGGGTGCATCCCCCTTTGCGGGGGATACACGACAACCATTCCCCTGGGGTTCCCATAGCCACACAGGCGCAGTGTGTTGCGCTTACTCACGTCTGCCACCGGCTGTCCAGCTGGGGCTCCCCGCCGCCCTCCACAGGCTACGCATCACCTCGAAAAAGGGTGGCCTTGCGTGGGGGGGCGGGTGTCCGTTGTAGGAGCGCAGGGCGGCGTAGAACCGTCCGCGTAGCTCGCTGAAACGGGTCCGGACCTCCTCCACACTCCTCTCGTGGCCATGTCGCGTAAGGCAGTGGGCAACGGTGTGGAGGTGCTCATCATCGTCTCCCCTTGTGTGAGGGCGCATCAGTTCCAACACACCGCCACACCACCTTACCATGGCCAACATCTCCCCGGTCTCGAATTCAGACCACTCCCGAGGCCCCTCCTCAACCGGTCCGGCCACCATTTCTGCAGTAATGCCCTCGTCCGCCCCCACTAACAAACCACGCGGCTGCAGTACCAGCAATTGTCCACTAGGGGATTTTTTGGCACCGCCATTTCCCGCGCGCCAGGAGGACGCATGCGCGAAACGCGACGAGAGGAAGGAAAACAAAGGGAGGAGCCATTTTTCGTTTGAGAGGACGTGTAGTGGGGAAGGAGGTTTGCAAAAGGAACAAAAAACCCAAAAGGTAACATGCAAAGCGGGGAGCACACGCAGGGGAGTGACTGCAGCGTGGAGGAGGAAGGGTTTCCTTTGAGGCGACAGCCCATAAGGCCAAGAGGCTTGGCCTGGCGCCATACGGAGATAAAAAATCTCCTGGACATTTGGGGTGAACGTAGGTTCCAGAGGGACCTCCAGGCTACCTACAGAAATATAGAAATTTTCGAGGAGATTGCGAGGGAAATGATTAGAAGGGGACATAGGCGGACCGCTGAGGAGTGCAGGACGAAAACTAAAAGACTGCGTGCAGCCTACCGTGAGGCTGTGGCGGAAAATAAACGCAGCCAGGGTGGAATGTCCCTACTTTGAGAAACTATCCAGGATTTTGGGGGGGGATGCGAGTGCCGAACCTCCAAGAGTCGTTGAGAGCTTGCAGGTCGCCATGGGACCCGAGCAACCAGCGAATGAGAACGCGGCATCAGAAGGTACGTAGGGCAGCGAGTCGAGGGATTTTCCCTTCCCCTATATGTATTTTTTGCGCTCCCACTAAATCCGATTTTCCCTTTTTCAGGGGTGGACGAACAGATGAGCCAGGAACTGTTTGAACAAACATCATATGATGGGGAGTCATCAGGTGAGGCTGCATGGGTTTACAATACATTACATTTGGATTTACTCTACAATAACCCTTCGTGGTTTCAGGGCAACGCAGGAAAACGGACATAAATAAATAACAGGTGGATGAGGCCCAGAGAGCAGGCCTCACATGCAAGCAGGGCGCGTCACGTGCATGGCCACAACGGCCCACCACTCCTGCTGCTCCTTTGGAATACTTCTTCTTTCGCAGCAAAAGGGGTGGCATATCGACTTTCCAGGGAACTTTTCACTCTCTAGGTGACATCAGTGCCATTTACATTACCATTCTTTGCTTGCAGGAGTGAGGAAATTCCGAAAGGAGAAACCTTATGGGACTTAAGTGACAATGCCATTTCCACACCACACTGTTACAGTGCAGCATTCCACTTTCAGCATCCTATGGGATTCTGTGGTATGTAGTTTAGAGAAGGGTATATAGAATTCTCAGCCAGAGAGCTCTTTGGCTTTAGCAAACTACTAATCCCACAACTCCACAGAATGTTGAAAGTGGAATAATGCACTGTAACAGTGTGGTGTGGCTCTCGTCCCAGGTCAACCACTTATAGCCTCCTGCTGCAAGGTCTAACTATTTCGTTTTACCTCCAAGCAGGGATCAAGAACAGCTGCCCCACAACTATGCAGGTTGAAACTCCTGCACCGGGGAGTTCTAGCACCACAGCTGCTGGTGAGTTAAGGTGTCCTGCAGCCGAAATATTGCTGCCGGGAGTTTATATTGCATCGGGATAACCGTGGTATGATTTGTCACCACAGGTTTGGAGATTCAGAGTATGGCGTTACGCGGCGGCCTTGATATGCCCATTGTACTTTTCGAGCCTTCATGGCCGGGACAACCTCAGCATGCTGTTATCTTCACAGTTAAAGTTTCTGTGCATCCGTTAGGGCAATGCCCGGAAAATGGCATTTAACATTCTGCCTGTTGTTGGACTGCCATTTAAAGTTTCTTGGCAACCTTCCCGTTGGAGGCTGAAGCCTTACATGAAGCAAGGTACATGACTGTGACAACTGTTTTGTGTGGTTTCTATCTTTCTACAGTTTTATGAGTACCTTGATTTCAAAAAAGGCTGTCTAATCGCCACTTGCTCATACATGTTGTGTCCTAGCTCCGAATGATAGTAGGTTGACTTCTCAATCTTATTCTGAACAGATGACTGCCCCAGCACTAGCCCGGACAGGGAGAGCGAGATGCCCACGGCGAGAATGTCCCCCCTGTCACGCCTGAGGATGAGCAGGAACAGAACCGCAGCGGGGGGCCGGGACAAGGCGTTTGCCTATGCAAGGGCAACCTTGGACTTCATGCGCGAACACGAGGAGAGGAGCTTGCAACAGATGGCCATGGATCGCGAGCAGGCGGCTCGAGATAGCGACAGGGCAGAGAATGCGCGGCAGGAGATAATATCAATTCTAAGGGTATGCACCACTGCCATGTCTAATATTTCAGATGCGGTAACAGGCGTGGGCGGAACAAGCCAATCACCTCCTGGCTCCTCCCGGTCCCGACAGCTAACTTTTGGGGAGCACAGCGCAAACGTAGCCGGGAGCAGCAAAACGGCGGCTCCCAGCAAGGAGCAGGAGGGAGGGAAGGGCAAGGCCGCAAGGGCCAGGAAGCCACGGCAAATTTATAGCCCTTGAGCACTTTGTGGGCCCTGGCGCAGGAAAGAAAATCGAGGCCTAGCTTTTCCTTCCCAAGTGGACCAGCGATGTACTTGTTTGTTGATGAGAACTGTTCATAATGGAGCGTTCTTCCCCCCAAGTTTTTTTTTATCCGCATTTATCAAAACAGTCAAATAAAACCTATTACCATTTTCAATAAACAGACGCAATATTTATTTGTTATAACATTTTGGGTTAAATGGCCGTCCAATAACACAAGAGGTCAATATAGTCCAGGTACAGCTTGAAGGAGGACCCACTCCTCGCTGTGTGGGGGTAAACGCTCCAAAGAAGGGGGGGAACCAGTGACAGCTAATTGCAGTCGCCCGCAATCATATTGGCGATAGCGTCCCTCACCAGTTCCCCTTCATGGATCCTCCTGGAAGAGTCATGAGGACAGGACTCCCTGTCGGTGCGTCTCAGAGTCAAGGGGGCTGGCTTCTGTATCACGGGGTGGAGAAGGTGCCCTTTGCTCTCACAAATGTTGTGTGGCACCACACAAGCAGACACCACGGGGAGGTAGTTCTTCTCCGAGACGGTCAAAGGGGCCGAGAGACACCCCCATCTGGCCTTAAGCCTGCCAAATGCGCGCTCCACAACATTCCTACAGTGGTTGAACACCCTGTTGTAGGCTATCTTCTTGGGGGTGAGATGTCCGCCGTAAGGCTTCATTAGCCATCTCGACAGTGGGTATGCAGCGTCGCCCAGAATAACTGGGCCTATGGTGACACCGTCTATGGTGATGGTCGGGTTCCCGGGTACAAACTTTCCCGCCTCCATGGCATGCCAGAGTGATGAGTGCCTGAAAACGAAGGCATCGTGCGTTCTTCCAGTGTAGCCCAGCACGATGTCCACAAACCTCCCCGAATGATCCACTGTTCCCTGTAGGAGAATGGAAAATGCGCTCTTCCTGTTCACAAATTCTTCCCCGCGCCCCTTGGGTGGTCTTACTTTGATGTGCGTGCCATCTACAGCTCCAACGCACTGAGGGAAACCCATCTGGCGGAAACCATCCATAATCTGTGAATGTAGAGGGCAAGGAAACAAGTAGTCAGTTTGTAGCTGGTTTGAGATAAAAATATTTGTGGTGGCGCACGCGCACACACCCCATGGGACCTGGTTGGCCTCCCAGTGTCTTGGAGGACAGGACACAACTTCATTGCTTGGCCCACACATTAAAACGGGCACCAAATCCAAAGAAATCGCGCGCTCCCCATGGGGTGATAAAGTAACACTGTGGTGAAAAAAGAGACAAGCCTTGCAGAGTGTACCTGGTTGCCTTCAGCAGTTATGTCATGCTGATGGAGGGGGCAAAGTGCCCTGCTGCCTCCCGCTCATCCCAAGGGGCCATGATGGCCGAGATGGCATATACTGTGTTTTGCTGGAACGCCCCCAAACCTGAAGGTCCACAACCACATCCCGCAGTGCCTCCACAGCTAGCTGTTTTCAGCTGGTATCTTTACAGGGGAACTTTCTGCTGGCAGACCTTAATTAGATAATCCGAATACCGGGAACCCTGTGGACATCCATGCACTTTCTTCTGGGTGGCAATTTCCTTAGCAACTCTACATTCTTGGCGCCAGTTCACTGCAAAACCCAACCTCTTCTCCCAGAGAAAACCAAACCCCCTCCTCCTCCCATTTAAGCCCACTGGGTTTGGGAATCAGCGTACCTACCCTCCGGTAGTCCCCCAAGCACACAGTGGACGCAAGGAGTTCATGCTCGATCGCAAGGCACACCTCGATCCCGATGACAGACACCGTTGACACTCCCAGGCCAAAAGTGTTCGCTGTCTTCCGGTATATCAGGGGCGATGTAAGCCACCACACGGTGATGGCCACCCTCTCCTCTACAGAAATCGCTTGCCTCATCCCTGTGGCTCTTCTTTCAAGGTAGGGACGCAGGCGCCCCGCGATTTCAAAGAGGGTGGCTTTCGTCATCCGGAAGTGGTACAACCACTGGTAGTCATCCCATTTCTGCAGCACCTCCTCGCTCCACCACGCCCGCCGCATCCGCTCCCGAACCCACCACCTTCTGGGGCGCGGGACTTCATACAAGAGAGGTGCAAGAATTGTGTAATACAACCTTGAGCGTCTCATGGCAGCGCGACGGTTCCTTGCGAGCCTGCGCCTACTCGCACCATCTTCGGGCCAGCAATATTCAAGCGCTCCTAACAAGGCTGCAATTGCTGTCATAAACGGGGCAAGGAGCCCAGCTATTTCCCTCAACTGCTCGTTCGCCATACTCAAAACAGCAAAAAGCGAGCGGGCAGGAAAACTTTGACAAAAGTTTCCGCGGCGCTTCAGCAGGCGCGGGGGAGGGGGTGGATCCCGGGAGGGTGTGAGGGGACGCACGTGCATTTTGGCATCATCGATGACGCCCAAAATTTTACTTTTTGAAAAAAGGGCACCGCCAATCAAACGCTAGGTAGGGCGGGGAAAGGACAACGTTGGGAGGGGCTATGGCCGCGCTGTGTGAATGCGATAATGCTCGCCTAGCCTCTTGCCGATCGAGCCATGAGAAACCACCAAAAGTTCGGCACGTTTTAGTGGGGATTGGGGAAAAGCCTGCCTGGATCGCGGTGGGAAGATTTCAGCGCCCCGTGTGAAAAGGGCCTCAATTTACAACAGACCCAGGAACTTTTCTATCAAGATCTGCCCACTAAAGCACTTCTCTGGAGAAACTGAAAAAAAAAGAATACTGCTACATGTGCAGAAAGGAAAAAAATAGGAATTATAAACATTTGAAAGATTTTAAAAGGAACAAATGATTTAATCAGGAGAAAAATGCTGGGACAAACTGTTGCTTGACTAGGGATGTGAATCCTGGCCCATTTCTGCAGTAGACTGTTATAGTGGTATTATTCCACTTTCAACATCCTTTGGAATTCTGGAGCTTATAGTTTTCTGAGGCCAAAGAGCTCTCTGGCTGAGAATTCTGAATGCCTCTCCTTAAACTGCAATCCCAGGATTCCATTGGATGTTGAAGTGGGCTCCCTGTTTTCAACATTCAGCACAATTATTAACACAGAAAAAAACAAACAACTGAGAAGCCACCAGGCAAGGTTGTCTTCTCTCTGTATTGTTCTTCTTGATGGTGATAGAAGTGTTGAACAATAAAATATGAGAGGACAACAACATACAGGGATTAAAAATTTGAAACTGAGTGTTTAAGCTTCGGGTCATGTTGATGACTTGGTTTTGATCCTAGAAGACCCACTTTACTCAGTAGAGAACGTGATTCAAGGGATAAATGAATTTGCATAGTTGGTGGGATTCAAAGTTAGTCAGGACAAGACTGTTATATTAACCAAGAATATAACAAAACAAGATGAGGAGAAATTACAGAAAATAACAGGTTTTAGATTAGAAAAGAAGACCAGATAGTTGAGTATCTCATCCACAAATAAGAATTCTGATTTGTTTGAAAATAACTACATCAAAATGTGGAAGAAGGTACAAAAAGAAGTTGGCTGCCTGACTTATCAGGAGGCACTTTTGCGGCTTGAGCTGGAATTGGTGGTGCTGCTGCTGCCGCCGCCACCACCACGGTGTCCCCCAGGGCTACTTAGTTGGCCTGCCATGCCATGTGGTTTCCCAGCCATGTGCTCAACCCTGCTGGGTACTTCCTCATACCCAGCAGCCTTTGCACAGGTGGAAAAAAACTCCCAACCAGTCTGTTCAAACCTGCTGGTTTGAATTGATTGGCTGCTTCTGCTCAGGCCAGAGCTCTGGGAAGTTTTCCTTCTGGTCTAGGTAATTTTTATTTAGCTAGGCTCTCCTCTCCCCAGAGTTCACTTTTTCTCTGTACATCATCCCTCCCACCCACTCCTTCCTTTTCTTTTGTTGTATCCTGTGTACTGTAGTTAGGTTGTATCTTTGCCTTTTATTGTCACAACTTGTAAGGTGGTCCGCATGGGTCCTGGATCTGGGTCTGCTCTATCCCCAGGTCACTGAGGTCTAGGGATGGAGATGGTTGCCTGGATGGCAGGGTTGGCAGTGGATACATGGCATGGATTGGTTAACCGCATCCCTGCACTACTGGGGAGTCAGGTGGCTTGGACCTGACTCCAGGAGGTCCTGGCTTTGGGTTTTCAGTCTCATCAGTCAACAGGCGGGTTGGCCGATGCTGGGATCCGGACCCATGCTCAGTGCATCCCTGTTTTTGCTGTAACCAATAAAGTTGTGGCCTATTTTCATCCAGCTTCAGTTTGAGGCCTGGTTTATTCTTTGCACTATACCTCTCAGTCCTGAGCCCGCAAATGTCGAGATGGGAGAAAATGAATCCATTTTTATTAGGTAAAATTTTGGCGATTAAAATCAATATTCTATCCCTGATTAATTTTCTTTTCCAAAATTTACCAATAGTTTTGAAAAATGAGGCTTTTAATCAATGGTAAAAAGATTTGACAAAGTTCATCTGGGCTGGGAAAAAATTGAGGATTAAATGGAAAGTAATGGAATGGGACTTAAAGAAAGAGGTGGAATGGAATTTAAGATTAAATGCCCATGCTAATGCTTTAGCTTGGGGATAAGATTGGAAAATAATAGAATACTAATTCTAGAACAAGTAGTTCTGACCCTGGTTTGTATATAATAAACTGTACTCAAGATTCAAGCAGGATAAAAGAGATTATAGGATAAATAATACTAATACGGAACTTGATATAATACTAAGAGGTGAAGGTGACCATAGTATAAAGAAGTTATATAAAATACTCTTAAGGTGGAAAACAGAGGATGAGATGATTAAGAATTTTATGGTGAAATGGGCCCAAAACATTGGGTATACATTGAATCTTGAGCAGTGGAAAAGGACCTAGAAAAAGCAAAATTTACAAGCTCTCAAGGTCTTAAAGAGAATTACTTTAAGATGCTATATAAATGGCACCTGACTCCAGTAAAAACAGCAAAAATTTACAACGGAGACAATGACAGGTGCTGGAAATGTAAAACAAGAAAAAGAGTCCTTTTACCACTGTTGGTGGCTTTGTAAAAAGGCCCAAATATTTTGGAAGAACGTTCACTCTGAAATTATTAAGATAATTAAAAAGAATTTCCCAATGAAACCAGAATTCTACTTGCCTAATATGGCTAGCACAATAGAAGAATATGTTGGTAAGCAAAATAGCAAAATGCTGTCATATATGTTTACCATAGCAAGAATTCTATATGCTAAAAACTGGAAAAAAGAAGAGACCCTTGAAATAGAAGAATGGATAATGGAGTTATATGGTGTCATGGAAATGGATAAGCTAACAATATTCTTAAAGGACAAAACTAATGATAATTTTATAAATCAATGGAGAGAGAGTTAATTGTTTATCTAGAGGAGAAATGGGGGAACGTTTCTATATTAGCTTTGAAAGACTGAATAATTATGTGTGGATTTGCTGATCTGCTACTTGAAGGAAATTAAAGAGTAACAGGATTACTGACTGTGAAAATATATATATATATATAAAATTTTTCTCTTTTCTTTATTTTGGTGGTTTAATTATTGTACGTACTACATTTATATATTTCTACTATCAATAAAAATATTTAAAAAGTAGAATAATAACACTATAACAGTGTAGTACAGAAAGGCCCTATATTTACCACAGACCTCTTTATAACATGGGGATTTCTTTTAAGAATGATGGCTAGTAGCCTTCAGTACATGCAGCCTCTATGGGTTTGCCTAATATCTTTTTAAAGACACTGAACAAACGAGTACATCTTACAACATGAATGTCTGTGAAAATACTATTTTTTAATTAATGGTTATTTGTTTGAAAAGCTTATAAAGCACTTATTTCACAAAGAGAGAATTTAGGGGAATAAAGAGACAGAAATATGTAAGAACGTCTAACCCCTTACTCATATAATACTCTTTAAAAAAAGCAACAACACTATTTATAGGCAAGAACAAGGTCTCCCAAATTCGAAGTCCAACACTCAAATTACTACACCATGCTGGGTCTATTATTACCTAATAATTAAATTAAATAAACAAATAAACAAAACCAGCCTGGGTATATTCTTTCCCTGTGCTCTCCATAATTTCCATTCTTTATATTATACTAGTGTATTTACCTGGCCTTGCCCAGGATTTTATTTTCCTCTCAAGAACATACCCAACTGTCTTCTCCAGTACCTTTAACTTTCCCCCATATCTCCCAATGCAATCTGTATTCAGGTTTATTTACATGCACAGTTTGGGTTCCTGAGAGAACACACTGCTTTTCTCCTTGCTGCTAGGTCTTGTCTTCATAGCAACTGGCCTATTCCGGTACCTGTAACTTTTCCCCACATTCCCCAAGCCAATCTGTATTTGTAGTTGTTAATTTTACAGAGATTGGGTTCCTGCAGGAATACATTGTCCTCCTCCTTGCTGCTAGGCATCATCTCCATAGCAACCAGCCTATTCCATTACCTGTGACTTTTCCCCACAGTCCCTAATCGAATCTGTGTTCTCTGGTGATGTTGATGTACTGGCTTTAGATTTGTATTGCTTTGTGTTGAATTTGTGCAATGGCTTTATGTTTTTTTGGAAGCATTTTTTTGTTTTGAATTTCAACATTAAAATTTCTCACATATGGAACCCATGCAATCTACTGTGTGAGGTGACAAGACCTTGCAACTATGGTCCTTTCCACATGTGAAGGAAAAAATGTCCTGAGACGTCCTGAAACGGAGCTTACCTGAGTCCGTCGCCACGTGGAGCAGCGCGTTTTTGCTGCTCCACACTCCTCGGTGTCCCGTGGCATCCTGCGGTGCCCAAAATCTTGACAGGCAGCCAATCATATGAGAGCTTCTCGCCTCACACAGTCAATCGTATGAGGTCTTCATCTGCCCGATTCAGGCAAACAGACAAACTCACAGACAAACTTTGATGTTTATATAGTAGATTAGTTTGGAACGAAATATGTGGATACTGTCAGACTAGCTGTCTTTCTTATATGAGGATTGCATTCCTTGTCTTTATTTCATACACCTATGGTGATGAGTGCAGGAAGATATTTATGTTACTTAGCATACCTCTGTGTGCAGGCTTCCAGGTGTATTTATGGCACTACCTAAAATACACTGGTTTCTGCTGTGCATTTAATAATTCACCTTGTAGCTAAACTCTAAAACCCAGCAGGAATTAGTGTTGCCAAATTTTCAAAGCATTTGAAATTCATGACATGCAGGGCTAACAATCAAGTCATAGCTGTCATGTTTGGGTTCTACTGAAATATCAAATGAAAGTATTGATTTCAGTTCTCTGTAAAATTAACATATTGTCCACATTCATAAATGAGATGATGCATACCAATCTGTCTTTATGAAGGGTCCACACCCTCAAATACAGGATTGTTTGGCATCTTGTTCAGTCCAGGGCCCTTTCCGCACGAGGCAGTTAAAACGGGTCAAGGCGTCCTGGCATGGAGGTTGTCCGCACCTTGGATCGGACTAGGTGCAGACTATTTAACTTAGTTCCGCACCGTAGTCCGATCCAACCTGCCCCCCAAGTGGTCCTCCAGCGTGCTAAGTAAAGACCGGAAAAATCAGGTCTTTACATTTTCTGGAACGTGCCATTGTGTTCCTACTTACCTGTACAGATGCGCAGGCTCGCACCAACGCAAGCCTGCGATCAGTGGATGGCGGGCCGTGGGTGTGGCCAGCATCAGCAGTTAGTTCACTTCTACGAAGCCACCAGAAGCCACCATTTTGAGCCAAAAGCCACAAGGAGCCGCCATTTTGAGCCAGAGCAGTGCGGATCTACAGACCTCGCACTGCTCCGGTTCACCCTGCACTAATGGAGGAGCCCTGCAGAAGGGCTCAAGTGAAAGTCTGTATTATTTCAGACCCAAGAAGAGCTGGTAAGTAACGGCACAGAGCGATTCACTTGCCTTGTGCGGAAAGGGCCTAGGTAAAAGGAAAATCTTTCCAACTCTTAAATAGTGAACTGCTCAATAATAAAGGCCACCTGCTGGTCTGATTGTTACCATGGTTCTGTCATGTCTGGTGATAGCACCAGATATCTGTTGATATCAAACTTATTTGGCCTTACTTGACCTTACTCTGCCACCCTGCTCCATGTGTTTGCAAGGGCCACCAGACAAGCATGTAAACAGGCGCGGCCGTTAATGGTTGGACATTCCAATCCCCATTTAGGCAGGCAGATTAGTGCCTCTCTGTTGCTTCAGGGACCTTCTTCTTGCAGACACACCTCGCTTAAGTGCGACTTTACACAAAGGCGCACGACCCTGAGCTGGCACTCTCTTTATGCTAAGCCGTTTGCATACTGGTTACACTATTGTCATCCAGTGCAAAGCTCATCATGCAAAACTTGACCTTTTCCAACGCTATGGTCCCGCTCCAAATTTCCTTTGTTCTCACCGAGCATGGCATGGCCTGTAGGCACAATCCACCCTATAAAAAGTCCCCATTTCCAAGGACTGCTCGGATCACTCTTGAGTTTCATCCAGCCTTGCTGTCGGTTTGTCCAGAGAGCTCCCCTCAGCGAACTGCGCTGAGCTTTCTTCCCTGCAACTCTCCGTTTTCTCCAGGACTATGAGAAAAGGTGTCATATTGCCCATTCCCCCGAAACTCTTTTTTCTAATTTCTAGTTAGCTGTGTGTGCATGTGGTGTCTTTTCTGTTGTTTGTCCTTTAATAAAGCTATTATTGTTATTATTTTAAAGCTGTCTGACTGCTATTCTGACATGACGCTGTATACATAGGGTTAAAAGATCCCAGCTAAAGTTACCCTGCCTCTCATTAGCTTAAGAGAGTGCTTGAGTTAATTTCCCCATCTTGTGTTCTTATTTGGTTATTTGGGTGTCCCTCTCAGGAACCCCACAATACAGAGTAACATGTTAAGGAACAAGCTTTACAGACCTGAATCAGGGGATCTCTTTTATAATAACAGACCCCTGGCAATCCCAGTGGGAATCCTATTCAGTAAACCAAATGGCAAAGATGGTTCAGGCAGAGACCTTTTCATTAAATTGGCTTCTTGCAACTCATTGGCTGCTAGGGAAGAAAGGTTTTAAGCAGGGGTGTTCTTACTCTTTTCTTATATTGTTTGCAATTGGGGTGTGTTTAAATATTATAAGGTCTATTTTTGTATGTATCTGTGAACTGCCTTGAATTCCAGTCTTGAGAGGAAGATGGGGTATAAAATAAAGATAACTTCCATGCAGATGTGTAAGTGGGCCGTTAGATAAGGGTTAGATTTCTCCATTCCTCCTTTATCAACCTTGTTGGGTTCAGTGAAGGCCATAGGTAGTCCACGGCAATCAGCATGGACATGCCACAAGTGGGAAGAGTTGGTGGCCCATTCCTCCTATTCCAACCCACTTAGTTGAGGTAGGTTTTTCTTTGTTTTACTAGCCTATTAAGAGGTGAATATAGCCTGTGTTTCCTGGCAGCACAAATGGTTTCCAGGGCCAACTCAACACATTTTGCAAATGTCCACCCGGAAAGATGAGGTATGTAACATCAAGGGCCAGTCATGTTATTTTTAGATCCTGTTGTTTAAAAAGAAAAAAAGTCCCACAAGTGCCTTTCCCCTTTTTTCTGACAGTAAAAATACAATCAAATTAAACGATTAAAATTTTCCCTCCCTTTCATGGAGCTAAAAATCTGCTGCCAAATGCAGCTGCCTCATTCTGGCTAATGTTAGGCCCTGCCACGAGGATTTCCCATCCATTACTGTAAAGATGAAAACACAGGTAACTTATCTTTCTGTCAAGCTGGTAGTAAACATTTACAAAGCTGTGATAAACCCTTTTGTAATATCTGAATGTTATTCAGCAGTTGCCTGGAGCGTGGAATTGAAATTCAGCTGACGCATTTCCTTTCTGAATTCGGGGTGGGACTTGGGAATTAGTGGATTTGCTTAAAAGGCACCAAACTCTGAGCTGTTGTAGTTGGAAAGGGTACTGATAAGCAGCCTGTCCAACATTCACTGGACAATAGGGATTGTTTAGACGATTGGCTTTCCAAAGCAAGAAAGCAAAGAGGAACAGAATCTGCAAAAGCAAAGAAGAAGCACCATGAGTACTGTAGGCAAAGTAAGTGACAAGTTGCATGTTCCTTCTTCACAGAACTTGGGAAAGTTACTTCTCTAGACCATAGTTTCCAAAATCCTACAGCCTGCATTGACTAAGCTCTGATTGTTCATTTGTATTCC
The DNA here is from genome assembly GCA_948474755.1 of Ctenosaura bakeri. Taxonomy (NCBI): domain Eukaryota; kingdom Metazoa; phylum Chordata; class Lepidosauria; order Squamata; family Iguanidae; genus Ctenosaura; species Ctenosaura bakeri. Next base: position 468,428 of record CAOLHI010000709.1, read on the forward strand.
TAGTACAAAATTAAGATTGAATTATATGATGATTAATTAGGAGTATTAGAAATAGTTCTTCAAGTCACATTTATGCCTTTATTTAGTTATTTATATTGATATCACTATACATTGTAGTTATAAAATTATTACAATGAATAGTGCTGAAGGCAGTAAATTCTACCATAAGCAAATTTTGGCTTACAAATTGGGAAATATAGTTACTAGAGCAACAATCTTCATAGGATATGTTGTATAAATGAGAAGAAATCTACTGATGTGAGAAGTGGCAAGGAAGCACAGTAACACCACAAAACATTATTTGAAAGGGTGAAGTGTTCAAACTTCATTCAGAAAAAGGTGTTTTTTTTTCTTTTTTTTAAAAAAGGTCCATAAGGTTTCATACAAATAGGGTATGATCCAGTCCATGTTGTGACACTTATTTCAGATGAAGAATTAAATAGATGCTTAGTGCATTCAGCAAATTCCATCTGAAAAAGATAACACTTAGCAATGCTTATTTATTCCAGTTGTCATTAAGGCAATACATTACATCTGGTTGCCGAAAAGCTCTCATTTTTCATTATCATTTAGGACAGGGGAATGCTTAGATTTAGTCTTTCTAATTTACTTCTGGACATATACATACATCACAAAAAGTATCACTTTCTTTCTAAATGACCCTCTTGCAGCTGTGAAATTTTAGGAATCAATTTTAAAAGCATGTTAGGAAGTGACATTAGGCTCAGCAGTTACGGAAAGAGAATACAGCACAACTTTTTTGTGATCCTTTTGTGATCATTTCAAGGAAGGGTCCTAGTGCAGACTCCAAAGAAGCTACATTCATCGACTTCTTTGAGCAAATTCATAATCTGTTGTTGTTGTTGTAGATGCTGTTATTGTGTGCCCTCAAGTCACTTCTGACTTACGATTTCCCTAATGTACATCTATCAAGGGGTTTTCTGGGAGCTGAGAGTATGTGATTTGCTTAACATCACCCAATGGGTTTCCTTGGCCAAGAGAACAATCAAACCCTGGTCTCCAGGTTTTCATAGAACAACATTCAAATCACTGCACCACACTGGCTCATAATTACAGTTCTGTAATATGAAGGTTTATAACAGTGTGCTCTTTGCTCCAGAATGTCCTCAGACCACCTGAAAGACAATAAACTTTCTCTTCTTCACAGGATATTCAGAAATCAGTGTGGAACCATCCCTTAAATATAGCTTTTCTTTCTACCGCAAATGGCACTTGAAAAGCAGCTTAACAGCATTGCAAACAAGCAGTCTCTGGATCTTTGAAGGATACTATCAAAATATAGTGTACAGCATGTGTGTGTAAAACTGTTTAATTATACATTTCAACTTCTGCCCTCCTCAGTAACACAACTGGGATTCTTTGCGTTGCTGAGAAAGGCAGAAGCCAAAATGTTTAACTAAACAATCATAAACCTCTCATTGCACCCCTTCTGTCTTTTTTACAACACATAGACAGGTTTGCTTCCAGCAAATAAGAAAAGGTAGGCATTCTGCAGTGAAACTTTCCTTATACTATTGCCTTCTATCCAGTGTTTGGAAAATTACTTCGAAAAGTAGCTGCAGTTATAATTTCAAGCTCATCCTCCTGCCCACTTGTGTGCCCAAGCAGTGTTAACATTACAACAGCAATGTTTAAAAGTCACTGTTTGTTTTTCTGTTTCTCAGAAGTAGCTTTAAAAAAAAAATTCTGAAGGCTACAGACACAACTGGACTCTTGTCTTAAGCACAGCTAAATAGTTGAAGAGAAAACACACCAAAGAATAAAAGCATATACACTGGGAGATAAGGTTTCAAATCACCATTTAGCCATGGAAACCCACTTGTTGACTCTGAGCAGATCACACTTTGTCAACCTCAAAGAAAAGGCAAGGGCAACCCCTCTCCAAACAAATTCTGCCAAGAAAACCCTGTGATAAGTTTGCTTTAGGGCATTCATAAGTCAGAAATGACTTAGAATCATAGAATCATAGAAACGTAGAGTTGGAAGAGACCACACGGGCCATCCAGTCCAACCACCTGCCATGCAGGAACACCTCAAGGCACTCCCAACAGATGGCCATCTAGCCTCTGCTTAAAAACTTCCAAAGAAGGAGACTCCACTACACTCCGAGGCAGCATATTCCACTGCCGGACAGCCCTGACTGTCAGGAAGTTCTTCCTGAGGTTCAGGTGGAATCTCCTTTCCTGCAGCTTGAATCCATTGCTCCTTGTCCTGGTCTCTGGAGCAGCAGAAAACAAGCCCTCTCCTTCCTCTACATGGCATCCCTTCAAATATTTAAACATGGCTATCATGTCCCCTCTTAACCTTCTCTTCTGCAGACTAAACATACCCAGCTCTCTAAGTCTATCCTCATAGGGCATGGCTTCCAGGCCTCTCACCATTTTGGTCGCCCTCCTCTGGACTTGCTCCAGCTTGAACATGTCCTTCTGGGTGCCCAGAACTGGACACAGTATTCAAGATGAGGTCTAACCAAAGCAGAGTAGAATGGTACCAGTACCTCCCTTGATTTAGACACCATACTCCTATGGATGCAGCCCAGAATTGCATTGGCTTTCTTGGCTGCCGCATCACACTGCTGACTCATGTTCAGCTTGTGGTCTATGAAGACTCCTAGATCCCTTTCACACGTACTGCTATCCAGTCACGTGTCCCCCATCCTATATTTCTGTATTCCATTTTTTCTACCTAAGTGTAGGACCTTACACTTCTCTCTGCTGAATTTCATTTTGTTAGCCTTGGCGCAGCTCTCCAATCTATCCAGGTCATTTTGAATTTTGATCCTGTCCTCTGGCGTATTAGCAACCCCTCCCAATTTGGTGTCATCTGCAAATTTGATGAGCATGCCCTCTATTCCTTCATCCAAGTCATTGATAAAAATGTTGAACAGCACTGGGCCCAGGACAGAACCCTGTGGCACCCCACTAGTCACTTCTCTCCAGGATGAAACGCAACCATTCGTGATCACCCTTTGGGTTTGGTCGGTCAACCAATTACAAATCCAACTAACAGTAGCCCTGTCCAGCCCACATTTTACTAGTTTCTTTGCAAGAATATCATGGGGAACTTTGTCAAAGGCCTTACTGAAATTGAGATATACTACATCCACAGCATTCTCTTCATCTATCAAGCTAGTAACTTGAAGGTACCAGTTAACAATAAGAAGGTACCCACATACACAGGGAAGAGAAACAGGACTGTTAAGGGTAGGGTGTAACAGCATGCCCAGAACTGTCTCCACATCCCAGCAATGATACCTCCACAGAACTTTTTTTTACTTGAAAACACACAGAACTTTCTTGACTTGAAAAATTAGCATTATAATATTGCTTTTATAGTACAGTCCTGCCTCAGAAGAACCAGCTGCTCAAAGAAAAGGCATACTCTCTTTACAAGAAGGCTTGTACCATTTTTTTTAAAAGTTTCTTTCTGTTGAAAATATATATGGACACTAGCCTTCATCCTTTTGAGAATAATAACAGCAGCAGCAGATAGAAGTTTTTCCTCTATTCCCAATCCAACTCCTAGAAATCCTATATAATACTCAATTGGGAGTAATTCACACTGTAGTCAATGAGGATTACTTGAGAAAAATAGCTATAAACATAACAAAGAAGCTATAGTTACATCACAAAAGAATTTAGAGTGTTTCACATTAACTTATAATTGTGGTACAACATGGTGGTACAACAGAAATAATTCATTATTGATAACTAGTTGCTTCCAAAGTCTGCTTCTGTCCCATAATATAACAGCTTTACTTAGTTTAGACAACTATTTGCCAGATTCTACCACTCTATTCGGGGTCATTTTGGCATTCCCCCACTGTTTTACTATTAGGAGTTTTAGAGAAATAAAAAATATGAGATTTAAAAATACTCCACTTATTTTTAAAAAAAGTTCAAGAAAAAGTATTTTAGGCTCTAATAATACTTTTTAGTTACAGTATGATCATATGCCTATCTGTGTTCAAGTAAGGCCCATTGTGTTCAAGAAGGTTTATTACCAACTAATCTTGTTTAATATTGTGGCTTAAATTAGTTATTCTACTGATTTCCCCTATATCGAATATCAGCTTGACTGAGCATGTCCACCACTTGTGTAAAGCATTTGCTGCAGGCAAATTACATCACCCACAAGTGTGCTCATTATTTTTTACTTTTATATCCCCTATTTATTGTTTGTCCAGTATTAAATGACACCAGTATAATACCTTTTAATTGCTTTCTTTTAAAAGTATACAAATTCACTTCTCAGTTCCACCCAAAAGAACTATTTTTTCCATTCTCTTTTCATAATCATTGAGCCTAATGCTCTGCCTATCCTTTCAAATTAATTCTTTTATATAGCCTTCTGTTTAATCTTGTAATTGCAAGTTATAACCAAGCACCCTAATAACAATTGTGGTGAAAAAAAGACAAACAGAGTGAAGGCAATGCCAGCTGGTTCCATTATAAGCCGTCTGCTTCTGGAATGATAGTTAATTGAAGAACCAATGGTTCAAGGACAGAAGCACACAGGAAATTGCCAATTGTTGAGTCAGATCATTCTAATGCCGTGTTGTCTCTGTGCTAACCAGCAGTGGCTTTCCAGGGCTTCTGACAGGGTTCTTTCCCAGCCATAAATCTGAGTCCCAGTAACTGAACTTGGGATCTTCTGTGTGCAAAGCATCTGCTCTAGCTCTGTACAATGACCCTTAGATGGTTCATGTAGGTTTTCCACATACTATGGCAGATTTTTTCACCTTTGTTGCCTGTGATACATTCTCAGCTCGTGGAGGGCTGGTGAGCTATGTCCTTTTTCTCCCTCTCCTATCATAGTAGAAGTGGATAACTACCATAATCCAATAGAGCTTGATTTGGAGTTATGAAAGAAAGGTGTCTTCACACATGTGGTAATGGTGACCAATAGAGATGGCTGTCAAAGAAAATTAGATAAATTCAAGGAAGATGAGACTGTTGAGGACTGCTAGTGCTAAAGACCACAGGCTAGCTGAAGGATGCATCATGTCCTGGTCAGTGGGGGAAAACATAAGAGGTTGGCTGTTACTGTCCCCCATACTTTGTCCATGGGCTTCCTATGGCATCTGGTTGGCCACTGTGGGAAATAGGCTGATCCATAATAGAACAGGTATGATCGAGCAGATCTCCTTTTATTTTTTGATTATAAGCAGTTACAAACCCAAGTATGCAGTCATTTGTTTGTGTTCTTGCTGTAGAAGGTTTGCATTGCATGTTCCACAGTAGCTAGTAGGGTTCTAAACACACAAGTGGTTCTTCAGGAAACCACACTATGACAACAATAAATAAAAATGCATTTATAATAATAATATAATAATATTTATTTATTTGTATCCCGCCTCTCCACATAGATCGAGGGGGCGAACAACATGAAATACATTATACATTACAAATAGCATGTATTTCTATACCGCTTATCAGCTAAGTGCTCTCTAAGCGGTTTACAGTGTGTTTTAGCTAATTGTCTCCAACAATCTGAGTACTCATTTTACCAACCTGTGGAAGGATGGAAGGCTGAGTCAACCTAAAACCCTACAGGAATGGGCAAGGTATTGCCTCTTTCCCCAGAAGATTGTCTTATTATTTTTGATGGTAGACATTAGTTCTGTCAGGGACGGGCCAAGAGACTTTGCTGCCTGGAATGGATAATAAGATAAGATCTGATCTCCCATTCTACGTACAAAAACTGATCAGACACTACTGGTTGAATCTTCATTCAGTGTTGATCATGAGATAGCATACTCCATTATACCTATGAGCAGCAGAGCATACTGTGTGGTCAAACAGCAATTCCCTTTAAGAGAGAGGAACAGGCAAGAAGCTCAGACAAAATAGTCACAGTATTGCTACAGCTTTCTCCAGCATCTACTGCCTGAGGAGTTGTCTTGTTCTGTCTAATGATAGAGCTAGTCCTGGGTCCACCACCAGGAGGATAAATAGCTAAAACAAAAGTAGCCAGTAGGAAAGAGTAGTGGGGATGGAATTCAGATCTCCATCGTCAGCCATCTTTGCAGGCTGTGGAGTTCCTAACCCACTTTCTAAAGCTTTGCTGATGGCTCAGTCCTGATTCAGGCTTGCCATAGTCACATCTAGTTTAAACCTGCATTGTTGAACAAAGAGAGAATTCAATATTTTGGGCTTCAGGTACTTTTGTCCAGGTGTTAGGCTACCAAGTTCCAGCCTGCCCTGGTGCAATGAAAGGAGTGCATACAGTCCTGGAAACACAGGTTGAGGGAAGCAGGAGTGATTCCTGCACTACATGCAAAAAGTGGTGAAGATAGACAAGCTTCAGGACCAGCCTGAGATATTTGGATAGTGTAAGGAAAGGACCAGTTTGGAAATGTCTGCTTTGAGACATAAACTGAGCTTCTGCTCAGCAGATAAGATTTCTAAGCTATTGGAGGCTGGTGATTCAGATGTCAATGATGTGGTGAATTTTAGTATGAACTTCAAAGGAGCTACCAAAGAGACCATTTCTATTCAGAGGTTGGATTCACCACCTTGGACAGTGTAGTTTTCTGACTTTCCACTTCTTGCCAGTCTTTTGCTCCATCCACCCTGGAGCTTGTTCAGACTAAAACCTAGAATAAATTACTATATCTGCTGGCTTATAAGATGCACCAGCATATAAGACGCACCCCATTTACAAGATGCACTGGCATATAAGACACACCCTATTTTCAAACAGTATTTTTCAGGAAAAAAGGTGAATCTTTTACGCCAGCAAAGGTAACCATGCCAATGACACTGGAGCCACCAGCCACAAATATGCCAGTGTTTTGCTCCTATTCTAATGTGACACTCATTGAGAAAAGTCACTTGATCCTTTGCTTTTTTTGTTTTTACAGGTCATTAAATGCAAAGCAGCCATTTGTTGGGAGCTTAAGAAACCCCTGAGCATTGAACAAATAGAAGTGGCACCTCCAAAGGCTCATGAAGTTCGCATTAAGGTAAACAAGATGATGACACAGATGGATGTGAAACAAATTTTAGAGCCCCTCTTGAGGTGTTCTTTCTTTTATTTAATTAGTAGAAATATTTAAATATATTCCAAAGATTTCATACAAAGAAAAGAAAGATGAAGTCTATAAGGTTCAGGGAGTCAAATGTGGTATTGGAGTTGCAGAATATCTTTAATTAAAGTTCTCGCAACAAAAGTCTACAGAGTTAGTTGGCTTATAGTGAGTCAAAACACTGATTTCTCTCAGTATTTTCTACCCAGATAGTTTCATGTTGTATACATAAGCCAATAACTTTTCCACATAAGGCATGATTTTTACAAAGATGACAATCTTTCCCTTTAGAAGAAAAAGATATTAAAATATGATGTAAATGTGTACCTGGATGTGTAAAATTTATTAAAGCTTAATAATCAGGTGTTTTCAGGTGCATTGGATGCTAGTTAAGTACTATTTACTTGGGTTATAAACTTGTTACTTCATCTGCACAGTGTTATTTTTCCTATTTTGTCCTTCTACTGTCAGCTGTTTTGATTTCTCACTCATCTTTTTTTTCTTTCCATCCCAGTAACTTATACCAGCTTTACCTGGGTATTACAAAACACTTTGTAACCCAAATGTAGTTTTATTTCCTACCAATTCTTGCCAATTCTTTTTTGTCCATCCACCCTGGAGGTTGTCTACCTTTTTGTCTGCTAGCTTTTCTCCTCACTGTTACCAGATAACAGGAATTGCCAACCAGATAGTCATATTTGCATATTTTGCAAATTGTTGATGCAAATTATGTGTTGGATGTAAAAGGGCTGCCCAGTATACACATACATGCCAACTTCTCTATTAAGAGGCCTTCCTTTCCAAAATTCCTTTATAGATAGAAAACAAAAAAAGTTGTGGTTTCTTAGTTGCTTTTTATGAATGTTAGTTCTACAGAAAGGAACTGGCTTCTTTTTTTCTAAAGTGTCTCTGACATGTGGAAAAGACTTCCCACCCTGGACTTCAAGCTACTTTTTTTTTTAAAAAAAAAAGCAAATTGACAGTACCCATCCTATCCATGCCTACTGAAATGTAAATACATTGTGTTTAATAGTGCTTCCTCCTGAATTAGTGTATGTAGGAAGGACAAGGTCACCCTGAAATGGCGGTTGTTGTTGTGTGCTTTCAAGGTTGTTTCTGACTTATAGTGACCCTAAGGTGAAACTATCATGGGCTTGTCTGGGGCTGAGAGTGTGGGATGTGCCCAGGGTCACCGAAAGTTTCCTGGGTCATAGGCCAATGCTTAAATCCATGCTGGCTCCATAGTAAAACTTTTACTCCTACTCTATTTCCCCTCCCTCCCTCATGTGTGATGAACAAATACACACACTTTTAACATTCTCTTTCCTTTTCCTAGTGCAAACAAAATGCCCAATGCAGTTCAAAAGCAAAAAGTGTCAGCATACTGAAGTAAATCAATATGATCTCAGTCATTGCTGTCATTTCGTACATAATGAAAGAAAGATGCAGGGTTTTGTTCTGTTTTGATTAAATTGATATTTTTGCTTCATATCCCTGCATTTACAGGTTTGAGGCGGGGGAGGTAGGGGCAATGAAATAAATGATGAGAATCAAATGATGTTAATGACCACAAGGTGGCATGGTTTGAATCCAGATGAAACTCAGCCAACTGAGCCAAGTTTGCATATTTCACTTTTTCTTTTTTCACTTCCCCCCTTTCTACATCCTTTTCCCAGCACTCAGTCAGACTTTCCCTCTCACCACTCTCCTCCATGCACTGAAATACAAGCAAGTGGGTTACACAGAAGTGGGACCTGTATTGTTTGTTAGAAGTACAACAACACTTCTATCTAAAATGCCTCACAGTCAATCTCAGAATGGAGTTCCTATAAGAAAACCTTTACTTTGTTCCCTTAAGCCATTGTTGTCTTTGCTCCTTCCTAATCAGTACAGATGCTCCACTGCAGACCCACACTCTCTATCAATTTAAACTGTGGAAAGGGCAGAAGTAAGTAAAAGTTTAAATAGCTCGGTCTTCTAGATCCCAAATGCATTGAGCTGTGAGCATTAGTACTAAACCTCAAGGCACCGTGCCTTTGAGAAACCCCAACACTTAAGGAGCCCTCCCAAATTTCCAAAGACTTCTTGAGCATCATCTCCTAGTGGCTCAATGTGGTAGTCATACTAAAGACTGATTTGGATGAATATATCTATTTATTCCTGAGGCACATCCCCCTAGTGTCCCTTAGTATCCATGCTTAGCTTCAGATGTCTAAGTTTCATGCTCTTGTAGCTATGGTGGACAACATTCACTTTCACTATTATAAATATCTTTGCATTATATGAAATTGTCTAAAAAGAAAAAGAAGATTGCTTCCTCCCTATCTTGAAGCATGATTTCATTTCTGTGCAGATTTTGGCCACTGGGATATGTCGCTCAGATGACCATGTGATCAGTGGTGCTTTTACTATGCCTTTACCAATGGTTCTGGGTCATGAAGCAGCTGGCGTTGTAGAGAGCATTGGAGAAGGAGTCACCTGTGTGAAACCAGGTATGAGAAAATATTGGGTAGATTGGCTTTTCAAGAGACACAGGAGTTTCTTTACCTATGACCTAGGCTGATTGGCTTCCCAGCAGAATTGTTTGTGGTAATGTAAACTGAACATCTGGGATGACAATGCAAACATTTCAGCTCTCTGACACGAGTGGAAGATCAGGGTTGTCCATCTTCTCCTTCCCAAACAGACCATCTGATTAGATTTTTTAAAGAAGCAGTGGCAGTCCTAGTCTATGTCATTGTATCATGAAGGTGGCTGTGAGTCCTCAAAGGCTATGTTAGTTTAGCATAAGCTCTGGCAGGTCCTGCAAAACTGGTAGTGCTATATGTCTGGGGAGTCCACTAGAGCTCTCTAACACAGAATTCTAAGTACCAGTCCTAGGATTCTGTAGATAAAATACGGTAGTTCTCAAACTTATATAACTGTATAGTTCAGGGTGGGCAAAGTGTGGCCCACAGATCACATAAGGCCCTTGAAATCCATTTTGCAGTCTCTGAAGCCCTGACACACAACATCAGTCCCTCCAAAGCCCTGCGATGCACCCCTATTTTATAATGGCGTGATTTGGGGTATATTCACCATAAAACCACATGGCAAGCCACCAAAACGTTCTATAACACTCCTATACTACCATAGAAAGCCCTTCAGAACTGCTCCGAATCCTCAAATACCTCTATTTTCATCAGAATCCTTTGCAAGTGACAAGAAGTGGCACAACATTGCTTCTGGTTGGATTTTGGAAAGGATACTGGAAAAGATGGTGGTTATTGGGAGCACTACCAGGGGATGCAGCCTGTAGGGGGTGTTCAGAGGAGAGAAAATTAGTCCTTGGCCCGCACATAGTTGTCTCTCCTCCTTGTGTAGTGCATCCAATTCAGTGCTTTTGGCTACAGTGGCCAGACACAGGAATATCTGGTGGATCCACTGGCGCAGGGGCAGCATACCTACTTCCAGTTTTAAGGCTGCATTTTCCGCTATAGCTCTAGATTCTCTGGGAGCCATCTAGCTGCTGGCCCTGATTCATGGCAGAGTTTCAGCACTGGGAGAGCTCCCCTACAACCTGGAGCTGCCTCAGGCAGAACAGCAGCAACATTGGATTTACCTTCCCCCCAACAGTGGATCTCTCAGTTAATCCAGTCATCTGGAACCCAATATCTATATTGAGATCACTGATTATGCATCCTGACACACAGAATCTTAGGTACCCACACTGAGGCCCTTTATGTAGGACGACGCTCTCATGCTCTCTGTTGCAATCCCGGCACCACCTCTGCCAGGATGGGAGCATATCCCCAGTGCTCCTCTCTGCACACGACCAGCTGCCTGCAGAAGGGAGTGCAAGGGACACACAGCTTCCTTCCACATTGCAACCATGCTGCAGCAGGGAAGGAAGCATGTGATCGCACTTCCAGCCCTTCTGCAGGGTGACAGAAGGCGCACGTGACGGGGGGGGGTCATTGACAGATTTTTTTCCCCGTCAATGATATACCTCGTGATTACACTGGCTGGTGTTGTGAGAAGGGTGGGACCATAACAACGTCATGCAGAAGCATCGTCCCAGTCCCACTCCTCTTGCGTCCCCATGCTAGGTTGCCACCGTCCTGCAGAAAGGGCCCAAGATATAGCCAACCACCAATATTTTGAGGTATAAAAATGTTGAAAATCCAGAGCCCAAGGGAATGCAACACTGTTTCCTGTCATTTACAGAGAGCTTTCTATGTCTGTGTGTGCTTTTACTTGCATGTTGGACTGAGGGAGTTATGTGTTTATTTTTGTTCCTAGGAGACAAAGTAATCCCACTCTTTGCTCCGCAGTGTGGAAAATGCAATACTTGCCGACATACCAGAGGCAACCTGTGTATTACAAATGAGTGAGCTTCATTATTGCTTTGTTGTGGGTCATAGCTATTGTAGTTAATCATTTCATGGCTCAAATGTACTAACTAGGAAAAAGTTTTAGTGTAGCACATGTTCTCTTCCTGTGTTCCTTTTTTTCACATGCCCCAATTAGAATTGGCTTTCACTGAGCCTCTAGTATCTACCTGAGTGGCCAGAGGAAATCACCTGTGACTGTATAAGTAAGCCAGTTGTGATTCCTGAACAGTTCAAGACAAAGTGCTTAGAATAAGCCCCTGGAGCAAGAGTGGATAACTTACACAACCTCAGATTCACAGAGGACCACATTCTGGGCTGCTCAGTCACTGAATTTGCAATGAATGTGGAAAAGTCCGTTTTTCCCTTTTAGCTGAGCCATGCATTCCTCATGCACCTTGTTTATAAGTAGAATCTCACCTCTAGGAAGATTCTGGGAGCTTCATTCCATTTGTAAACACGGTATGCATGGAGTGTGCACCTTGTTTTAAAAGAAAGCAAGAGTTTTTTCACCCCCCCATTGCTGCAACATATTCAGTTAGATAGCAGCCGGGACACAGCAGGGAAAGAAGCGTATAAGGAGCTGTCTGCAGCCCACTTCAGGCTGTCTAGGAATGAATTCTTATAGGAAATTCTTCCCATCCTTTCCCAACTCATCATCTCATATTGAGCGAATATAAGAACAGAAATTCACAACCAAAACAAAAGGGGCTGAAGTGTGGTTTTTGGATTTTGAAGTTCAATTTCACCTGCATATCACAGGCTAAACTAAGAAGATAAAGAAGCACAAGCTGGATGCAAGTTGTTAGACAATTCCTAGGCAAAAGGACCTGCAGTACATTCACCAGAGAAGAGACCTCCACTGTCTAGACAAGAGGCTTGACCATCCTCTACTGAGAATTTACTTTGTATGTAGTAACATTTGGGATTCTGAAAACACTCACCCTCCTGATTATTTGAATATCAGGAGAAAGGTGAAAAGAAGGTTAGGTTTATGAGGAAAAGTGCCCAGCAATAATCAGTCAGTTTCATAGATGACCTGGGATTTGAGCCCAGGCTTTCCCAGATGAAGTCTAGCATTCTCTCCACCATTGCCCTGGCTCTCAGCCTGTGGCCACTTGATGCTTTTGGATAACTTCCAGAGGCCCCTGCCAATATAGCTTACGGCAAGGAGTTCTGGAAGCTGAAGTTCAAAACATCTTGGAGAGTCAAAGGTTGCTAACCACTAAACTACACTACATTCTAAGTAAAACTACTGCAAAGCTTGGAAAAGATACTTAGAGGGGTAAAAGTGTTGCTGTGTTCCCAGTGTTGTAGACTCCCAAAGGAATCTTTCTAAGCCCTAATCGTTTGCATTTAACATGCTGGTTTTCTGAGCATGCAAACAACAGTAACTTTTTTTTGGGGGGGGGGAGCTTAATAACAATCAGTATCACTTAAACCTTTTCCTCCCTTTCTGCTGCCCTAGGGAAAATGTCTCCTTTGTATTGATAGAAAATTTCCCTTTAGCAACAAGGGGAACTTTCTGTTCAACCAACTAGCAATTCAGAAAAGTATTGTCCTCAAGACCACAGCCTGGATCTATGCATGCTAGGATTCCCATGCTTTTTGGCCCTTCCTATCCCCACAGCTGATGCTATTTTCATTTAAAAAAAAAAAAGATCGGTATGTTAAACACAAAGATATATCTACTACATTCACTTTAGCCCCGCTGGTCTTAGAAAGATCTCTTTCTATACAATTTCATTTTCCCCATCTCCGTGTATCTCTTTTCAACAGCCTCAGCGCAGGTAAAGGCTTAATGCCAGATGGTACCTGCAGGTTCGCTTGCAAGGGGAAGAGCCTATACCACTTCATCAGCACCAGCACTTTCACCGAATACACTGTGGTACATGAGAATGCAGTAGTCAAAATTGATGATGCTGCCCCTTTGGAAAAAGTGTGTCTGATTGGCTGTGGATTTTCTACTGGTTATGGAGCAGCTGTTCAGACAGCCAAGGTGAGTTCCAGAACATAATGTTTCAAGGCTCTAACTCCTGCTTAGGTTCAATAATAATTTATGGTCATCAGTAGAGGCCCTGTTTTCTATGTCCCACCACCAAAAGAAGCTAGGTAAGTCAGTATACAAGACTCAGCCCCAAGGGAAACTTCATCCCAAGAGAAGTGATACTGGTTCCTTTCTCTTAGAAAGACTTTTCATCTGACTACTGATGAAAAAAGGAATACAGGAAGCTGCCTTTTCCTGAATCAGCCCATTGGCCCACCTAGTTCAATATTGTCTGTTCTAATTGGCAGCAATGTCTGTTCAGGATTTCAGGAAGAATTCTGTTCAAGCCCTACCTGGAAATGCCAGAAAGTGAACTCTGCTTATCCTCTGAAACCAGATGAGATTAGGTATTATCTATTTGTCTGTCTGTCTATCTGTTACATCTGTTATACAGAAACAGTGCACTCTCTTCTGGTACAACTTCCACATGCATGAATATGAGGTCACAATTATTGACTAATGGACTCTGTGGGTGTGCAACCTGCTGCTGCAGGTGTGCCCATGTTGCATCACTTGATTACAATGCAACATGGCACTCACTTTTTTTGTTTTGTGTGGGCATTGCTGGAATAGAACCCCCACATATCAGGTGGGTGCACAGTATATAAATAATACACCTCGTATTATAACACCGGACATATACAGGCAGCTTGGGGGCAGGTTGCTTTGTTTTGTAAAAAAGTTCCATTATATTTTTATTACACATTGTTCTGATTGCCTGGCAGATGGTGTGTCAGATTTCAGTCTAATTCAATTAGATTTATGTTAGAGGTGGGGAAAATTTAACTATTGTATTTATGTTTATATCATTTAGGTTTAAGGTAAAATTCTTACCAGAATATAGCTGAAAAATGTCACGCAAGACTTTAAAAAACAACAACAAGAACAGAAAACACTAATCATCTTATTCTTATTCTTACTTTTGCTTACTCCCTCTCTTACAATCTCATCTCATGACTAAAATTCCTATATCTTCTGCAAAGATTCCTATAGCCATTTGTAGTTGTAAAGTAACCAGCTGGGAAATTATTTCAAAGCATAGTTTCTTATTTAATTAATAAATAACTGAATTCATGAATAAATTGAGGTTGTAGGTCCAACTTGGGTTGATCAATTAAGTTTTAAAACAGATTTATTTAAGTTATTAAGTTCCAAAATTTCTTAACTGACCATTGGTTATAATTAGCAAGTTCCTATCACTGGGGATGGTACAATGCACCTTGGCAAATGATTTCTATTTATCATAAGAAGCTTCCTTGTAGATAGTTAAATCAGTGGACCCTCTTAGTATTAGCATTGTCTAGACATCCTGACAGTAGCTCTTCAGATTTCAGTGCCTGCAACTGAACCTAGGACTTTCTGCATGCAAACCATGTGGTCTGTCATTGAACTATGGGTCTTGTATCCTGGCTATATTATTTATAATAGGAGATGGTGTGTACCTTTTTTACCTTTCCAGAATAGCTAAGGGTGGTATATTATAGGAACTGCAATCCAATCATATCTGGAGGGCCACAGTTGCCCACCTCTGATCTATAAGTATTTGTTAGTACATCACATTGCTATCAGTTTCCACATATCCTTTGTGCTCACATGGGAAATCAACTGAGGACATGGTGGCTTACAATGTGACATCCCTGGTCCATAAAGAAAGCACCAGTAAGGACTCACCCACCACACAGTGAAGGCAAACAATGTATGAAACTGGCCCTCCAACAAATGTGCCAGCTGGAAGATCAGCTAATACTTGGCCAGGCCAGAGACACAATGACATGTGAGTTAGTTTTTGTACACATTCGAGGCCTAGAGTGTGGGGGAAAATATGAAAATATGAAAAAAAAATTGACTCTGTTTCAGAAAAGATCAAATGTCATAAGCCTAATTCACAGCTTGCCGTGCTGACTGGAGCATTCTGGGAGTTGGGGTACAAGAAAAAGTGACTTTTGCTAAGTTTTTTCTTGCCATTAAAAGTTGTACAGTAAGAAAGTCATTTATGAATGTCTTTGGCCCAGTTTTGAAGGCACAGAAAATGCTTCTTCCTCTTCCTATCATGAGAATGGGAGTCAAAAGCTATTCAGCACCCCTCTTCCTATTGTCCCATGTAGTCTATCTCTACAATATCAAGTGCAGGGGTCCTTTCACACTACTCAATTATAGCACTTTGATTCCACATTAGCAGTCATGGTTCCATCATATGGAATCTTGGGATTTGTAGTTTTATTAGCTATTCAGAATTCTCAGGCAGACAGCTCCTCTAGTTCTCCACAAACTACAAAGCCCAGAATTCTATAGGAAGTGAGACATCATAGTGCTATAACTGTGGAGAGTGATGCCATGAGTTGGACTTGTGGCTTTCACACTGATGGCCTTTTCTCTTTCCTCTAAGTATAACCCTCCCACCACCAATAGCCCTCCCAAACCTGGTTTCCATGTAGCAAACTTTGCATGTTATCATTTTAAGGGGTACATCAGAGGCTGTTGGCCCCTAGCACATAAATGATTGGCTCAGAAATTTTTTGGACTACTAGTATACTTCAAAAAGCTACCAGAATCCCTCAAACAGCATCATCCAGAGGTCCTGGAATTTTACTCCAAAGAAAGAAAGTTTCTCAAGCTCTGATAAATGAAGTGATACATGGAAGAATCTGAAAAATATGTGAATGAGCTGAGACAATTGAAAACAGTTTCCCCACCCTTATTGTACAAACTGAAGTTAGAGAAGTTAGCTTTATGCTAACCCCCTTCTATATCATCAGGGTTGATTTCTATATGTATATGTAAATAATTGCTCCCCACAAATTAAGAAGATTCCCAACATTCCTTTTTCTGACATGAAGCATACTGGGAAGACTGTCAGTCATGTTTTGATCTTCTGATCTTCTAGGTGGAGCCTAGGTCTACCTGTGCTGTCTTTGGCTTGGGAGGAGTGGGTCTCTCAGCAGTCATGGGTTGTAAAGCAGCTGGAGCTTCCAGAATCATCGGAGTTGACATCAACAAGGATAAATTTCCTCTGGCTAAAGAGCTAGGAGCCACTGAGTGTGTCAATCCTCTGGATTTCAAGAAGCCCATCAATGAAGTACTATTTGACTTGACTGGTGGAGAAGGTGTACACTATTCATTTGAAGTGATTGGGCGTACTGACACCATGGTATGTCACTTTTGGAAATGTTATACTGTTGTGCAAATAAGATGAGGCAAAATTAAGAATAGCCAAAGAAAGTGAGGATCAATTCAGTTGGCCCTCCACATTCACTAGGGTTAGAGGTGCAGGACAGTTGCAAATGTGTAAAAATCACAAATATCAAAATGTGTGTGCGTTTGTCTGTGGGTGGGCGGCTGAAACATGATGGGGAGAATGGGCACCCAGGGTCTAAACCAGGTCAAGGAAAGTAGAGGGAAGCGGAGGGGTTAACATGGTGGCCCTATACTTCCTCTCTTGCTCCGATTTCCTTCCTTGGGTGTGGGTAGCATTGGAAGAGGGTTTATGGTACTGAGAGCCATCCTTAGTTGGACAGTCAGTGGCTGATGGAGGAGGAGGAGGAGGAGAACCAGAGGTGTAGGATTTTAAAGAGCTGGAGGGCCTAACTGGAAGAGGGAAAGTTTCCCCAGAAAAGAAGTGCTTGAGGTATGGGGGCAGAGGTTGAAGAAACTCACAAATAATCAAATCTGTAAATGTCAAACTTGCAAATGTGGAGGGCCAACTGTAATTCAATCTGATTAGTAACTGAATATCATTGACCAGGTCTTTTCACACTACACTATTATAAGCATTATGATTCCACTTTAACTGAGATGGCAACATCCTATTTACATAAGTGTTGGTTCATCATTAAAGAATTAATTAAATGAGACTATTCTACTTGGGACTACCAATAGAATTCAGGCTTTGGACCAGGAAGCCCCAGGTTAAATACTTTCTTCAAGCACTATGTTAAGTGATTTCCTGAACTACTCCCTGTCTCTCAGTTTAATTTACCTTTATAGAAACAACGAGAATTCCACCACAAGTGGCTCAAATACTGAGTGTAGTGGTGGGCCTCCTTCCACCATTTTGAGGTGTGTCCTCTCACTCAGTCCATGAACTGCCAATGAATTTCACAGTAGAAGAACTGTAGAATTGTAAAATAGTACAATTGTAGTTGGTCATATGAAAGCATTGCCTATCTGTGGATTTTGTTTTGTTTTTCTAGGTCAACACAGCTATTTCTGTTTAAGTATTACCTTTCAAGGTTATGATATGGATAATATTGGGTGAGAAAAAAACAGATATGTCATCTTGAACTTCCTGGAGGGAAAATGGGAGATATATGCATGTATATTGAGTGGTACGGTCCACTAGGATTCAGTGTATGCCTTCTTTTCTAATTATCCACAGAAGCAACTGACCTAGACTAGCCCCTGGTTTTGACTTGCAGCTAACAATATCTAGAAGCTGGCTAGCACAGCTAGAATGGCCATGGGATATGGAGAATGAGGGCCATAATTGTCAGATGGAAACACTATATGTAAATGGTGTTAATTAAAAAAGAAAGTAATAAGGAGATATCTATCTTTTCCTCCTTCAGACTGCTGCTCTGGCTTCTTGCCACGATAACTATGGAACCAGTGTGATTGTGGGGGTGCCTCCTTCAGCAGCTCAAATTGCTTTTGACCCAATGTTGCTTTTCACAGGACGTACCTGGAAAGGATCAGTGTTTGGAGGTACAATTGTAGATGTGACACCCTTTGTTGTAGTTGCGTCTCTTCAAGATGTTTCTGGCTTCTTTTGACCCTAAAGTGAACCTATCATAGGCCCTTTTCACACCTTACTGCTGTCTGGTGCGGTCGTGCAGGGATCATGCGAGCAGCCTCTTCCATGAAGCTCTCGTGTCTCTGTTGCTTCGGCTCCTTAGGAGGGCTCCTCCTCTTCCTTCCACAGCACAGCCAGGTATTTTCCCAGGCTGTGCTAGGGGAGGAAGTGTGAGGGCCGTGGTTCTGGAGCTCCGCACGCAAGGTAAGTGTGCGCGGGACCCCAGAGCGATGCGTGATCGTGCACCATTTTCGGCTAAAAGCTGAAAATGATACAGTGCGCGATCGGTGCCTGCCAGCCCCTGCAGCATTGCGTAATTGCGAGGACGTCATCTGAAACGCTCCATGCAATTGCGCAACACTCCAAGGCCCTTTCACATGAGAAAATGCCATGTGAAAAGTCTTATAGACTTTACTTGGGCTGAGAGTATGTGACACAGCCAAGGTCACTCAGTGACTTTTCCTGGCCAAACAGGGAATCAAACCCTCCAGGGTCACAGTCCAACACTCAAACCACTACACTATGCTGGTGACGCCCTTGCGCTCCCCCAAAAAACCATCCAGTATGTCTTTTCTTTCTTTCTTTTTTTAAATAAAACTATTCCCTTGCCTTGAAAAGGACAAATCAGGAGGTGATTATTTTCTGTGCATGTTTGAGGATACGCATGAAAACACCAAGAGCCAATGTGGTATAGTGGTTTGAGTGTTAAGTATTTCTGTTTGTGCCTGGAATTGTGCTTGTTTGTTCATGGAAATGCAAAGATGAGCAAAGAAGCATCAATCCCTTGTGTTCTGTGGATTAGAAAAACTGGGGCACTTTCACTGGATCACTGTGTGGCTTAGAATGGATTATCACAATAATTTCATAAATTTGCCCCTGTTTCAGTCAGTGGGCTATTCTCACCATTTTTTGTTGGTTTTCAGGCTGGAAGAGCAAAGATTCTATACCTAGACTGGTTAATGATTTCATGGGGAAGAAATTCGTTTTGGATCCATTAATAACACATACAATGCCTTTTGAGAAAATCAATGAAGGATTTGACCTGCTCCGGTCTGGAAAGAGGTGATGATTCTTCTCTTCCTTCCCCCTCCCTTAGTTGAACTGATGCTTCCACATAAATGGTTATGTAGATTAATAAACCTGGAAACCTGGAAGTTACTTTTTTGGACTGTGATAGCAGATTACTAAACCTGGAAGCTACCTTTTCAGACTGTGCTAGGAGATTACTAAACCTGGAAGCCTGGGAACTACCTTTTCAGACTGAGGCCTTTTCCACACCAGGCGAGGGAATTGCCCTGCGCCGCTACTCACCAGACCTTTCGGCTCCCTGGTCCGGTCCACAGCACTCCGGAGCAGTGCGTGCTCATCAATACGCACTGCTCCGGCGTCCCAAATGGCGGCTTCTGGTTGGTCAAGGGTCTCGACCAACCACTGAAGCTCACCAGCCTAAAGCCCGCCCCTGGGCAGATCACAGGCTCGCAGTGGCACACTCCGTGTTTTTGAAAGACCGGAAAAATCAAGTCTTTCAAAAGCATTCTGGAGGACCACTTGGGGTCGTTCCGGACTGGACTGAGGTGCGAATCTACGTTAGGTCCGACCCAGTCCGGTCTGAGGTGAAGATCTCCTCCTTAGAGAAAGGACTGCACCATTTCAAAAACCCCGTGTGGAAAAGGCCGGAGTTTCTTAAGATCTTCCAGTCAGTGTGGGAGTTGTAGTCTCTAAATATAACATTCCTAAGCTTTATGCAGAGGTCTCAGATCCAATTTTGGTATTTCTGCCTTAAAAAGGATAATTTAGGAACAGTCTTTTCTCTGAGACCCTGGAGAACTGGTGTCAGTCAAAGAAGAAGATGGTAGGAGAAGTGAACAAATTATCTAGCATAGGACAGAATTCTCTTAGTGACATATACATGCATTAGTCAGCATGCAGGGTCAAAAAGTCACCATCGAGCAAGGGATGCATTCTACTGATAGCAGGGGAAGTGGAGCTGCACTAACAACATGTTCATCTATGCTTTGTCTTTGCAAATTGTGCATAGTGCATTGTGGTTGTGCTTCCTTTTTGCCTTGTGATTGCACATTGTGGTTGTGCATCCTATATTTTGCATTGTGGTTGTACACAATATATTGTGCATTGCAGAACGGCAGCCAGTCATTGACATATGGTGTGGCAATGTTGGTTTGGGGGCTGCTCAATGCAAATGTTGGATTGAGGCCCTCATATAAGGGACAGTCTATCTGAAACAAAGAAGGCCCTATCCCCTGATTCTGCCTACAGAAACCAACCTGTCTGGCTGTTGGCTTTATTTTAGCACTGGAAACAGGACAATGTCCTCCACCACAACTCTGGGGAGTAAACTAGTTTCAGTGTGAGTATGTGCCTTCAAGTTGCCTGTCAGCTTATGGTGTCCCCATGAATTTTTTATAGGCTTTTAGGGCCTCCTAATCTCTCAGAATCCTCCAGCTAGCACAGCCAGGGGTAGATCAGATCACACGTACAACTCTATCCCTTCCATAGTCTTTGGCATCTGCTCTTTGAGGCAATGGCTTCACTCTGTCTAGTGGAAGAAGTATGTTTCCAGTGCTTATGTGTGCAGCCTCCTGCCTCAAATGGTGGTTGATGAAAATATAACATTACCATCACGGTAGTTGCATTTGCACCCTGATGGATGGTGGTAGTTCCCATGTCAGTAAGGCAGTGAATGTGCTGCAGGTTTTAGTCTGAGTTTTATGAAAACTATCCAAGATGCTGAAACCCTTCCCCAAAGTAGGACCAACACTTTGAATAACTCCTTTAAAACCTATAGTGGATTCAACTACCACAGTCACATGGAAGCCACCAGCCACAACTCTGCATACACTACTTATATGGAGGTGACTGAACAAATGAAGCAAGTCCAAAGACTACCCCTCACATTCCCAGGAAGGGTGCATGGGACTCAACCATTGTGTATGCGCTAGGGAATCATCCACTCTTCTTTTCAGACAATCAGACTAACCCAGTAGTTCCTAATCTTGCTTCCTGGAATGTGGCGGACTACAGTTCCGAGAATGTGGCCAGTGGTTAGAGACCCTAAATTCTCTGTTGTAAACCCAAAACATCTAGAAATCAAAAGTTAGGGACCACTGGAGTAGATGGGACTTCAGATGTGGAGACAGTATTTTCGTCTAGAATAAAGACAAAAGAAGAGATCCAGACTCAGGGATCACTCAGACTCTCTCATTTCATTAGCCAACCCACTCAGCCAGTTCATTTTCCAAATTACAATCTGGCCTTCAAATTGAATCATTAGTGAAAGCCACACTTTAACTGCCAAAGTGGAAATCCAACAGCATTTTGCTGCTAATGCTATTAACACAGTGGACACTGAGATGACGAGCCTAGTGTAAAGAGAGGTAAAGAGTGTCTATTCTTTGCCTCTATTGTGGTCCAAATTCATGGAGGTGTGTTTGCAGCTTTTATTGCTCCAAAGTGATTTGTTTGTTTCAAAAGATATTTCAGACCAAAAAAAAAAAAAAAAGCACTTGCCAGTCTTTACTGGGCACACAGTGAGTGCAATTTAAAAACAAACAAACATGGAGGAATCTTGATCTGTAGACTTCACCTAGTGCTAATAGAGATTAAGAATACTTAAACTAGTGTAAGAATGAAAAAAACATATAACTATTAGTTGCATCTTTTAAGTATTATTTAGTTTGGATGCAGTCTAGTCTTCCCTCTCCTAAAAACAGGGTAGAGAGAGACAAGACAGAGACACTGAGTTTCATTTGAAGGCCTAGACTGGTGCTCCTCAAACTTATAGAACAAATATTTTTGTGTTTCAGCATCCGCACTGTCTTGACCTTTTAAGACCTTGGTGTAAGAAGGAGGACAACAACATGATCACAGTTGAAGCTCCATCTCCACATCGTTGATAATCAACAATGTGCAATGTTTTATTTCTTTCTGTTGCTCTTTCTTCACAGCTATTTAGTGGACTGAATGGATACTGAAAATTCTGAAGAGATTTATTTTAGAAAGAATGTCAGTGACTATGGTTTAAAATATATACATGTAAAATTAGTTGACCAGAAAATGGCAGAATGTCATGTCCAGTCACAGCAATTCTATCTTCTTTTGGTAAAATATTTTCTATACAATCATCTCTTTCTGCTTCTAAACTTTTAAAAAATGAAGGCTACTGAAATCACAATTCTCCAATGTTAAGTGATTTGACATCTCATGATTTCTTTTTTAGTTTGATTGTTTGTTTCCAGTCAAAAAATAACATACTATATTGGACTGAAATGCTTACCTTCATCTGTTTGGCATTTGGGTCAAGATTAAATATAAATCTTCACCTTGATCTAGAGATTGTTTAGAGGCGGAATATTGATGCAAGAGGAATATTTATTCTGGTTGTTTCTTCCAAGTTTCAAAACTGAGCATAATTTATGGATACAAGTGGCTGAGTGGAAAATTTGTTTCTCTATTCAGATTAATGGGAACTCCTCTATCAGTCATGCAAAGCAGAGCTCCAAGTGAGCATCTGGATCAGATCAAACATTAACATTCTTGTCTTTTTTAGTATGTTTAATCAGCTTAGGGATATACATTTTGTGCATCCAGTCAGCTGCATCTCAATCTATTTTACAGATTGAAAGCTTGGAAAAAATACTTTTCTGGACTATAGCTCCCAGAATGCCACAGCTGTGCACCCTTACACACACACATACAACCTTGCAAATCATTTCTCTGACAGGACATGCAACCCTTCTAGTTAACTGCAATAATGCATATCAGGACATCCTTCATGGTATCCTATTGCACTATGGGAGTTCCCATTGCACAATGAGTCCCACAGCATTCTGGTGTCTGTTGCTCTGTTGGTCCCAAGTATGTAGCGGTCATGAACACAGAACCTAGATTTTCTCATCTATAAATGTTTTCACAATCACTACTTGGTCATGATTGTGACACTATTGCCATGATAGTAACTCCTCCCCTCACCTATTTTACTGGGCATCAACTGCATGGGGAGAAGGAGGTCCATTCAACCAGCCATTAGTGAATGATATTTTCACGAAGTTTAGAGGGGATTTGACCAGGATAGGTTAAACCCCCTCTAAGATATACTTAACTAAGCATCCTTAACTAAGTAGCTGATGTAAATATGGGCCAACATCTTTAACAAAATAACTATATACTTGTTTCTCAAGTCAAAGCCAACACTTAGAATGCTTTACAGGAATTGAGGGATCTTACCGAATGGGGTTTGATAGGCTGTGGGGTGGATCAGAAAGTGGGATTGTTTACACAACACATTCTACAAAATCAAGAAGAGTTACCTTCACATTCAGCTTCAAACAACACATAGTTAAACTGTGGAATTGCTACCGCAAGATTTGGTTTTGACTGGTCACCCACTCAGACAGCTTTAAAAGCGTCTTAAACAAATTCACAAAGCTACCAATGGCTGCTAGTCACCACATTTATATGCAGTGATGTAATGGAGGCCCTCATTGTGACAAACAACCCAAAAAGAGCCCATACTCCAAAATTTCACATATGAAAACTGGGGCACATGATGTGGTCAATGTGGCAAAAGTTATTAATGAAGAAGAACAGACAAGCGAGGAGAAGCTGCAGCAGTTTGCTATTGCCTGAGCCTATTGGGAAGGGCAAATCCCATACCTTCTCTCCATTCCTCAAGCTGAGTTAACTGAGTGCAAACTACTTTTGCACTGTGAACACAGTTTTCAGCCATTGGTGTAAGCTCAGGACAAGGTAGAAGTAAAGAGGGAGACAGAAGTTTTGAAAGCAGCTGGAGAAGTCTGACAACAGATGATTAAGTCGCCCTGTTCCTACCAAATTAAGACAATTAGCATATGGAAGAATGCCAAAGGCAGGTGGCTTTATTGATACCATATACAGACAGAGAGAGAGTCATTTTTAGTAATTTTCATCTCCATCAGAATCAGGTCTATTGTGAAGTCTGGTCCACTCCAAAATACTGTGGATGATAACAGGAATAAGTCATAATAATACATTGCTGCTGGGAAAATCCATTGGTCTTCCTGTTGTTGTGACAATTTCAACAAAACTTAAGAGGGAATGGGGCAGTTGCAGGTGATTGTGGTGATGGCAGATAATGTCAGTGACCCTGTTAATGAAAACATCCTGGGGTGTCAACCTTGGAAGCCCTGGCTCCACTATACCAGCTCCAGAATTTGAAGTACATATCTCTGAATATCACCTTCTGGGGAACAGCAGCAGAAAAGGACGAAATAGTGATAACTTCTTTCCATACAGAGAAACTAACTGGTGTGGCAGTTGAATTTTACTGCAACACTGCTGACAGGATAACGTACTCCACTGCATCTGAGGGCTGCAGGGACAGGACAGGTTGTGTGATACAGTTCTCTCCTCTGCAAAAGAAAATGGCAAGTGGTTCCTAAGGGACTACCACTGCAACCACCCAGGATCTGAGATGATCCTTCACGCTACTAATTGTAGGACCAACCTTGAAGAAGGGTCTACTGCCCTCATGTTTTGCTTTGTGGGGGCTCCTATAACCATCAGGTTGGCCACTGTAAAAAACCAGATATTATATACAGGGGTGAGCAGCTGCCAGAGGTTAGGAAGGTGTATTGATCATCCTTAGGACCACAGAATACCATGACTCGCTCCCTCCACAAACACGCATTCCCCCAGGAATTTTTAAGTTTAAAACAAATTCAAAATGCCTCAAGCAGTGAGGAGCAAAGTCCCTCCCAGAGCTTATTTTTAGGTCAAGGAGGGGCCTTCTTTGAAGCAGGAAGTAAATCAGGTCAACCAGACAGGTCTAATTCAGCAAGGTTCTTCTTGTATCCTAACTCTATGCAGTCACACCCAAGTGTATACACAGCTATGTAAAGTCATACTATGAAAGATTTCTTTCAAGGTCTGTGAAATAAGGACTAAGGGAAAAGAAATACAAAAGGTGTTTGCCAAAAGCTCTGGTGGGGACATATAAAGCAAGTATGTACATAGCCAATAGTGATGATTCTGCAAAACTAGATGCAGTGAGTTATCATGAAAAGATTACTGAATTTGTATAGGTAGGCTTATGTTCATAGTTTCAGTCAGCCATGAAGCTGAGTGGGTGGCTTTGGCCAAGTTACTCCCCAATTCTAAGTTTTCTCTTAGAGCCATACCACTCACCCTATTATTCATGCTACAGTAGCATGACTAAACAGAATGCCTTTACCGTATTTGCTGGGGTTTAAGATGCACCTGTGTATAAGACGCACCCTATTTATACACTGGCAAATACTATTTGCCAAAGTATAAGGCACACTGTAATGTAAGATGCACCCCATTTTCATACAGCATTTTTCGGGGGGGAAATTGAATATTATATACCAGCAAATACAGTATTTTGAAGAAAAAACAACTGTGTTCCTCCAACCTGGAGCATGTTCCTCCTCCGGACTGCAGCTCAATAGTGGTTTCATGTTGAAAATTATCTTTCTCCCATTAAATTTGCCACAAATTGTGCTGTTTACCAGATTTCAAGACAAACAGCAGTATTGGTGGAGAGATATTTTCGGCACAGAAGTGTTCTTGGGCAACTATCTGAGCTGAGAGTAGAGCTTGGAAAGTTGTTTTGTTGGAATATAACTCTCAGAAACCCTCGGCCAGCCTGGGGGATTTGGACACTGTCGTTCAAAAAAGTAATTTTTCCAAGAGTTGTCGTAGAAGATAAGAATGTATATACAAACATGTAACATCACATACCTCTTGGTAATGGGGAACATTATTATGCCCATATGTCAGCCAATAATTTAAATAGATAAGACTAATCAATCCACTTGGGCGAAGGTGTTGAGAGCACTGGGTGAGAGAAGAGATGCTTGCTGTTTATGCTTATCATTGGCATGGACTATATTAAACACTTATCTGAGATTAAGCCATCCTGCTCTGCAGGAATGTCCTCTGTTACAAATGCATTGACATGTTGGCCCAGAGTTGACAACAGCATCTTAAAATCTTGATTCAGCAGTTCACAGGTTTTGAAAATGTTGCAGCCCTATTTCCAGCTGTCAGATAAGTTTTACTGTTGTGTGCCTTCATGTTGTTTCCAATTTATGGTGAGCCTAAGATGAACATGTAAAGGGATTTCCTTGGGATGATTTGTTCAGAGAGAGTTTGCCATTTCCTTCTGCTTAGGCAAAGGGGGTGTGATCTGCCCAGTGAGTTTGTATGGTCAAGCAGGGATTTGACCCCTGGTCTCCCAGAATCCTAATCCAGCACTCAAAATACTACAGCACACTGGCACTTCTGTTAGATAAATTACCCCTACGACTAGGACTCTGGTAATTTAGTAGTCTGCTAGTAAAACTAGAGATAACTAGTACCATTTTGAAGATTTTCTAATGAAGAACAATGGACTCATTTAGGCTTTTCTCTCTCTTTTTAAAAAGTCCCCGGTGGCAAACCATCTGTGCCATGAATTCTTCCTCATTTCTAATGCATTATTGCTCTTTTGATTTCCTTTTCAGTAAATGGCTGGTTTAAACATTTTTATGTTCTTCACTAATCAGGATAGGATTGAGGACATTTAGAAACTCAAATAAAATAAAATAAAATAAAATAAAATAAATCCTCCTTCCTATGGTAGGGCAATATAAAATATATAACATTTCCTGATTTCCTGAACAAGTTCTTTGTAAGAAGTTTTAATTTACCCCACTTTGAATGAATCTCCCTTTTCATATTCTTTCTGTTGCAATATTTTTGCTTTCTTTTTTTAAATAGCTGTAGTCTGGAATCTGGAGTTTTTATTATCATTATACTACTAAGCTGCTGTTTGTTGAACTCATAACAGTGGCTTTGGATTATGACCAGATCTTTTTAATTTGTAGAGCATTTATTTCAGCTTTCCCTTGAGTGAGCTCAGTAAGAATTGTGCTGTCACTTGATTGCATAAGACATTGTGTTAATTTTGTAGAACAAATAATCTGCCATCCATTTTTTCCCTTCTTTTCACCCTGCAGTTCTGAATAAGTCTTCTGAGTTCAGCTTTCAGCATGCGCCAAAGAACGGAGCCAAAGTCTTCAGGGTGTTTACTTTTCATGTAGAAATCCTGGTATTATCTATAACCTTGTCTGAAAATATGCGGTTAGGTAACTGAATTGGGCTGAATCACCAGATCAGAAATCTAAGCGGGTGCTCAGTTTCCACACAAAGTTCATAGAATCGTAGAATCACAGAGTTGGAAGAGACCATAATGGCCATCAAGTCCAACACCCTGCCATGCAGGAACTTTCACTCAAAGCACAAAGTTAAGAGGGAAATGATCAGAACAGATGATATGGTCAAGTGATACCCCCGCAAACATGGCTCCTGAGGGATCTGGAAATCAGGATGTGATCAGCTCTGGAATATGAAGTATGTTTGGATGAAAAGAAAGTACATTTCCTGTTCGTTGGGTATTTAGGGCACCAAGAACTGATCAGCCCTGTTGCCATTGTAAGTTCAGCCTTTTTCTGAGAGTTCTGGGGGTTTGGAAACTGAAGTCAAGATTGTAGTCTAAGGCTAGATTAATATCTCCTTCCAAAGTATTATTTGCCTAGCAGCTATCTACAGTATCTAGGAGGTCTCTGTGGAATTTTGCTTGATGTTTGCAGAGGGCATAATGGGATCCAAGGTTGTATGTCCTATCTGCCAATGTTCCTCTGATAAGAATGAACCTTCCCTCAGGGTCACTGGTGGTATCTTGTAATTCAAAATTTTATATAACTGGAACCAATCAGGAATACAGAGAACTGGAGATTTGTCCAAGGTTCTTCAATATCATAAGAGCAATTAAACAGTAAACTCTGGGGACTGCAAGATATGTGCTTCATAGATCATAAACAATCCACTTGCAAAAGACTCATTTAATTGTTCTTATAATTCTTGTATTTATTTACATCTCACCTTTTCCCCAGTTTAGTACTCAAGGCAGTTTAGAGAAATTAAGTACAGATTTGTTTGTTTTCTAGTTTGTTGTCGCATGCCTTCACATCATTTCTGACTTACAGCAACCCCTACAGCAAACCTATCACAGAGTTTTCTTGGTAAGATTTATTCAGTGGAGTTTGCCATTGCCTTTCTCTGAGGTTGCAAGTGTTACTGTGGCTTCAGCCGGTGTAAATATTGGTGTTTTATGTTGAGTAAAGCTCCTGTGTTTCACCAAAGCAGTTTAACTGCCAGATCACATCCATTATTGCACTGAAAACATGTGGAATTTGAGTGATTATGCTTCAAATTTGAATGCACTTCAGAGCATGCCTGTTCTTATCAGTGATTTCTTGTTAAGATCAGCAGGTTTTCAAATTTGCTCAAGGGTACTGAGTTAATGTTTGGCTGATTTGTATGCTATCAGGATGACAGTGCATTCTGCAGGCAGTCTCTTTGACAGAGCACTTTGCACAAACATTGTACTCTCACTTTTTCCTTTATTCTCAATTTTAGAAGAAAGGCAAAATGCAAATAATACAAAGAAAATTAAGAAGAACAATTTTTCAGGGTGGGCTTGTATATTAGAATGTACTTGTTTTGTTTATTGCTTTATTCCTGCTTTATCTGTGTCACATCTTTGTTGGCTGTATTATCAATTGGCCAAATTCCTTTGAGATGATGATTGGGCCTGCGCAGCCATCTGCACCAGTTTCTTTAAAACAGTCTTAGGGAGAAGATTGTCAGGGCAAGCTCAACTTGAAGGCTATAGCATTTGTTTCACTCCCAGTTGTCAAGAGATATCGTGCAGTGGTGTATGTCCATGTGGAACACCATTTTCTCACATCTTTTGGTTTGCCCTAGCAGGTGGGCTTCAACAATTTTAAGTAGGCTGTCTGTTGTCTGGATCTGTGCACTAGATGAACTGAAGCTCTTACATCTATTAATTTAGCTGAGGACCCAGTATAAAGTGTGTGTGTGGTGGTGGTGGGGAAATACTAGAGATGGAAAAATAGCCTCTTGTTAGAGTGTGATAGAATGGAGTGTGCGGGGGGTGGGGGCATTAAGATTTTGATCCAAGGTTGCAGTTTTGGTCTACAGATTTCTTTCCTAGTTTAGCATCTAAACCAGGGGCAAGCAACACACACCGGAGGCTGGAGGACCATTTTTGGATCCCTATGCCAACTGGAAATTTCAGGTGGCCAAAAGGCAGTGTTTATAGGCTAGAATGGGGCTCCCTGGCATCCATTTTTGGCTGGAAAAGGCATCTGGTTGGCTAACCTTTTTAAAAAGAATGGGGGCTCAGGGTTCTGGGGGCCAAGGGGTGCATGACCCCCTCCCATGGGCCACACTATTCCCACCCTGATCTAAACAAGCTGTGTATCCATTTGCATTATATAACATATTCAATATATTCTACATTTACACTGCATCATGTCAGCCATCCCATATATATGACCAACCCAGGTACTTTTTCATATATCCTTGGTAAATTAAAAATGTTACCTTCCTCTCTACCAGTGCCTTGGTCCAGGAATGTGAATCATGCAGCCTTCCAGATACTCTTGGAGTTCAACTCCTAGCATTCTTTACCATTATCTATGCTGGCTAGAACTGATGGAAGTTCCTGTTCAACAGGATGTGGCACTTACATGATTTCCACTTCCACTCTAGTGGATACAGATCAGCAGATCAATAATAGTTCAGTTTGAAATTATGCATAGGCTGGAATGCTTCTTCCCTGCATTTGTACTTTTAAGGGATTGTGGCTTATTTATTTCCTCCCTTCTATTCTCCATCCTATGTCCTTAAGCAGTGGATAATGATCAGAAGATTCTCGATCACATCACTTGGTATGCTAGAAATCTTAGCCAGCAATCAAGCTGCAAAACAACTTTTGTGTACCTCCTTCAAAAACACTATTAGTGCCTTTCTCCCATCTCCAATACCCTTATCTACATAAGTGAGTTAGATGCCCAAGGACTTTTTTTTTTTTTTGGCAGTCCAGGCAATTGCTCCTTTTGCTTCAGTGATTGAGCCAGTTATGCTTATAGGATGACATTTCATGCAGAAACTGGTGACCCGTGTAGCAAATTCCCCCATTTCTCCGCCTCATTTCTAGTTCTAAAAACTAGTTTTTGGAATATATAGTACAGATGTTGATAACAGAGTGTCAACATCTAGGCCTCTCCACTCAGAAAAACTGAGAGATGAAGTAATCTATTTCTTAGGACACAAATAAAAGGAAGGCATGTTGAAAATGATTCAAGAACTGTGCTTTAGACAGAGACATCACTTTAACCAGAGGCAGGAAAGCTCTGAAGAACTTTGGACTAATTTCTTGCCCCCAGTACCTCTTTATAAGGGGAGTTTCCTGCATTATTATCTTTATTGTTAAGGCTTTATTACACTAGCCTGTTCTCTCATGGCAACTATGTTGTATAAGTAAATGGAAACAATTATTTTCACACCTTCTCGGCAATAATGCTATGGTGCTGATTTGGTGATGCACATTCCTGCAATCAGTGTTCTGCACTGCCTCACTAACCCTTTCTTCCTACCCATGTCCACATTATGACCCTTTTCATATGCCATTTCTCATGCGCAATGGCCTCCGGAGCGTCATGCAATTGCGAAGACCATGTCACATGATGTCCTCACAAGCATGTGATGCTCCTGAGACCAGTAGGAGGTGATTGCGCAATATATCATTTTCAGCTCTCTTGCCAAACATGATGCACAATTGCACATCAGTCCTGGGCCCCATACACACTTATCTTACATATGGATCCTCCAGAGATATGGCCATCGCACGTCCTCTCCCAGCACAGTCTGGGAAAGTACCTGGCTGCACAGTGGAAGGAAGAGGCAGAGCCCTCACACTTACTTCTGGCCAGCAGGGAGCTGCTGCGGAGAAGCAGAGGGGACGCAAGTGCCTCTTGTAAGAGGCTGCTCATGTGATCCCCGCACACCCATGCTGAGAAAAGATAACGTGCGAAAAGGGCCTATGTAATGCACGCACACTGTTTTTTGTTTTTTTGTGGGGGGAATGCTTCAATTTCACAATTTCAGTTCCCCAGTACTTATTTCTTTTTTATTTGTATTACCATAATTGTCTAATTGTGGCATGCTGGTGACCTTCATGGCAATATTGTTCCCCTTTCTTTCTTTCTTTCTTTCTTTCTTTCTTTCTTTCTTTCTTTCTTTCTTTCTTTTTTGCTTTGCCACGACTGCATGATTTCAGATCCCTGATACATATTTCTTTTTGTTTTGATTTGTTTTGCCCTACTTGTTTTAATTGTGGCATGCTGGTGACTGCCACAGCAGTGCAGCTGCACAATTATAGCAAAACAAATAAAAGAAATATGTACCACAGAATAGAATAAAAGCAATGTTGTTCCTGTGCACCATGATGCTCTCTTTGTCTGGACACCAGAAGTGGAGAGACTTTACCCTGGGAAAAGAAAGGGGAGAAGAGGAGAACCATAACTACTCACATCACATGATTGTTGGAATACTGGAACTCCAGCGAAAAGAAATGATCACACCAAGAAGCAATAGTTGAGCAGCAGCAATATTGGAGCCATTAACAAGTTTTGCTTGTCAATAAAAATATGTGACCCAATAACAATGAATCAAAAGGTGGATCATAACATCACGTGATAAAGAAAGATCAACCACAGAACTAAGCCAATCCAATCGTGCAACAAACCTATCATGTGATAAAGTCCTTAGATTGTATGAATGATTTTGTAGAATGAGATCCTGCTTCGGACACATAGTCACAATCTCATGGCTACGGTTTGTCTCTTCATCTGACCCCCCAAAAAATCCACCTTAAAGTGCTGCCAACTGCATCAAGGGATGGGGTTCTGCAGTGCTGGCAAGCAGGATTCTGATTGATAATGCTTCCAGCCTCATCCACACATAAGTAGGGTCTATCAGAAGCAGGGACCCCTATGGGATCCTATTCCAACTCCTCAGCATATGGCTGCTTACCAGCAGGACTGAGCTGCAAGCATTATAAATGAACAACCCAGTTGCTAGTGCTGCAGAATTCTATTCTTCGGTGCAGCTGGCAGGATTTTAAAGTAGGTTTCCGAGGCATTTACAATCATGGCAATGGTACCATGATCGACAATTATGATACCATAAATCTAAGTTACGCTTACATAACTAACAGGAAGGCAGCCATATTGTTTTAAATATGGGTGTTTATATATGTTAGATATTTTTAAAAACTCTTTTTAGGAAATTTTGTTGTTATTTTAACTTTCTTGTTTTAACTTTGTTTTTAACTTTATTGTTAAATATCTTAAGTCCTTTGTTGGGAGAAAGGGAGGTACAATACAATACAAGGTAGCATCCAGCCTGTGGCCCACACTTTGCCCATCCCTGTTTTACACTGCACTTAGGTAAGTAAACATGGCTATCTTACAGACGGGGCTGCTTAGCATTTGTTGAGGGAGCAACGTTGCAGCTTCACATCAGGAAGCAAGAGAAGTTATGATGTAACTAAATTTAGATATGATGGAGTGGGACAAGAAGGCAAGCAATAAGTAGGAGTTAGTTTAAGTAGTTCTATACATTTTCTACAGTATAGAATGGCTAGAATATTTTCTCCATGAAAAAGAAACACAAACATATTTCCTTGGGGCATCTTCACTATAGACATCATCATCATCTTCATAAATCCTATAGTGCCACACCTTGCCTGGTACTGATTTTATTATTTGGTGGGCTGCAGAGGGTCAAAGAGAGCCAGCATGGTGTAGTGGTTTGAGGCCTGGAGTTACAACCTTGGAGACCAGGAATTGATTCCCTGCTCGGCCATGGAAACCCACTGGGTAACCTTGGATATGCCACAAACTCTCATCCCCAGAAAACTCTGTGATAAGGTCACTTTAAGGTTGCCATAAGTCCAAAACAACTTGAAGGCACAAAGTAACAACAACACAGAGCATCTTTTCATTGCATATATTTGCAACTATTTGAATAGTTTACTCTGGCAAAGGCTTAGATGCATTCACCTTTACCAAAGGTGGATGGAATACGAAAATGCTTTTCTGTAGTTATTACAGACTTGCAACACTCAGCTAGTGCTTGAGGCATAATTGGCACAGGCTACAGAACACCGTTAGGGAAATTCCAGTTGTGCTGAAGGTTTTGGGGGTTTTGCAATTTGTTAATTGGTCCTATCAGTTTCACCAGGATTACTTCTTGGAGGAGCTACTGCCGCAGGAATTATATCAGATTAAAAATACAGCTTTAATTGAATTGGCTGCAGGGCTTTCAGGGATGAGCTAGACATGTACATGCCCAATGTCAATGAATTGGGCAAGCCCAGTCAGATGGAGGAGATGCTAAAATATAATTTAGAAAGCCAAGTCAGATGTAATATTCATACAGGACACTCACCCCTTTAAGTGCCAGGATACCCTAAGTGCAAGGACAATTGTCTACTCAAAGGCACATAATTCAGACTGTATTCACTGCAGTGGGAGCCTCTAGGCATCAGAAGTAGCACTGGTTTTGCCCCATAGGATTTTAGTTATGAATGTGACCAGAGATGGGAGAAGCAGCTATGTACTTCGGAAAGAGACCCTGGAAGGAGCCTCTGTCCATGTCCGCAAATCAAGACATCATCAGTTGGTGGAGGACATATCAAATACCCTAGCAAGCAGTTAAACCTTCTTCATTCTATTCCTTCCCATCTAACTACTCCTACATCAGTTGTCTACACTAGATTCAATCCAGAGTTCAATTACTTTTGCTAACATTTGTCCTGGAAAATAGAGTAGGAGTGGCAAACAATTAAGATGTGATTAAGGTCATGGGAATGTGTACAAAAAGGGGCATTTCTGCTATTATTTTGTATTGACTACTTACCTGATTTTATTATATTTTCCAAAGTATGATGTGTCATGAAAACAATAAAACTATCAATATACAGTAAAAACAGAATTTTTCACTGTAGTAATAGCCTCCAACTATCAAGCAAAGAAGCAGAATAGAACACATCAACAAATGAAATGTTAGCCTTTCATAGGTTTTTAGCTGTATTATATTTGATTTAATATGTAAGCTGCTTTGAGTCTTGGGGATTTTTGGTGGGGGGAGTGAGATATAAATATAGATGATGGTGATGATGATTGTGCTGATCACATTGATCATGATGCTATCAACAGAAGCTCAACAACGCTAACACAGAGAGTAAGTATTTACAGAGAATGCAGAATGTGCTAAGATGGGGAGAGTGGGGCCATTTCCCCACTAGACTGTTATGGTGCTATTATTGCACTTGCAACATCCTATGGAATCCTGGATTTTGCAGTTTTGGGAGGGGTCGGTTGGCCCCTCCCTAAACTTCAAACCCCAGAATTCCATAGGATGTTGCAAGTGGAATAATAGCACTATAACAGTCTAGTGCAGAAATGCTCTGGGAGCTAAACCTCCCACAGAAAAGAATTTCACCATGTCACTGAGGAAAAGGCTCTATGCTTATTTCACAGAATGGAGAAATATGAAAATATCTTAATTACTGTGGGGATTCATGAATGAATGTGGAATCAGTTCTTTGGATATTCTAGCCTCAAGCCATTTTTAGTTTAAATTTAGGAAAAAAGCATCTTTAAACAATAATAATAGTATAATATAGTCGCATGGGGACACATACGGTCACACTTCTGTGACAAAGTTCTGGGGGTGTGGCTATCTGAAGTGCCAGAGCAGCCTGGAAACAGGTTGCCAGGCAACCAGAATAGCTCCTCAGGAGACTAAAAAGCTTATCTGTACAGATATAGGAGAATGATTAGAAACTGATCTGGAGATGGTACCTAATACCAGTAAGATTAAATTGTATAGATAAGAATTATTCAAGGTTGTGTTGGAGGGGTTGTCAAGAAATTGGTACATATATCCATATGTGATGGGATTGTGAATATGTACAGAAATGTTGGCAAATGGTGTTTAAAGAGATAAAAGAGATAACAGAAATTGATTTACCAGTATGTCGGGGTATAGTATTATTATCTATGTTTGATAAGGTTAATTGTACCCAGGCAATGAAGGATTAGATTACAAATGTATTAACTGCAGCAAGGCTAATTATATTAAGAAAATGGAAAATTCAAGGAGAATTTCAAATAGAGGATTGGTATAAAGAAGTGTGGAAAATTGCAATTAATGATAAATTAACATGTGGAACTAAAGTTGAAAAAGGAATATTGAAAGGGAATGATTTTGAAGTAATAGGGAAGATATTTGAGGAAAAAGTTTTAAAAAAGAGGAACGTGTCATACCTCCACAGGAAGAACTACAATTTTGGAAGGTGGAGTAATCTGAAATATAATTGGCTCTGGGATGGGTTCACATTTAGGGTTAGTAATTATATGTTTAGCAATAGGAACATATTTAATAATAATAAGAGGTTAAATTTAGTAGAAAGGAATAGAAATAAAAATGAAATTGTTAATAGTATATTTTCCTAAATATTAGTTGTGAGAATAAATAATAATAATGGGTATGATGTGAATGAGATTTAGATACATGTAAAAAAATATACAAGCAGTATGATTTATAATATGTGGAATAAGTACATTAATAGGGTAGGAGAAAAATGACAATGTAAGCATTTTTCTGTTACAAATTTTCTTTTTTCACTTTTATGTTTATCACATTATGTTTTTCTCCTTTTGTTCCCTTTTTTGACTTTCTCTTTTTATAACCAAATTAGAAAAAAATTTTAAGAAAGGGGAGAAATCCAGTCCAGTAGTGAGCAAGAGGGGCTGGTGGCTGAGAGGAAAAGTTATATAAAGCTGAATACCCGATTGCATTCAGTCCTTCAATGAGATTCTTAGTAAGAAGTTCTGGAACAGAATCCCTCAGTCATCCAGGGAGAATGACTACCTGTGAAGGTTTAATTCTCAGTAGAAGCCGAGTGAGAGGCAGAAGAGTAATTGAACTTTAGTGGAATCTGGTCAGAGAGTGTGACCTAGATTGGAGATTGAGCCTCTGGTGGGAGTGTAGTTAAGGGGGCCGTTATATGATGCTTGTACTTTATATGAGAGTCTAAAGATACAAATGAATTGTAACAAGTGCAGTGAAGAAATCTATCAACTTTGAACTGAATATTAACTTTAATACTTTATTCTTATTGCTATCTAAATAAAAGTTACAGTTTGTTTTTGTAAATGCTGGCTCGACTGAGCTGTATACAGTACTTAATGGCCATTTCCACACCGGGCTTCTGTAATGGTGCAGAGCGACCTCTCACGGAGGTCTTCTGCACCCTAGAGTGGACTGGCATGGACTACTTTTTGTAGTTCCACACCAGAATCCACTCAGGAGTGGCCAGAACTAGCCGCGCTGCGTGTTTTTAAAAACCTCTTTTTCGAGGTTTTTCGTCACCCAGCTCTGATGTGGATTTGCAACAACTCGCAGGTGCGTGCCTGCGGACCTGCTGGGGGTGGGCTTTTGGCTGGCAAGCTTCTCCGGTTGGTGGAGAGCCTCCACCAACCGGAAGCTGCCATTTGGGACGCCGGAGGAATGTAGAGCAGCGAGCTCACGCTCCTCCGCATGGCGACGGACTCATCCGGCTGCTGGTAAACTCCGTTTTCAGGCATTTTCACCCGTTCCCCTCCCACATGTGGAAAGGGCCATTGTAACACAGAAAATATGCTACCATAAACTATTAAGGGGTCCTAAGTAAACAGACATTGAAAACCCTCATCCTTTTACACAAAAGTGGTGTTATAAGGGGGGAATCATAGAATCATAGAAAGGTAGAGTTGGAAGAGACCACAGGGGCCATCCAGTCCAACCCCCTGCCATGCAGGAACACCCTCAAAGCACTCCCGACAGATGACCATCAAGCCTCTGCTTAAAAACCTCCAAGGAAGGAGACTCCACTACACTCCGAGGCAGCATATTCCACTGCCGGACAGCCCTGACTGTCAGGAAGTTCTTCCTGAGGTTCAGGTGGAATCTCCTTTCCTGCCGCTTGAATCCTTTGCTCCTTGTCCTGGTCTCTGGAGCAGCAGAAGACAAGCCCTCTCCCTCCTCTACGTGGCATCCCTTCAAATATTTAAACATGGCTATCATGTCCCCTCTTAACCTTCTCTTCTGCAGACTAAACATACCCAGCTCTCTAAGTCTATCCCCATAGGACATGGTTTCCAGGCCTCTCACCATTTTGGTCGCCCTCCTCTGGACTTGCTCCAGCTTGTCAATATCCCTCTTGAATTGGGGTGCCCAGAACTGGACACAGTATTCAAGATGAGGTCGAACCAAAGCAGAGTAGAATGGTACCAGTACCTCCCTCGATCTAGACACCATACTCCTAATGATGCAGTCCAGAATTGCATTGGCTTTCTTGGCTGCCGCATCACACTGCTGACTCATGTTCAGCTTGTGGTCTATGAAGACTCCTAGATCCCTTTCACACGTACTGCTACCCAGCCACGTGTCCTCCATCCTATATTTCTGTATTCCATTTTTTCTACCTAAGTGTAGGACCTTACACTTCTCTCTGTTGAATTTCATTTTGTTCGCCTTGGCCCAGCTCTCCAATCTATCCAGGTCATTTTGAATTTTGATCCTGTCCTCTGGCGTATTAGCAACCCCTCCCAATTTGGTGTCATCTGCAAATTTGATGAGCATGCCCTCTATTCCTTCATCCAAGTCATTGATAAAAATGTTGAACAGCAGAGGGCCCAGGACAGAACCCTGTGGCACCCCACTGGTCACTTCTCTCCAGGATGAAAAGCAGCCATTCGTGATCACCCTTTGCGTTCGGTCGGTCAACCAATTACAAATCCAAATAACAGTAGCCCTGTCCAGCCCACATTTAACTAGCTTCTTTGCAAGAATGTCATGGGGAACTTTGTCAAAGGCCTTACTGAAATCGAGATATGCTACATCCACAGCATTCCCTTCATCTATCAAACTAGTAACTCTATCATAAAAAGAGATAAGATTAGTCTGGCATGACTTATTTTTGAGAAATCCATTTTGACTTCTCGTGATTACCGCGTTGCTTTCTAAATGATTAGAAACTGACTGCTTAATGATCTGATCCAGGATCTTTCCGGGTACTGACGTCAGGCTGACTGGGCGATAATTATTTGGGTCCTCTTTTTTTCCCTTCTTGAAGATGGGGATAACATTTGCTCTCTTCCAGTCTGCTGGAACTTCTCCTGTCCTCCAAGATTTCTCAAAGATTATAGCAAGCGGTTCCGAAATGACCTCTCCCAGTTCTTTTAATATCCTAGGATGCAATTTATCTGGCCCTGGAGACTTGAATTCATCCAGTGTGGCCAGGTATTCCTGTACCACCTCTCTACCTATTATGTGCCTCATTTCCTCTGCTTCCTCCCCCCTCCCCAGCCGCCGGGTTGAGTGCTTGTATCCTTCTGGGAAAAAACTGAGGCAAAGAAGGTGTTAAGTAGTTCTGCCTTTTCTCTTCCCCCTGTGAGTAATTCGCCATCTTCCCTGCGCAGCGACCCTACTGTCTCCTTCTTTTTCCTTTTGCTGCGGACATATTTAAAAAAGCCCTTTTTATTGTTTTTAATGTCTCTGGCCAGCCTAAGTTCGTTCTTTGCTTTAGCCTTTCTGACCTCCTCCCTACATCTCTTGGCAACTTGCTTAAATTCTTCTTTGGTGGTTTTCCCCTTCTTCCATTTCCTATACATGTTTCAGCTCAGCTGAGAGTTCTTTAGTCAACCATTCTGGTTTCTTCAGATGTCTTCCATTTTTCCTCCTTATTGGCACAATTTTAGACTGTGCCTTCAGTACCTCCTTTTTAAGGAACTCCCATGCCTCCTGAACTCCTTTCCCTTTCACTATTTTTGACTACGGAATTCCAGCCAGCAGCTCCCTAAGTTTACAGAAGTCTGCTTTTTTAAAGTCTAAGATGAGTGTCTGGCTAGCCTTATCTTCTCCTTCCCACTGAATGCCAAATTCCAACAGGGCATGGTCACTCCCCTCTAAAGATCCAACCACTTCTACCTCATTCACAAGGTCATCCCTTTTGGTCAGGATCAGATCTAGGATATTTGATCCCCTTGTGGCCTCTTCCACCTTCTGGACCATGAAGTTGTCTTCAAGACAAGCAAGAAACTTGCTGGACCTTGCTGTCTTGGCAGAGTTTGTCTGCCAGCATATATCCAGGTAATTGAAGTCTCCTATTATTACTGTATCTCTCCTCTTTGAATGTGCAGTCATTTGGTTGAGGAAGGCGTCATCCAAGTCCTCAGCCTGGATTGGAGATCTGTAGTAAACCCCCACCAGAATATCTCTATTGTTTCTCGCTGCCTTAATTCTTACCCAAATGCTCTCGACCTGGCTTTCTGGGTTTAAGTCCTGGATCTCTTCACAAGTGAAAACATCCTTGACATACAAGGCTACTCCTCCTCCTTTCTTGTTTGGTCTATTTTTTAAAAAAAGGCTATACCCCTCTATTCCTACATTCCAATCATGAGACTCATCCCACCAGGTCTCAGTGATGCCTATCAAATCGTATTTATTTTGTTGTACTAGGAGTTCAAGTTCATCCTGCTTGTTTCCCATACTCCGTGCATTAGTGTAGAGACACTTAAGTCCCCGGGCTCTTCCTGCAAGTCCTGTACTATTGTTTCTACTCCTCCTGCCATTGGCCGCTTGTGCTACTTGTCCAGTATCATTTGGGCCTTTCCCCCCTGTGCTCTCCGAGTCCTTGCCCTGAATAATATTGTCTCCCTCCCCAGCGGAACTTAGTTTAAAGACCTCTTAATCCTCCTTGCGAGACTGTTTGCAAAAACATTCCTGCCCAGTTTTGTGAGGTGCAGTCCATCCCTCGCCAGAAGCCCTTGTTCATGGAAATTCAGGCCATGTTCCAAAAACCCAAACCGTTGCCGGCGGCACCACGTGCGGAGTCAGTTATTGACCTCCGCTATTGCCCTTTCCCTACGTGCTCCATATCCTTGAACAGGGAGGAGAGACGAAATGACCACCTGCACACCAAGGTCCTTAAGCTTGGTCCCCATGGTAAAGACAGGGCACCTTATCAGATTGGGAACTGTCACCCCAATCTGGGTGAAGTAAAGACCTGTCACAACTTCCAAGCCTGCCTTTAAAAGCAGTCACATGCATAGCACATGGACAGCACAAAATAGTACCATTACCTTGAAATTGGCAAAACGTGTAACTGCTGTGACAGTTATCATTCCTTTTCCTTGGCTTCTGAACTTTGGCTTCGAAGCTTAGTTCGTGGCAATCTATGGACTTTCCCCAGGGCTATCTAAAATCCAGGATACTACAAATGATGCTCTCACGTGAACTAATTCTCATAAATCCAGGTAAGGAAACTTTTTTTAAAAGATATAGCAGTAGAAGAATGGCTAACATTCTGCAGGGTGGGACTTGAAAATACTTATTTAAGAAGCATCCTGTTGCTACAGCTACTGCTTTCAAAGGGCATCTCAAAGGGCAGACTGGAAGAACTAAAATTGCACAAAGAGGCTGATATATTACAAAGCCTAGAAACATGAGCACTGCAGGGAAAGTAAGTAGATTATTTCTTTTAACATCATGTTTTTAATTCTCTCTCTTTCCGTCTCTCTCTCTGCACGGGCAAAATAGATTTATTATACTTTGATCATGAACAAGGAAACCACGAAGTTCATTCGGAACTTTCCATGATGTTTCTCTAGTAACTCTTGTTATTCTTGAACCATCTCATTGCATTGTAACCTTTCTGCTATGACAAATGTTCCATAGTTAGTTCTACATTGCCCAGACTGTAGGTGGAGCTTATGATATTGTTCAGAAAGCAGAAACACATGGCCAGATATTCATAGGTGTGTTGAATTTCTTGGATGCTTCTTTGGCTCCTAGCCACTCTCTTCCACTCAAAGCCAAACGAAACAAAAACAAAAGAAATCCTCCTTCTAACACTGAGGGAAATAACTTTTGGTTGTGACTGTATTCTGTGGACTGTTCTATGTGTCTAAGAAAGTAGTGGGAATGAAGTGAAGGAGGTTGGAGAAAGACCTGTATTGTGTCAGATAGCAGGGGTGGAAAAATAACTTGCAAATAGTAAACTTGCACATCTGTCAGAAGCAACTTACTTAGGGCTGCAGTCACAAAGAGTTGAATAGAGGGGTAAATAATACTGGATTTTCCATGATCTGAACTCTCAAAGCTGAAGTCCAACACCATCTCGCAGGCCACATGAATGCAGAAATAGCATCTAATCTCCTTTCGTTATTTTTCACAGGTCATCAAATGCAAGGCAGCTGTAGTCTGGGAACCAAAGAAACCATTTAGCGTTGTGGAAATCGAAGTGGCTCCCCCAAAAGCACATGAAGTTCGTATTAAGGTAAAAGAAAGAAACTTAAAACTGGATTAGTGCTGATGATCTGGATTTCCTAACATTCACTCAAACTAGACCAGCTCTTCCATTGGCTAGACTGGAGTGCCCCAAGTGCTAGAGTAGAGGCTGAAGACTGAGATCCCTTTTCCTTGCCATTCCAAGCTAAACTTCTGCCTTTCAAGCGAAAATCCTCTCTGTGTGGGGGAAGATGCTCTTCAGTTACAAGTATTGAGATAAGATTCAATTGTTAGCCAAGATGGACTATACAGGTCAAATCTGGATGTCCTGTAAGTGGGTTGTGGTAGGGTGCATCAGAGCACAGAGGGAATTTTGGATACAACATAGCTTGGAAAAGTTACTTTTCCAAGAATAACAATGGCGTTTTTCGCACGCCAGTCCTGTTGCAAAATGGCCTTGGGAGCATTGCATGATTGTGAGGACTGTTCCACATGATGTCCTTGCAATCACACAATGCTCCTGAGGCCATTAGGTGGTGATCATGCTTTATATCATTTTCGGCTCATTGCCAAAAATGATGCACGATCATGCGTCCCTCCCATGCCCCACTCGCACTTACCTTGTGTGTAGAGGCTCCAGACGCATGACCATTGTGCTTCCTCCCCCAGAGCAGCCTGGGAAAGTACCCAGCTGCACTGCAGAAGGAAAGGGTAGAGTGCTCGTGCTTCCTTCCAACCAGCACATAGCTGGTGCGGAGCAGAAGTGGAGGGGACACAAGTGCCTCTTGCAAGAGGCTTCTCGCGTGATCCCCTCGCAACAACACCGGAATGTGGTAAGGTGCGAAAAGGGCCAATGCTTTAAAATAAATTGCATAGAAGGGGGAGCCTGAAAAATCCTTGCTGTCCAGTGAACTTTTTAAAAAAGCAACCTCCCAGTTCAAGTTACTGGGCCATATTTTCTGCAGTTCCAGCAAGGGTCCAATGCTGCTGTGTTAGCAAACTATCTCTCAATCCCTAGTAACCATCAACAGTGTGGTGCAGCAGTGACAGTAGTAAGAGCAGCCCTATGGTAGTGATAGCCTTGCAGGTGCTCTGCAACTCACCAAAGTTTCTTGGTGGATCAAACAGTTAAAATGAAAGAAATCTATACATGTTTGTAGGTGGCTTATACCCATATCTGAGCTGACATTCATATTTCACAGTTAGGCTGGTGCAAGCTGGTGTGCTTGGGGTTTCCATTGAAGATAGTTTGTAGATAGTATAGCTGAAGGGGCTCAAGCCTTTTTCTGACCCACTTCTGGGCTTCATTCAAAGTTCCAGCATGTATATCTAATAAGGGGCTTCGGCCTATGGTAACATAATTAATACTAGCTACTACTTCAGAAAGCCTTCTGAGATCTACTGATATCTTCTTCCAAGTGCTCAGTTGTATTAGAGGAAATCATTGTTGACTGAAGATTGTGCATTTTGTTTGTCTTGCCCCTATTGGTACTGGTAGCTGGAAAGGAAGGACTTACAGACTTGATTTTTTTGCATTGATAGTTTTGTTGCTTTTAATCCTTTTATTTGCAAATCAGCTCAAAAAACTGGTGTTGAAGGGAGCAAGGAGAAAAATACTGTAAGATACAA
This sequence comes from Ctenosaura bakeri, assembly GCA_948474755.1. NCBI lineage: Eukaryota > Metazoa > Chordata > Lepidosauria > Squamata > Iguanidae > Ctenosaura > Ctenosaura bakeri. Next base: position 511,585 of record CAOLHI010000709.1, read on the forward strand.
ACAAAGCAACAAGCAAATAATTCAACAGCATCAAGTGCCTAAGCTTAAATAATTGTCTGCAGTGAGACATCTTTTACCATTATTTCAGATTTTGGCTAATGGGATCTGTCGCTCAGATGACCATGTACTGACTGGTTCAGTGAAGGTGAACTTCCCCATTATTCTTGGTCATGAAGCAGTTGGAGTGGTGGAAAGTGTTGGGGAAGGAGTTACTAGTGTGAAAGCAGGTATGGCTATGAACACAAAGCACAGTCAGAGAGCAATCAACAAATGGAAGGGGGATGGCTTAACCTCATTACATAATTATAGCATTATGATTCCACTTCAGCTATGGCCAGTTCTGCACTACACTGTTATAGTGCTATTATTCCACTTTCAATGTCCTATGGAATCCTGGGATTTGCAGTTTAGTGAGGGGCATGAGAATTCCCAGCCAGCGAGCTCTCTGGGCTCAGTAAACTACAAACCCCAGAATTCCACAGGAGGTTGAACGTAGAATAACAGCACTATAACAGTGTGGTGCAGAAATGGCCTATGGTACTATCCTATGGAATTCTGGGATTTGCAGTGTAGGGAACGTATTTAGAATTCTTAGCCAGAGCGCTAGTGCCTCAACCAACTGCAAACTGCAGGATTCCATAGGAAGTTGCCATGGCATTTAAATTGGAATCATAGTGCTATATAATTGCATAAAGTGGTATGGAAGTAGAGTGAACTGTTTGCCTGTCTCTACACTATTTTATTTAAATGATAGACTTTGGGACTGGTTGCCTGAAATTTTTAGGTAATGCTTGTTTTGTTTTGTTTTGTTTTGTTTTAAATTAAATAAGAATGAGCTGCAAAATGTTTTACTTCATACATACTCCATGAATGATTAAAAGTCACCAATAAGCTAGATTGCTGGATTCAGCACTCACTAGTTCATGGCTTGCTGCATAAGAGGCTGCAGAGTTTGGGAAGTTGCTCCTCATAATAGCTCCAGTGAACAAAGATGGGCAGAACAACTGCTGGCAGAGCAAAGTCTAAGCCACTAAGGCCTGAAATTGCTTTCTTTAGAGGTGGGAAACTGTGGCCGATGGAACTCACAACTTAAAGAAGTGCAAAAATATACCAAAAATGTCCTCCCTTTCCTCCAAGGCCAGAATTCTCAACCATTCTTAAGAAGATTGCCTCATCATGACATGTACACCCTTCTCCCTTACTATGCAAGCTACAGTGCTGTACTAGGATGTCGAGTAGAAATATTTCTGATATCTTTTAACCAGCAACAACAAGAATTCAGCTCAGGTTTTCTAGCAAAAAGCCTTTCCTCCAACTTACTAAGCAAAATGGTTACAGATTAGAAATGTGCCTACTGACAAGGCAAACATGGGCATGGAAGAATCCCCAAACAGATATGTTTTTATCATGCCTTTTCCATTTTAAACATTTTCTATTCTGGACGTAAGATAAAGATCCCTTGACGTGCTGTGAATCAGCAGTTCACAGTTCATATAGTTGATCTATGGAATTCGCTACCACAAGAAGATGGCTTTAAAAGAAAATTTAGCAAGTTGATAAAAAACATGTCTTTCACTGGCTACTGGGCACATGGCTATATATCACCCCCGGAATCTGTAGCAATACGCTACTGGATACGATTTGCTGGGAAGAACAGGTGGAAGTGTGCAATTGCTCTAATGCTCTGCTTGTAGGCTTCCTACAGGCACCAAATTGGCCACTGTAGGATCAGAAACCTGGATTAGATTGGTATTTTATCTGAACCAGATTCCTATGTACTGTCTTTGCAATGTGGTTAGTTCTGTTGTGGCTGACCCCTTCACAACAGAAAGGAATGGGTACTTGATTGACTATAAGGGGTTAACATGAGGACATGTTTCACCTGGATGTTCTCATTACTGGAGAAATGTTGGCATTTTCGTTGTGTTTATTCTATTAGCCTACCTCAAACCTTCAGACAAGGCTCACCATAATCTTTTTGCAATTCCCAGGAGACAAAGTGATTCCACACTTTCTCCCACAGTGTGGGGAATGCAGAGCTTGCATCCATCCCAGAGGCAACCTATGCAAAAAGAATGAGTAAGTTTATCTTATTATTTGTAACAGAAAGTACTAATACTGTACTAACATGTTACAATATTTTTTGTTTTTGGAGAAAACTCTAACCAACAGTCTGATTTTCCCTTTGCATGTTTTAAAGCATTGTCAAGTGTACTGGACTGATGGCTGATGGCACCACCAGGTTCTCTTACCAAGGAAAGCAAATTCACAATTGTGGTGGCATCAGCACCTTCTCTGAATACACTGTGGTGCATGAAGATGCAGTGGTCAAAATTGATGCTGCAGCTCCTCCTGAGAAAGTGTGTTTGATTTCCTGTGGATTTTCTACTGGGTACGGTGCTGTCGTAAATGCTGCTAAGGTAAGCTTTAGAGCAGCAATGGGAATCATGAGACCTTGCAGGTGTTATCACAAATCCCTCACTTAGTATTTACTAAAATTCAGTAAAATGAAAAAGTACAAGCACAAGTGGGATCACCTGCTTAAATCCAATCATTATTTTAATCTAGAGGAGATCCATTGAATCAATGGGATGTATATAGGTTTTGACTTGTAATTCAGTATTAGATTCTATTAATATCCTCTAGTTAGAACTAACAATTAGATTCAGGCCACTGTGTCCAGTGGCTGCTTTTGTACAACACAGTAAACCATGGCTTGTTGCTTAAACCATGAATGCATAGCAGAAAACTGAACAAACTTATCTTCTCCCTCTGTGAGCTGTTTCTCTCCTCTCTTTTTTGTTAGCTCATATTCCTTGGTGCAACAGTAGGGAAATAAGCCAAGGGCAAGTCATGGATATAGGTTTACATGTCACAAGCCATGATTTAAATAAACAAGAGTTTGTAAGCCATCAAACAAACTATGGGTTAATGCAGGGGCAAGAAAAGTGCAGCCCTCTTCATATTGTTGGACTGCATCTCACAGCATTTTTCACATTTAGCTATATTGACTAGGGCTGCTGGGAATATCTATGACCTAAGTCAGCAATTGAATTGTCCAGTAATTGCTCATAATTCAATTTTAGTTCTGTAGTTGAGAGCTTATAGTGTGTGGTTAAAAGGAGGCGGTGATGGTACTGTTCAGTGCTATTATGTGCTTTGTTGGTTAGTTGATATGTTTATTTATATCTTGCATCTTATTCAGAAGAATTCTTAAAGTTCAATAGATGATGTAAAGATATCAGTACAAAATTTTATTGCTTTTATCTTGATGTAGGTGGAACCTGGCTCTACCTGTGCTATCTTTGGCTTAGGAGGAGTGGGTCTCTCAGTGATCATGGGCTGTAAAGTGGCTGGAGCATCCCGAATCATCGGGGTTGACATCAACAAGGATAAATTTCCTCTGGCTAAAGAGCTGGGAGCCACCGAGTGTGTCAGCCCTCTGGATTTCAAGAAGCCCATCAATGAAGTGTTGTTTGACATGACTGATGGGGAAGGTGTAGATTATTCATTTGAAGTGGTTGGGCGTCCTGAAACTATGGTATGTATGCAAAGCTGACATGGTAAGGCAAACTTGAAATGAAAAGGAGAAACCTCCATTACTTTTCTTGTTTGGTACCCTCCCTCTAATTCTGCTTCATTTGCTTCATCTCTAGATAATGGACAAGGGCTGGAATCCTGTAATTAAGTAACTTCTCCTGCCCTGACCCTTCCTCCCCAAAAAAACTGACAGAGGCATCATTCAACCATTGCAAACCAATTATGGATGAGTAATTACGGATCATTGTCATCATCATCGTGTTTATTTATAATGCCTTTTCCACCAAAGGGCAGAACATCAAACATGTACAATCAGAGACAAAGACAATAAAACAGTAAAATAGCTATATATATAGCAGCATATATATATAAAACCCCACACACCCAACATCCCACTAGCCACCAACCACCCCAGCAACCTCAGGCACAACTCCAGTGAGAAAGGACTTGAACCTCTTATGAAAATGGATCAGATTTTCCTCCAGCCAGAGGTCCAAAGGACAACTGTCCCACAGATGTGGTGACAGATCTTGAAAGGCTTGCAGCCTGGAGCTATGTCCCTCACTGGAACAGACAATAATCCTTTGCCTGTAGTTCTTAAATTCCTAGATGCTTCATACCATGCTAGTTGAACTGCCAGGTACTGGGGAAGTTAGAACATAATTGTTTTGCATTCCCAATGGCCAAATAGTCCTGATTGTGACACTATTGCTACTATTGTAACATCCCTCCAAAGCCTACTTTCCTGGGCGTCAGCTGCATGGAGATGTGATGCCCAGTTGCCAATCATCATTCTGCTGGCAACTGAAATGTGGATGAAGGATGTTTCCATCAGGTATGGGGAGGTCAGATCAGGAGATATGACTTAGTTAAGTATACTTGGCTAAGTATCTGATAAAGGATTCCAGACCAGATCTCATGATTGTTTAACAGAAGGAAGGAAGGAAGGAAGGAAGGAAGGAAGGCAGGAAGGCAGGAAGGCAGGCAGGAAGGCAGGCAGGCTTCCTATCTTCTTGTACCACAGTCCATTCTACCTCACCTTACAGGACTCTCCAGCTTTCCACAAAGATTCTAAGGATGGGAAGTGACTGCAAGAGGAGAAGAATGGGATAATTTCCCCCCATTAATTTCCTTTAATTTGCTTACTTCAGGATTCCAGCACTTGACACTCTAAAAGTTTGAGGATGTTTTTAATTGCTCTGTCATCGTTCTTTGTACAGCCTATCCTAAATTGTTCTACAGGGTCCCCTGATATTGCAGAGAGTTTTTGGGCCAAGGTGGAGGGGGCACGAGGAAGCTTCAGGAGGCGAAGGGGATGAGATACTTTCTTTCAATGAATTTCTTCAGATTAGATTATTTCAGTATCTAAGACATTATCATCATGAGGATTTGAATGATGACTTTTTAAAAAATCTCCATCTCAATATTTCTTCTACATGTGGGCATGACCAATATTCTCCACAGCTTGATTTAACTGTGTGACTTTGGATTGTTTTTTAGACTGCTGCCTTGGCTTCCTGCAATATGAACTACGGGACAAGTATAATTGTGGGAGTACCTCCTACAACTGCTGAGATTAGTTTATCTCCATCGCTTCTCTTCACAGGCCGCACTTGGAAAGGAACTGTATTTGGAGGTATGCAATAATGAAATCCTAAACCTGCTGCTATGGTTCCTTATTATTTAAATGGTAAACCTATAATACAATATGAACCATAATGCACAAGGCAGAAAGTGGGTGAGGAGTATCATCAGCACTCACAAAAGTCTCAGCAGCTGTGTAGATAGCTGAGGTTGAGCAATTGCATTTCTCTGGACATTGATGAACTACAAAGCCCATCATTCTTAGCCAGCCAATATAGGATTGTCAAGACTGCACAACTCTGGTTCAGGCTAAAAATCTCTGGGAGTGGCAGCCATTTAATAAACATCTTTCATGAAACTGTAATTTGCATATCTTAACCACATGCTCTCCAATTTGCAGGCTGGAAAAGCAAAGATTCAGTACCTAAACTGGTTTCAGATTTCATGCAGAAAAAGTTTATTCTGGATCCGCTCATTACCCATACCATGCCCTTTGACAAGATCAATGAAGGGTTTGAACTGCTCCGAGCAGGGAAAAGGTAAACGTTTCTTCTCTTTTACTAATCATTTTTTTGCCCAGCTAAAAGTGGGTAAATGAAGTCCATAAGATAGTGATGAACTAGATGTGTCTCCATACTCACAGCTATAAAATTGACTTGGCTGTGAAAAGCTCTGCTTAGTCCTTAAGACACCGTCCTTCCTTCAACATGGGAACAGTGGTGCATGTAGGCATATCCTTCTTCTCACAGGAAGAAACATGTCTGAAGAATAAAGGTTTTGGGGCTTTTTATTGTTTAAATTATATTTATTTATCAGGCTTTACAGAAAAAAACACAAAGGGCGTCCCCCCAGAAACTGCAAACACCAGGATTACATAGGATGTTGAAAGTGGAATAATAGTGCTATAACAATCTAGTGCAGAAATGGTCCGAAACTAAAATTAAAACACCATACTAAAAGAATAAACCTTAAGAAAATATTAAACACTAACTCACTATGGCAATTTCCACACTAGGCTGTTATAGTGCTATTATTCCACTTTCAACATCCTATGGAATCCTGGGGTTTGCAGTTTAGGGAGGGGCCTGCAGACCCATAGGATGTTGAAAGTGGAATAATAGCACTGTAACAGTAGTGCAGAAATGGCCTACAACACTAAGGAACTAAACTAACCAACCATCCAATTCAACACTAACATACTAAAACACAAAAGGTCTGTGACCAAAGTATACTGTAAAAGAAAAAACAGACATACATTATTGTACCATTTCAGATCCATTTAAACAAACTGCTAATAACCATATCCACAAATTATTGAATTGTTTGATTTTTATTAATTGCTCAAGAAGTCCATAAACAGTATCCAATCTTTTTTTAAAAGTCTTTAGTTTGCTTCTCCTTTAAAACTCACATTAGCTTGGCCATTTGGGTTAGTTCAGCAACCTTAACAATCCAATCTTCTGTCACTGAAATTTTGGTCCATTTCCAAGTTTTTGCAAATAATCTTCTTGCCATCTGTTATCATGTAACGAAAAAACAGTCCATATTTACAGTCCAGATATTTACCCAGAATCCCCAACAAAATCATTTCTGGAGACATTACAAAGTTCAGGATGAAAGATTCTTGTTTGCCTAAAGGCCTTGCTTCTTCAGTTCCCTTATTTGAATGAGAGATGGACTATAATCTTAAATATGATTTTGCTTTCCCCTTATTTTTGAAAGCTAGTAGATCATTTACTTTTGAAGGTCAAGCTGTATTTGTTTTCTTTTGATGCAGTTAATTCCCTAGCCTTTTTTAGTATTGTGGACATTTTGGCTATTTCTGCATGTTACCTTGCTTCGTCATCTTCCTGTCACGATCCCGGTAGCACCTTTGCTGGGAAAGGAGTGTGACAGGAACGCTGCCCTCTGCACCCAATTGGCTCCCTGTGGAAGGGAGTGTGAGGAACACACCTCTTCCTTCCGCAGTGCAGCAGTGCAGCCGGGCTCTTTCCCATGCTGCACTGAGGCAGGAAGTGCCTCCATCATGCTTCCAGCCCTTCCTCATGGCAGGTAGGTATGGGAGCATCACATGATCAGGGGTCATTGATGGAGAAAATGATTTACCCTGCGATCATTCCAGCTGGCAACAGGAGAAAGGCAGGACCATGATGACATCATGCAGAAGCATCATTGCAGTCTTGCTCCTCTTACGTTCCCATGCCAGGATGCAGTCCTTGTGCAGAAAGGGTCATAATGCTGGAAAATTATGACATATAGGAAAACCCTATTGAAAACAATGGGATTTAAGACAACTGTAAATCCTATTTGTTTCAATTGATTTGTGGAAAGTTGGCTAAGCCTTGGTCCTTGAAAAGAGTTCACCCTTAAATGTAAACTGTTTTCTTATGTTTCAGCATTCGTGGCGTTTTGTTATCTTAAAGACCCCAGAGATGATGAAAATACAAGACATTGAGTGACTTTTTTCAGTTGAGTTCCACCAGATTAATGGACAACACATAAATGGAACATCTATGAAAAGGATTGGATCCTGCCACATTGTCAGTAGCAATGCTATTTCATCAACCCATAGGCTGGTCACAAGCCAATTACATTCTTCTCTGTTTATAACATAAAAAAAAAACTTTAAATAAATGACAGTCTCATTCTGTGACTCCTGATTTCAGTACTTCAGAAACTATGGCCATTTCTGCACTACAGTGTTAAACTGCTGCTATTCCACTTTCAACGCCCTGTGGAATTCTGGGGTTTGTAGTTTACTGAGACCAAACAGCTCTTTGGCTGAGAATTCGAAGTGACCTTCCCTAAACTACAAACCCCAGAATTCCATAGGAGGTTGATAGTGGAATAGCAGCACTTTAACACTGTAGTGCGGAAATGGTGTATGTTCAATGAAGTAACAATGAAAAGAGTAATTGTACATTTCAAAACTGATATGGTGGGAGACAAACAGTTACACTGGACTCCCATTGGTGCATTACAATAGTGTAACAATGTTTCTGTAGACAAGGGAAGCAGGAGGGAACAGGCTGTGTGTGCAGTGGAGGAAGGAAAGCACTGAAGAAATGGGTTGCTTGGAGAAAGCAGATTGTATTTGCCTTTCCCTCTCCATTGCTGCACAAAAGAACAACCTACTCTAGTCAACCAACACAATTTTGGCTTTAGCCTGCAAGCCTCCACACCTGAAGAGGCTAAGTCCTATTGATCTCAAGAAGACGTTTCTGGGTAGATACCCATAGCATTTCACTGTTGATATCTTGGTATCTTGATATCACTCTACAGAAATAAATGTGGTATGCTTTTACATTGTTGTTAGAAATAGTTTTACAAAATTTTGGTGATACACTAACTGCAAATATTTCCTGAACACTCATCAATAAAAGAGGTTTTGAATTTGGGGTGTAACTTTGTATATCTGGCATGAGATGCCAGCAGGAATTGAGAATACAGTAATTTTTTTCCTCAGTGACTTTCTATCTCACATATTTTAATTTCTCTCTTCAATTTTGAATTCTTAAATAAAAGTCTAACATCAGAAATAACTTTGGTGAGACTAAAGTGGAATGCAAAGCTTGGAAACATTGATTGAAATTCTACAGAAGGAGACATATTGTAAAGTTCCACACAGGCAGAACTATGATATATCTCCACCTCATCCCCTCCTGGACTCAACTCTTGGCTGTTGCAGCCACAGCCATTTAGTATCCAGTGGAGAGGAGACGGCATACATGAAGCCTCTGGCTATGTGTCTATGGCCAGCAGCAGAAAACTGACATCATGCGCCAGGACCTCTGGGGTTCTTCATTCTGGTAAAGCTTTTAGCGGAGGTATTTAACTTAAATTTCAATTGCAATTTAACATAAACATAATAATTAAGGCTGGCATTCACTATCACAGTTATGGATAGGCAACCTAGAGTTACACATCCATAACTGATTCTGATTCACAGTTTCTATATATTCTATATATTCACAATTGTGGTACTATTGCCACAATCATAAAAATCCTCCAATCCTGCTTTACTGGACATCAGCTGCTGTGAGCAACAAAGGTCTGTTCTTCTGTTGATTGGACTGACATTTCCACCCCCTCCTGCTAGGAATCTCCAGTGTGACAATCAGAAGCAAAATCCCAGTAGCAATTCTTCCTTCAACTGATGCGGGTGGTGGGTGGAAACATTAGTCTGCTGCTCCCCAATTGAGAGGAAAACAGGCCATTGTTGCTCACAGCAGTTGATGCTCAGTAAAGAGGGAATGGGGAGTTGGGCCAGAAGATGCAGTTAAGTATATTTGACTAAGGCCCTTTTCGCACGGCATTTGCCATGTGAAAGGGCCTCTGGAGCATTGCGTGATTGCGAGCAGTGGTGCACACAATGCACTCACAATCACGCAATGCTCCAGGGGCCGGCAGGTGCCAATTGCACACTATTTCATTTTCGGCTTTGAGCCAAAAATGGTGCACAATCACGCATTGCTCTGGGGCCCCATGTGCACTTACTGTGCATGCAGAGTCCTGGAGCTGCAGCGATCACTCTTCCTGCCCCAACACAGCCTGGGAAAATCCCAGGCTGCACTACAGAAGGAAGAGGAGGGGATCTCATGCTGCCTGCTCCTGAGCAGGCAGCAGCTGCGGAGCTGAAGCAACAGGGATGCGAGAGCCTCTTGCAAGAGGCTGCTCACATGATCCCCGCACCCCAGCTCCACAAAAAGGTCATCTGCAGAAAGGGTCTAAATAAACTGATCTAGAATCTCAGCCTCAAGGTTTTTTGCCCTTCCAGTGTAAATGCAATTGAAATTGATTTTCTTTTAAACTTGATAATGACTAAGTAAATGCACTGACACTCTTCTACCAACTTTTCTATCTCTGGTTAGATTTCTTCTCACGGTGTTTAGAAACCTTACACACCGTTATGCAAGATTGAACTGATTAAATATTAGCTCAAGAGCGTTGCCAATATGTGGGGCCAAAAATGTGCAAACACACACTTTTGAAATCATCAGATCAGTTCAACTTGAAAAATGTTACAAATAGCAAAGGGAATGGGGGTGGGTAAATCACATGATACTAAATCCATAAAGTCTTCATGATCAGAATCTGAGGGCCTGTTCACACTACACAGTTTTAGCACCATTGCTGGCTTTTTGCCGTAATAATAAACTTGTGCTAGTTTTAGCACCGTGATAGAGCATCATGAAGTTTCTTCTCAATTAAGAGGGTGAATCAATTGTTGCTGTGACTGAATTCATCAATGTAAAACATTGAAATATCCAGTCTGCGGCTCAACATTTTGCCTTGTACCTTTGTTTCTCTAAGGCCATTTCTGCACTAACCTGTTACAGCGCTATGATTCCACTTTCAACATCCTATGGAATCCTGGGGTTTGCAGTTTAGGGAGGGGTCTTTGAGGCAAACTCCAGGATTCCATAGGATGTTGAAAATGGAATCATAGCACTATAACAGGCTAGTGCGGAAATGGCCTGAGAAGGGAAATGTACTAGAGTAAAGAAAGCCAAGAGGCTGTTACAAATAGGCTCATTACCGGTAGCAAGCAAGCAGCATTCACTGGGGCTGCTTGCTGGCCCAGGCAGACTTTTAGCTGCTTCCAAACAGTGCAGAGATTCTGAATTGGGTAGCTGGATGTATTCTCAGATTTAAGTAGGTAGACTCTCAGAAATAGGTCTTCATTTCTTGCTTGCCAGCTAAATGTATGGCCCTCCTTTATTAAATACAGGCTTCCCTCACCTACTGACAGAATAGAGATTGGAACACTGTCAGAAAATGGAATTGCTTGGAAAATGGAATCCATGTACAGTACTGTAGGGAGCATGAAAGACTTGCTGAGGATCATTTGCTACCGACCATGTACATGCTGCTTACAAAGCTCTCAGCCAGCTTAGTACCTTTTTTTTTTAACCTCTCAGCTCACTTTGTAAGCAGTGCGTGTGTGCAAGTGGTTTCAAGAGAGCCTCCCTAGGTGATGAACAAGTGGAACCCCTGCATTAATGGAACTTGTCCTTAATTTGGAAGCATCAGTAGAGTGAGTTGTCAGATAATGGGGTGTTAAAAGGTGGGGGCTTCTTGTAGATAGGCCAGAATCCTGTATCAGATACTTAATTAAGTATATTTAGCAAAATATATTTAATTAAATATATTTAACTAATTAACCTCTCCTGGCCTGACCTCTCCCAACCTGATGGAAATGTCATTCACCTGTGTTTTGATTGCCAAAAGAATGGACCTCCTTCTCCCCATGTAGCTGATGCGACAGTAAACTAAGTTTGGGGGAGGATTTACCGATAGCGGCAAAAGTGTCACAATCACAAGTAAGAAGCGATCATGAATACAAACAGTTATCTAGATTTACTCATCCATAGTTGATACAGGATTCTGGCTTTTGGCACAAATGAAACGAGACATGATTTGCTTATAGGGTGGCCATCCTAAGTTCCAAAATGAATGGCTGCTCAGAGATGTATAATCCAGACTGCATTTTGTCCCAACAAGCTCCTGTAGGATGTTTCTTAGGTCCAAATGGCACATATTTGAGGAAGGAATAAGCTAACAATGGCAAACACTTAAGATATGAATAGGGGATGATACTGGTACAAATGGGTGTTTCTGATGTTATTGTATAATGATTGATGTTTGTATTGTTTTATCATGCTTTCGTATGTGTGACAGTACAATACAAAAACAATGCAAACATTAAGCAGGATCCTGTTGGGGACTTCTGCAAGTGGACTTAGGTATGTTCGAATTAGAATTGAGCAGGTGTGTAATGTCCACATCCAGTAAACGGCTGCTGTTATCTTCTTATGTAGCAGAGCCAGCAAAGTCATTGGTGTTCGATGCTCAATAGGACAGATGCACAATGGGACTAATGTGCATCAATCTGGATGTGCATCTTATCAGTGGGCACCAATACGCATCAGGCACTCTTGTTGGTATCCCATTACATCTTAACAATTCAGTAAAGGGGTTTCTTAGCTCCTCTGCTATGTAGCTAGGCATATGTAGAGTTGAGCCAGCATGGCTTGGAGACCAGGGTTCGATTCCCCTCGCAACCATGAAAACCCACTGAGAGACCATGGGTGTGTCACACACTTTCATGCCAGAAAACCACATGATTGGGTCACCTTAGGGTCACCAAAAGTCTGAAACAATTTGAAGGCACACAACAACATAGGTAGAATCATGTAACAGGACATATGAGATTCCAGTGATCAAATAAACTCAATTTCTACCAAAGAATCCATTCTGCCAACATTTTACCTGCAGCTCCAGAGCAACAAAAAACAATACAACAAAAATGCAACGATATCAATAGCATGTAATTGTTTATCTGTGATTTCAAGGTGTTTCCAACTTACAGTGACTTGAAGACAGAACCTCTCATGGGATTTTCTTAACAAGATTTGTTCAGAGGGGTTTGCCTTTGCCTTCCTCTGAGGCTGAGAGAATGTGACTTGCCAAAAGTTACCAAGTGGGTTTCTATGGCCAGGGTGAGATTCAAACTCTGGTCTCCAGAGTCATAGACCCTTTCCACACCTTACCCTCGTCCGGTTCTGGGGTGCAGGAATTGAGTGAGCAGCCTCCAGTGAGAGGCTCTCGCATCCGGGGTCCTTCAGCTCTACATGGGCTGCCTGCTCACGCAAGAGCCCCGCCTCTTCCTTCTGCAGCGCAGCCTGGGAGTTTCCCAGGCTGCACTGGGGCAGGAAGTGCAACCAGTGTGACTCCAGAGGCTCTGCACACCAGGTAAGTTCACGTGGGGCCCAGGAGCAATGCGCAATCATGCATCATTTTTGGCTTCTAGCTGAAAATGAAAAGGTGCGTGATCGGCACCTGCCAGCCCCTGGAGCACTGCATGATTGTGAGTGCGTCATGCAGATCGCTCCTCACAATTGCACGACACTTCAGGCCCTCTTTCACATGGAAAATGTCATGCGAAAAGGGCCATAGTTCAATATTCAAACCACTGCACCACACTGACTGATGTAATACAAGCATATATTTCCACTGTATCAACAGTAAGGGCTTCCTTAAAAACAGATTTCCAACCATTCAAGCTTTCCCCCACCCCAGTCTACCAAAGTGCCTTGCCATTTTATGCACAGTTCTGGCCTTCCCTAGAAACACCACCTTTGTATAAATAGGGCAAAGCCTTCAGCTGTTAATTAAAATTCCTTTAATGATTTATAGTAGTGTGGTTCTGGATTGTTATAACCACTGAGAAACACTCAGTTGAGACCAACTTTATGGAAAAATATAGTATAATCTTTATTAAAACAGCAAACAGGATAATGTATTTCATAGAATCATAGAATCATAGAAATGTAGAATTGGAAGAGACCACAGGGGCCATCCAGTCCAACCCCCTGCCATGCAGGAACACCTCAAAGCACTCCCAACAGATGGCCATCTAGCCTCTGCTTAAAAACCTCCAAGGAAGGAGACTCCACTACACCCCAAGGCAGCATATTCCACTGCCGGACAGCCCTGGCTGTCAGGAAGTTCTTCCTGAGGTTCAGGTGGAATCTCCTTTCCTGCAGCTTGAAGCCATTGCTCCTTGTCCTGGTCTCTGGACCAGCAGAAAACAAGCCCTCTCCTTCCTCTACATGGCATCCCTTCAAATATTTAAACAAGGCTATCATGTCCCCTCTTAACCTTCTCTTCTGCAGACTAAACATACCCAGCTCTCTAAGTCTATCCTCATAGGGCATGGCTTCCAGGCCTCTCACCATTTTGGTCGCCCTCCTCTGGACTTGCTCCAGCTTGTCAATATCCTTCTTGAATTGGGGTGCCCAGAACTGGACACAGTATTCAAGATGGGGTCTAACCAAAGCAGAGTAGAGTGGTACCAGTACCTCCCTCGATCTAGACACCATACTCCTAATGATGCAGTCCAGAATTGCATTGGCTTTCTTGGCTGCCGCATCACACTGTTGACTCATGTTCAGCTTGTGGTCTATGAAGACTCCTAGATCCCTTTCACATGTACTGCTATCCAGCCACGTGTCCCCCATCCTATATTTCTGTATTCCATTCTTTCTACCTAAGTGTAGGGCCTTACACTTCTCTCTGTTGAATTTCATTTTGTTCGCCTTGGCCCAGCTCTCCAATCTATCCAGGTCATTTTGAATTTTGATCCTATCCTCTGGCGTATTAGCAACCCCTCCCAATTTGGTGTCATCTGCAAATTTGATGAGCGTGCCCTCTATTCCTTCATCCAAGTCGTTGATAAAAATATTGAACAGCACTGGGCCCAGGACAGAACCCTGTGGCACCCCACTAGTCACTTCTCTCCAGGATGAAAAGCAGCCATTCATGATCACCCTTTGGGTTCGGTCGGTCAACCAATTACAAATCCAACTAACAGTAGCCCTGTCCAGTCCACATTTAACTAGCTTCATTGCAGTATTTGTTTTGTTATGTTTGTCTAAGTCCAAACAGATCTTCAGAGTGTATTTAAACAGTTTCTTAACTCTTTACAACAGCATAAAGGCACAGGTCACACACACACACACACACACAGACCCTTTTGGCTTTCCTCTTTGCCAAAAGCTATGTTCCCAAATCTGGGCCACTCCTTCTCACCAGATTTAACAGTGGTTTGATTTTTTTTCCTCCTCCTTCTGTAGGGTTTTCCTGAGAAAACACCCTTCTCATTCACACACACACACACACACACCCCGATTGAATGAGAACTCCTCTGGCTGAAGGGGTCACCCTTCAAAGTCTGACTCTTCTAGAAATCTCTCTCTACCAAACCAGTGGGCCTGCTATAAATACATTTCCACTCAGGCTTCCAATGCCTCCTTCCCAGTAAAAGGGCCTGGAGTGCACTCTCTCTGGAGTGGCCATTCTGGCTGCCTAGGAACCTGTTGCTGGGCATCTTTCTGCCACTCAGGATACCACTCCCCCTATAATCTGTCACACTTGCCTACTATATATTAGCAGTTCATTTAGGAATCTGCCTTAGGCCCTTTCCACACATGAAGGAAAAAACGTCCTGAGACGTCCTGAAACGGAGCTTACCTGAGTCCATCGCCACGTGGAGCAGCGTGTTTTCACTGCTCCACACTCCTTGGTGTCCCGCGGCATCCTGTGGCACCCAAAATGGTGGCTTACAACTGACGGAGGCTCTCCACCAACTGGAGAAGATCTCCAACCAGAAAGCCTGCCCCCGACAGATCTGCAGGCACGCCCTTGCGCGCGCCTGCAAATCCACACTGGGCGCTGCGATGCGGCTGCACGCGGCTGCACACCCAATGGTTTTTAAAAAGCACGCGGTGCTGCCACTTCTGGGCACCTAACGCGGATTGGGGTGTGGAATTACACAAAAGTAATCCGCCCCAATCCATTTTACAGTGTAGACGACCTCTGACGGAGGTCGCACTATAACGTTTTATTTCCCCATGTGGAAAGGGCCTTAGTTTATTAAGTAACATGACAGTCCAAGAGCTCATGTACCAGTGTAAATCCTAAGTCAATGACTCTCACATCAGTGCAAGAGTCGTTCATCACAACTATACTGTATTGGCAAAATCAGTACTTTTCGAAATCTGGGCTTCTGCTATTTTCTGCTGCCTATAAACACAGTAATTTAGGGATTTAATAGTAAATTAGTATGAACAGCTTCCTTCTCACTTTTCAAGCTGCACAATATCAGTTTTCAAACTGCAAAGTTTTCATCCATTTGCATTATTTTGTGTCTTATTGCGCATCAAAAAAACACCTGTTAGGAATAACTCTAACACACATGACAGAAATTGAAAACTCCCATTTGATCTTTCTAATCTTTCAGGGTTAGGGAACTATTGAAGGAAGGAAGGCACAGCAGAGGAGTGGCTAAGTTTCTTGGGGTGGATCTTTTTAACACTGAGTCATATTTCTGCAACAACTGCTTTTGAAAGTAAACTTTGCTCATCTGGGAGGACAGACCAGAAGTGTTGAAACCTAACAGAAAGGCTGATATACTGTGAAGTCAAGAAACATGAGCACTGCAGGGAAAGTAAGTGGACGTTTTCTTTTAATATTGCTTTTAATATTTTAATATTGCTGTGAGGCACCTTGACCAGGAGCAAAGGATAACTTGGGGTTCATCAAGGACTTTCCAGGATGTTGTTTCTGCAGTGGCTGTTCTTTTTCATGAACCATATCAGTTCCTTGTACCCTTCCCACCTTAACAAACCTTCCAAGGTTGTTTCTACATGGCACAGAGAGGAGGTGGGACTATCAGCACTTTTCAAGAAGCAGAAACGTATGACCAAAACTTCCATGTACTCTAGGTGTGTTTAGATGGTTCTTTCACTTCTGGCCTTTCTTTTTATGCTAAAAGAAAACAAGATTGTAATAATCAGAAATCCTGCTTCTGACATTGAAAGAGTGAGTCAAGCTTTCTTTGTGGATGTTGAAGAATGTAGTGGAAACGAAGTGAAGGAGACCTGAGTTGGGAGAATGCACGCTGTGTCAGACTGCAGATGTGCAAAACCAGTTTGCAAATATAAGGCCCTTTCCACACGGGGGTATTAAAACGGTGTAGCGTGACCTCTGACAAAGGTTGTCTACACCGTAAAATGGATTGGGGCGGATTACTTTACTGTAATTCCACACCCCAACCTGTGCTAGGGCGACCGGAAGTGGCGCCGCCACGTGCTTTTTAAAAACCACTTTTTATGTGGTTTTTAAAAAGCACGGGGTGTGCAGCCACGTCCAGCCATGTCGCAGCCCCCGGTGTAGATTTGCAGGCGCGCGCAAGGGCCTGCCTACAGATCTGCTGAGGGCGGGCTTTCCGGCTGGCGAGCTTCTCCGGTTGGTGGAGAGCCTCTACCAGCCAGCAGCTGCCATTTTAGATGCTGCAGGACCCCACAGGATGCCTACGAGTGTGGAGCAGCGAACTCGCGCTGCTCCATGTGGCGACGGACTTACCCGCTAGAAAGTAAGGTCCGTCCTAGCGTGTTTTCAGGCATGTTTTTTCCCATATGTGGAAGGGGCCTAAGTTTCCACAACTGTCAGCAGCAATTGGGAGGGGAGTCCAGTCTTAGGTAAGGCGCAAATACTGTTTATTTATTGCCAGTCTAGGGCCTCAGGCTTTAAGCGCTGCTAACATAACTAAATAACATTACATTTCAAGATTTACATGATAGCTGAAATAAAACCCACCCATATTTTTTTCTTAATAATGCTAAGGAGTCCCCTTCTATTGGGTACATAGCTCAGGCTAGGACCTCAGCATAACTTACTCTAGCCCTGAGAACTAGACATGTAGCTTGGAGTTTGGAAGGGGGCAAGACAAGGGGGGGTGGACAGGCAGGAGCGTGGCCATGTTGCACAAAGGCATGGCCGCATCACACGGGATGTGGCCATGTCACATGGAAGCATGGCCACGTCATGCAGAGCACCCCCCAAAAATTGCCACCCAGGGTGGACTGCCCTTATCACCTCCCCATCCATATACCTCTGCTGAGAACACACACCATTCAGCATTTAAAGAGTAAACCCCATTATGAATTGCTGTAGGAACTATAGGAGCAGCATGCACATGAGATCACATTTAGGAACACATGGAGCACCTTTATTACATATGGCACAGGGGTGGGATGCATGCAACTCTTCAAACAATGTTAGACTGCAACTCCCATGGCCCTTAGCCAGCATTGACAATAATAAAGAATGCTGGGAGATGCAGCCCGTACTTCTGGAGGATGGCAAGGTTCCCATACCTTATGTAACAATACTTTTATTATTTTTACAGGTCATCAAATGCAAAGCAGCTGTAGTCTGGGAACCAAAGAAACCATTTAGCATTGTGGAAATTGAAGTGGCTCCACCAAAAGCACATGAAGTTCGTATTAAGGTAAAAGAGAGCAAGCTACAACTGTTTTAGTGCAGATGATCTGTATTCATTCTCATGTTCATTCTTACCAGCTTGGATCCACCACTGGGTAGAGTGGTGCATCTGCCAAAAGTGGTAGGGATTAAGAATAGCTTTTTCCTGCCATCCCCTTTTTGCTTCCTAACACAAACTCATGCCTTCAGATGTGTTGGAGCATATTGTTCTGTTGCCAGTACTGAGGTAACAAGCGTTAGCCAGATCAGTTTCCTTATGTATGTGATAGTTAGCATCTTGTCCATGTCAGAAAGCAAACTGTGTTGTGCCATCACTAGTTTCTCAAATCACCACTGTTGCTGGAGTACAGCTCTAGTGTGCAGCTAGACCTCTCTTGTCTAGAGTAATTTCTTCTTTCTTTTTACTGGTGAAAAGGTTAACTAGCTCAACAAGCAATACGTGGAGACTATGGCCCTTTTCGCATGTCATTTCCAATGCGAAAGGGCCCCTTGAGCGTCACACAAATGTGAGGAGCGATCCACACGATGCACTCACATTTGCATGACACTCCAGGGTCTGACAAGCATGTTTTCATTTTCAGCTTGAAGTCAAAAATGCTGTGCGGTTGCACATCACTCCAGGGCCCTGCATGCACTTACCTTGCTTGCGGAGCCTTGGGAGCCGTGCCAGTTGCACTTCCTGTCTCAGTGCAGCCTGGGAAGGTCCCAGGTTGTGCTGCGAAAGGAAGAGGTGGGCTCTTGCGTGAGCAGGAAGCTTGTGCGGAGCCGAAGAAGCAGGGAAGCGAGAACCTCTCTCCGGAGGCTGCTCGTGTGATCACCTCACCCCAGTGCCGAAAATGGGTGAGTTGCGGAAAGGGTCTATGTCTTTCTAGAACTCAACAGAGGCATCAGAGCATGCAGTGAACTATAATTAAGAGCACAGAGCATAAGACTGCACTGCAGGATAGTAGCGGTCTGAAAGAACACTTGCTGTCCACTGAATTTTTTTAAATCCCCCTTTTTGTTACTTGGGTAAGTTTCTGCAAGAAAGGGGCAGAGCTTTTCCTCTTATTGCTTTCCAATATGCCCCCAATGCCATTCTGCTGCCAAACCATGCTCCAGAATACAGTGTCCATGTTGGAGTGGTACAGCAGCAACAGTTGTCAAAATTGTCAGAACAGCAGCTGAGTGACAGTCATGGTTGGTGATGTTTAAACATGACATTCTTATCTGCTGTGAGATATCTTTCATATTTCCTCTAGATCTTGGCTTCTGGAATCTGTCGCTCAGATGACCATGTACTGAGTGGTGTACTAAAGACGAACTTCCCCATTATTCTTGGTCACGAAGCAGCCGGTGTTGTGGAGAGTGTTGGGGAAGGAGTTACCAGTGTGAAGCCAGGTATGGGAAAACATACAGAATGCAGCCAGAGAATATTAACACAAAATCTTTATCTGTCATGACAAAATTAAGCTAAGGCCTCCTCCAAATCCAGCAAATGTGTGGGGAGGTTGCAATATTTGTTACTGTAGTTCTTGATTATTATTTTTTAAATATCCAAACTCCATTTCTGTTGTCCTGACCAATTTTCTGGCAATTCCCAGCACCACCTGAAACATTTTATCCCCACCTTCAAGTGAGGTTATTTTTTAATTCAGGACATACTGGAACCATGTCCTCCTTTCTGTTCTCTTCCTTTCAATATTTTTTTTAAGATTGATTGATTGATTGATTTTAGAGTTATAGTGCTGTAGTACCTCAGTAAAATAACTCTTTTGTACTTTAACTCTATGACTCTAATTTTCTTTTTTAAATTCAGAGAGGAGAAAATTTGTCCCTTGAGCCACAGCTCCATCTCAAGAAATGAAACTAGTTTTTTTTTTAAAAAAAAAGCCTTTTGAAGAGCCCTAGTGTACCCTACAAAAGAAATCATTACAAACAGCCCCCCTAAAGAATGGAGTGAATGGATGCAGCAGTGAAAATAATTGGAAAATACCAAGAAACTCTATCATGAGAACTCACACTTCTTTCAACCAGTCTGGAAGAACTCTAAAACATTAAATCAATGGAGGAGGAGCATGGACTCTGTGCCTCTTGCTAGAATGTTGGAAATATTTAATTAATGCCTGTTCCTTTTTTTATATATATATAACAGCACCATGTTTTACTTAATGCTAGAGGAAATATGTTAGTTGGATGGTGGAAATGAGATGGGAAAGCTTTTTTTTTAAAAAAAACTTTCTCCGTATAGTGGCACTCAAGCACCATGTTATTCTGTGGCCTACTGCTGTTTCTGCATATAAGACTTTAAAAGATGGGAGATCATTATTGACATTTCATTTAGTATGACCTTCAGGTCTGGATATTCTACATGGATATGCCACTAGGTCATGTTTAGTAGAAATGGAGAGGATGTAGAGCTGGGGAAAAAGACCATCTCTATTAAACATGAATTAGTGGCATATCCATGTAGAATATCCAGTCTGAAGTTCATATTAGATTAGATGTTGATCAAGGGAATGGAATAATCCTGCTATGAGGGAAGGATGCAACACTGGTGACCCTTTAGCTTTAAAAATTGGAAATGGAGACATGACAGTGGTATATAAAATGATCCATTGCCTAAAGACACCCCCTCCCCTAATAACAGTACACCCCAGAGTAATCCACTGAAGCTGAATGGCAGAAGGACAGAAAAACAGAAATGGTTCTTGTTAACTGCTGTCAAGACCTCCAAGTGATCCTGCTCAGGTTTTGAAGCATCAGGGCCATGACTTCCTTGATTGAGTCTATCCATTAGTAATGAGGTCTTACCCTTTTCCTACTGCCTCATACTTTCTAACTATGTACACTTCACAAAGTTAAATCATGGCATTTCATACTGCAAGATGTTGGCACCCATCTTGAATGGCTCAAAAAGGGAATTACACAAATTAATGGAAGTTAAGGCCACCACTGAGTGTCAGTAATTATGGATATATATTGTATCCAATATCAGAAGCATTTGTCACCAATTACTAGTTGATCTCAAACAAGTGTGCTGTTTCACGAATGGCCTACTTGTGGGCTTCTCATCATTTGGTTGGCCACTATAGGATCAGAAATGTAAGTCAAACGGTACTTGATCTGTTACAGCATCTCTGTTCTTACGTCATTTCTTCGCGATACAGTCAGTTCACTCAGGCAGACTCCATCATAACAAACTGAAACTTTTCAATGATTAACACTACCTTGGTATTAAATACACTGTTTGGTATAGTTATTGTGACATTTTACTTATGCTCACTTTAATGTTTTCTGTCTGGAAACTGCAGACTCACAATACTTTTTTATATATATGTAATTCCCAGGAGACAAAGTCATTCCGCTCTTTCTCCCACAGTGTGGAAAATGTGGACCTTGTATACATCCCAAAGGCAATATGTGCAAAAAGGGCGAGTAAGTTGTTTTTATTATTTGTAGCAGTAGATTCTAGTAGGGCCTTCTCTGTAGTTCGACCCAGATTCTAAAGCTCTGCTGCTAAGAAGTTAAGACTGACTCCCTCTTCACTGTCCTTTCCTCAGCAAGTGAAGACCTTTCTATTCCAGAAAGGTTTTTCTGCATTGATTGTCTGATAAGAAAAGACCTTGTTCAAAGTGTGCTATGCTGCATCTATTTTCTGCTTTTAAATCAATGTTTTAAACGGTTTCAGTTCTATAGATAAACTTTTTGCATGTTTTTAGCTACATGTGTGTTTTACATGTAATTATACATATACATATACATATATATATATATAAATACGTGTGTGTGGTGTGTGTATGTGTACACACACAGACACATACAGACATACATACATACACATGTAATATATTTGTTCTAAGCTGCCTTGAGTCCCAGGCTTGGAGAAAAGGTGGAGTATAAATAAAGAAATACAACAGAATAGATTAAAATAGTTTTGTAATCTGTTTTCTCCTGGGCAAAACCCACACCTCTCTGATTTCTCCTTTCAATATTTTAAAGCTTTGGAGTTCCTATTGGACTGATGTATGATGGCACCAGCAGGTTCACTTACAAAGGACAACCACTCTACAAGTTTGTTAGCACTGGCACCTTTACTGAATACACTGTAGTGCATGAGGATTCAGTGGCCAAAATTGATGCTGCCGCTCCTCCTGAGAAAGTGTGTCTGATTGGGTGTGGATTTTCTACTGGCTATGGTGCTGCCATAAATGCTGCAAAGGTATGGATTACAATGTATCTGGTTGAGGAAATTGTGGCATGTCCATATTTTATGTTTATGACCCACTAGTGGGAACAATTGCTGGTGAACTATTTTTTTTATTCATTTTTGCTCCAAAATGCACAATTCAGTGCCAATAACCCTATATCAGACCATATGATATATAATTCTATGATGACAAAGCTCCATTGGTGACACAATATGCAACCGCTTTTGTGAACTGCAACAACAAGGGCCCATATAAGGGAACTTGTGAAACAAGACATCCCATTGCACAATGGGACTTGATATGCACTGGGACACATTGTGTATTATGTCCATTGTACAATGGTCACACTGCCAGCTCCATTTACATAGTGGTATCAGTGATGTAGCTATGTTTTGATTCCCTTTTTGAGAATATGAATGTTCTACAACAGAGCAATTCAACTTCATGTGATCATAAGTCACTTTATCAGGATGTGACTTCCCAACAGGATACGAGCCACATTTCACAGAAGAAAAAGAAACAATAGAGTTTAGGGGCACATTATGGATTGCATCCTGTGCTTATTTGTGTGTTGGTTAAGATGTTTAACTATATGCTTACTCTCAGTATCAAGATTATTATTTTTCTTTTAATCTAGGTGCAGCCTGGTTCAACCTGTGCCGTTTTTGGACTGGGAGGAGTTGGCCTCTCAGCAGTGATGGGTTGTAAGGCAGCTGGAGCCTCCCGAATTATTGGGGTTGACATCAACAAGGATAAATTTCCCAAAGCTAAAGAGGTGGGAGCCACCGAATGTGTCAACCCTCTGGATTTCAAGAAGCCCATCAATGAAGTTCTGTTTGACATGACTGATGGAGAAGGCGTTGACCATTCACTTGAAGTGATTGGGCGTACTGACACTATAGTATGTACACAAAATGGTAGTTCAGAACTAAAATGAAGGTCTCCATTGTTTCTCTTCCTATTCTCTCCCTATCACTGGTATTCTATTCCAATAATTTTCTTCCTTCCTTCATCAGTCTCTAGAGTATGGCTGGGCAACTGGATGAGAATTTCCCACCTCAACTCCGTAACACGTTGCGCTCCCATTGAATGAGCTCATATGCCTCTGTTTTCCTCTGTACTCCCTCCCAAAATGGAAATAGAAAGTGGTGTCACCATTTTGAGAGGGACTGAGGGAAAAACAGATGTTTCAGGATAGTATAGAATTCCAGGGTGCTTGTAAAGGTTGGATATTTTCATCATTTGAGATGCTTCAGTTTGGGGGGAAAAATTCTTTGGATTTTTTTTAAAAATTGGGGGGTTGAGAGAACTAATAGGAGCTTTCAGGGGTCTCAGTTTTGGGCCTGGAGTCTGCATAAATCCCACAGTCTGCATTGATTAATCTCTACTCAAGCAGATCCCCTGAATCAATTGTTTAATGAGTCCTCACATTGGTTATTCCCATTAATGCAATGGGCATACTTTGTCTAGGACTAATAATAGGTTTTAGGCCTTTTCCTCCATGAATCTTCTTAACGTCGCTTATATCAAAATCCAAACCATTATCACTATAAGAATATTTGGGATTCTTTTTTTGAAAAGGTCTATTTCCATGTTCTCTGTAGAATAAAACAATAATGAAAGTGGTGTTATTCTTCTAAGTAGTCTAGGGTGTCATAGCAGGTACAATAGATTTTTTCCACAGCTTGGTCTGAACAAGTGTTTTTGGATTTGCTTTTAGACTGCTGCCATGGCTTCGTGCAACATGAACTATGGCACAAGTGTGATTGTGGGAGTGCCTCCTGCAGAATCTGAGCTTACTTTCTCCCCTGGACTTATCTTCACTGGCCGCACTTGGAAGGGATCCTTATTTGGAGGTAGGAGCTAAAATGCAATCCCCCATTACAGGAAACCAAGCTTTGCAATATGTACCATAACAATTAGCCAAAAATAGTGGGGAAGATCAAGACCGTTCTATTTGGCAGTAGTGTAGCACATCATTTTCAGAAATCTCTTCACCTTTGCAGTTAATAGAATTTGTCTATACCTCTCTGGACATTTCTGGACTGCAAAACTTTTTAGCTTTAGCCTGACTGGACAATATATAACTGTTCAGACTGTTCAGTACTGGATCAGGTTACAAATCTCTGGGACCTACAGACCTTTAATGTAGAAGGCATTGGTTGTATCTTAACCACATACTCTCTTGTTTGCAGACTGGAAAAGCAAAGATTCAGTTCCTAAACTGGTTTCCGATTTCATGCAGAAAAAGTTTACTCTGGATCCACTCATTACCCATACCATGCCCTTTGATAAAATCAATGAAGGTTTTGAACTGCTTCGAGCAGGGAAAAGGTAAAACCTCCCTCTCTTTTAATAGTCAGTGTTGCCCAGATAACAGTGAGCAAATGTAGCCCAAAAGATGGGACTAGGCATATATTTACCTACAGCTATAAAATTCATTTCACAGTCAAAAGATGTGGTCAGATGTTAATCCATTGTACCTTCTTCACCATAGAAGCAGGGGAGCCCTTAGACATATCCCTTTTCCTCCTGTGGCAAGTAACACTTCTAAGAAGGAGAGGTTTCTATTTATATGTAGATTTTCACCTGATTTTTCCAAGGTTCTGTATAAAGTCTCCATTCAGATAGGAACCTGTCTTCTTGAAACCTCTCACTTCCCATGTGAGGAGAGTAACAATGGATAAGGCAAGTCCAAGTAGCCCTTTGCTCCTGTTTTGAAGAAAGTGAGTGGATTGGCATAATTTCTGAACAGGGCTTTATTCCTTTCTTACAGAATTCCAGGTTTGGATGGCCTGGCCTGAGACTGCATGTAACACAGAATAGGGGTGCATTCATAGTACCCAACCAACTTACAATTCCTAGAAACTTCCAAAGTGGAGATAGTTGAGATGGAAATAATTGTTGTGGTTGTGTGCCTTCAAGTCATTGCAAACTTATGGTGACCCTAAGGCAAATCTATCATGGGTTTTCTGGGGTTGAGAGAAGGTGATGTGCCCTAGTCACCCAGTGGGTTTCCATGACTAAGTGCGGGATCAAACCCTGGTCTCCAAGCTTATATATTCCAATGCTCAAAGCACTATACTATGCTGAGTTTCTATGCTGAAAAACATGGGCTTCCTGACACAGGAATGCAAATCAGAAAGATTATCACAAAAGCAAAAATTTTGTGGAGTTTTTGGCTGGTATCTGCACGTCGCAAAGTGTTTTGGGAAATGATTCTCTGCAGAATTACATGGGGAGGTTGTTCAAAAATGTGGGGTTTGTGCTGCTGTTGTTTTTTTCACAAAAGAGTGGGTGACATCCCTTTGGATATGGTTAGATCTATTGGGACCATTGTACAAGCTGAGCCAGCAGTGCGGCCAGTGTACACTGATGCACAACATGTCCTGATGCACAATGTGCCCCCATATGCAACATATTCCATAGCATAATAGGGGTTCCTGTTGTGCAACAGTCCATCTTGCATGGAGTTCCATTGTTCATCATGACAATTCACTAGCATAGTTAAGTATTGTGATAATGGCGTAGCTCTGTCATCACAATTTTATGCAATCTAGCCTTTAATGGAAGATTTCTGACAGCGTTTCTAGGTGGATTTTGTTTTGTGTTTTGTGTAAAAGACACTTTCTACAGAAATATCTGTGAGGGGTTTTGTGCAAAAATTATGATTTTTGCTCCAAACACAAATTTTGCAAAAGCAACCCCACATTTAAAAAGTTTGTATTATAAAAGTTTCCATCTTCACATAATTCTTTTGTGAAATGTTTCATGATGTTTGAATACTAGGCAAAACAACACAGAAATATTAGTTTTCTCCTACATTGGAGAGAAAACTTCAGAAATTATTCATTTGCACAAGTGAGGATGAAATAATCAAAGAAACAGTCAAAGGTGATGAAGAGATGAGGAGAAATCATGAGAGTTAAACCAGTGTAAAGCCAACAGTGTAATGCAAAGCCATGTAGTGGAACTGAATCACTATGAACCTGGGATATTTGTCGAAGAGGAGGAATTTAGATCTTTCATTTACATGGTTTAGATTCAACAGTCTACATTTTTGGAATTACAAAGATCTGTGATGAAAAAAAGAGGGAGAGAGGGAGGGAGGAGCATGTTGTATTGCCTATTTATACAGACAGAAAAACAAAAGGAAAGTTGGGAAATATATCCCATGGAGCAACAAATAGCTAAATTTGTACAGAAAATTGTATTTATGATTGATCAAACATAGCTAAAGTAAGTCCTGTTGATTTCAGCCTGTCTTCTGGAAGTATGATCTGGATCCATCATATTAACCCTAACCACTGTTCTTAAACTGTTTTATGATGTTTCAGTATTCGCACTGTTCTGCTGTTTTAAAAGATTGCAGCGGTGAAGAAAGTACAAAATAGCGACCTTGGCCAGCTGTGTTTCCCCAGATCAACAGACTACATACTTCGTGGAGTGGATCCTGTGATGTTGCCTGTAGTAATTTTATCTGCTTGTAGACTCTAGGTTATCTGCTTATAGTTATCTGCTTGTAGACCGATCCCGAGATAATTACATTTCTGTTTAACAAAAAACAACAACAAAAACTTTAAATACAATATAGCCTTGTCCTGTCATTCCTGCTTTCAGTAATGTAGAAGCCATGTTCATGTGATGCAACAATGAATCTAATAACCATATAGTTCAAAACTGAAATGGAGAGAGTACAGCTGTGGGGATGGAATCCTTTGGTGCATTACACTATTGTACTAGTGCTATTGCCTTGGAAGTAGACCATGTGGCCTGTGGAACGAGTAAGACACTGAAGAAATAGGCTGCTTGGAGCCAGTAGATTGTCTATTCCTTCCCAAGAAGACTGCTGCACAACTCTGGAAAAAAGACAACTGCTATTTTAGTTAACCAACACAATTCTAGATTTAGGCTTCAGTTCTGCACACAGGATGGGGATAAGTCCTATTTATCTCAATGACACATCTAGGGCCCTTTTCGCATGGTATTTGTCACGCAAAAGGGCCTTTGGAGCATCACACGATTGCGAGGAGCATTTCAGATGAAGTCCTCGCAATCGCATGACACTGCCAAGGCCAGCAGGTGCCAATCGCGCACTATATCATTTTCGACTTTTAGCCAAAGATGGTGTGCAATTGCACATCACTCTGGGGCTCCACACGCACTTATCTTGTATGTGAAGGTCCGGAGCCACAGCCCTTCAGCTTCCTCCCCCAGCGCAGCCTGGAAAAATAGCTGGCTGTGCTGCAGAAGGAAAAGGCGGAGGTCAGATGGTGCCAGCCAGCCGGCTGGCAACTCCTGTAGAGCTGAAGCAGTGGGGACATGAGGGTCTCACTGAAGAGGCTGCTCATGTGATCCCTGTGCAACCGCGCTGGACAGAGTTAAGTGCAAAAAGGGCCTATTTCTGAGTGAAGTGTTTTTGTGTACTTTCAAGTCATTTCTGACTTATGGTGACCCTAAGGCAAAGCTATAATGGGATTTTCTGAGGCTGAGAGTATGTGACTAAACCAAGGTCACTCAGTAGGTTTCCAAGGCCAAGCTGGGGATCTCCAGGTTCTAGTCCAAAACTCAACACCATTACACCATACTGACTCTTTCTGAGTGAATACCTATAGCATTTCACTGTGGATCATTATCTTGAAATCATTGTACAAAAAAAAATTTGTTATGTTTTTACATTGCTATTAAAAATAATTTTATAAATTCATAGTGAGGCATGAACTACAAATATTTTCTAAAAACTCATTAATTTTAAAAAGCTGTAAATTTGGAATTTAACTTAATGTATTTGGCATTAGATGCCAGCAAGGATTAAGAATATTTTTTCCCCTCAGTGGCTTTCTATCACTTACATTTTAATTTCTCCCTGCAATTTTCAATTTTGAAACAGAAGTCTAAAGAGGAGCAAATAACTGATGTGATCCTAAAATGTTATAAAAGATCCAAAATCATTTTCGTGAGATCTAAGTGGCATGCAGAGCTTGGAAAGTTTGACCAAGATTCACCGATGGGAGAGTTACTGTAAACTTCCTCCCAGGTGGAACTATAAAATGTCTCCCCCTCAGCCCCTTCCAGGACTCAGATTTGGCTACTGCAGCCCCCATTCTGGAGACAGAATGCTGGCATTATCCACCAGGACCTTTGAGGGCCTTCACTTTGATAAGGATTTTAATGTAGGCCCTTAATTTAACTTTAAAGGACAATTTAACACACACATAATAATTATAATTTTTTGCACTACTAATATAAATGCAGTGAATTTGATTTTTAAGTCTATTAATGATTAACCAAATGCATTGACACTAGTCTATTGAGTTGATGAACTTTAGCTAGCATTGCTTTCTCCACATTAGAAAGCTTACACATTATTACACGGTCTCAACTGATTGTTTATCAGCTCATGAGTGTTGCCAGTATGCACAGCCAAAAATGTGCAAACGAAAACTTTTGAAATAATCAGATCATTCAACATGAAAACTGCTACAAATAACATGAGGAATTGTGGTGGGCAACTCACTTGATATTAAAGACAAGAAGTGTTCATGGTCAGATTCTTAGGGTGCTTTCACACTACACAGTTACAACAAATAAACTGTGGCTGCACATTTTGCTTCGTACTTCAGCTTCTAACAAGGGGTAATATAGAAATGTACTATCGCAAGGTAAGCCTCAAGGCTTTTGGTGACAAGCCTATGACTATAAAAGCCAAAGTGAAACTAAAATCAAACTTGCATCCAGTTCAACTTACATTATCATTTTATTTCTAAGGCTTCATGCTCTTCTAAGGTTTATTAAATTTATCAGAACAAGCAACATTCATCCATGTTCCTTGTTAGCCCAGAGAGGCTCTTATCTCTTCTAAAACAGTGGAGAGAGAGAATCAGGCAACAGAAGTCTCTATAGGTGTCAGTCACAACCTCTTGCTTACTAGCTGGATGTGGATTTTCCTTCATTTCAAATGGGAGACCAGGATTTGAGGGGGAGATCAGATAACAATGGCAAACTATTAAAATGTGAAGGAGGGGACACTGGTACAGTTAGACATATTTGTTTTTATTGAATAGCAATTGATGTTTGTTTTGTTTTATTATACTTTTGTATGGATAATGATGCTGTATAGATATAGATACAATACAAATATAATACAAACATTAATCATATGCAGTTACTACCAAAATAGTCCAACAGCTCCAGAGCAAAAACACAGGAAAACAAAAATACAACAACAGTAAAAACAAACACAAAACAAAAACACACACAAAGAGAAAACATGTACAAACATATTCACTATAGCAACACTCAGGCCTTTTCCACAGTGGGCAAGGGAATCGCCCCACGCTGCTACTCACTAGACCTTTCGGCTCCCCGGTCCGGTCCACGGCACTCCAGAGCAGTGCGTGCTTGTCAATACGCACTGCTCCGGTGTCCCAAATGGTGACTTCCAGTTGGTCGAGGGTCTCAATCAACTGCTGAAGCTTGGCAGCCTAAAGCTTGTCCCCGGGCAGATCGCAGGCTCACATTGGTGTGAGCCTATGAATATGCATAAGGGAGCAGGCTCATAGTGGCGCGCTGCATGCTTCTGAAAGAAAAATCAGGTCTTTCAAAAGCACACTGGAGGACTACTTGGGTCGTCCGGACTGGACTGAGCTGCGGATCTACCTTAAATAGGTCCGATCCAGTCCGGTCCGAGGTGCAAACCTCCTCCTTGGAGGACGGACTGCACCGTTTCAAAAACCCTGTGTGGAAAAGGCCTCAGAACTTCCTTAAAAGCAGATTTCCAGCTACACAAATTCCCCTACAAATTTTTCAGACAGTTGTGTTCAGCAGGGCAGTGTGGCCTTCTCAGATACCCCAGTGGGACAATGCAGCCCCCTAACTTCCAGCAGTTGCTAACCCCTACCCTACACTTTAAAACAACCACTAATGAAACACAAAGCATGCTTTGCTTACAGGCTGTATTAATCACTGTTTCTCCACAGGAATCAATTATTCTTACCCAGTCCAATGGCTCACACACCAGTGTAAATCCTAAGTCAATGACACTTACATTAGTGAAGGGGCCATCACTACTGGTTGATCACAACTGACTGGCAAAACAGATACCTTTCTGAATTTGGGCTCCTGCTGTTTTGTTCTGTCTGATAAGCACTATAATTTAGGGACAGAATCACATTGGGGAGTAACAAATGCATAACCAACTAGAGTTACACTTTTGTAATTGTTTGGTATTCACAACCTCTGTGTAGTCTCTAGTTTAGGGGACACATAGGGACCATGAAAGTTCCCTAATTTCCATTTACCAGGAAGCAGCCACTGTGATTGATGGGAATCCCTTCCCCTGTCACTTGGGAAGCAGCTGACTGATATTCCTAACACCCTGCTTGTGTGAGTGATCTCTGGTGTGAGGGGGGATTGTGAGAGGGACCCCACTTCTGTGTGTTGCAAAAGAGGTTGCTCTTGGAAGGGTTGAGCAGGTTGCTTCCTGATAAGTGAGGATTGAAGAAGTAAAGCTATGGTAGTTAGCTATTTATAATTCCTCAATAGGATTCTGGCCAATGGGCTTAATAACCACTCAGTCTGACCAATTTCCTTGTCATTTTCCACCTGCTCATTGTCAGTTTTCCAACTGTACCACTTTTATTCATTTGCACAGTTTGTAACCAACAGCACAGTAAAAAGGGAAACCTTTACCAATAGCTCTGAAACGTATGACACTAATACTCAAAAACCCTATATGATCTTTTAAACTGTTCCAGGTAAGGAAACAATTGCAATGGAGTGGTAACAGGGGAGTGGCTAAGTTTCTTGGGGTGGGTCTTGGAAATTATTTTACAAAACGAGTCACATTTTTGGTGCAAATACTTCTGAGATTAACCTTTGTCCATCCAGGAGGGCAGAAGTGCTGAAACCTAACAGAGAGCCTGACAGACTAGAAACATGAGCACTGCAGGGAAAGTAAGTATGTTTTCTTTTAACATTGCTTTTTCACTCCAGATAGATAGGTAGGTATAGAGAGAGAAATAGCCGTGTTGCACTTTGACCTGGAGCAAAGAAAAACATGATGTCCATTCAAGACTTTCTAGAATGTTACCTCTGTAGTGGCTGTTGTTTTTTTGTGAGCCATCTTGATTTGTTATACCTTTCTCACCATGACAAAACTTCCAAGATTGTTTCTACACTGCACAGAGTAGAGGTGGGACTAAGGGTGCTCTTAGAGAAGCAGAAATACATAAGCAAACCTTCCAGGTATCTTAAGTGTACTTAATTGTTTCTTGAACTCCAGGCTTTTCTCTTTACAAGAAAAACAAACAAAACAGAAATCTTCCTTCTGACACTGAAGGAGTCATGTTTATGAAGTTATGAATGTCTTTCATAACCTATTTTCCACATCCTGAAGAATCTGATGAGAATGAAATGAGGGAGCCCTGAAATGGGAGAATGGATTGTTCTGAGTCAGACTGCAGATGTTCAAAAACAGTTTGCAAATAGTAAGGTTGCACAACTGTCAGCAGCAATGTCTTTTGGGCTGCAATCTCAAGGAGTTTTAGTAGTGAGCAGATAAAGCCGGATTTAAGAACAAACAAAATAATTTGCAGTTTAGGGCCTCAGATTATGAAGGGTTGCCAATATCATTAAGTAACAATAAATTTCGAGTTTTACATAATAGTTGGAATAATACCCACCCATATTTTTTCTTAATAATGTTATGGAATCCACTTGTACTTGGTGGTATAGCTTAGGACAGGACCACAGAAAGCCATAGCTTAACACTGAAAGCAAGCACCATTCAGCATTTTAAGAATAAGCCCTACTTTAAACTGCTGTTGGAATACGATTAAGAGCAGCATGTATTAAATCACATTTAGAACCACATCCATGATCTTTTTCAAATATAGAAAAGTGTTGGGGTGCATGTAGCCCTCCAGATAATTTTAGACAGCAATTCCCATGAGCCCTGGTCAGCCTAGCCAATGATAAGGAATGCTGGGAGATGCAGCCCAAACATACCAAATATCTGGAGGACTACATGATTCCCATCTCAAAGGTGGGAATCATACAGTCTACTTCATCTCTTCTTATTATTTTCACAGATTATCAAATGCAAAGCAGCTGTAGCCTGGGAACCTAAGAAACCCTTTAGCATTGTGGAAATTGAAGTGGCTCCTCCGAAAGCCCATGAAGTTCGCATTAAGGTAAAAGAGAGAAACCTAAAATTGGATTAGTGTTGATGAGCGGTATTCATTGACATTCACTCACATCAAGTTGGCTCCACCACTCGGTAGAGTGGAGCATCTGTCTTGTGAGGTACAGCTTTTCCATGCCATGTCTCCTGAGCCTTTTAACACAAACTCTTGCCTTCAGATGTGTTTGAGCACATTGTTCTGTTGACAGTATTGAGGTAATAAGCAAGTGTTAGCCAAATTAGTTTGCATCTGTGTGGCAGTGGTGGGTATCTTGTCCTTGTCAGAAAGCAAGCTGCGTTGAGCCATCACTCAAAACAGCATTCTGTTGCTGGAATTCATGCTCTGGTAGCTTGAATGGCTTCTTCTCTCATTTTACTGGGGAAAGTCAGAAACAGCTCAACAGCTTAGACTATGGCCATTTCTGCCCTATACTGTTATAGTGCTATTATTCCACTTTCAGCATCCCATGGAATCCTGGGTTTAGGGGCTGCAGTTTAGGGAGAGGCATTTAGAATTCTCAGCCAGAGAGCTCTTTGGCCTCAGTAAACTACAAATCCAGAATTCCACAGGATGTTGCAAGTGGAATGATAGCACTATAACAGTCCAGTGCAGAAATGCCCTTTGTATTTCCAGAATTCAATAGAAGTGTCAAAGCATGATGGGAACTGTAGATAAGAGCACAGAGCATAACACAGGAAAGTGCAAATCTGAAAGAAAGTTTGCTGTCTGCTGAATTTTTTAAAATCCTCTTGCCTTACTTGAGTATATTTTTACAAGAAAGAGGTGGAGCTTTGTTTTATTACTTACTCATAATACTACTCTGCTGCCAAACATTCTCCCAAAATGCAGTGGCCATGTTTGAGTGTTACAGCAGTAGCAGCTCTCAAAGTTGTCATAACAGCAGCCAAGTGCCAGTCACAGTAGATGGTGTCTAAATGTGAAGCTGTTGTTTACTGTGAGATATTTTTCACCTTTCTTCCAGATCTTGGCTTCTGGAATCTGTCGCTCAGATGACCATATACTCTGTGGTGTATTAAAAAGGAACTTCCCCATTATTCTTGGTCATGAGGCCGTTGGTGTTGTGGAGAGTGTTGGGGAAGGAGTTACCAGTGTGAAGCCAGGTATGGGAAAAACATACACAATGCAGCAAGAGAATATCAACACAAAATCTTTATCAGTCATGATAAATTTAAACTAAGGTCTCCAGTGTGATGCAGCAGCCAAAAAAAGCCATGCAGTTCTAGCATGTTTCAAAAGGAGTATAAGGTTCAGGACAAACAAAGTATAGAACCACTCTATTGTGCTCTGGGCAGACCTTATTTGGAATTACGTGTCCATTTTTGAGCACCATAGTTCAAGAAGCTTATGGACAAGCCGAAACTTCCCTGAGAAGAGTAACTTGGATGATCAAAAGTTTGGAAACCCAACTTTATCAGGAACAACTTTGGGAGTTGAGTATGTTTAGCTTGAAGGAGACAAATGAGAGAAGACTTGATAGCCCTCTTTAAATACCTGAAGGGACATCATGTAGAGGATGGAACAAGTTTGTTTTCTTCTGCTCCAGAGACTAAGGCCCTTTTCGCACGGGCCTTTGCGCGCGCGATAGCCCCGTGAGAGTCGCGGGAGTGGGAGCGTCGCTCCACACGACGCACTCCCACTTCCGCCCGGCTCACGGGGCTGAAGCGGCGCGAGCGCGGGTTTTTTGATTTTCGCGTACAAGCGAAAATCACCCCGCGCTCGCGCAACGCTCCCGGAGCCCACCCGCACTTACCTTTCGTGCGGAGCCTCCAGGAGCCGGCCGGGTCGCGCTTCCTTCCCTCCGCCCCTGCGGAAGGAAGGAGCGGGGTGGGGAGGTAGCGCGACGGACGCGCCCCCGCTTCGCGCGCGCGGGGGGAGGAATCCGGCGCGCGCAGGGGGGAGGAATCCGGCACACGCGGGGGAGAGGAATCCGGCGCGCGCGGGGGAGAGGAATCCGGCGCGCGCGGGGGAGAGGAATCCGGCGCGCGCGGGGGAGAGGAATCCGGCGAGCGCGCGGGGGGAGGAATCCGGCGCGACGCCGCCCGCTTCGCGCGCGCGGGCGGGGTGGGAATCTGGCGCGAGGTCTCCCGCTTCGCACGGGGGGAGGGCGGCTTGCGCGACAAGCCTCCTTCGGTGCCGCTTCCCCGCTGGTTCCTTTGCCTGCGGAAGGAAGGAGGGGGGAAGCGGCAGCCTCCCGGACAAGCCTTCTTGCGCTTGCCGGCCTCCCCCGCTTGCGCTAGAAGCCTCAGTGCGGAAAGGGCCTAAAACATGGACTAGCGGATTCAAACTGAAAAAAAATGGATTCCATCTAAACCTTAGGAAGAACTCTTTTTTTTTTTTTTTTACTGTAACTGCTGTTCAAAAACAGAATGGATTGCAGATGATTATTCTCCTTCTTTGGAGGACTCTTAAAAGGAGTTGGATGGCACCTTTCAGGAGTGATGTATTTATGTACTCCTACACAGCAGTGAATTGGACTAGATGGCCTTTGTGACCCCTTCCAACTCTAAAATTCTATGGCCATTTCCGCACTACACTGTTAATAGTACTATTATTCCACTTTCAATCTGCTATGGAATCCTGGGGTTTTTAGTTTAAGGAGGGGCCTTTAAAATTGTCAGCCAGAGAGCTCTTTGGCCTCAGTAAACTACAAACCCCAGTAGTCCACGGGGTTTTGAAAGTGGAATAATAGCACTATAACAGGGTAGTGTGGAAATGGCCTGTGATTCTATGATTCTGTGAAATTGGACAAATATAGTGGGAGGCTCCTGTATTTATTGTTGCAGTTCTTGAGTGTTTGTTTGTTTTTGAAATATTCAAACAATGTTTCTGTCATCCTGAGCATTTTCTGGCAATTCCCAATACACGTGCAACACTTTATTCCCACTGTGAAGCTGATCATCTCCTCCTCCTCCTCCTCCTCCCATTTATTTCTATCCTGTCTTTTTCCCAGTTCCAGACTGAAAGCAGCTTACAAGTTGAAAAACACATTGTTAAAAATGCACACAATACAAACCAGTCGCATTGGGCAACTGGCTGCAACCTGCTATGATTGAGTTGATTTAATACATTTCCCAGCACCATCTCATGCGTGTAATCTGACACTTGACCTGATAGAGGAAACACTTTACTTAAATGAGGAAAATGGGATAGGAGTTTTTCTTTTTTTAAAAAAAAATGGCACTCAAGCTTTATGGTGCTATGTGGCCTCTTCATGGTTGTTCTTAGAGGTAATTAAAAGATGGGAGATCATCGTCAACAGCTGATTGGCCTTCAGGATAATTTGCATAGATAGTAGAGACTGGAGAGCTGGAAAAAGTGAAGCAAAAGGCAACCGAAAAGATCGAAGGGATGAAGCAATTGTGCTATGAGGAAATGTTATAACATTGAGAACTTTTTAGCTCTAAAAAGGAGAGGGGGTGAGAAAGGAGACATGCAGCAGTAGTATAATTATGAATTCCCTGAAGAAAATAATAAGAGACATTTTTCCTCTTTTCTCACAATCCTAGACCCCCAGAACATCCACTGAAGGTAAATGACGGAAGCAAAACAAAGTAGTACTTCACAAAGGGTTAAGATATAGATCATTTTAAAAGTTTGGCTAGGTTCCTGCCCTTTCCCTTTTTCTCTCTCATGCTGCAACAGACTAACACAGCTATCTGTTGGAAAGTAGTTAACCAGCAGAATTCTACACTGCAATATTTTAACCACCAACATGGATAGTTTTGCAAAGGAATTAGACAAATTAAGGGAGTAGAAGATCACTGTTGGCTGTCAATCATTATGACTGCATATGACATCCTATATCAAACACGCTTGTCACCAAATTACAGTTGTCGGCAAACATAGAGAGAGGGATGCTGTTGCAATAATGTCCTACTTGTGGGCTTCTTGTAGGCATCTGGTTGGTTGTGGGATCAAAAATCTGGATTAGATGGGCGCTTCTTCTGTCTGGTATATTTATTGTTATGTCATATCTTCACAATGGGGTCAGTTCCACTCAGGCAGGCTCCATCACAAATAGACAGAACTTTCTAAATGATGAACACTATCTTAGGCCATTTTCTCACTATGGTCCCATATCAGCCTGGGGACACATTGAAGCCGGTCCACAATGCATGCTATTGCACAACGTCA
Source organism: Ctenosaura bakeri (assembly GCA_948474755.1). Taxonomy (NCBI): domain Eukaryota; kingdom Metazoa; phylum Chordata; class Lepidosauria; order Squamata; family Iguanidae; genus Ctenosaura; species Ctenosaura bakeri. Next base: position 548,087 of record CAOLHI010000709.1, read on the forward strand.
TTGCAGTCCTACTCCTGTTGTGTCCCCAGTTATTGTGATCATGCACTATGCTATTACCAGAAAAATCTGGTGATAGGTCCCTTTTGTGCAACGATCATGCTGGCTGTAGCCATGCAGAAAGGGTGGAAGTGCTATCAAGCACTTCCTTCCTCAGGCCCTTTTCTCATGGCATTTTCCATGTGAAAGAGGGCCTGTAGCATCACGCGATTGTGAGGAGTGATCCGCACGATGCACTCACAATCGTGCAACTCTCCAGGGGCTGGCAGGCACTGATCGCACACCTTCTCATTTTTGGCTAGAAGCCGAAAATGGTGCATGATTGCACATGCAGGCCCCCCACTTACCTGGCGTTCAGAGCGTCCAGAGCCACATCGGTCGTGCTTCCTGCCCCAGCGCAGCCTGGGAAACTCCCAGGCTGCACTGCGGAAGGAAGAGGTGGGGCTTTCGTGTGAGCAGGCAGCTCATGCGGAGCTGAAGAAACCCTGACATGAGAGCCTCTTGCTGGAGACTGCTCGTGAGATCCCCGCACCCCAGCGCTGGAAAATGGTAAGGTGCGGAAGGGCCTCAGTGCAGCACCAGAAGAGGCAGGCTGCACTGCAGAAGGGAGGAGTGTGTCCCAAACACTTTCCATCTGGCAGCTGCTGGCGGAGTGTGGAGAAGGGTATTTGGGACATGCTTCCATCCCAGCAATTCCACTGCTGGGATGACATTGGGATGTTGTGAGACCCAGGTATGATGCGGAAAGGACCTTAGTATATTAATCCTCTGCTTGGTATACTCATTGCTGGAGAAAGATTTGCACTTCACATATGTCCACTCTTGTGTCCTTATCCTGTTCGGAATTTTCAGGAAAGCTAACAATACTCTTTGTCTAATTCCTAGGAGACAAAGTCATTCCACTCTTTCTCCCACAATGTGAGAAATGCCTTCCTTGCATTCATCCCAAAGGCAACCTGTGCAAAATGCATGCGTAAGTTTCTCTTATTATCTGTAGCGGTAGGCACTAGGAGGGTCTTCTGAAAGGATTCAGAAGCTCCATTCCTAAAAAGGAAAACTGACTCCTGCCTTACTGTCCTTTCCTCAGCAAATGAAGACCTTTTTATTCCAGCAGGCTTTTCAGAACTGACTGCTTTACAAGAAAAGGGCCTTTTCTAGTATTGTTGTAATACTTCTATTCTCTGTTTTGAGATGAACATTTTGAATGGTTTAAACTCTATTGACAATTTAATACTATTTTCTTCATAACTTTTTGTAGGATTTTACCTACCTTTTTTTTTTAGTTGTAATCCTGTTTATTCTGTAAATCACCTTGAATCCCAGCTTTGGGAAAATGTGGGGTATAAATAAAGGAATATAAAAGAACAAAATAGTTCTATAATCACTCTTGTCCTTCATGAAAACCTTATTTTCCCAATTTCTCCTTTCCATATTTTATAGCCTCGGAGGACGTAATGGAGTAATGCCTGATGGTACAACCAGGATCACTTGCAAAGGAAAGCTAATTTACAATTTTAGTTCCACTGGCACCTTCAGTGAATACACAGTAGTGCATGAGTCTGCAGTGGCTAAAATTGATGCTGCCGCTCCTCCTGAGAAAGTGTGTCTGATTGGCTGTGGATTTTCCACTGGCTATGGTGCTGCCGTAAATTCTGCAAAGGTAAGGATTACACCATAGGTATAGCATGAGGAATTTGTGGCATGTCCATATTTTGAGTTTATGACTCACCAATTAAGCAATTTTTCAGGAATATTTCCTGGTGATTTTGTTTTGGTTTTATTACATAATGTACACATTAAAGTATATGGTAAAAAAATAATAAAACAACTTTATGATGTCAGAGCTATGTTGCAGATATGATGTGCAACCATGCTAGTGAATTGCTTCAAGTCACAATGAGGCACTGCACAAAATATCCCATTGTGCAGCAAGGGCTTCCACTGCACAGTGGGGCATGTTGTACACTGGGACACGTTCTGTCTCAGAGCATGTTGCTCTTTGGGACACCTTATGCACTAAGATACCTTGCACAATATGACATGTTATGCATGAGAACACATTAGCCCTTTTTCACAGCTTACCAGATCCTGGCAGTGTCCCACGGAGATCTTGGTAGACCGTCTCCCAGAAGGGGAGTGTTACAGGAGTGTTTTCCTCTGCACCAGATACCTCCATAAATGAAGGAGGTGCAATGGTGCCACCTCTTCCTTCTTCAATGCAGCCTGGCACTATCCCAGGCTGCACTGGGGTAGGAAATACAGCCATTGCAGGGTGCAGGTGCATGGTGAGATGGTGGAGTGATTGCTGGTGATTGACGAGTAAAGCCTGTCAAAGATTTATTGTGTAATCGTGCCACCTGGGGACGGGAGAACAACAGGACCTGGACAACATCATGCAGAACCATCATCCAGGTCCCATCTTTCTCCCATCCCCAATGCAGGACGATGACATCCTGCAGAAAGAGCCATTGTGCGTTGTGACCACTGTGTGATAACCACACTGCTGGCTGTGCTTGCTCTATGATCCTAATGCCTTAACTATGTCTCCCCTCCCCTCTTGAGAATATGAATGTCCCAGGCTGCACTGGGGCAGGAAGTATAGCCATTGCCCTTCAAGGACCTCTACAACAGCAGAATTCAACTTCACATGATCATAAGTCACTTTACGAGGATGTGACTTCCCAACAGGATGCAAGCCACAGAGTGCAAAAGAAAAAGGGAAAAAAGAGTTGAGAGGCATGTTATGAATTGCATCGTGTGCTTATTTGTGTGTTGGTTGAGATGTGTAGTTAGGTGCTTACTCTCAGTCTCAAGATTATTATTTTTCTTTTGACGTAGGTGGAGCCTGGTTCTACCTGTGCCGTTTTTGGACTGGGAGGAGTTGGCCTCTCAGCAGTGATGGGTTGTAAGGCAGCCGGAGCCTCCCGAATTATTGGGGTTGACATCAACAAGGATAAATTTCCCAAAGCTAAAGAGCTGGGAGCCACCGAATGTGTCAGCCCTCTGGATTTCAAGAAGCCCATCAATGAAGTTCTGTTTGACATGACTGATGGAGAAGGCGTTGACTATTCATTTGAAGTCATTGGACGTACTGACACTATGGTATGCATGTGAAATTGTAAAGGAGACCTGAAATGGAGGGAATAAGTCTCCACTATTTTTCTTTCTATTCTTCCTCACCCCGCAATTATTCTGTTCCAATCATTTCCTTCATCTATGAGAGCAAGGGTGGGCAATCTTCCCCCTCAACTCCACTGCACATTGCACCCTCACATCATGAGAGCAAATGCCTCCATATTCCTCTGCAGTCCTCAAAACAATGACAGAAAGTGGTGGGATACCTCCTCCTGTCACCACTTGGAGACAAATTAAAAGGAAAGCAGTAAAATTTGGGAATGGAGTGGAATTCTGCTTCTGGGGGTGTTTAGGAGGGCAAAATTGACACTCAAATTCACTGTTTGTTTGTTTTTTTGGAATGGGGAGACTTAAGGAAAATGGTAGGCTGATTCAGGGGTCACAAACACTGGGTCCAGGGACTTTATATGTCCCACAAACCTTATTAGCTAGACTCAACAAGAGCAGACTCACTGACTCAATGGTTTGGTGTGCCAACATAGATAAATCCTATTACTGTAATTCAATGCATCTAATCTTTCTGAGAGTAACTATAGGATCCAGGCCTTTTCCTACACGAATTTCCTTCAAGTTGATTAAACCACAGTCCAAACCATTGTCAGCATAGATGGTTTGGGGAAAAATGGTGGTTTCAATACTCTTTTGTACAACAAACCCATAATAGAAGTGGTCTGTCTCTTTAAGGCAGGAGAGGGTGGCATGGTAAGCACACAGGATATTTTCTATTGCTTGATCTGAATGTGTGACTTTGGATTTGCTTTTAGATTGCCGCCTTGGCTTCGTGCAACTTGAACTATGGGACAAGTGTGGTTGTAGGTGTGCCTCCTACAGCATCTGAGATTACTTTCTCTCCTTCCCTTATCTTCACTGGTCGCACTTGGAAAGGATCTATATTTGGAGGTATGGTCTGAAATCATGCACACACACCCTTTTGTTGGAAACCAAGCCTTGCTATTTGCACCATAGTACACATGGCAGAAAATGGCTGGGAAAATCAGGAACACTTTATTTGGCCCTGGCATTCCACAACATTTTCAGCAATCTCAGCACCCATGCTGATAGCTGAGCTTGCTTACACCCCCGTGGACATCGTTGTTGTTGTGTGCCTTCAAGTGCTTTCCAACTTATGGTGACACTCAGCAAACCTATCATGGGGTTTTCTAGGGCTGACACCCAATGTCACCCAGTGGGTTTCCATGGCAGACCAGGGAATCAAACCATGCGATCGAGGGTCATAATTCAATGCTCAAACCACAGCACCACACAGGACTGCAAAGTAAGACTGTTAAGTACTAGTTCAGGCTACAAATCTTTGGGACTGACATACTTTTAGCATACATGGCATTGGTCCTATCTTAACCACACATTCTCTTGGTTGCAGGCTGGAAAAGCAAAGATTCTGTCCCTAGATTGGTTTCAGATTTCATGCAGAAAAAATTTGCTCTGGATCCACTCATTACCCATACCATGCCCTTTGATAAAATCAATGAAGGCTTCGAACTGCTCCAAGCAGGGAAAAGGTAAAATCTTCTCTCTTTTAGTAGCCTTTGCTCTTTTAATAACCCTTTGCCCAGATAAGAGTGAGCAAGTGTGGTCCAAATGTGGTCCAAAGTGTAGGAAAGAACAAGGTTTACCATTACCTACAGCTGTAAAACAGATTTAACATCCAAAAAACTTGGTCAGTTGTTAGCCTACTGTACTTTCTTCAACACAAGAGCAGTGGAGCACCCACGCACAACCCCCTTCCACTCATGGCCAGTAACACTCCTGAAGTGAAGAGGTTCCAATTCACATGCAGTTTTTCTATGCAGGCAAGATCCCTGGTTTTCTAAGGTTCTTGCTCACATGGATAGTCTCCATTCAAACTCTCCCCTTGAGACATCTTGCTTTCCATATGCAGAGAGCAACAAGTAATGGGACAAGGGGCTAAGTATTTTACTGTTCCCACCTTGAAAAAAGCATGTGGGTCAAAGGATTACCTGAACAGGACTGTATATTCTGTACTTGTGGAATTCCAGGACCTGGAGTTCCATGGTTGGATGGCCTCGCCTGGGACTACAGGTATCAGAGAACAGGGATAATTCATAAGCAGTTCAGCAAATTACAATTCCCAGAATGATGTGATGATAGGGATGGAAACAATATCCACTGAATGTTCCCCATTGAAAAAATGAGTTTCCTCACATACTGGAAACTGGGTCAGGAAGAATCTCATCAAAGCAAGAATTTTGCACATCTCTTGCCCGTATTCACAGGTACCCACATGTTTCAGGAAATAATTCTCTGTGGAAATTCACACGAGGGGTGCAGAAAAATATATTCCCCCTTCTCCAGATTACTGTTTCTATTGTATCTATAGATATTTTGTGCAAAAATTCTGGGGTTTGTTCACAACTTTTCTGGAAGTTATTTATTTATTTTTGGCAGAAAATGATTTTTTTTGTGGAAAAAAAGCCAGTCTTTACAGAAACGTACATTGGTTTTTTAATGCCGAAATTGCATTTTTTTGCATAAAAACACAATTTGTACACAAAACCTCAGATATATTTCTAGAGACAATGGCTGGAATCCTATATGGGAGTTACGTATGTGACGGTAATGTATTCATGGTCCCCCTGTAGCCCCTAGTTTAGGAACTACATAGTGACTGTGAAAGTCCTGTTGTTTTGCACTTACTGGGGAATAGCTGCTGCTATTGACAGGGGTCTATTCTCTAGTCACTCAGGAAGCACTGGGAGCCATTCCCACCCCTCGTATGTGAGCAATATCTGGTGTGAGGGGGAGTTGTGACAGGACCCTTTTTCTGCTTGTTGCAGTGGGAATTGCTCATGGCAGGAGGTGGAAATATCAGCCAGCTGCTTCCCTAGTGACAGTTGAATGAACTCCTTTTGATCTCGGTGACTGTGCCCCAGTATCTGGGGATTGGAAGGACAGAGCCAGAACTCACAATGGTGCTCATGCATACATAAAGACTATCCAGGATCCTGGCAATTTTATTTATTTATTTAGCACAGAAAAGGGTATCTCTGCATATAATTATTTCCTCCAGTGTTTCAAGATGTATGAATACTCAGCCAAAATTGTACAGAAATAGTATAGCCTATTTTCGGAGCTACAAAGATGTCAGATAAACAAAGAACCAGGAAGGAAGGATAGAAGGACAAAAGGAAGGAAGGAAGGAAGGAAGGAAGGAAGGAAGGAAGGAAGGAAGGAAGGAAGGAACAAGGAATCAGTGTGTTGTATTAATTGTTTATTAAAATCAAAAGAATCAAGAGGGGAAAACAGATATCTCAAGAGGAACAAATGAAAGGGAAAATGGCTAAATCTACATGGAAAATGGTCTGTACCATTGAGCAAGCATGGAAATTCACCATCAAAGACCTTTGCCAAATTATATTTGAGCATGCAATCCAATTAGACTAGGGGCAGAAAGCCTTCAGCCTTCCATTTGCTCTCCAGATATTGGAATGCAGCTCCCATCACCCCTAACCAGCATAGTCAACAGTGGCAAAATTTGGAGGCTATGCTTCAACAACATTTGGAGGGGCATATGTTTCTCATCCTTACATTAGACAGAGCAACAGAACATTTATAAACCACATTTTGGACAGAGCAGTGGAATTACTTTCATGTTTACATGAGCCTTTGTATTCAGCTTCCTGAATTTTCATTTTCTCTTCAAAGCTAGTAGATCATTTTTACTTTTTGAGTTAAAACTGTATTTGTTTTCCTTTTGAAAACAAAATATTGTGAACACGTTATGCTGGAGGTTAATCATAATATACATAGAACGTCCACTGAATTCAATGGGGTTTAAGACTAATGTAAATCCTGTTTATTTCAGTCAGTCTCCTGGATGTATGGTCTGACTCTATCCTATTAATATTGATATGTGGAACAGAGACAATCATCATTCTTAATTGATTTTCTGATGTTTCAGTATTCGCACTGTTCTGGTATTTTAAAAGACCCCATTGGTGAAGAAGACCTTTGCCAGCTGAGTTTCACCAGATCCACAGACTACACACTTCATGATGGGACATCTGTGGAAAGGATTGGGTCCTGCTATGTTGCCAGCAGCTGTGAGGTTTTATCCGCTTGCAGACTGGTCCCAAGATAATTATATCCTTCTCTGCTTGTAACAGAAAGAAAAAGGTTTAATTACAAGACAGCCATATCTTGTGCTTCCTGCTTTCGATATCGCATAATCTGTGATTAATGAAACAACAATGAAAAAGAATAATCATATATTTTAAAACTGAAATGTGGAAAGGAGGAGTGGACTGAAATTTGTTTGATGTGTTACTTGCTGTATCAATTATAAAAATTTTCTGAACATTCATTAATAATGATTTTAGAAGAACACTGTAATGTTGGACTATAACATTGTATCCTGTCAGCCCTCAACATCTTTGGGCTTGACTTGCATGGATTTGATTATTTTCAAGTTTCTTCAACTCTTGCCCCCCAGCCCAGTTCTTCTTTTCTAGGGGAACCTTCCATCTCAGCAGCTCTGATCAAGTCATGCAGCCCTTTAAAAACCTGCCTCTGGCCATCCTCTACCAGCCTCTGCCTGGACAGCTAAGGATGGCTTACAGCCTGATTTGTCAGCATCATAGACCCTCTCCAGTGTCCCACAGACACCCAAGGAAGGAGATGGGCAAGAGAGAGGATGTACAGAGCCACCATGTTGACCCACCTGCTTTCCCTCTCCTTGACCTGGGCCCTTTTCGCATGGCATTTCCAAAGCAGAAGGCCCCCTTGAGCATTGGGTAAATGTGAGGAGCAGTCCACATGATGCACTCACATTTGCGCGACGCTCAAGGGCCTAACGCGGACCGCGTACGCATTTTTTCATTTTCGGCTCAAAGCTGAAAAATCTGTGCAGTTGCACATCGCTCCGGGGCCCTGCGCGCACTTACCTGGCATGCGGAGCCTCGGGATCCAGGCAGGTCACGCTTCCTGTGCAGTGCAGGCTGGGAAGGGTCCCAGGCTGCACTGCAAAAGGAAGAGGCAGGGTGCTCGCGCAATCAAGAAGCAGCTATGGAGCCGAAGCAGCAGCGAGAGCCTTCCTCCCCAGGCTTCTCGTGCTAGCCCTGCATCCCAGCTCTGCAAAAGGGTAAGGTGCAAAAAGGGTCCTGGTTTGGATCCTGGGTGGCTGCTGTCTCCATCATTCCTTGGCTTTCCTCCCACAAACACACACAGACATTTTGGCATTTGCAATTTTTCCACTTTTGCAAGGGTTCTGTTCCCCTAACCCTAGCAAATGTAGAAGGCCAAATGTATTTGATATGGATGTCAGTGGTGATTGACAATAAGACTATTTTTCAGTGCCCTTCCATCAAATATATTCTATTTCCTCTATGCAACTCTGAATATTAAAATAAAAATTTGAAAAGAAAGAAATAATTGATATGTTCCTAAAACTTATTAATATAAAAAAAAAGTTATGTGAAATGTGAAGCTTGGGAAAAGTTACTTACAGCCTTAAGGTATGAGATCACAAGTGGACATTTTGGCTAGGGCATGCTAGGAGTTGTAGTCCATTTTTTATTAGCATGTAACTTTCTTTGTATATACAGAGTGATGTTCAAATTTTTATCAGATTCCTCCAGCACCTTTCATAGGAAATATGTTATTTAATTAGCAGCTTTAAAACAGCCTTCTAAAATGCATTGAGAGGTCTAAGATTTAGCATACAGCCTGGGGAGAGCTGCCTTGGTGTTAAACTTATGAAGTTGTCAGCTGAAATTCTATATTGTGCTTGTTTGTGTAAACCTTCGCTCTCACAAATACACATCACATCACTTTTCTGATGGATACTGATATTATGCAAGTGGTACTGTAGATCTCTTATTCTACCTTTTTTTGTTGTCATCTTCTGTTTGTCTGCATCAATTGTTATAGTAGTTCTCTTTGTCCCTGCACACAAATCGAACAGTTACATTCAGGGTTCTGGCCCTACTTCTGTCAAGTTTTACTTTTTTTTGTTTGATGACAACCTTATCTACTTGAAGAGTTTCATCTGTCAACCAATGGGGCTTTTCCCTCTCTTTTTGGATGCAGACAATGTTTGCGTTCTTCTCTCACAAAGTCCCTGGCTTCTGTGCAGAGCTTTATTAGCTACTGGTCAATTAGGTGTAACAGTGCAGATCTATTTTTTTACATTATCTTTAAATTCTACATGGATTTTCCTCATGTTATAGATTGGCACAATGATTGATTTGGTGTCCTTCATGAGCTTTATTCTAATTTTTGATATTAGCAGTTCATGGTCTGTATCACAATCTGCTCCTGGTCTTGTTTTTGTAGAGTGTAGCTATCTGATTGAAAAAGTTCCATTCATATCTACTTTAGCCCACTCAACTAAATTATTGCAATATTTATTCATTCCATTTTTTTTTTGCTTTATGATGTCTAGCTTCCCTTGATTCATCTTCCTCACATTCCATGTCCATATAGTTTGTGCTGTGCAGCTTCAGACTTTCCTTTCTGTTCTGAGCATGTCAGCAGCTGAACATCCTTTCAGCTTGAGTCCAGCTGCATCATTAGCCACAGCACTCTCATACTTCTCCTCTGCTGTTCCCCAGCAGCTCACTGAGTGCCTTCAGATCTGGAAGTCTTATCTTCTGGCTCTATCTCTTGTTACAGTGACACTGGCATCGTCTCTGAGAGATCCTCAACCCCCCCCCAACTACTACTGCTGCTGCCCAATAGCTGTTTGGCACATTTAGTCTGGCTCCTCAGCAAAAGTTTGTCTGACATGGGAGGCCCTACTAGCAGCAATGCTATCATCAGCATACACTCTTGCCTCACAGAAGCATGCAGTCTCACCACCATGGAAAAGTAGTGCCATACCCTCCAATATTTAACAGATGAAAACCCAGGCCCTTTTCGCACAGCATTTACCATGCAAAAGGGCTTCTGGAGCATCAAGCAATTGAGAGGAGCCGTCCACATGACATCCTTGCAATTGCGCAACACTGCTGGGGCCAGCAGGCGCTGATCGCGCACTATTTCATTTTCGGCTTCTAGCCAAAAATGGTGCATGATCACGCATTGCTCCAGGGCCCCGCAAGCACTTACTGTGCATGCTGAACCTCTGGAGCCACGACGCTCGCGCTTCCTGCCCCAGTGCAGCCTGGGAAAATCCGAAACTGGGCTGCAGAAGAAAGAAGAGGAGCTCTCACGCTGCCTGCTTGCTAGCAGGCAGCAGCTGTGGAACTGAAGCAGCGGGGATGCAAGAGCCTCTTGCAAGAGGCTGCTTGCACAATCCCCGCACCCCATCGCTGCAAAAAGGTAAAGTGTGAAAAGGGCCCAAGATGTGTGGCCAAACAACATGAGAATGTGGTCAAGGTGGCAAAAATGAAAAGGACACACAAACTGGGAGTGCCTGTAGCACTTTGCTTTTGCAATCACTATAAAGAAGAGGTGGAACAATCCACTATGCCAGTAGTACCAAATTGGGGGAGAGAGGATCAGCAAAATCACGCCAAAAAGAGAATATAAATTGACACAACCCAAAATATCACCAAATCACAAAATGTTTGTCTAAAAACAACAGTTCTCATCATCTGCTGGAATACATTAATAAATGGCAGGAAGGAAAGTCATACATCTCACACTGAATAATTTCATCAGTTGGGAGCTACTGATGGAAATGCCCTGTGCCCACTTCACAGCTCAAAGAAACATTTATCATTTAAAGAACCACAAAGTTTTATGATTTAAAGAACAAAATTTGGATACAATATGGGCATCAGACCAGTCACATGTAGTCATATTTCCTGGACTCTCCCATACAGAACATTTTATACAAAGGTTATCCCCAAGTTGGTCAAATAAATATAATTGCAATGGCAACTGCCTTTTCATTTCCTTCAGATGCTAAAGTTTGTATTTTTATTGAGCAAGTTATGCCTTCTTTCTGTCTTTAAACCTACTGACTTTCCACAGTGCTAAGATGCACTGGAGCAATGCCAGATTTAAATCAGTAAAACACCACTTAGAAAACAGTGGAGGATGGCAAGGAATTCAAACAATCCAGCAAAAAAGTAACTATGATAATAAAAAAAATTGTAAAAAATATACAGAACATAGAATAACCAAAGTCTCAAGGCAATTCGATATGACTGATGACCAACCATGAGATATAATACAGAGTAATACAAACATTAACAAACAAAGCAGAATAATACCAAACACTGTAACTAAGCGCCACAATTGTATATAGGAGAAGGACAATTTAACCCAAAGAAAACAGACCAAACAAAGCCTATAGGCAACGATATATTCATTGCCTTGAGATTTTAGTTATTTGATGTTCTATATATTTTCCAAATTCTTAATTAAGATATTTACATTTTGTTAGATTGTTTGAATTCTTCCTCTTTGCTGTTTCCGTGTGTGTTTTTCTGCTTGTTTTGATACCCTCCTGTGTTTCTTCTGTTAGAGATTTAAACCAGTGCCAAATTTCATCACAAGCCATATAAATTCAAGAGGTCCTGTATGTAACGGCAGTGACAACCTGGCCACTCCTCTACTGCCACTTTGTTTTCTCTAGTTTCATTATATGTCAGAATTAGAATTCAGTTATGTTGAAGTTTTCACCTCAAAGGCTGGATTAAGACATGCCAAGGTACTGAGCAGTGTCAAGTTTAAGAGTCCCCCACCAAGTGCCATGGGGCCTCTTGAACTGCCTTGGCTTGAGTTAAATCTGGCACTGACTCAGCAGGTGGGTGGAACTCCACCTTTACTGAGTTCCAGCCTAAGAGCCTGGCCACTCCTCTACTGCCACTTTCATTGAACTTAATTGGACTTAATTGAAAGAGAAGTCACATCTGTGCCACTACTTTAAAAGGGAAATTTGGCTCCTCTAGGAAGGCAGACTAGAAGCACTGAACTTATACATAAAGGGTGGTAGACTGCAAAGCCTGGAATCATGACTACTGCAGGGAAAGTAAGTAGACAATTTCTTCTGGCACTGCTTTTTCATCCCAAATGTGTGTGAGAAAGGGAATGTGTGTGTGTGTGTGTGGAAACTGGCACCTAAACATACAAATGGAAATAGCTATATTGCACTTAGGCCAGAAACAAAGATTTACTTGAAGTAGAGCTGCTGGGAAAACCCACCACAGAATCTGCAGGTATCAGATTTATCTTGTTTTGAAGAGGTGGCAGTCTTATGGGGCATGATTGCTTGGTCTTGATAGAAGCTGTAGCCAGATAGGAAATTTGCTGCCCTCAAAATTTACAGAGATATTTATGTATATGCCTTTGGAAGGATTTGAAAGTGCTAGAGAATGATGAAAGTGACACAAAATAAAAGGGAAGGAAGGCAAAGGACATTTTTGTGTATACAAATGGCTTTGTAATAACACTATTTATATAAAAATGCAGTTCTCCTCCCCAAATTAACTAGTGGGGGGGACATCTGGAAAGTGTACTATATAGGCCATTTCTGCACTACAAGCTTATAGTGTGATTATTCCACTTTCAACATCCTATGGAATCCTGGGGTTTCCAGTTTGGGGAGGGGGCTGGTTGGCCTCTCCCAAAACTGCAAACCCCAGGATTCCATAGGATGTTGAAAGTGGAATAATTGTGCTATAAGAGTCTAGTGTGGAAATGGCCGTGGTTGATGGAGCCAAGAAGAACATGTGACCTGAAGAAATGCATTCAAAGCAGACTATGTTTGTTTCATACATTACTAACTTGAGAAGTGTCCAAGATTTTAAGGATGTTGAAAGTAATATTACTGTAGTTTATAGTCTGAGCCCGAGGTCTACTAAATATAATTTGATATGTAAAGATTGACCACTCCAAACCATTCCTCTCCACGTACTTGCGAGGCCCTCGGACAAGCACGCATACGGACATGGCCGATCAGGCTGAAAAACACAAGGCAGGCCAGTAATTTGCTGGCATGCAGTTTCAGGAGACCTCCAGGCAAGTACACTTTGAAACTACATTAAGTATGCATGCAGCATACAAAAGATTCTCTGCCCCGAACTGCCAGCTTGATGAGATTAGTGCTTACGAATAGCCAACTGTCAAGCACTCCCCATTTGCATACTGTCTGCGCTATTGACAACTTCATCAAAATCCAATCATTCTAAGTACTGACCTTTCGGAGGCTTTGCCTCTGACCTGAAACCCATTGTTTTCCCGGGGAACGGACTACCCTACAGGCACATTTTCCCCTGTAAGAACCCCTGATTTTGAGCGCTTCTTCGGATCGCTCCTGGCTTCCATCCCGCCTTGCTGCCACTCCGTTCGCCAAGTCTTCCCCTCAGCTTCCACGTGCTGAGAATCTCCGTTCCAACTGACTTTTCTTCTGACTATCCAGGCTACAGGATCAGGTGTAGTATTTCCCCTGAAAAAATCCTCTCGAAATCCTCTATGAAACCTCCTCCCATTTATCTTCTTAGGTCTGTGTGTGATTGCATACGTGCACATTGACTGTCTTTTAAAATAAAGAAAACAATTATAATTTACCTCTGCTTGGTTTGTGACTCGGCCTGACTCTGTAAACATTGGGTTCAAGATCTTGCTAAGTTGCCCTGCCTCTTGCATTACTATAGCTTGTGCTCTGGCTAATTCCCATTTTCCATTATTTGGAGCGCATTGAGGTGTCCCTCATGGGACCCCAGAAATCAGGGTAACAGTAACATCAGAATGTGCTCAAGGTGGCAAAGTTATTAATAGAGAATATATCACAAATGAGGAGAGACTGTGGTAGTCTGCTTCTCCCTGAGCCTATCGGATAGTTTCCATCCCCTCCTCTCCTCTATCCTCCCTCTGCCAGAGTAAATTTTGTGCAACTTACTTTTGCACTTTGAGCTCAGCTGGCAGCAACTGAAGTAAACTGAGGACAAAGGTGGGCAGACTTGAAGGTGGGAGCAAACATTAAAAACAGCTAAGCAAAGGAATGACAAAGGATTAATCTGGGCAGCTTGTTGGGCTGCAAGTCGAAAAAGTCTTAAGCAGAGCTTTGGAAATTCCTGTATTTCCCCAACCATCATGACCATTGGCTGTGCTGGCAGAGTGATTATGGAAGTCATAGGGCCTTTCCGCAGTTATAGTGCTATTATTCCACTTTCAACATCTTATGGAATCCTGGGGTTTGCAATCTAAGGAGGGCCATTTAGAATTGTCAGCCAGAGAGCTCTTTGGCCTAAATAAACTACAGTGTAGTACAGAAAGGTCCTTATCCAAAAAAATAATTTCTTTAAGCTCTGGCCTTATAAGCAGGCAACATTGAACATTATGAGAATATGGCTCCTTATAAATTGCCATGAGAATTTGGAAAGGAAGAAAGCAAGAATATCTTATTTCAAATTTGTTAGTTATAAGGATAAATACTGTTTCTCCTCCTATTATTTTCACAGGTCATCAAATGTAAAGCAGCCGTAGTCTGGGAACCTGAGAAATTAAGCATTGTGGAAATAGAAGTAGCCCCACCAAAAGCTCATGAAGTCCGTGTTAAGGTAAAGGAAACAAACCAAAAAGTGGGCTAGTGTAACTTATCAGTATTCACACACATTCATTCAAACCAGGTTGACTTTACCACTAGGCAGAATGAGGCAGCTGACTTTTTTAGGAACATCTGCTTCAAGCTGGAGAGGCTGAGAACTGGGACAGCTTTTCTCTCCCTTACCCCACAAACCTCCTACACTGAATGATTGTCTTCAGTTACTGTGCAAGCTACTGTTCTATTGTGAGTTTTAAAGTAAGATTGAATTGTTGATCCACGTAGATAGGATATAAGTAGAACATGGAGGGGAAATGACATCATGTTCTTCACCTCAGGCAGCTAAATGTCTTGAGCTGGTCCTGATTCCTCAGACTGACAATCTACTTCTGAAACTAGACCTCTGATGTGCAGGTATACCTCCACCACCAAGTATGGCTTCTTCATTCATTTTCTTGAAGAAATGGTGAAATAAATCCACAAGAGGCTTAGCTGTAGATGTGGGCTAGCACCTTGTTAATGACATAGTTAATGACATATGACTTTCTTTTTAGTGGTTGCAGAGGCAGGAATTCATTGCCTACTTTGTACAAAAGTCCTTCCTTCTTCTTAATTCACTTTCCTCTTCTCCTGTCATGTAGTGGACAATGAAAAGCAGTGGGCAGCAGAAAAGCATCCAACTATGGGCCTTTCCACCCTACACTGTTACAGTGCTATTATTCCACTTTCAACATCCTGTGGAATTCTGGGGTTTGTAGTTTACTGAGGCCACAGAGTTCTCTGGCTGAGAATTCTAAAAGCCCCTCCCTAAACTGAAAACCCCAGGATTCCATAGGATGTTGAAAGTGGAATAATAGCAGTGTAGTGTGGAAAAGCCCTACGTGCCTGTAGCCAGACACACTCAAAGACAACAGCATCCTCCACGACCCTCCAGTGGTCCCCTTGATGTCTCAGAGGATGACTTTATCATTATGACTCCAGGTGGTCCTTTACCATCATTGCACTCTCCCAAAGCCACTCCATGACCACATTGAGCAGTGAGTCTTGCAAGAAGAAAGGGAATCCTGTGGAGGGGAGAGGGGGAGATGGGGTGGAATTCCACTGGGGCAAAATTTTATGCTCAGTTCCTGAGGCACAACTGTGATCAAGGTCTTTGGGGAGCATCAGTACAAAGGGCAGAGTTTGGAAGTGTCTCTTTTTGGATGACAGTTCCCAGAATCCCCCAGACAGCATGGGCACTGACCTTACTGGCTAGGGAACTCTGGAGGTTTTAGTCCAAAGCAGTAATTTTTCCAAGCTATGGATAACCACGGCAGTGACAAAGGCAGCTTGCTGTCTGGTGAACATTTTTATTCCGATCTTGCTTTCATTTGACATCTTTCTGCCAGATAGGGACAGGATTTTGCCTGCTGTCACAAACCCTGGGGTCAAATCCACTCTACAAATACTCCACTTCTATAGCTACTCACAAGCACCCCTTGAAACCATTTTTGGGTGGTTTCTACTGTTCCTGCCCCCGTTCTGAAATACTGAAATGCTTCTCCAAACTTTAGTTATACTGAGAGCTTTGAGCTCATTTAGGCTGGTAATTTTTTGTTCTATTCTTTTGTTTTTGGCCCTACCTGTCTCTGGAATGTACACACATCTCCCTGAGAACTTCCCTGAAATTAAACCTTACCCTTGCGCTGAAAGAGGTTCCCTACCCTTGCTCTAATCTGAGCAAGGGTAGGGAATCAGAGCACATGCTCTGCTAAAGTATTCTTTGCATCCATAAGCAACAAAAGCTTGTGCTCTTCATAGAAATCTCAGTATAACATAAGCCTTTTCCAATAGGTTTTCCCTAGCTTTTAGGTCAAATTCAAGCCAGCTACATCCAGAGATCGCATCAGTCTTAAATATCAAATGCAACATGGAATTCATAAATCCTGATGTGCAATGCACACGCATCTGTGAGAGTTTTAGGGTATCTTTGCATTACAGACTTAGGCCCTTCCCACGCGCGGAGGAAAAAACGGGTGAAAACACGCTAGGACGGACCTTACCTGCAACCAGGTAAGTCCATCACCGCGTAGAGCAGAGTGTTTTTACTGCTCCACACTCGTCGGCGTCCTGTGGCGTCCAAAATGGCGGCTGCCAGCTGGCGGAGGCTCTCCACCAACCGGAGAAGCTCGCCAGCTGGAAGCCCGCCCCTGGCAGGTCTGCAGGCGCGCCCTTGTGCGCACCTGCAAATCAACACCGGGCGCTGTGACGGGGCTGCACGTGGCTGCATGCGGCTGCACGCCCCATGCCTTTTAAAAACCTCATGAAAAGTGGTTTTTAAAAAGCATGCGGCAGCACCACTTCTGCCCTCCCTAGCGCGGATTGGGGTATGGAATTACACTAAAGTAGTCTGCCCCAATCCATTTTACGGTGTAGACAACCTCCGTCAGAGGTCGCGCTACACTTTTTTAATACCCCCGTGTGGAAAGGGCTTTAGAAAGGTCTGAGAATCACTGCCTCCTCACCAGGAAATCTGAGAATTGTTGTTCAAGATAGAGGGAAGGTTTAAGGAAATGTAGCAAAGATTTTAATTATTACCCTCACCATCATGCAATTCTTGCCATTTTGGGAGGATGCCAGAAGAATTAACAGGTCTAGTTCAAAGTTTTTGGAGACCCAGGGCAAGTTGCGTACAATGTGTGTTGCACCCGCAGCTTACTCAGGGAATAGTGGGAAATCTCAGCATGGTGGAAGTGCTGAACAGAGTTCTCTGTCTGCACCTAAAGTTGGTAGCACCAACATAATTACGCTGGCCCTGCTACTGTAATATGCATGGGGTGGGGTGGAACCAGTATAAGTGAAAGTGCTTATTTTGTCTACATAGACTCCATGCCCAGCAATGTTTTACTGATGAAACTGGAACATGTGTATGGCCAAGATGCCAAAGATAATTAATAAAGAAGAACACACAAGCTAGATGCAGCTGCTGCAGTTTATTTTTGTCGGAGTCCACAGGAAGGATCGTGATTCCGTCTTGCTCTCCTCTCCCCCTCCTGTGTTAATTGAGTGCAAATGATTTTTGTGCTTTGAATTCAGTGTGCAGTGGTTGAAATGAACTTAAGACAAAAGGAACAGGGAGAGATAAACTGGGACATTTTAAAGGAACTGAAAAAGTGGGGTGACGGAAGATTAACAGGGACTACCCCAGACAAATTGGGGCAGCTGGAGGGTATAAGGTTTCGCATGTTTACTTTGTCAGTGCTGAGCCAAGCCCAGTTCCCTCCAGAGGACCTCTAGCTTGACAGTGGCACAGAACATGCTTCTGGCTTTCCATGTGTAAACTGACCAGCCTTCTATCAGCCTTGGGCAGCAGCAGCAAAAACAGTTACCACAGCAGCCCTGACAGTGGTGTTAGGCCCTGCTGGTGCCCTACACTTGTCCAACACCCTTTCCACACTTTACCTTTTTCCAGCACTGGGGTGCCGGGATCACGCAAGCAACCTCCGGCGAGAAGGTCTCCCTTCCCTGCTGCTTCAGCTCCACACGAGCTGCCTGTTTGCATGAGAGCCCCACCTCTTCCTTCCACAGTGCAGCCTGGGAGTTTCCCAGGCTGCGCTGGGGCAGGAAGTGTGACTGGTGTGGCTCCAGAGACTCCACATGCCAGGTAAGTGCGTGGAGGGCCCAGGAGCAATGTGCGATTGCACACCATTTTCGACTTCTAGCCGAAAATGAAAAGGTGCGCGATCGGCGCCTGCCAGCCCCTGGAGCGTCATGCAATTGTGAGTGCGCTCTGCAGATCACTCCTCACAATCGTGCGACGCTCCAGGCACCCTTTTGCATGGCAAATGCCGTGCGAAAAGGGCCCAAGTATGCCACATGCTTGTGGATCAGAGAGTTAAAGTGATATAGAATCTGTTTGAGTTTGTAGAGGATGTATGCCTTTGTTTGCAAGACATCTTTACTTCTCAATTGGGCTACAGGTGTTGTATTATACCTAGGCCCTTTTCGCATGCCACTTCCAATGCAAAATGGCCACGGGAGCACTGCAGGATTGTGAGGATGATTTTGCATGATGTCCTCGCAATCCCACATTGCTTCTGTAGCCATCCCATGGCAATTATGGATTATATTATTTTCGGGTCTTTCCCGAAAATGATGCGCAATTGCGCATCCCTCTAGCCTCCCTCTCGCACTTACCTGGTGTGCAGAACATCAAGAAGCGCAATGGCAGTGTTTCCTCTCCCAACGGAGCCTGGGAAAGTACCTGGCTGTGCTGCGGAAGGAAGGGGTGGAGCTATCGCACTTCCTTCCATCCAGCACAGAGATGGTATGGAGTGAAGTGCAGGAGACGTGACTCCCTCCTGAAAGAGGCTTTTTGTGCGATCCCCGTGCAATGGCGACGAGAAAAGCTAAGGTGCAGAAAGGGCCCTAGAGTTTCCCTTGAGGACATCCCAGAAACTTCAGTTTATGGAGAAAGGAGCCAGAAAGAGTGCAACTTTCCACTCCTCAATCTTTTGCAATGTGCTGGCATTAATCTGCAAAGCCCCACCTGGCTTATTCTCTAAGTACCAGAAGTCATGTCTGCTCAGCCGATCTGCAGTCACTTGTTCATGCCCTCTTCCAGGTGTTTTGACTGTCTGAGATGTGATAGATAGTGACTGGGAGAGTATATTTTTGGTTGCATTGCCCAGTTCTTGCTAGAAGATGTAAAAGAGGGAGTTTTAGATTTAATTTTTTGTTTTTTATTTTACTTTTTAATCATGATTTTCATAATGGTCAGTGTTGTACACTAGCTACAAGTCAGTATACTTAACTAAATAACTTCTCCTTACCCAACCCCTACAAATATAACAAAATATCATTCACCCATGCTCCAATCACGGACAGAATTTAAAGGGATTTACAACTGTGGCAATAGTGTCAGAATTATGACTAAGTAAAGGTCGTGAATATGGAACAGTTCCATTCTTCCAGCAATTGGAGCATGGCTGAATGACTTTTATATCAGGTTTGAGAGTGTGGGACCATGCTTACTGAAGTATACTTAACTTAGTATATTTAATTTAGTTAAATGTACTTAACGATATAGCTGATATAGAATACTGGCTTGTATTTTTGTAGTGTTGGCATGAGATTGTATTTAATTCTTCTATTTGTAAATTAGTATCAAAATTGATATTGAAAAGCAATATAAAGAAATTCCTTAAATGATAAAGAACTGCATCCAATTTCTAAATGGGGAACAACTGTCTGTAGCAATCTCTCATCTTTTTTACAGATCTTGGCTACTGGAATCTGTCGCACAGATGAGCATATACTGAGTGGGTCAATAAAAGCAAACCTTCCTGTTATTCCTGGCCATGAAGGAATTGGTATTGTGGAGAGTGTTGGGGAAGGAATTACCTGTATGAAACCAGGTATGACAAAGCACACAGAGTGCAATGAGAGAATGTCAACATGTATACAAAATAACAAAATTAAACTAGGGTTGGGTTGGGAATGACTTACAACACAACTTTTAATATGGGGTAAACTGTATTATTTATTATTCAAATGTATTTCTGATGTTTTTACTTAACAACCCTGAAAAGGAAATACATTTAAATTGGAGAAGAACAATTTAAAGGGTGGGGAGAGGACTCACACTGCATACACTACAACTATGCAACATGATGACATATTTGGCCAAATAATTGGAATCAAAAGTGATTTCTTGATGCAATTCCTGCATTCTGTGATAGGATTTTGATAGGCTCTGTAGGTATCTTAAATTAATTCACAATTTCTGGAGGCCTTGGCCTTTTCTGGGTGCTTTTTTTCCCTCCCAAACATTGTCAGGGTGATCTGGAAGTTAGACAAGAAGGCCTGGTCAAGTCTGGCAAGGCTGTGGGGTCACAGTTTGTTCATCCTGATTTACCTGCTCCTGCATTAATGAACCTTCAGCGTTCACTAGCCCATTGCCTTGTTTCAAAGAAGACATCTTGAGAATTCTAGCTGAGTATGACATGTGGAGTTTGGTAATGTTCAGAGGTTCTCTGAGGTGAAGTCCAAAAGATCGAGAATGACTGCTGTAGTTCTTCCCCAAACAACAAATCCCAGGATTTTATAATATGTAGACATGGCAGTTAAAGTAGTATTGAATTGCTATGATTTCAGGTAAAAACCATTACAAGATTTTCTAACTGCCAACCACAGAGGTTCAACTGGGCACTTACTATATGCATATAATGTGCCCTCCACCTAGCAACATGGAGAGGAGAAAATGTGTTAGAAATGTGGCTACACCCAAGGCAAGCATGGCCGTGCAAGAAAGCAGCTACACTTTTTTTTTTACATATCTTTTCACATCTTAATCATATTTGCTTCTGGAATTAAGATAACAAGAGGATAAACTGAGCTGACACACCCTGTGGTTGCAGAGTTGGAATCATCATCCTATTTCTGAGGCCCTTTCCGCACCTTACCATCTTCCAGCACTGGGGTGTGGGGATCGCACAAGCAGCTTCTGGAGAGAGGCTCTCATGTCTGGGGTCCTTCAGCTCTGCGCGAGCTGCCTGCTCATGTGAGAGCCCCACCTCTTCCTTCCTCAGTGCAGCCTGAGACCTTCCCAGGCTGCACTGGGGCAGGAAGCGCAACCGGCGCAGCTCCAGAGGCTCCACATGGCAGGTAAGTGTGTGCGGGGCCCGGGAGCAATGCACGATCGCGCACCATTTTCAGCTTCTAGCCAAAAATGAAAAGGTGTGCGATCAGCCCCTGCCAGCCCCTTGAGCGTTGCATGATTGTGAGCGCGCCATGCGGATCGCTCCTCACAATCACACGACGCTCCAGGCCCTCTTTCGCATGGAAAATACCATGCAAAAAGGGCCTGAGTGTCAAAATATGCACTGTGTTTCTGTTTCTCTGTTTCTTTGTTCACTTTGTTTCTGTCTTTCTATAGTCCATTCCCAGGTAGCTTCGTTTTTGAGGGGGGAAAAGCCCCTCGTGGGGCAAATCCCCCTCTGGGCCATAAAAAATGAACCTCAGAGATATGTCCTGTCCACAGGCTGGACTTTCTGCATACCTGCCCTACAGAGAATAGAGGCTGAGTTCCTAGACCTTCATACCTAAACCTGGGTCTCAGGGCTTCAAACTTATTATCCAGGGCATGGGCAAAGAATCTCTGAGCAAGACCACTATTTTGAAAACTGTAAAAACATTTTCCTCATTACTTAGACTTTGTGGCTGCAATCCCTCATAATTAGAATGACAGGGCTATATCATCCATCCATCATTATGTCTGATGATGCCACCCCTCAAAAAATAAAAAAACAAATCTACAGGCAGTCAAATAGTGCCCCAATCAAAGAATATCTGGGGTGCTGGAGATCAGGGTGCTGGGAAATGATCCCCACAGTACCCTTCCAGTTGCAGAATGCATTGAAAGCAAGCAACTGGAGAGACCCTCAGGGTCTGCCACAGTTGCTTGTCTGCACTCTGTGGCCAGGAGAGGATCGCAGACGTCATTTCCCAGCACTCTGATTTGCAGCACCTTGGAAACGCTTCAGCTGAAGTGCTGTCAGGCTGCAAAGGTAGATTTGGGGGGGAGGGGTCAAATTCAGTTGTTCATGACAATAAATATGAATCCCCAGGTCTCCAATAGTGAGCAAAGACACAAAGATTGGTCAATTGTCTCTAACATTATGAAATGTTTATGTTTGTTGGACAAATTGCCTATCCAGTTTCCTTTATCTTCCCTCTCCTCCCTGTTGGCTGGAGCAGTCCATGAGGATTGAAAATGCTTTTTTTAGGAAGTCCCAACCAATGAGGTTTTCTGTTTTGGGAGGATTTGCTTTAAAAAAGGATATTGACAAGCTGGACCATGTCCAGAGGAGGGCAACCAAAATGGTGAAGGGTCTGGAAGCCAAGCCCTCTGAGGAGCAGCTTAGGGAGCTGGGTATGTTTAGTCTGCAGAAGAGAAGATTAAGAGGGGACATGATATCCATGTTTAAATATTTGAAGGAGTGTCATGTCGAGGAGGGAGTGGGCTTGTTTTCTGCTGCTCCAGAGACTAGGACAAGGAGCAATGGATTCAAACTGCAGGAAAAGAGATTCCACTTAAACCTCAGGAAGAACTTCCTGGCAGTCAGAGCTGTTCAGCAGTGGAATATGTGGTAGAGTCTCCTTCTTTGGAGGTTTTTAAGCAGAGGCTGGGTGGCCATCTGTTGAGAGTGCTATGATGTGTTTTCCTGCATGGCAGGAGGTTGGACTGGATGGCCCCTGTGGTCTCTTCCAACTCTATGACTCTATGGCTTTTCTGGAATAGTTTGGACAGACCATTAGTTGTGGACACTCTGAGCTATTACTCAGTCTAGAACCTTCAGGCTCACCATATTCTTTTTGTAATTTCTAGGAGACAAAGTCATTCCACTCTGTCTTCCTCAATGTGGGAAATGCAAGCCTTGCAAGAATCCTGACGGCAACTTGTGTGAAAAGAATGAGTAAGCTTTTGTTATCATTTGCCACAGTATTAGAAAGAACCAGCACTTAACTAATACTGCAGTCTTTCTTCTTGTTGTTAAATATCACCACTAACAGTCTGATTTCCCTTTCCATGTTTTAAAGTTTTACTGACATTAAAGGATTAATGTATGATGGCACAAGCAGATTCTCTTACAAAGGGAAGCTAGTTCACAGTTTTATTGGCACCAGCACCTTTAGTGAATATACTGTACTGCATGAGGATTCAGTGGTCAAAATTGATCCTGCAGCTCCTCCTGAGAAAGCCTGTCTGATAGGCTGTGGATTTTCAACTGGCTATGGCGCTGCTGTAGTATCTGCCAAGGTAAGCATTAGGACTTAGTTGGCTGACGGGCAACAAGAGGAATATGTTATATATATGAATTTTGTGTCTACAACCTATCAGTTGTGAAATTGTAATCTAATATAGGAAAGTCAAAGTTTGTTAGTCTGTGTCAGGCAAAGACCTCATATGATTGCGTGCCTAAGAAGATTCTATGGAATCCTGGGGTCTCCAGTTTAGAGAGGGGCCTTTGCAATTCCCAGCCACAAAGCTCTTGGTCCTCAGTCAACTGTCTCTGTCTTGAATAGGCCAGTTGCTATGGAGACAAGGCCTAGCAGCAAGGAGGAAGGCAGTGTATTTCCTCAGGAACCCAACCTCTGTATGTTAATAACTCTGAATACAGATTGGATTGGGGAAAAGTTACAGATAATAGATGAGACAGTCTGGGGAATTAGAGACACAGGATCTCAAATCTTTCTAACAAGTATTACCTATGAGAAAATAAAATCCCAGGCAATGCCGGGTGTATATGCTAGTATTAAATATTTCCACATGATTGTATTTCACTGAAGTGCAATACTGAAGAGTTTGACATGAATCCAATATATTAGCCCCAGTTAGAATAGACCTGTTGAGTGAGTTGTTGAATGGTGAGTCACCATATAGATAAACCCCACTGATTCAGTTAATCTACTCTAGTGAGAACAAATAACTAGATTCAGAATTTTATGTTAGAGTGTGAAGGAGACATTTTTCTAGAATATGCATGTGTATCAAGAAATGCATGCCATGCTTATTTGTCCATTAGTTAGTTTAATCCTGTTTAGAACTGAGACAGTTTCTTTGGACTGGGATGGGAAGGAGTTAATGAGCTGGGTGTCATCCAGACACTGATGGTCCCAGACTCCAAAATGCCACGTAGCCTCTCCCAGAAGTTTCATGTTCATGTTAAATAGCACAGGGGACAAAACAGGACCCTGAGGAACACAAAAACCAGGAGCCAAGAGGTTGAACAAGCAGCACCCACCTTCTGGATTCAGCCCTCCAGGAAGACACAGAGCCACTATAAAAGAGTGTCTCTAAGTCCTACCCAGAGATAGAGCCAGACAGATACTATGGTCAATGGTATCAAAAGCCACTTGCAGGTCCAGCAGAAGAAACAAGGACATATTCATCCTCCCTAGTTCCTGGCACAGGTCATCCAGGCAAGGAACAAAGTTGTGTTTGTCCCATAGCCAGGCCTAAAACAGATTGAATGGCTCTAGATAATCCATCCCATCCAGGAATCCCTGGAGCTGGGAGACCATCAAATGGTCCAGTTCCTTGCCCAAAAATGGAATGCTGTGAGCTGCCTGACAGTTGTCCATTATAGTGGGATCCAGGGAGAAGGTTTACAGCAATGGACTTATAACTGCCTACTTAGGCATGCTGGAACTCTGGCCATTTCCGCACTACAGTGTTAAACTGTTGCTATTCCACTTTCAATACCCTGTGGAATTCTGGGGTTTGTAGTTTACTGAGACCAAAGAGCTCTTTGGCTGAGAATTCAAAGTGCCCTTCCCTAAACTACAAACCCCAGAATTCCATAGGAGGTTGATAGTGGAATAGCAGTACTTTAACACTGTAGTGCGGAAATGGCCTCTGTCTTCTTTTAGTGACTACTTTGTGTACCCACTCAGCCAGTCCCTCTCTTGATTTTTTGATAGGAGCAAGGATGTAAAACACATGTGGTAGTTCTCACCTCTCTAAGAATCCTCTCCACATCTCATGCTGAACAAATTGAAAAGGTGGAGGAAATTCAGTGACATTCTGTACAGTTCTTTAGGTGGCAATGTCAAAAGAATGCCTATTTCTTATGCTTGGCTTTGTGTGGAACTAAAATGTTGCAGCTGCCTGACTGGGAGCTAAATGTTTATATCCCCCTGCTAAGTTACAGAATCCTCAGGTTTTGACAGATAAGATGAAACCATAGGTATGAAATCAGGCAGATAAAGCCCTCAAGAAATAAATAAATAAATAAATGGAAAAAGAGATACGCATTATAATCATGTAATTTCATATTACTAAGATTTTCCAGATCAATCTTTAATATGTTGACATTGATGCAGGTGAGGCCTGATTCCTCCTGTGCTGTTTTTGGACTGGGAGGAGTTGGTCTCTCAGTGGTCATGGGCTGTAAAGCGGCTGGAGCATCACGCATCATTGGGATTGACATCAACAAGAATAAATTTCCTACAGCTAAACAGCTGGGAGCCACTGAGTGTATCAGTCCCCTGGATTTCAAGAAACCCATCAATGAAGTGGTGATGGACATGACTGATGGAGAAGGTGTGGACTATTCATTTGAAGTGATTGGACGCACTGACACCATGGTATGTGACTGAAGTGCATTGTATGTTAGACCTGAAAGTGGAGGGGCTTCCATTACTTCTCTTATCCCTCTTTTACTTCTTATTATGCTCCATACAGCAAGGTCAGGGATTCTGGAAGTTGAAAATGGAGGTTGTTGAATTTATTGCCTTTAGCCACTCCAATGTTTTAAAAGGAACTCACTCCCATTAACTTGCTACAATGATGAGAAAGTAGTGTATTATCTCACTTGTTGCACTGCTCCATATGCCATTACAGGAAACCAAAGAGGAATAGGTCTTATATCAGTGTACATCAAGTAAGCATTTTCCTTGGCTCTGTCTGAATGTGTGACTTTGGATTTACCTTAGCTTGCTGCCTTGGCTTCCTGCAACATGAACTATGGCACCAGTGTGATTGTGGGAGTGCCTCCTTCCGAAGCTGAGGTTACTATCTCTCCAGCACTGATCTTCACAGGACGTACTTGGAAAGGCTCTGTACTTGGAGGTATGGAGCTAATATCAGCTGGTATCCGGCTGCTAAAAGGATGCATTGCCTTTTCTGCTTATGAGAAGCTCAAGGTGTGCCATTGAGGTGGGATTTCTTGTAAGAAGGAGCAGGAGCATTCCAAGTTGAACAGGATAGCACAAAATGCAACTCCCAATGTTTATGGCCTGGAAATGGGCAATGGGGTACTGGTAACGATGGGTTTTCTTTGAGAAAGAGGTAGGATACATGTATTTAATACAAAAAGCCACTTATACCTCGCAACTAAATAAAAAAACTGAGCCTTTCAGAAAAATTTTTAAGATCAGTGGGTATGACAAGAGCAAATTTGATTTTGAAACAACATATAAAACATATAGATTACCAACATGCAATAACAGCAGCATGATCCACCTGTTCCCCTATTCTCTTAGGATTAGGGTTTAATACAAAAGAAGGGGCTAAATATCTTAATCTAAATATTTCCAAATTTCAACAAGCTTTTAGTACAGCAAGATTCAATGTCTTCCCATCAGCACTCCTAGAGGCGATATAAAAGCGGGCACGTAATGAACAGGTGTGCCCCTGTGGAGAGGGACAGGTGGAAACTGTACACCCTGTTTTCTTTGAATGTTCCTCTTATAAAGATCAGAGAGAAAGATTAATATGCCCCTTGTTAAGGAATTTGCCTGGAAAATCTTGGAACTCATGGCTAAAATTTCTTCTTGACAATAAAGATAAAAAGGTTACCAAGGTTACAGCCAAATTCCTTGTCTCCGCAATAAATACCCATAAAAGTATTTTACAAAGTTTATAACACTATAGGCCACATAGGCTAGGATGGTTAGAAAATTAATCCAGAAAGTTGCAGTTGTCTAGAAATATGTGAAATTTTGTAGCCTGAGAACCATAGTGTGGTGAGTGTCTTATGGAAAGGACGTATTGTTTGGTAAAGTAGCTACTGGATTAATTGTACTTAATTATATTTTATTATTGTTTAAAAAATTGTTTTAATATAAGTTATGCATATACAATTTTGTACTGTTATATATGTGTAACACTGTAGGTATGACATTGTAGGTACAATATTGTATGTGTAGAATGTTTTTAATTGCCTGGTGACTCATAAATCATAATAAAGGCTGATGATGAACCCTCAATGTTGCTGGGCTGCAACTTCAGAAATCTGTAGGGTTATCAGAGCTTTAACAAGCAAATGTGCATCCTCTCCTAACCATGAATATTATTATTTACAGGCCTGAAAAGCAAAGATGCTATTCCTAAATTGGTTTCAGAATTAATGGCGAAAAAGTTCAATCTGGATCCACTAATCACTCATGTTCTGCCTTTTGATAAAATCAATGAGGGGTTTGAACTGCTCCATAAAGGAGAAAGGTAAATGTTTCCTCTATTTTAATAGTCATCAGTCCCATAGTAGCAGCTGATGGCTTCCATGGCAGTGAAGCAGGGAATGTACTCTGGCTTCCGAACTGTAAAGGTGCTATGGAGAATGCTGAATTTTTGGGAGGATCTTGTTCAGACCCTTGAATAACTCCTTAAAAGTTCAGGATACAACCCACAACAAGATCTCCATCCTGCTGGCATGGTAACCTCCAACCACCACTGCTTTTACCAAGCTCAAAGTGAGCAAGAGTGTCCAAAAGATAATGTATTGGCATGGCAAAATCTGCTCTGGGCAAGATTTTCTGAAAAACCCAATTTTAATATTTTAGGCAGTCACTAACTGTACCATTACTACCTAGAATAGAAGAGAAATTTCTCAACCAAGGGTCTAAAATTCCTTTACTTATAAAAGACTTTGGTATATTAAAATCAATTTTCAAATGCAAAATACAAAGTCGTAAGTATCCATAGTCATACCACTGTATCAAAGACACATACAAATATTTTTCTTAAAGAAGTCTAAGAAAGTTATATTTCTTAGGCAAGCTATAGCAGGAATCTAAGTGGGGTAAAGTTATATTTCTAAGGCAAGTATCAGGAAGTAACCAGATTGGAATAGAAGGCTTAGTCCCCCTGTTCTCTAGCCTGACATTTATATCAGATTTGCCACCATACACGTATATGGCATTAGTAAACTTCAAAGCCATGTTACAGTGCCAAAGTCCTAAAGTAATAAAAATAAGTGCATGACATACGTTAAAAGATAGGTCATAAATATGTCCTAGAATGACTGAAATATTTATAGAACTGGTGTTTGTGAACTATTAGACTATGGAAAAAATTGTCTTTGGGAATGCCTGACTGTCTTTTGAGGACTTTAACACAGATTGAATGGCTATCTTTCTGGAGGGCTTTAGTTGTATACTCCTTTATGGCAGGGCATTGAACTAGATAGCCCTTGTGGCCACTTCCAACTGCAAGATTCTATAGTTCTATGTTTTCTACCAGCAGACCAGCAGAACTCTGCTGGATCCTGACTAAAGGAAGTTGAGGCTGAAACTTGCATTATTTTTAGTATCACATGAATTTTTTTAAAAAGGAAAAATTGTCCAGGCTTTTCAATGTTGTAGTCATTTTATGCTACAAGTTTTAACTGCCTGCTGCAATCATAGCTGTGGTATTATACTGTATTTTTACATTTTAATTTGTAAATTGTTCTGAAAACCATGGCTGAACAGTGAACAATAATATGTAACATGTACAAAACACTTCATTCAAAGGATAAGGACAAACATTGGAAACCGGCACTGTTAAGCCAAAATCTGTATCAGCAGTACCTCTTTTAAACTTGGATTTTCCGCAATACTGATGGATCTTTCATTTTATGTTACTGTAATATTTATGTTGGTGAAAGACTTGGCCCACAATTTATTTCCATTGTTAGTTTATTCATGGAAACCAATGCCACTTTAGAAATTGTTCTTGTGGACAGATTTGTCCATTCATTTCTGAGATATTTTTGTTTCAAATTTGCATTGAGGATTGAATACATAGAAAAGAATTGGATAGAACAGAGGATTGACTAAATCTAAACCCAGTTCAGAGATGTTCGCCGTGATTTAGGGTTGTCCTCAACCTGGCCCAAATGGGAGCCACCATTGTGGCTGTGTCTCTTGGATGGAAGAAGTTAGAATCTGGCATATCTAGACTTCTTCTCCACTCCAATCATTTTCATATCCCTAAAAAAAAAATGTTATCCTAGCAGAATGCTCTATCAGCAGACCTCTGAAATTAGCCAAGAAAAGGCGGTTCTTCTTAACGAAGGGCATTTCAGCCAGCAGAAGAGGCTTGTGCTGTATCTTATCTGTTTACAGTCAGCATATCTTTGAGTCAGGTTTGCACTGTGAGTCTGAACCTAATCCATGAACTATGATAAGCAGAACAGAGGTTACCACATTTAACTTTAAATTATGTTCTGTTGTTTCAGTATTCGCACTGTTCTGAAAATGTAAAGACCCAGATGGTGAAAATACAAGACAGCAATCTTTGCCAGCTGAATGCCAACAAAATCATCCATTGCACCTTGCATCACAGAACATCTGGGGAAAGAACTGCATTGGATTGTGTTGCAAACAGATTTATAAATAAGAATAATTAACATAGTTTTATCATTCTCAGTGATACATGACAGCAGAGATTGTCTGAACTGTTGTAATTAGGAAGAATATTTTTAAAGGAATAAATAAATTGATTTGATTCTAATAAAAGAGCAATAACAACTTTGAGGCCTAGCTGAAACAGAGAGTTTGTGGGGAAACATTTACTACAGTTCCAGAATCCCCCATCAAGCATAACCACTGGCTGTGGCAGTCTGTGACATTCTGAGATCTATAGAGGCACCAAAAAAAATGTTTTGCTTATTGGCGAATAAGAAAATATAACTCTTTTAGGGTGCCTCCTTGTAAATTCAATAAGAAGACGTACATATTTATTTATCTTTCTGAAACCAGTTTTGAGTATCCTACTGACAGAAGTAAGGTGCTGTTACCCACACATAAGAGGCCAAAATCCTGAATTGAAGAGCCATAGTGTAACTTCATGTACACAGAGCTTTGCCATGGTGGTGCTATGCGACTACATTAGAGAATATGCAATGTACAACCATGCAATGAATGCACAGCATCCAACAATGCACAATTGTTGGGAGTGACTGAAATATCAGTCCATCCTTGTCTCCCAGGTATATGCACATGCAGCTGAGATTGAGCCCTTCATCAGATTGAGAAAGAATGTCTCTCGCTTGCTCTCTCTCTCACGTGCGCGCATGCGCGCACGCACACACACACAATTATTCTTGACTAAAAGGGAACAACATCTTAGGCTCTGCTGTCAGCTTGACTGCAACAGTAGTCTGTTTAGATGAACAAAACTCTATTGAAACATCAGGATGTTTACAGTGCTTCCAAAGGGAGAGAACATTTGCATAAATTGCTTATAATAAAGAAAAGGGAACAAAGATTAGATCATCCTAACACGTTTGTGTAAGGAAGTGCATGTTCTCAGTGAGTTATCTTGTTGGCCTCTGACACATTTCTTGCAAGAAGACAGAATGGCTTGTTTAGAATTGCTTAGGAAATCAGAAAAAAACACTAAACCCTTGGAAAACTTTTTACCTCCAACACAATGATGAATTTTTGAAAACCTCCACGGAATACACACATTACATGTTGGACAAAAAGGTACAACCACATGTGTAGAAGAACTTTTGTGTGAGAGAGAAACCAGTAAGATCCCAGCCAAAGTGTCGGAGGGGGAGAGGGGGAGATGCTTTAGAAAGGTGGAAAAATGAAATCTTGAGGCCTGTCTTCTCCCCACCACAAAAATAGCAAGAGAAACTTCAAGGTTGATCATAAACTATAGTAATGGAATGGACATGTGTGTGTGTGTGTGTGTGTGTGCGTGCAGGTGCAGTAAGTCTGTGGCATGGTAAGTGGCTCAGCCTAGCATAAGTCCAATGTGGACCTACTACTATGGCTACTGTGCAGCTATTAGGTGCCATCATAGAATCATAGAGTTAGAAGAGACCACAGGGGCCATCCAGTCCAACCCCCTGCAATGCAGGAACACACATCAAAGCACTCCCGACAGATGACCATCCAGCCTCTGCTTAAAAACCTCCAAAGAAGGAGACTCCACCACACTCTGAGGCAGCATATTCCACTGCTGGACAGCTCTGACCATTAGGAAGTTCTTCCTGAGGTTTAAGTGGAATATCTTTTCCTGCAGTTTGAATCCATTGCTCCTTGTCCTAGTCTCTGAAGCAGCAGAAAACAAGCCCATTCCCTCCTTGACATGGCACTCCTTCAAATATTTAAGCATAGCTATCATGTCCCCTCTTAACCTTCTCTTCTGCAGACTAAACATACCCAGCTCCCTAAGCTGCTCCTCATAGCGCATGGTTTCCACAACCTTCACTATTTTGATCGCCCTCCTCTGGACACACTCCAGCTTGTCAATATCCTTCCTGACAAGGTGCCCAGAATTGGACACAGTATTCCAGATGAGGTCTAATCAAAGCAGAATAGAATGGTACCAGTACCTCCCTTGATCTAGACACCATACTCCTATTGATGCAACCAAGAATCATGTTGACTTCCTTAATTGCCCCATTACACTGCTGACTCATGTTCAGCTTGTGGTTCACCAAGACTCCTAGATCCCTTTCACATGTACTGTTATTCAGCCACGTGTCCCCCATCTTATATTTGTGTATTCCATTTTTTCTACCTAAGTGTGGGACTTTACATTTCTCTCTGTTGAAATGCATTTTGTTACCTTTGGCCCAGCTCTCCAATCTGTCAAGATCATTTTGAATTTTGATCCTGTCCTCTGTCATATTAGCAATTCCTCCTGATTTGGTGTCATCTGAAAATTTGATCAGCATGCCCTCTATTCCTTCATCCAAGTCATTGATTAAAATGTTGAATAGCACTCGGCCCAGGACAGAACCCTGTGGCACCCCACTAGTCACTTCTCCCCAAGAAGAAGAGAAGCCATTGGTGAGCACCTATCATCTGGTCAATGTTTGTGTTCAATGTTCTCAAATGTTTCTTGCTCTTTGCACTTTTCTTTTTAAAAAATAGTTAATTTTTTACTATTTATGTCACTAAAACTTAATTGTTAATGAGAACTGTGTGAAATAAGAGATTGTGCCAATGAACAGTGATATTTTATGAGCTGGCGATGTGTAGCCATGAGGGGGCAAAATGTCTCCCAAGTAAGAATTATGCTCCCCAATGATTTTTTTCCTTCAGTCTTCAAGTTTCTAGCATTTCACTAAAAACAAATTTCTAACATTTCACTAAAAACTTCTGGTGAGAATCATAGAAATGCAGAGTTGGAAGAGACCACATGGGCCATCCAGTCCAACCCCCTGCCATGCAGAAACACCCTCAAAGCAATCCCGACAGATGGCCATCCAGCCTCTGCTTAAAAACCTCCAAAGAAGGAGACTCCACTACACTCCGAGGCAGCAGATTCCACTGCTGGACAGCCCTGACTGTCAGGAAGTTCTTCCTGAGGTTCAGGTGGAATCTCCTTTCCTACAGCTTGAATTCATTGCTCCTTGTCCTGGTCTCTGGAGCAGAAGAAAACAAGCCCTCTCCCTCCTCTACATGAGCATTTAGAAGTATAGTTTACTCATCCAAATCACAGAGTCAGGCAAAATTACCAAGGGACTAAGAAAACAGTAAATATAAATTCCAGGTGTGAACAATTTCCACTATCTCAGCTCAGGCCAGCGAGAAATTTGGGGGCTGAAAGAAAATTTTGTTTTGGAAGACAGAATTTTTTTTTCACTAGCAGGATCTTGGCCTCTGTATATCACAGTGAATTTTGTAATAGAAGAATGAAGAACAACAGTGGACCTAGGGGTCAATTATTTACCCCTGGGTCCCTCAGCCAAAATGTTCCCCCACCTCCAAAACAAATGGACAAACAAAACAAAACTGCAAGAGGATCAAAATCCGCTTCTGGTTTTCTGTGTCTGTCTGTGTATGTGTGTATATATATATCTATATATATGTATGTATGTAAATGTTAAACAGCTAGTCAAGAGGGAGCATTGCAGTCTCTTTAAAAGGTAAATAGTCACTTAGAGACGAGGGGGCAATGGGGACAATTCATCTCGGGCAGCAATGTTTTTGAGGCATCCAGGCCTGTAGCCATGCCCCTGTGTGCCCTGGGCATGCCCCACACACCGCAGCTATGCCCCTACATACAATGGCCATGCCCCTCATGCTGTGGACCCACCCCAAAGTACATATATATGTACTTTCATCTCACCTTTTCAGCTGTTTTTAAAATGTCCATGTTTCTCCCACTTTCCCCTTTTGTCCTCAGTTTTGATTGCTGCAAACTTGGGCCCTTTCTGCACAAGGGAATTAGAACATGCCAGTGCGTCCTATCAGGGAGGTCGTCTGCACCTTGGAGCGGACTAGGGCCCTTTTCGCATGGCAGTTTGCAAGCGAAAGGGCCCCTTGAGCGTCACGTAAATGTGAGGAGCGGTCTGCATGACAGACTCCCATTTATGCGACGCTCAAGGCCCTCATGAGCAGCGAACATGCATTTTTTTATTTTCAGCTTTTAGCCAAAAATGACCCGCGCTTGTGGAATGCCCACGGGCCTGGGCCGCACTCACCTGCCGTGCAGAGCCTCTGGAGCCGGGCCAGTCGCGCGTCCTCTCCTTAGTGCAGCCTCCAACTCCCAGGCTGCACTGCGGAAGGAAGAGGCAGGGCCCGGGGGGGCTCTCACCTGAGCAGGAAGGAGCTGCGGAGCTGAAGCAGGAGGCTTGTGAGAGCCTTCCTGCCCAGACTTCTCGCACGAGGACCCCAACCCAGCAGCGTTAAAAGGTAAGGTGCAAAAAGGACCTAGGTCCGGACTATTTACCTTAGTTCCGCACCTCAGTCCACTCTGAAACGCCCCCAAGTGGTCCTCCAGTTCGCTTTTTGAAAAATGGAAGAAAACGGGTCTTTTATTTTTCGGAGCGCGCCATTGTGTTCCTGCTTACTTGTGCAGATGCACAGGTTCGGACCAATGCAAGCCTGTGATCTGCGGAGGGCGGGTTGTAGGCATGATGACCTTTAGCAGTTGGTCCGGACTCAGAAACAACCGGAAGCTGCAATTTTGTCAGCCAGAGCAGTGTGGATCTGAGACCTCGTACTGCTCTGATTCACCCTGGACCAAAGGAGGAGCCCTTCAGAAGGGCTTAAAGGAGAGCCCGCATTACTGCGGACCCAGAAGAAGTGGTAACTAGCAGCACGGAGTGATTCCCTCACCTCGTGCAGAATGGTCTTGAGTGCTGTTTTTTTTTTCCTGGCACTAGGTCCTTCCAGACTTTCTAGACCAAGCTTTCCTTGGCCCTCCACAAAGGGTGAAAAGGCTCTTCTGGAAGCCTCCAGAAGCTGGTATTTTCCTTTTAAATAGACTACAATGCTCCCTCCTAAAAAGTTGTTTAATATTTCACACACACACACACACACACATAGAAGCAGACATGCACAAACACACAAAACACATGACTGGAAGTGGATTTCCATCTACTTGCAGTTATATTTTGTTTGTTCATTTGTTTAAGGGGGGCATTTTGGCAGAGGGACCCAGGGGCAGAAACTTGACCCTCTAGGCCTACTGCTGTTCCTCATCCTTCTCTTACTAAAAGCACTGTGATATACAGTGGCCAGGACCTTTGGAAATTTGGAGACTGAATGAAAAATCTTATCTTATGCAGGCTTTTCCCCCCCTCATGGCTACATGTCCCAAGGTCATAAAATATCACAGCTCTTTTGCACGATAGCTAATTGTTTCATTGATCTCTTATTTCTCACAGTTCTCGTTAACAATTAAATTTTAGTGATATAAATAGTAAAAAATTAACCATAGTTATTTAATTTTTTTTAGAAAACTGCAAAGAGCAGGAAATCTTTGAGAACTTTAAACACATTGACCAGAGGATGGCATCTAATGGCTTTATAGTAGTAGTGTACTACTACCATAGTAGTAGTGTAGTAGTTCCACACGTGGAAGTATGCTAGGTTGAGCCACATGCCATGCCCCAGACCATGCGCACATACACACCAGCATGGCCACTGCATTATTATAGTTTATTATCAATCTCAAAGTCTCTCTTGCTATTATGTATACTGTTGGATGCTGTGCATTCATTGCATGGTTTTGCATGGTTGCACATTGCATATTCTCTAATGTAGCAGCATAGCATTGTTACCCTGTACGTTGTGGGTCCCGGAAGGGGTGCCCAAATGACCAAATAAAAACACAAGTTGGGGGAATTTAACTCGAGCACTCTCTCAGCTAAACAAGAGGCAGGGTAACTTTAGCAAGGATCTTTTAACCTAATGTCTACGGCTTCAGGTCAGAGAGCAGGCAAGCAAGTTTAAAAAGTAACAAAAATAGCAGTTTTATTGAAAGATAAACAGCAAATAAAACAACACACACACACACTAGCTAACTTGGATGCAGAAATGGAGAGCTTAGGGATGGGTAATACGACACCTGGTCTCATAGTCCTGGAGAGAAAGACGGAGTTCCAAGAAGGGAGGCAGACTCAGTTGTGGAGAACTGAGGGGAAAACTTCACCGGACAGAGCGGCAGCAAGGTGAGATGGAAGTCCAGAGTGATCCGAGGAAGTCTCAAAAGAGGGGACCTTTTATAGAGTGGAGTTTACCTACAGGCTATGTTATGCTTGGTGAGAGCAAAGGAAATTTGGAGCTGGACAAAGGAGTTGGAAAAGGTCAAGTTTAGCATGATGGGTTTAGCTCTTAAGATAATAGTGTGGCCAGTTCGCTAATGGCCCGATATAAAAGAATGGCTTGGCTCTTGGTTGCATGGCTTTGTGTAAATCTGAGCCGAGCAGAGCTGGTTTGCAGGGAGGTTTTTCCCTAAAGCAACGGAGAGGCTTAAAGTGCTTGCCTGAGTGGGATCTTGGAATGTACAGTCATTAACAGCCGTGCCCATATGTGCTTGTCCAGGGGACCTCTGCAAATACATGGAGTGAGGTGACAGAGAAAGGTCAAGCAAAGGCCAAATTATTTGATATCAAAAGGATATCTAGTGCTCCCACCAGACATATCATAACCGTGATAACAGCATAACCATGGCGTAACCTGTAAACACAGTTATGCTATGTCACTTCAGTGCAGGAATTTGGTTTCTCACATGTTTAGAAATAAGAACTAATGAACATAGTAGTATTTATCAGATTAGGCAGGGTGACCCAGAGGACAAGGAGCTATGTATCAGAGGGCTTTCATGCCACCCTTCTTTCAGGAAGTTCAGTGTGGTACACATGCTTCTTCCTTCAGTTTTCTGTGAAGTGCATTAGACCTCTACAGAGTGATAAGTCTAAAGTCCACCAGCAAGCTTTCTCAAGCATTTGGGGATTTGGACCTGCATCTCCCAAGCTCTAGTGCAAAGACAGAGAGTGTTTCCCCTGCAGCAATGGAGTGATGAGAACTGACAATGAGTAGAGGAGAAAGGTGGGTAGAGTCTGCAACTGAAACATCTCTTTGCTATTTCATTTTTTTGCCCCTTAAAATATGGGTCACACAAAATTAGGGTCATGTAGCCCCCATACTGTAAGTTTGTCACTACTGTTCTGTTGCCATAGTGGTTTTATAGGACAATGTAGTTGTGTCCAAGTATTCATATCCAAAGGTATGATCAGGCCTGGGCAAGTACAGGGCTCACTTCTGTTCATTGATGACACTACATACACATTCACATGCATGCACCCACACATACACACAATGGTCTTGAGCTCACACGCACTAACTGAATCTGCAGGGGGCCTACCTTAATGCATACCCTCCCACAACATTTCATAGTTGACAACTGAGGCACATGTGGCAAATAAACATCAGACAGTGGTCAGAATTGCAAAGGTATGTATGGGGAAGACCACATGAGCTAGGAGAGGCTGAAACAAATTGTTTTTGCCTTAGCTTGCTAGAAAGAGCAAGATTTCATCCCTTCCTCTCTGCTGAGTTGAGTGGAATCTGCTTTTCCACTTTGAACTGAAGTTTCCAACAACTGAAATAAGCTGAGGACAAAGGGGAAAAGTGGGAGAAACGTGGGTATTTTAAAAGCAGCTGAAAGGGTGGGATGACAGCAGATAATTGGGACTGTCTTTGCCAAACTGGAGGGAACGCTTAATGCAATGATGTATTTAAGTCTTTTGTTCCAAGTCTCAAGCCAAGTCTAAATCTCTACCTTCAAGTCTCAAGTCGAATCTCAAGTCCTTGCAAGATACTTTCAAGTCAAGTCTCAAGTCTGGGAGCCAACTTTATACCCCAATTATACCTCAATCCAGAATCTCTGGACAGAGTCGAATAAAGTCAGTTTTAACAATTTAAGTGGAGGCAGCCCTCTACTTCTGTGATTTTGCCATCTGTAGCTTTGGAAGTGGGGATCAGATCCTTCTTATTTCCCATTTGCAAAGCTGGAGGCTTTTTCAGAAGTGGGGAATAAGGTTCTTCTTATTCCCTGTTACTGGAAGCTTCAAAAGCTAAAGGGTTCTAAAGAAAGAATCCTTCCTCCTCAAGTCCATTGCCTAATACATTTTCTGTTCCCCTCTGAGATATGCGCCCTGCACTCTGGGAATGAGTCCTGCCTTCTGCTCTTAGGAAAAGTTTTAGAAAGCTTCTCCTATAAGTAGTGGGGACATGCTGCTGAGCAGACCTCAACCCCACCTCAAGTCCATTGACTAACCCATTTGCTGTTCTCCCTGAGAAATGTGTCCACACTTTGGGCTTGAGACAGATTGTCATGTGACCAATAAGTTGTAAGGTTTCTGGATGAATTTGTTATGTTACTGGACCAAGGACAGCAAGTCAGTCACTAAAAATATGCAAGTCTCAAGCTGAGTTGAGTCAGTGTGTAATTTTTGCCAAGTCAGATCTGAGTCAAGTCACTGAAGTGACTTAAGTCTGACTTGAGTCCGAGTCTATCGACTTGAGTCTGCATCACTGGCTTAATGGGGTGCAGGGTTCTTAGCTCTTGGGTAGATTCTCAGACAATCAGAGCTGAATGTGTGCATAGCACTTTACTTTTGTCAATAGGATACTCAAAGCTGGTTTTGGAAAGATAATAATAAATAACTATATACTTCTTATTGAAGGTAGGAGGGACTTTAAGATCATACTGATCAAATTGATCATATCAATTTATTTCTCCTTTTTAAAAAATATTCTGAGTTTTGTGGAAAAGATGAAATAAGTATGGAACAAGGCTACAGGGGAAAAAAGCTTTATTCATTAGCCAATGCCAATATTTAATGTCAAATATACAAAACCATTTCTCCAAATTACAACAGTTCAGACAATCTCTGTATGTCATGTATCACTGAGAATTCTAAACCTGTTAACTATTTTTAGTTATAAAACTGTTTGCAACACAATCCAATGCAATTCTTTCCAAAGATGTTCTACGATGCAAGGTGCAATTGATGGTTCTGTTGGCATTCAGCTGGCTTTCAGCTGGCAAAGATTGCTGTCTTGTATTTTCACCAACAGGGTCTTTACATGTTCAGAACAGTGCGAATACTGAAACAACAGAATAAAGTTTAAAGTTAAATGTGGTGGTCTGTGTTCTGCTTATCATAGTTCAAGGATTAAGTTCAGACTCACAATGCAACCCCGACTTAAAGATATGCCAATTGTATACAGGTAGGATGGAGCACAAGCCTCTTCTGCTGGCTGAAATGCCCATCTGTAGAAAGAATCCCCTTATCTTGGCTAATTTCAGAGATCTGCTGACAGAGCATTCTGCTAGCATAAGATCTAAGATCAGTTCCTGCATAAGATCAGTTCCTGCATAGCAGGAAGTTGGACTGGATGGCCCCTGTGGTCTCTTCCAACTCTATGATTCTATGATTCCACCCAAGGGACACAGTTATAACGCTGGATCCAATCTGGGTCAGGTCAAAGACAGTCCTAAATAATTTCCAGCATCTCTAAACTGGATTAGGTTTAGATTTAATAGAACTCCAGTATGCTTAATGTTGGGATAGCAGTCCTTTAGCCATCTTGGTAGGCTAGAATTACACTCCTGAACCTACCCAATATTTGTATGAATAGATTTCAATAGGAAATTTCTATCGAATTCTATCTATGTATTCTATCAAATTATTTTCTATGTATCAAATCCCCAATGCAAATTTGAAACAGGAAAAAAAACCCCAGAAATTAATGGACAAATCTGTCAAAAAGAGCAATTTCTAAAGTGGTATTTGTTTCAATGCATAAACTAAGAATTGAAATAAACTGTGGGCCAAGTCTTTCACCAACTTAAAAATTAAAATAATATAAAATGAAAGATTCATCAGTGTTGTGGAAAATCCAAGTTTAAAAGAGGTACTGCTGGCACAGATTTCGGCTTAACAGTGCCTGTTTCCAATGTTTGTGCTTCTTACTGTTACAATTAAGTCTTTTGCACGTGTTACGTTTTATTGCTCACTGTTCAGCCATAGCTTTCAGAACAATTTACAAATTAAAACATAAAATAGTACAGTACAAAACCACAGCTATGATTGCATCAGGCAGTTAAAACTTGCAGCTTAAAAATGGCCACAACGTTGAAAAGCCTGGACAATTTTTTTTTAAAAAAAAAATTCATGTGACACTAAAATAATGCAAATTTCAGCCTCAACTTCCTTTGGTCAGGATTCAGCAGAGTTGGTCTGCTGGCAGAAAACATAGAATCATAGAATCTTACAGATGGAAGGGATACAAGGATTATCTAGTTCAATGCCCTGCGATGCAGGAATATATAATTAAAGCTCTCCAGAAACATGCTCATCCAATCTCTCAAAGACGGAGAGTCCACCATTCCCCAAGGCTATATGTTCCACAGCCAAACAGCTCTTACAGTCAAAGAAAATTCTTCCTAATGTTTAGGTAAAATCTCTTTTCTTGAAATTTGAATCCACTAATTTATGTTCTAATCTGTGAAGCAGCAGTTTGATCAAGCTTGAAGAAACAAACTTGATCCATCTTCTACATTCATTCCCTTCACGTAGCTATTATGTCACCTCTCAGTCATCTGTTCGCTAAGCAAAACACACATCTATCCTGTTAAGTCATTCCTCATAAGCCTTGGTTTCCAGTTCTGGGCTGCATCACACTGTTGACTCATGTTAAGACCTAAGATCCTTTTCACCTGCACTGCTTTCAAACTGGATGTCCCCCTTTCTATATCTATCCGCTTAATTTTTTCTGCCTCAGTGTAGGAGATGAATACTGTTACCCTGATTTCTGAGGTTCCGGGAGGGACACCTCAATGTGCTTACAATGGGCAATGGGAATTAGCAGAGCACAAGCTAGCAATGCAAGAGGCAGGACAACCTAGCAAGATCTTGAACCCACTGTCTACGGGGTCAGGCCGAGTCAATGAGCAAACAGAAGTAAATAATAATTGTTTTCTTTGTTTTTGATTAATACAGTCAAAACGTATGTATGCAAACACTCACACAGACCTATGGAAAGAAAGGTAGGAGTTGGATAGAGGGTTTTAAGAGGGAATTTTGCATGAGAAATACTACACCTGTCCTGAAGCCCAGGTAGTCTGAAAAAAAGTCCGTAGAAGTGGAGATTCTCAGCACATGGAGCTGAGGGGAAAGCTCGTCGAATGGAGCGACAGCAAGACGGGATGGAAGTCAGAGCAATCCGAAGAAACACTCAAAATCAGGGGATCTTATAGGGGAAAATGTGCCTGTAGGCTAGTCTGTTCCCAGGGAATACAATGGGTTTCGGGCTGGAGACAAAGCCTCCAAAAGGTCAGTATTTTGCATGATTGAGTTATGACAGGGTTGTCAATAGGGCAGACAGTACGCAGACACGGGGTGCTTGACAGTTGAGTATTCGGCTTGTCAAGCTGCCTGCTTGGGGCAGGGGATCTTTTGTAAATAGCGTGCATGCATAATGTGATCTTAAAGAGTACTTGCCTGGAGGTCTCCTAAAGCTGCAGTCCGGCTATTACTGGCCTGCCTGGATTTGTTTTGAATGGTTCAGCTATTTTCAGCCGTGCCTGTGTGCTTGCTTGTCCAGGGGGCCTTGCAAGCACGTGGAGAGGAATGGGTAAAGAAGGCCAAATTCTTGATATCAAATGATATCTAATATGCTACAAGATCAGACTAGAAACTACAGTAACAATACCCTTCCCTCCCAATGGCCCCTGCTTCCTAAAAGAAAAGAAAAATTGCTTCCTGAAAAGAAAAATTGTTCGGGAGCACTGAAAAACTCTCCCTGATATCTTTTCTTTACCACGGAAGGGTCTAGGGGACAGAAGGATTTAGGCCCAAAATCTTTGTGCTGTGATGAGAATCTTATAGGATTTAAGCCTTTGAAACCAAAGCTAAAAGCAAAGCCCTGTGATAATGGGGCTTCCCATTATCTAGACTTAGCTAAAGGGGGACATTTCCCTCTTCAGGTAAACCAAGGGTTAATAAGGTGTTGGGGATTAGATTACATCATAGGTCATGTGGTCAGCATCATAGGTCATGTGAGTCAGCATCACAGGTCATAGGGTGAGACTGACCAATCAAAAAGGAAAGAAGTGAGCATCTTCAGGATGCTTCCAGGGAGAAGTTATAAAAACTTCTTGGAGGCCATGTGGCCAAGAGAATAACAAGGAGATAACAAAGGGATAACAACCAAGGAACCTCCTGGAGGGGGGTTCTGTGCCAGTAGCAGGCTGGAGGCCATAGGCCTTGCCTCCTGGCCCTTCCTTTAGAACATCTAAGCCTAGGAACAACTGTGAGTAATTAGACTACCTAGGAACAACTGTGAGTAATTAGACTAAAGTTATCCTAGTCGCGTTAGGAACTTTTCTGTTATTTTGGAGGCTGGCTGATCTAAAGAATGTATCTGTGCTTTCATATCTGTTCTTTCTGTAACTAAGTGTTCCTGGGAGGAGGGAGCTTCCCATGTGTGGTAATTTGCCTTGTTTATTTACCTACCTTTAATAAATACTTTCTGTAAAAGACCCTGTTTCTCTCCTTCCCATGCCAAGCTAGGTAGACTGGGGGAAAAGGAAGATCCTTAAGCTTAGGGATGTA
Organism: Ctenosaura bakeri; assembly: GCA_948474755.1. NCBI lineage: Eukaryota > Metazoa > Chordata > Lepidosauria > Squamata > Iguanidae > Ctenosaura > Ctenosaura bakeri. The sequence continues at coordinate 590,318 of CAOLHI010000709.1, forward strand.
CGTGGTTGGACAGGGTCCCGCTGTACTGTCCAAGTGTCCAGATAATTCATAATTCAGCAGGTGGTGGCAGCGAAGATGAATTAATAGCTAAAATTCATAAAAGGCTGGAAAATATGTCCCAGCAGTGCATGGGGTCCCTTTCCAGCCTCACAAGCCCTATTTTAAGATTATGCCCCCACCTGTTGCAAATCTAGTGCAGAGTGGAGGGAACTGCACAGGAGTCATAATGCTGTGGTTGTGTGGTGTTAAAGGGCCCCAGGTATCTAGGAAGGCCATCCAAGGGACACAGACACCAGCTCTATTCATGTATCTATCAAGCTATAACACATTGATGATGTCTCTTATAATATATGCCACGTGCTTACTCTTACTATGTTAGGACTTTGGGACTGTAACATGGCTTTGAAGTCTATTGAAGCCACATATATATATGGTGGCAAACCTTATATAAATCCCTAGCTGGTCAACAGAGGGACAATTTTTCCTTGCTGGAAAAATCTGTGGTAAGCTTGCTATTCCAATCTGGTTACTTCTTGATACCTGCCTTAGAAATACAACTTAACTCCACTTAGATTCTTACTATAGCTTTCATAGGAAACATAACTGAGACTTTTATAAGAAATATATTTCCATATGTCTTTGACATACTAGTATGAATTCTTACTAGTGCTACTTATGCCCTTGTATTTTGTGTTTTCTTTCTATTGATTTTAATATATCAAATGCTTTTATAAGTAAAGGAATTATAGACTATTGTTTGAATTATAGACCTTTGGTCTCTGCTGTTTTAAAACTGTAATATCCAGCATGGTGTAGAGCTTGGAGCATTAGACAATGATTCTGGAGACCGGGGTTCGAATCCCTGCTCAGCCATGGAAACTCACTGGCAACTCACACTCTCTCTGCCTCAGAGGAAGGCAAAGGCAAAACCCCCTCAGGATAACTCTTGCAAAGAAAACCCCATGACCATGACATGTTTGTCCTAGGGTTGTCATAAGTCAAAAACCAATTTAAAAAACTCAACAATAATTAAAGCATTGCCCAAGAGTGGCAGTTCATACAGGGAATAGTGGATCTAGGTAGTAATGGTATAGTCAGCAATTGCCTAAAATATTAAAATTGGCTTTTTCAGAAAACCTTGCCCAATGCAGATTTTGCCACACCAGTACATTATCTTTTGGACCCTCTTGCTCACTTTTTGCTCAGTAAAGCCAGTGGTGGTTGGAGGCTTCCATGCCAGCAGAGTGGAGACCTTGCTGTGGGTTGTAGCCTGAACTTTGAAGGAGCTATTCAATGGGCTGAACTTTATCTCTCAAACAAGTTCAGCATCTTGCATAGCACCTTTACAATTCAAACTAAAAACCAGAGCAAATTCCCCACTTCACTACCATGGAAGCTGAAACTACTCTTATGGGAACAATGGCTAGTTAAGAAGAAACATTTACCTTTCTCCTTTATGGAGCAGTTCAAACCCCTCATTGATTTTATCAAAAGGCAGAACATGGGTGATTAGTGGATCCAGAATGAACTTTTTTGTCATTAATTCCGAAACCAATTTAGGAACAGCTTCTTTGCTTTTCAGGCCTGCAAATAAGAATGTTCACGGTTACGAAAGGATGCACATTTGCTTGTTAAAGCTCTAACAACTCTACAGATTTCTGGAGCTGCAGTCCAGCAACATTAGGAGTTGTATTTTGTGCTATCTGGCACAATTTGGAATGCTCCTGCTCATTCACATCTATCTTCAACAAGAAATCCCACTGCAATAGCACACCTTGAGCTTCCCATTACCAGAAAAGGCAAGTACCAGCTAACATCATGGCCATACCTCCAAATACAGAGCCTTTCCAAGTGCGCCCTGTGAAGATCAGAGTTGGAGAGAAAGTAATCTCAGCTGCGGAAGGAGGCGCTCCCACAACCACACTGGTGCCATAGTTCATGTTGCAGGAAGCCAAGGCAGCAACCTAAGGTAAATCCAAAGTCACACATTCAGACAGAGCCAAGGAAAATACCTACTTGATGTTCCCTGCAATAAGACCTCTTCTGCTCTGGTTTCCTGTAACAGCAAATGGAGCAGTGCAACAAGTGAGGTAAGACACTACTTTCTGTAGCTAGTTAATGGGAATGGGTTCCTTCTCAAACATTGGAGTAACTAATGGGAATAAATTCAGCAAGCTCCAGTTTCAACTTCCAGAATCCCTGACCATTGACTTTGCTACCTGGAGCATAATCTTATTCCAGAGGGATAAGAGAAGTAAGGAACGTGTTCCAGTCCCTCCATTTTCTGGTCTCTCATACAATGCATTTCATGTACATACCATGGTGTCAGTGCGTCCAATCACTTCAAATGAATAGTCCACACCTTCTCCATCAGTCATGTCCATCACCACTTCATTGATGGGTTTCTTGAAATCCAGGGGGCTGACACACTCGGTGGCTCCCAGCTGTTTAGCCATAGGAAATTTATCTTTGTTGATGTCAATCCCAATGATGCGTGATGCTCCAGTCGCTTTACAGCCCATGACCACTGAGAGGCCAACTCCTCCCAGTCCAAAAACAGCACAGGAGGAATCAGGCCTCACCTACATCAATGTCAATGTAATAAAGATTAATTGGAAAATCTTAGCAATATGAAGTTACATGATTACAATAAGTGCCTCTTTTTCAATATATTTATCTGTCAGGGGCTTTGATTTATTTGCCTGATATCTGTCAAAACCTAAGAATTCTGTAACTTAGAAGGGGGATATAAACATGTAACCCTCAGTCAGGCAGCTGCAACATTTTAGTCCCACACAAAACTAGACTAAGCAACAGACATCCTTATGACATTGCCACCTGAAGAACTATACACAATGTCATTAAATTTCTTCCATCTTTTCAGCTTGTTCAGTCTGAGGATGTAGAGAGGATTCTTGGAGAGGTGAGAACTACCACTTGTCCCCCTCAGCTGGAGCAAGACTAGCTGAGTGGGTACAGGCAGTGGTCATTAAAACAAGATAGTTTTCCAACATGCCTAAGTAGGCAGTTATAAGACCATTGCTGCAAACCTCCCCCTTGGATTTCACTGTATGAGACAACTATCAGCCAGCTCACAGCATTTCATGTTTTGGGCAAGGAACTGGACCATCTGGTGGTCTCCTAGTTCCAGGGATTCCTGGATGAGACAGATTATCTAGAACCATTTCAATCTGGTCACAGGCCCGGCTGTGGTAAAGAGACAGCTTTGGGAGAGTGGGTCCCTGTTGCTTCTTCTGGACCTATCTGTGGCTTTTACTACTCATGGTATCCATCTGTTTCTTTCCCTGGTGTGGGACTTGGATACACTGTTTTATAGTAGCTCTTCTGTTTTCTGGGGGACTGAACACTGAAGGTGGTTGGTACTTGTTCAAGCATGTGGTTATTGATCTGGAGGGTTCCTCAGGGTCGTGGTTTATCCTCCACACTATTTAACACGTACATGAAACTGCAGCGAGAGGCTGTCTGGAGTTTTGGAGTGTGGTGCCATCAGCGTCTGAATGATACCCAGCTCTTTCACTCCCTCCCACCAGAGTCCAAAGAAACTGTCTCAGTTCTAAACATGTGCCTGTCATCAGGATGAGAGCAAACAATGGGCATTTAATCCAGACAAGATAGAGGGACTCTTGGTCAGAATATGGATTCAGTTTGTGATGGATGAAGTTACACTCTCCTTGAAAAAAAGTTCACAGTTTGTGTGTACATCTGGACCCAGGCTTAAGCCTGGAAGCTCATGTCTCAGAAATGGCCAGGACTGCTTTTGTACAATTAAGGCTTTTGTGGGGCTTTGAAGATTGATTTCTCAAGGTGAATGAGCCTTGCATAATGTGCTCTACTGTCCATTTGTCATCTTCTTTTTATTGGCTAAGTTTCTAATTGATTTTAATGTTATTGATAGTTTAATTACATTCTTAATTTGTGTATTTGTATTTGTAATTTTTGTATGAGATAAATTTGAGCTGTGTTTGTCTTAAATGTTGTAAGCCACTGAATCCTCTGGGAAAAGGTCAGGGAATAGTAATAATAACAACAACAACAACAACCTGTCATGTATACGTGGTTATTTGCTGACAAAAAAACAGCAGGGACAAAACTGTTTTCTGCTTTTGGTGTGTTGGGGTATTGTAGAATTATTCTGTACCGTAACAACTCCTGTGGACATGAGGCATTTTTATACCTCACAATGTACTGTAGTGCACATTGAGGTCAGAAAATATTCTAGATTAAGGCAATCAAAGGAAGTTGTTTTTGTTTTGTTTTTTAAATTAAAATTTGCCTGGATGAGGAATAAAATAACTAATGGACAAATAAGCATGATCTGCAGTTCTTAATTCTGCATATTCTACAAAAATTCCCTACACATTCTGAAATAAAATCCTGAATACTGTCATTTGTCCTCACTAGAGTAGATTCTCTGAATCAGTGGGGTTTACTTAAATGGTGTCTTGCCATTCAACAATTCACTCAACAGACCTACTCTAATTGGTGCTGATCAATTTGATTCAGGCCAAACTCTTCATTATTGAACTTCAATGAAATACAATTACATGGAAATGTTTGGTATTACAGTTTCAGAACTGACAGGTCACAGACAGAAAATACAGATATGCGACATATTCCTCCTGTTGCAGGTCAACCAACTATGTCCTAATGCTTACCTTTGCAGATACAACAGCAGCACCATAGCCAGTAGAGAATCCACAGCCTATCAGACAGGCTTTCTCAGGAGGAGCTGCAGGATCAATTTTGACCACTGAATCTTCATGCACTACGGTGTATTCAGTAAAGGTGCTAGTACCAGCAAAATTGTGAACTAGCTTCCCTTTATAAGAGAATCTTGTTGTGCCATCGTGCATTAATCCCTTAAATTCGGAAAGGCTTTAAATAGAAATGAAATCAGACTGTTGGGAATGGTTTTCAACAAGAACAAGAAACACTGCAATACTAGTAAAAGTACTAAGTTCTACTACTGATGCAAATAGAACAAAAACTCACTCATGCATTTTGCACAGGTTGCCGTCAGGATTCTTGCAAGGATTGCATTTCCCACATTGTGGGAGAAAGAGTGGGATGACTTTGTCTCCTAGGAATTGCAAAATGAATATTGTGAGCTTGAAGGTTTTAGACTGAGTAATAGCACAACATGTCCACAACTAATGGACTGTCCAAACTATTGTAAAAAGCATAATCTCTTGCAACAGAAAAACTCATTTATTATTGGTTGGGATTTCCTAGAAAAGTATTTTCAACCTGCATGGAATGCTCCAGCCAACAGGGAGGGGACAGAAGATCAAGGAAGATGGACAGTCCATTTGGCCAATAAAAATAAAGATTTCATAATACTAGAGGCATTTGGCCAGTCATACAGCTGTGTATCTTTTCTCACTATTGGCTTTGGAGACCCAGATGAGCATTGCCTCTTTTTTTAAAGGTACAGTGCTCTACCTCCCATGCAGAGAAATGCTCTTTTACTGAAACTGTACAATGGCACTCAGAAATAGGATGATTGATCCAACTTGGTAACTTCAGGGCATATCAGGTCAACTTATCCTCTTGTTATCTTAACTCCAAAATCAAACATAATTAAGATGTGAAAAGATATGTTTAAAAAAAGCATATCTGCTTTCTTGCATGCCCATGCTTGCCTTGGGTGTAGCCACATTTCTAATCTCTTCTCCTATGCTGCAACATGCAGGGCATATGGTAAGTGCCCAGCTGAACCTTTGTGTTTGGCAGTTAGAAAATGTAATGATTTTTACCTGATTTCATAGCAGTTCAACACTACTTTAACTGCCATGGCTGCATCTTATATAATCTTGGAATTTGTACTTTAAGAAAGCACTGTAGCAGTGGTGGTCATCCTTGAGTCCTCCAGATATTTTAGACTTCAAACTCTAGAATTTCTGAGCATTAGCCAAACTAGCTGGCACTTCTGGGAGATGATGTCCAACTCTGAAGGACTAAAGTTTGAGGACCATTAGAGCTCTCTGGCAGAGAATTCTAAATACCTAACAAAACTACAAATATCATGATACCATAGGATGGAATTCCACAGAATGGAATCATGGCAGCTAAAGTGATATGGAAGTATTCTACTTGTGTACTGTGAAGGGGACCTTAGAATTCCACAGTGGCTGGATTCACTTGTCATGGTAAGCTAGAATTTTCAAAACATCTTCCTCTGTACAGCAAGGGAATGGGCTGGGGCAAGGTGCTCATTCATTCCCATTGCATTTTGAGCTTCATCAGATGTGCCCATACCTCCTTCGGAAACCCTGGGACACCTTGACAGGCCAAGGTCTCTAGAAATGGTGAATTAATTTAAGGTGGAGCCTTTCAAAACCCTATAACAACATGCAGGCATTGCAACAAGAAGTCACTTTTGACTCCAGTTACTTGGCCAAATATGTCATGTCGTATAGCTGTAGCACATGCAGTGTGAGTCCCTCCCCCATTTTAAATTGTTCCTCTCCAGTTTGAATATATTTCCTTCTCAGAATCCTTAACTCAAACTATCTGAAACACATTTGAATAATAAATACTATTGTTTACTTGTTTTAAATCTTGTTCTGTAGGTCACTCCTAATCATCCTCACTCTGGTTTAGTTGGTTATCCTAGTTTAATTTGATCATTTTCTATATGTATTGAAATATTCTTATTGCACTCTGTGTGCTTTGTCATACCTGGTTTCACACAGGTAACTCCTTCCCCAATGCTCTCCACAACACCAACTGCTTCATGGCCAGGAATAACTGGGAAGCTCACTTTTATTGCCCCACTCAATATATGGTCATCTGTGCGACAGATTCCAGTAACCAAAATCTGTAATAATGATGAGAGATTGCTATGAACAGTTGCTTCCCCTGTAGAAATTTGATGCACTTATTTGTCATTTAAGGATTTCTTTATATTGAATTTCAATATCAGTTTTGATAATGAATTACAAATAAAAGGATTAAATACAATCCCATTGTTGTTTTTGTTGTATGCCTTCAAGTCATTTCCAACCTATGGCAACCCTAAACCTATTGTGGGTTTTTCTGGGGCTGAAAGTGTGTGATGTGCCCACGGTCACCCAGTGTATTTCTATGGCCAAGTGGGGAATCAGTACCAACACTACAAAAACACAGGCCAATATTCTACATCAGCTACAGAGTTAAGTATACTTAACCAGGTTAAATATGCTAAGTATACTTAACTTGTGAGTGGAGTAAAACCAAACACAGGAAGTCCTAACCCCCTCCCATGTATTCTAGCCCCCTCCCATGTCTGCCATGTCACATGACTACCTCACTATACTGTGGGTGGAAAAAAACCAGCCGCCATTACATATTAGCAGGAGGTCACATACCTCTCCTGACCTGACACCCTCCAACCTGAGGGAAAAGTCATTTAGCCAAGCTTCAGTTTCTGGCAGAATGGAACTGTTCTATATTCATGATCCTTGCTTGGTCATGATTGTGACACTATTGGCACAGTCATAAATCCTCCTCCCACCCCAACCTACTTCACCTGGCATCATCTACATGGGAAGAAAGTGGTCCATTCTGCCATTTCTGTCAAATTGGGCGGTGGGGGGTCAAGGAGAAGTTATTTAGTTAAGTCAAGTGTACTTAACTAAGGCTATTTCTGCATTATACTGTTATTCCACTTTCAACATCCTGTGGAGTTCTGGGGTTTGTAGTTTACTGAGGCCAAATAGCTGAGAATTCTAAATGCCCCTCCAAGTTGCAAATCCCAGGGTTCCATAGGATGTTGAAAGTGGAATAATAGCACTATAGCAGTGTAGTGCAGAAATGGCCTTAGTGGCTGATGTACAATACTGGCAGTTATTTCAATCATAAGAAATGTAGATGAAAAATAAAATAAATTAAATCTAGAACTCCCTCTTTCCATCTTCCAGCATAGATAGGGCAAAACAACAACAACAAAAAACACTTCCCCAGTGACTATCTACCTCACCTCAGGCAGTCAGAGCATCTGAAAGAGGACATCAACAAGTGATTTCAGAATGGCTGAGCAGACACTACTTCTGATATTTAGAGAACAAGCCAGGTAGGGCTTTGCAGATATGGACCAGCACACTGCAAAATGCAGAGGAATGGAAAGTTGAGCTCTTTCTGGCTCCTCTCACCATAAACTGAGGTTTCTGAGATGTCTTCAAGGGAAGTTATAGGTGTAATACAATAGTGTAGCCCAACTGTGAAGTAAAGGTGCCTCATCAAATAAGGGTATTTATCCCTGTTACACACTGATGCAACTGTATGGCATATTTGAACAAGTGCTGGGGCACCAGCAGGGCTCTACACCACTGCCAGAGCTGCTATGGCAACTCTTATTGCTGCTGCACAACTCTTAACCAAACTCACTGGAGCCAGGGGATGATTTTGGCAGCAGAGGAGCACTGGGCCCTTGCCTGAACTCACTGCAGCTGCCTTGTTAATTGTGCCAGCCTTATCCTTGACCTACTTATGCAATTAACATGGGGCTGATAAGTATGCAAAGGGATCTTGTAGCACCTTTGAGGCTGAGAGAAAGAAGTTTGGTAGACTTCAATCTACTTCATCAGATCCATGTTGGCCTATACATATTTCCATAGCCTTCTTCAGGGGCTTCATAAAAATATAAATATAAATTTTAAAAGGATAGCACATAATTATATGACATACATAATAGTGCATATATCATTCTAATCTGTGTTCAATGCTTAAAGCTCTCATTGCCACACACCAAAAATGGCAAAAATTGTATGTCGGTGAGGGCAATAAATAAAATCTCAGCTGCTTGTCCCTGACCCTCATCTGTTTCTCCTATCTCAGATAACAGTTCTTAGATTTCCTGGTGGAGAGACAATGACTGATAAACCATTCTATGTCTGTAATGAAAAAATACCCTAAAATTCTTATAGACTGCAAATCAAGATTTATAAATTCATGTTGCATTTGATATTTAAGACTGATGTGATCTCTGGAGGTAGCTGCCTTGAATTTGACCTGAAAGCTAGCATACACCTGTTGGAAAAGGCTTCTATTATGCTGAGACTTCTCATGAAGACAGCAGGCTTTGTTGCTTTTGTAATCAGGGTACTGTATACTTTAGCAGAGTACATATTTGAGAGATTAGAGCAAGGGTGGGGAACCTCTTTCAGCCCAAGGGGCAGATTCAATTTCAGGGAAGTTCTCAAGGGGATGTGTATGCATTCCAGAGCTGGGCAAGGCCAAAGGCAAAAGGTGAGGGCATAAAATATCAGCACGCATGAGGAAAGCTCTCAATATATCTAACATATGGAGAGACATTTCAATACTTCAGAATGGGGAGAGTAGAAACTACTCCAAAATGGCCTCACAAGGGAAATGCTCTGGCTGCTTATGGAGTAGCAGATGGCCAGCTTGGGACCTCAGAAGAAGTAGGTTTGACCTGAGGGGTTGTGACAGCAGGCAAAACCCTATCACTTTCTGGCAGAAAGATGGCAAAGGAATTCAAGTTCAGAATAAAAATGTTCACCAGACAGCAAGCTGCCTTTATCACTGCTATGATTATCCATGGCTTGGAAAGGTTACTGCTTTGGACTAAAGCTTACTGCTGTAGACAACCTCCAGAGTCCCCAGGTCAGCATAGTCTGTGCCCATGCTGTCTGGGAGATTCTGGGAACTGTCATGCAAAA